>CM051831.1:42858079-43458079 GCA_028451465.1 Erethizon dorsatum | reverse complement strand
GGAGATGAAGGCACCTGCTCAGACACTGCCATGGTGGAGCCAAAGGAATTAGCGACGGTCTGGCTTCTGAGTCCAAGGCAGAGGAAGTTATCAAGGATGACTACAAGGCTATTGATGTGTACAACCACGCAGAGAGAAATAAATATCATTTGCTGAGAAATGGCTGAAAATGGGCCAGGTCCAGGGGAGCCAAGATCCCAAGTTGATCTTTGGACATGTTGATTCTGAGGTGTCTGAGAAAATCAAGAGGAAACACCAAGAAAGTGGTTGGATTTGGTTCCCAGGTAAAATATCAATTCCATGTCTCCTGGCCATGCCCGTCAGGTTCTCGCCGCCTCACTACAGGCGAATTACCAAAATCTAGGGCTGAGCAGGACTCGTTCTAAGCACACCACCGGAGATGGCACTGACGAGAAACTCAGCCCCACCAGCTGCGTGAGACTTCAAACAAAGGGGGGGGCTACATTTTATACACGTTGTTTATCCGTTTCATACATGGCTGGCTGTTTGAGTCACTGGGAATCTTGCAACATGGTATTTGTATTCTAGACTAATACGTCCAAGAGAATCCAAATGGGACCAAACAAAATGCCAAATAGCATATGTTCATAGGCTTTTTTTTTCTAATGTCAGGAGAATACTCAGCTTTTGTTGTGCTAGTTTAAAGCATGAACTTTTTGTATCATTCCAGTCATTTAACGTTTTTATGAAAATTTATGAAACATGAAAATATTTAACCCCTCACATTTAAGATTTTCAGTTTCTTTTTCATCTGAGGCTGCTCAAATGAAACTTGTGTGAGTTTACGGCAGTTGAGAAGGTAGAGAAACAGCTCTCTCCTCCCTAAGACTCAGAAGGAATCAGCAAAGCTACAGTTACATGCCTGTGTCCTCGCAGGTAACTCGAGACTTAGGTCCCCAAATCTTCTCTGAGATAAATAAATGTATTTAAAACTTTACAAAATTTGAGGATGGGGAGCTGGGCCTAATGGTACACACCTGTAATCCCAGGACTCAGGGAGGCAGAGGCAGGAGGATAGCAAGTTTGAGCTCAGCCTGGAAAACATAGTGACTTAGCAAACTGCTAGTTCAAAATATATTTTAAAAAAACTGGAAATGTAGTTTAGTGAGAAGTCAGTGGCTTTAATCCCTAGTACAGGAAAAGAAAACTAAATAAATAAAATTGAGGGTGGGGTGACAGTCCAGAAACTAAAATCAGAACCTAAACAATAAGATCCAAGATTAAGTGGTATTTAGAATACTTTCCTACTTTTAAAGCACTGTACTAGATTCAATTTTTCATAGCCTAATTAATAATTACATTCAACAATTGATCAAACTTAGGCAAGGCGCCTGCCTTAAAGCAAAATCCTGCTTTAGTTCTTGTGGCCACTAGGTGGCAAACTTTGCAAAACAATATTGCCACCATTGTAAAGACTTTTTTTTTCTTTTTTTTTTTTAAAGATTCAAATCTTAGGGCCGGGGATACAGCTCAGTGGCACAGCACCTGCCTGGCAAGCGCAAGGTTGTGAGTATGATTCCTGGTGCCAAACAAACAAAAGATTCAAATCTTAGTAAAAGCATTTGGGTTATAGCTGCCATCAAATCTTAACATACCTCCTTGAAGCTCACAGCACCTCTGTAATTAAAAAGCAAAGTCACAATTTTACAATCGGAGGCTTCAGATATAATCTAATCTGGCCCTCTTTCATGTTCTAGAAAACTCGGGCCAGAAGTAACTGAAGGACTGTGTGCTGTGTTATGAATGCCAGACATGGAACTCACATGCAGGCCTCCGGCATCTCCAACTTTAATTGTTTTCCACTCTTGTTTTTAAGAACTATAGCACCCTAGCAGTCATCATTATCTGAATGAAGCTATGCTAGCAAATATTAAGTCATTCTTGCATGAAGAAATTTTGAATCAGTAGAAGCCCGTGCCTTTGGCGTTCAATTCACTCATGTTATACTATTTAAAGCAAGTCAGGAGTTCAAAAGATTTAAAATGAACTTTTAAGAAAATGTAACAAGTAGTTCCTTAGGCTTAAGTTTCTTTTTGTTTTGTTTTGGTTTGTTTTGGTTTGGTTTGGTTTATTGGTTTATTGGTGTGTGTATATTTGTTTTTGGCTTTTTGGTGGTATTTTAATTTTTGGTTCACATTAGATGGAAAACGTTAGAAAAAAATTGGAAACCATTAATCAAATAATGAGAAAAATGAAAAGAACGTGGGTTTGTGATTGAAAAACAGTAAGAACTGAACCAAGGTAGACCTCAAAACTTTGCCTTTCTATGGAATAGGAAAAGTGCACATACGTGAAGCAATCTTGCAATATGAGCTATCAAAAGCTTTGGTTTGTTAAGAGAAGACCAGACTAGAATTGGAAGCATTTCTTGAAGTAGTGCCAAGAATTTGAAAAACAAAACAGACTTTAATCAGGGTTTGGATCCAAGCGTGCTATATGCCCAATCATAAAGTTGTGTCTGGGGTGGAAATGGGAGCTATATAAAATTAAATGCCAAACGCAATGAGGAGAGATGTTTTAGAAAATAGTCTTCATATTTCCCATCCTAGGCTTGTCTACATCTGGCCCACTCTTCCATCTGGAAGGTTTCCAGAGCACGAGACAGCATGAGGTCCAAACTAGGACATGCTGCATGCTACAGAGAAAATGGGGAGCAAAGTATGTGGGGCTACAAAAGCCTTTCTGATTCTCCAGTCATGAAATGCTCAGTGAATCATGTCCAGGATTATTAGCATAGCGTAAAATGCCCCATCTGGGCTGATTCCTGCCTCTCTCTTGGTCCATCATGTTCTGCCATAACCCTCCTCTACCTTCAGGGACACCAGTGTACCCCACTTTACCGATAGCCCAGTGGGGAACTGCAATAGTTTGGGTCTGGGATGCCACCCAAGGGCCCCAGATAGTGCCAGCATGGTGCTATTGGGAAGTGGCAAAACCTTTAAGAGGTGGAACCTAGTGGGAGGTCCTCAGATCATGAGGGCTGTGACCTCAAAGAGGACAGTGGGACCGTGCCCCCTTTCTCGTCCTCTTCTACTTCCTAGCCATGAAGTGAGTGGTTTTGCTCCACTTCCTGCTTCCGCCATGATGTGCTGCCCTACTTTAGGGCCCAAAGTGATGGGGTCAACTGATTACAGAGTGACACTACTGAAACTGTGAGCCAAACTAAACCTTTTCTATTCATGGGTTGATTATCTCAGCTATCTGTTACAGTAATGGAAAGCTGACTGACACAGGTAACCACACACTGGACCCAAGCTCCTTTCTGAGCAGCTCTTGGTTTCGCCCAGGTCTACCTCTTCTTGTCTTTGGTTTTCCACCTACAGAACTGCTCTAGTGCCAAGGCTCACTTCAAACAACATCTGTGCTCATTTCCTAGGGAACATGAGGTCACAACAAGGTACCACTCACTGGCTGCCTTAAAACAAAGAATCACAGTCTCTCACAGTTCTGGAGACCAAAAGTCTAAAACTGAGGTGTCGGTAGGGCCATGATGGCTCTCTGAAGGCTTTGGGAAGAATCTGTCCTGTGCTTTTCTCTTAGCTTTGGTGTTGCCAGCAGTGCTAGGCATTCTTTAGCCATAGATCTATTAATCCAATGTCTGCTCCATCTTCTCCTGGCCTCCCTCCGGGTGTGTCTGTGTGTGTCAGTATTCCCTTCTTATAGGGACATCAGTCATACTGGTTTAAGGGCTATTCTTATCCAATATGACCTTATCTGCATTTGAATACATCTGTAAAGACCTTATATCCAAGCAAAGTCACATCACAGGCCCCAAATGTTAGGACTCAGCCTATCTTTATGGAACACAAAGTTCAACCCCCAGCACTGTCTTTCCCTGTTCCCTTTCCCCACTTCTCTCCCCAGGAATGAATGCTGCCTCTTTGCACTTGGTCTCTAATTGTCTCTCTATATGCTGACCACATACCCTCCAGTTTGCAAGATTCCTGGGTAAGCAGGGCCTCTTTCCTTTCCATTTTCCATTTCTGTGTTTGCCTTGCTTGGCACTTTGCCTAATGCTTAGAACTCTGGGTCCATGAATGAACATAATTTTCTGTAGTTTAACTCTGGAGTAGATCCAGCTTCCTGACATTTTTCTATAGATAAACTAGACTGTGGGACTGAAGCAACCTCCCAGAGGAGATCCTTAGCTAAAGGGAAGTTCAGGCCAAGTTCTGGACAAGAAGGTGGGAGTGATGGGGAGATAAATGTTGAATCACTAAAGCAGACATTTTCCAGGGTATCAGTGGCTTCCAGGAGAAGCAGGGAGTGATAGAGTGGGTAGGCTATGAACCAGAGCCTGCCATTTTGGGGATAATACTCTTTTTGATAATACAAGTACAGTTCTAGAAGAATGTATCATTGGGTCATAGTATGATCACAAATGAGTATATTTCATTCTCTCTAACCACTTTGACTAATAATGACATTGGACTTGCAAACTCCCATAGAAGGTGGACCGTTGCTCTGGGGGGAAACTATTGAGACAGTCCTGAAGCTACAGATGACATGAATGACTGCCCAGGGAGTGGAATGGGGAGCTCTATGCACCTGCCAAATGCCCTTCTTTTTTCCTGTTCCTCATGGATTCATGATCTCCCTTCAACACAGAAATATCTGTGCCCTGTGTTCACACTCTGCGCTGTCATTTCAGAGATGGAAGTGCTACTGCTGCAAGCGGTCTCTCCTCTGCGTCTGGTTGGGGCCAATGGTGAGCTTCCCTGCTTGTTAGCAGCCAGGGTAATGTGACAACACTGAGACCTAGGTCAGACTCCATATCAGGCTGCAGCCAAACTTGAGCCATAGGATGAGAAGCCCTGGCTGGTGTGTGTAACCAGTCCAAATCCCATCACTGCCCTGGCTGACAGAGACCATGGCAACAAGGCCATCCAAGGTCTGGGCTACTCCAGGGCAGGATCCAGACCAGCCAGCTCGCTCTGAGTGACTCGTTTTCAGCGATCAGCAGGCAGAGAGCCGCCTGAACAGATATCCAATCTCAACCATTTCATATTATGTCCTTTCAGCTGGAACAAATGATACCTTCATTTTCATTTGGAAAGAAGTTGCATTTCTATAGTGGAAAACATACATTGCATAAATTACCATTTTGCCCATTTTTACATGTTCATTTCAGTGGCGTGAAGCGCATGCACGTCTTTGAGCTACCATCACCACTTTCACTACTTTCCATTATCCCAAACTACACTCTGTAACCATCAGTGACTCCTCTCTCCCCAGCCCCTGGGAACCATTATTCTACCTTCTGTGTCTATGAGTTTGGTGACTTTAAGTAGCTCATGGATGCAGAACATATAGTTTTTGTCCTTTTGCGTCTAGCATATTTCACTGAGCATAATGTCTTCAAGGTTGATCTATGTGTGTATTTGCACATGTCAGAATTTCATTGTTTTTTAAAGCTGAAAATTATCCCATTGCATTGATATGCTACATTTAGTTTATCCATTCATGTGAAGACGGGCATTTGGGTTGGTCCCACTGATTGGCTACCTTAAAAATGTTGTTATGATCATGGCTGTGCATATAGTTTCCAAGTCTCTGCTTTCAATTCTTTTGCGTATATACCCAGAAGGGGAAATAGCCATATGATAATTTTTTAATGAACTGCTGTATTGTTTTCCATCGTGACTGCCTCATTTTACATTTCTACCAAAGCTGCATTTTTATTCTGATTTTAAGATATATTAAAGAGCAAAAGCGGCTTAGACCCCTCCACTCAGTGCAAAGTACATCAAAGCACAAGACCCCACCATGTCCTCTGACAATCTTGGACCAAGGCGGAAGAGCATGCGCCTCCCCTGGACAGATAATGTCCCAGTCATGAGCCGGCCTCTAGGAGCAGGATCTGACTCGGCAGTCTACACTCCAGGACCAGCACTGCCTGCTTCTGGTCTTTGGTGTGCCTCAGCCAGGGACACAGGAACCCCCAGTTTCCCCTTGGGTTCACATCTTCTGCTCACAACAGCAGAGGCCTTCTAAGCTCTGAGCAGGAAAGTGTTAGAGATTGGGAGGATTTTGTCTGATTTAAGCACCAGTGCAGTATCCTTCTCCACATGGCTTCCGTGCTAGCTGATCTTCCTAAACACTTGCCGCCATGATGAATGAAACCAGCAGAGACAGAAAAAGAGGGAGCAGAGATTTTCCTAAAACCACAGTTACCACCGAAATTTATTTTCTAATATGATTTGTTACAATACAAGTGGCCCATATGTTGATGAATAATCTCTTGAGAGCAGGGATCTTGCTTTATATTCTTTTGTGCTCAGAAAACCTAGCCTAGTCCTTCTTTCATTCATAGTGGGGGATTAAAAGATGCTTGCTGGTTGGAGATAACATGCAGAATGTACCCAGCACAATGTCTACATGTGAGTGCTCAGTATCTTCTTGGCTCTTCACCAAGGATATCCAAAGAGCTGACAGAACTTGCTTAAAGTCACAGTTTGGATAGACTATCAAACTCTAATCCTTGATTCCCAGTGTAGTACTTTTTTCTTGTCCCCCCGCCCCCCTCCCCGGGCTACCATTCCTTTTTTAACTTAACAAAAAGAAATCTAGTGAATCACAGTAATCAAGGAAACAGATGTTTCCACTAGAGACTAGCTCCCGAGTCACAAGTACTTACGAGTTTTAGAAATAAAGAACTACAAGCGAAGGTCACTAAAACTAAACACATAAGAGAGGCACTACTGCTAATGACGGAAGAGGGCAGATCAAGTGGTCCAGAGTACACTGCAGGAGGCGAAGGGTGAAGACCTCAGAACATGGGGCGATGCTCACAGATGCCCGGCCTTAGCTGCTGTCCCGGATTCCCCAAGTTCAGGTCACAAGCGTGTGAGAGGGGTGTCTGTGTTTCCCAAGTTCTCTCAGCTATTTAAAAGACACTGGGAAACTTGGACCTATGCTTTTAGTGAATGCAGGAAAATAATTGTTAAAAATGTTTCAAAATATAATAACCATACAAAGAGCAGGTCAAATATTTTATACAGCAAATTTTAGGGAAAACTGCGAAAACACAGCTCAGCTGTGCCATTTGATGATGCAAACTTACTCTAACTCCAACAATTAAAGGAAGATGTTGATTACTATCATTCTGAATCCCCCTTCCCACTGAAAAAATTTGTTTTTTCCCCCAGTATTAAGGATTGAACCCAAGGCTTTTATACTCAGCTACATCGCCAGTACAGCCTTTCTTTTTTCTTCTTTACTTTTTATTTCAGATATGGGCTCACTAAGTTGCTAAATTACCCAGGATGGGCACCAACTTGTGACCCTCCTGCCTCAGCCTCCCAGAGTGCTAGGATTACAGGTTGTCTACCACCATGCCAGGTTGCAAAAGCATAGTTTTAAGAACTCTTTTTCTCACTTACTAGTACAAACATTGTAAACCATGAATTTGAGATTTAAAGTATTTCTTTACTACAGATCAAAAGACTGGATGGTACGGTGGATCACCCCATGGCCAGTGGAGGCAGGTTGGTGTTCCGGATGTTGGCTGGACCTCTTTCTGTGCCTAAATTCTCTCATCTGTAGAATGAAAAGGATGAGCATAGTAATCTATTACCTAGATTGATCATGAGATTTAAATGAACGATGATCGAACAAGAGTTAGTGATAACATTGCACCTTCTTAAGAACAATTTTCCCGGGCTGGTGAGATGGCTCAGTGGCTTAAGCGCTTGCCTGGCAAGCGCGAGGGCCCGAGTTCGACTCCTGGAACCCACATACGAAAAAGGGGCCGGTGATATCGCTCAGCGGCATGGGGCCTGCTGGCGCGCGAGGTCCTGAGGTCGACCCCCCGGTACCCACACACACACAAAAAAAAGAACAATTTTCCCTGCTATGTTTTTAGACACATTCTTCATTATCAATTCTAAAAGGAAAAAAAAAATCATGAAATTTGTACCATCATTATCTTCAAAAGAGAGTTCAAAATATTTTGTATAAATACCTTTGTGCTTGCTTTTTATGTGCTTGGAAAATGACAACAAAATAAAGCCATTAAAGGGCAACTTCCAAATTAAGGCAATAGTATATTCCTGGGATTCGGTCCATTCCAAATGTGTTCGTGCAGATGCTATAACAATTGCTGAGAATTTTTATGAAAGAAAAGAAATATTTCCTCTTGCTTACAAAAGGTTTAGACTTGGGGAGCGTCAGAGGCTGTGCCTCCTAGTTTGTGATATACCGAGAATTCTGAGTTGTGAATTAAAAAGACAAAAAGCAATTTGAGCTCTCAGGGTGATGGGCAAAAGAAGGAAGAATGTGATTTAGAACTTATGCCTTTATCATTCCATCATTGTGAATCACATAAAAGAAACGCTTTTCCACTAGAAAGATGCAGCTGTCAATCAACGTGTACCGCACCATTAAGTTTTCATGAAACACTGCTTATCAGTTATGGTACAATGGATAAGCAGCAGATGCACATTTATCTTCTCAAGGAGATCACAGTCTAGATGGAGACAGAATTCAAAAACATGTAAGAGACCCACAAGCTGTGCTTTATGGCAACCAAACACACAGGATTGGGGGCAATGCTTTTTAGTTTGCTTGTGGACCATTCCTAACCTTAGCTATTTCTATACATGCTGTGAGAAGACACCCACTGAGGTTCTGAGAAACGTTCCCTGAGCCCTGCCAATTAACCTTCTCCCTGCTCTTCCTCTGAGTCAGAACATGTATTATGCATATTTGCCATTAGAGAAATTTCTTTTTTCTTCATATTACTTATGGTTCAGAATTACTGACAGAAGCTACAAAAAGTATAACGTGACTTGTCCCGACCCTACACCTCCTTCCTATGTTTCAAGCTCATGTAGGATGGGAAATGAACACGTATGATTCCAACTAAGGAAATAAAATGTATCTCCCCCAAATACTAAGAGATGAGAAGGTTGGCTAAGTGACCTTCAAGACTCTTTCTAGATCTAAATGTCTGTGGCACACTTTGCCTCAGATATCATGTATAACTTTTTCCAGGAAAAAACTTTTTTCCGATTTTATTTTTTGTTATTACAATTTAGGACTGATAATATTTTTAAGTCTCTTTTATGTAAAGCAGTGCTTAGAAAGAAATTTAATGCTTTAAATTAATATATAAGAAAAGAGAGGCTAAAAAGATCAATAACCCAAGTATCTAGATCAAGAAGTTATAGTCAACAAATTAAACTGAAAAAATAAAAAGGAAAGAGATAAGAATGGAAACTACTAAACAGAAACAGAACAGAAAGTGCTAAAGAAGAAAAATAGGAAGAAAAAAAGAGAAGGTTCTGAAAAGAAGAAAACTGAATTTTCTATAGCAAGGATTGGTAAACTATAGCTCATGGCCAAATCCAGCCCAACATCTGTTTTTGTTCCAATTTTAGTCTATGTGCCGCCAACGCGAGATGGGACCACATTAGTGTACTGTACACACAGGCTGTTGGATGCCTTTATTTTCTGGGAATAGTTCTAATCATACCATGGTCAATAAACGTTTCTCCATATTAATTTATGTTCATTTGTTTAATAATATTGTGAAAAACAGATTAAGGTGACAGAGGGTGTTTTCTCCACTAGGTGGCGCTCAATCTTCTTGCTTCTATTTTCTAACCTGAAGGAAATTTTACATTTATTGGAGAAATGTTCCTATGCTGTTGATTTGAGATATTTTTGACAGTTCTATTACTCCCCCCCATAAACTCATTTTGGAGGTGACTGTTGAGGAATGAGGGAGGTGGTCATGCCGAGTCCTTCTCCTGACTCTAGTCTAGCCGTGAATTAGCCAATTTGAACTGACTGTAAAATACGATGCCAGTACTTTGCTGTGTTAGGTATTATAGTGAGTAAAGCTGGAATATTCATGGGATATTCACAACTATGAACTAAGAATTGGTCATTGAGTGACTCACGCTGAAATTAATGCTGTCATTTGGATTCTTGAGGCTCTCAGAAGATGAACCCACAGGATTCTTCTATGCCCTTTGTTTTGTAAAGTGGGTGCTTAAATTTAGATACTAGAGGGGGAACATCCTTAATCCAGTTTCTCTCCAAATATAGGATTAGTGCTATATCTAAATTTATGGTGTTAAATTTTAATTTAAAAAAAAAATAACCATTAAAACTTTGAAAAAAATGCTGCAATATAGCTCTCATACCAGTCATTGCCACACATTACTACAAATAAACCTATAAATGTATAAATCTGTAGCTAAGAATTAAGAACTTTTATAGGAATGTTTTTTAATGTAACAAATATACCCAGTAGAGAATTCTCCTTTTTAGAAACCTCTCATTTTATTAATACTTTAATATTGAATACTTTTTGTGTTGCCAAATAATTTTAAGTATCATTATCATAAAAATGTAAATACATTCCTTAAATGATTTTGACTTCTTACCAAGTAAAACTGAAACAAAAAAGTTTAAAAGTGCGTTTTCTGTTTGCTTTGTACAGTACTACTTTGAACTATCTAACTCCATGAACTTTAAAATCCCACATTAAATTTGGCCGGGTACAACATATCTGTGGTCTAATAAGACTAATTTTAGATCTTTGCTATTTTCCCAAGCAGAAATACAACTAAAGTTTTGAACTTCTGCTTCAACCCCTGAATATGGAAATAATCATTCTTGTTTGCTAAGAATAAATAAATAAAATTGTGTAACTGAAATTATGGATTTAGTCTTTCAGGCTGGCAACATTCTGGTCTCCTTTTATTCATTAATATACCAGTATCAGCCATACTGATGAATAATACTGATTTCTCATGCTAATTATACTATTATTAAGGAACTATATACTATTATATTATTAAGAAACATGGTTAAAGTATTTGATCATTTTATATACGTATATAATCCCTATAAAAATGCTTTATAGAACGTTTAAAAATCCATAAAGTCAGAAAAGGATGAAAACTAACCACTTAAAACTGGTATAGCATGGTACAGGATTTGATTACGAGTCACCAAGTCATCCTGCGTTCTATAGATACCGTGTTAAATTACACAAGCTCACAACAGCTATGAGATGTGAAAGCTGGAATTCAAATGCAGGACACTGTCTTTCAAGGCCAGAGTCTTCATTATTTCTCCATACTGTCTTGTAGGATTAATGAGATGCTTTCCAACTTCGCCTAAAACACTTTTTTTTTTAAATAAATGAGACATCAGATAATCCAACCTTTTGGTGATGTTTTCATTTATATACATATAAAAGATACTCTATAAAAGATACATATAAAAGATACTCTAGGGCCGGTGAGCTCAGCGGCATAAGCACCTGCCTGGCAAGCGGGAGGTCCTGAGTTTGACTCCCGGTACCCGCATATTAAAAGAAAAAAAAAGATACTCTATAGGAAAGGTTGTCTTCTCACTTGAAAGAATATAAAACACTGACTGCTACCTTTTTCTCCTTCCAGAGGATGCACGAGCTTCCCCTCAGTCTTTGGCTGACCGGCTTTCTGATTATGGAGCTTCAGTCCTTCATTCAAAGAACACTAGGATTCCGTTTCTGGGCTTTCCTTCCCCATTGGTTCCTTGGCCCACAGCAGAGCTGGGTCACCTCTCTCATACATCTCTTTGATTTTATACCTGCCCTCACATGCCCTGTCTACCACACCTGAGCCTTATCTCCCATCCCCTCTCAGAAAGGGAGGCATTACCTTTTATCCTCTTCCTTTGAATAAACTCCAACTTGGGCACCAAAATGCAGTTGCAATGGTATTGCCTCTGTGAAACCCTACTGACCCCATTACAGTAAGTGAAATAAAATTCTCACTGTAATTTCAGGAAATGTGTTATCATTTTGCCTCTCAGGAGGGCAGCTAATGACACCCTTGGGCCTATAGATGAAGATTCATTTAAGTAGCCATTCTCCTTGATTTGAAATTTTAGCTACTAAGGAACCATCTCTCCCTCCTCTATTTTACAGGCTTCCAGGCTGGACAGTAACACTATCTAAAGGAAACACTAGTAACAGCTAACTCAGATTTCTCTAGAAGTCTTACAAAGCAAACAAAACACAGTATATGACAGATCCAAGTGCTGCTAAAGTAGGCAATAGCTGGGAATTTAAAAGCATCCCTCATCATTCCCAGCATCCCTCCCTCCCTGAAATGATTAAAATATTTGAGTATTATTTGAACGAGGATCAGTGTATGGCCTGCCTGCAGTATTCACCAACTGCAGTTCAGTCTTGACTCAAGCCATACTCCTGAAAACCTGTTTCCTATCCTGTAAAGTGGAGGCACAGAATATTTACTGTGAAAGACAGTTGGACTATTGGAATATTTTGAGTGACGTGTTTAATGCTTGTACCAATTAAAGACAATAAACCGGAAGTTCACAGTATTTTTGTTTAAGCTGACTCGCCATATCTCTGTGGTCTTCACCCTCCACCCTCCTCTGCCGGAGATTTTATAATGCTCAATGTTAAAAAGGTCTGGTTGACTCCTCCCAAACAGGACATGAAAGAATATGATAGATGACTTTTAAAAAAAGAGTTTTTTATACAAAGCCAGAGACCTGAAAAGTAGCAGGGCACGTATGGTGAAGGAAATGAAATGAATTGTCTGTGTTAAGTAATCCCGTGACTTTGGCCTTGAGCAAATGGAGGGTTGGCTAACATCAGAAAAGAACAAAGACTTTGGAGAAGAGAGAGACACGCACATATCTTTGGTGCCCACACTAAACTCATCTGTAGGTAGTAGGTACTGAAATTGGACGGACTGGGTGTAGAGAGATATTTGTGCAGGGTTACACATGGGATGTGGTGGCAGAGGAGGGCTTAGGCCACATGACCTATTTCTGCTCCTGCAATGCAGAAACTCAGCTTGACTTCAATTTGGTTCAGATAACCATGGAAGATTGCAATAAAGTCAGGATCCTACATCAGACAGAAGTCCAAGAAACACTGGCTGGTCATGCTTGTGGGACATAAGCCTCTGTCCCCAAGCGTAACCTCCTACGCTCTGCTGCGGGAGACCAGGTTCTGTTCCAGCCCCTGTCAAGGACAAGCTGCGGAATTCCATCCAAGCCTGGCTCTGACTAAGGCTCCCTCAGACAAGAACATAAACATCTGCTCCGTTCCTTCATGGATTAGAGAAAAACTCTGTGAAGAAGAAATCAGCTACAAAATGAGGTTCCTTAAGCAGTCAAACGATTTTGTCAAATTGGATGGAATTCCTTTAACTTTTTACAAAACTCACTTTTTTAAATTGCTATCATATCTGATTGAGTAAATCTGTTTCCTATTAGCTTGCTGTAGTTTGAAACTAGAAAGCAATTGGACATTTCTTCTGAAAAGAGAAAGAGAGAGAGAGAGAAACAAGAAGACCTAAAGTATTAATAGTCTGTAAGCCCAACAGGATTGAGTTCAAAAGTTTCTCTGTATATCAGGTGTTTTCTCCAGGTTCTGTTTTTGTTCTTCCATTCTGTGCAACAAAGACAAATGCAGAAGTGACATTAGTTAGAAGGGTTAGGGAAAGAAAACATTGTCAAGGAATATTACAGGTTGTGCATTCCTAATACGAAAATCCAAAAATCTGAAATGCTCCAAAATCTGAAAATGATGGGTTAATGTACACAAATTTAGTTCAATAGATAAAATTATTTAAAATATATTATAAAATTCTCTTTATACTATCTGTATAAGGTATATATGAAACATAAATTAATTTTATGCTTGGATGTGGGTCCCAACCCTAAGTTATATCATCATGTATGTGCACATAGCCCAAAAGCCAAAAAATAAAATTCAAAATCTGAAACACTTCTGTTTCCAAGCATTTCAGACAAGGAATACTCAAACTGTACTTTATATCTAAGTTGTTTTTATTCATTTCTAGATTCATCTAAAAGCAGTACTTAGCAAACCAAACCTCATTACTTCTAAAAATTAAAACAGGCCCACTATTCTCAGGCCAGGAAATAAAAGTCAAGATAGGATGGTACATTACTGGCAAGGCAGGCTTGCCTTTGGACATATTTCACTGAATAAGAAAATTCCTATTTTCTAAAAGCCTCAAAGTTTCTGCTTTACTAGAGAAAAGAAATAACGATAAAGGAAAATTTAAAGAAAAACATGGCTACAATGGGATTCTATCTAAAACTGAAGACAAGAATTCTTATTAATATTATTACAAATATTTTTTTAAAGTAAAAATGAAATTAACACATTAATAGTGGTTGTGTGTCTTCTAATCAATAAAGACTTTTTGGCTACTTTTGAATTTTTCATTATTAACCATTTTGTAGTTTATAAAAAAATACTTTAAAGTTTCTTAGTGTAAAAAAAGACAATATAGGAGTATTTTATGTTTTTATGCATAAACAAGTACTAAAAACAAGGACAGTTTTGTTATAATTATTCTTAAAAATTTTGTAAAATATATTAATCGCCAAGATATTTACAGAATGAGAACAATGTATTAAGAGTATGATTCTTTTGTTTTCACAAAAAAATTAAATTACTACATAAAATTTCACTTACTCATTCAACAAATATTGACTGGGTATCTATTACTGATTAGCGTCTATGACATGCTACTCTAGTGCTATGGAGTTGTAATAATTTAGGTCAATTATTAATATTCAACATCACATAAGACGATGTTAGGTATATGATTTAATTCATGGTTCATATATGAAAACTAGATGTAAGAATTAAGCAAAAGGCATCAAAATAAAAGAGACCATTCTGAAGCATAACTAGCCATCTTCAGGATAGTACTGAAACGGCTTTACCCCTTTGTATGTCACAGCTGTAACACATGCAAACGATTGACAGTAAAATGCGTTTATCTTATTCCATCGTAACTTCTGCGTAGTTGTAGAGGCTTGATCCGGTTCTGAGATGATTTTGATGGGACACTTTATCAGCATCTCGGTACCTGTTGCCAGCTTCTTCCTTTCTTTGTGACATTAGCAACTACCACAAGTCACTGATTAGAGCCAGTCAATCATCAGGACTGGTGAATGGTGAAATTTGAATTCTCTGGTCCTTTCTTCATTTATTCATATATTAAGAGAAATAGTACTTCGACAACAATTTGTCCAATATAGTTTTAAAAAACTAAATATTGCAATTCTTTTATAAATATCTAATACAAAAGACAGCCCAAGATTCTAGATCGGCTAAAAGATACACTGCTCCAGGACTGTGAGAGACCTTTTAAAACCACTTACTGCTTTTAAAACAGGTGTATAAAGGTCTTTTAAAATGCTTTTGAGCACTCAGGGGCAAAATGTTTCTTTAAATGAACCTTGTGACCTATCTAGTGAATAGAGAAAGCAAGGTCCAGGAATTCGCAGCATGAGTATCAACCTTAACCCCCCGTATTACTCCGTGACACAATCAGACTCGCTGTCCCTTGGCCTTGGGATGAATTTACATACTTGCACTGGAGTATAAGCAGGTGCCAAGCTCTGAACATTCTTAAGACTTGATAAAAAGGGTGGAGACCTTTGGGAAGCACCTCTTCCCAGGGGCACAGAGTATCCTGGCTTCTCCTGCCCCCTCTCTGCTCTCTCTCCTTTGAGCCCCTCTCTCATTACAGCAAAGCAGCCAGTCAGGCAAAATTAACCCATCAAGATTAATTTCTCTACATTACAAACAAGATTATTTGTAATTTCCCACACAAGGGAGCAATTCAAACTTCGTCCCTTAGGAACGTCTAGAATATGGAAATGAACAGAGATAATGATATCCAATAAGTAACTTAAAAAGGAGCTAAGATGGAGTATAAAGTTTATCAAAGCAAGCTAGAGATAAGAAGGGTAACAAAAGCTGTTGAATATTAGGGAAATAAATGCAAAAAAGAATAAAATACAATATCTGAATTTCTCCCAAGTTTTTGCGTAAGTGTTACAAAAAGTCATGTGGAATTTCTAATATGCCTTCCATGCTAGCTCACTTTTGTCCTTGAGGACTTGTTCCAGGGCTATAAGCACTAAGAGGAACATGGCAGAAGGATTAGGAAAAGCGCTCGCTCGCTAATAACTATATCAGAAACCAGCCCTCTTGAGACCAACCTGTCTGAGAAAGCCAAATATCTTTGCCAACAGCACCTGGAAAGTGAATCATCAGGTCATCTGATTCCCTCCGATTTTCACTACCAGCTCAAATTGCTCCTTTCCTCACCCTTGGAGAACAATGATTGCTGAGGCATTTTATATCAGTGGCAAAAGGCAACAAGTTATAACCAGCAACTCTTTGAAATTTACTTGTCTTCTTGTAATGACAAAAATGAAAAAATATTCTGGATTCTGGAGGTCGAAGTATTTTCAACAGAACATAAATTTCAGACAGATATACAGACAGACCGACAGACATATGTGTGCACGTGTGTGCATGTGTGTGTGTGTGTGTGTGAGAGAGAGAGAACTGACTGAAAGGCAGAACTACGCACCCACACAATTCTCTGGTCCTCTACTTTTCTCATCCATGGAATGAAAAAGTTGTAACTGAATATTTAATGTCCCTTGAAATCTAAAATTTGAAGAATCTATACTTTTACTACTTCAAGTTAATTGAAATGAAGTAGGTACTATAGTGACCAATAAAAACCTGGAAAACAGGTCAGTTTGTCTGTCTGACTTAACTAATATTTTGTTCAACTGAATAGACCACTCAAAATGGCATGCGGTTACTCCATTAATGGCGAAACTAGCTTCAGGTTTCAGTACGAAATTCTAATGAAGAACTGACATTTGGTACAGATTAGTTAAACCAGAAATATTTCTATTAAATTGGTAATGACATATTAGACTACAGCGGCCAGCCATAGGCCTTTGGTGTCATACATTCCGTGCTCACCATCCACTGGAAGTCAGTTCTCTCCAAAACCTTTAAAACGTCCTGCAAAATGTAACGTGAGAAATTAAGAAGGCACATCGGTCATGACTCAGTATGATACCAAGGATACAATGAGCTCTTCATAATGATGCAAAACTCTTACTGGAAAACCGATAAGCAAAAGCATCACAAGCAAGGAAAGACCATCAGGATGGTACAGGGGTGGGCACGGGTGGGGAGAGGGGAACGAGAAATGTTTGAGTGCATGAGCTGGTCTGGCTCCCTTTATCACCTCTTCTCTCTCTAGGTGTCAGGCGCACTGGACACACTTGGCCTCCAGGCCTTTAAATGGCTATTCCCTCTGCGGGGAATGCTCTCCTCCTAATATCTGCTCAGGTTCTCATACCAACTTCTGCTCACATGTCACTATCAATGAGGACTATCTTGGCTTCAATGAGTGACTGAAATGTACATTCCCACTCTCTTAGCCTGATGCCCATTTTATATGACATCAGCAAGTGTTATGATTGTGTCTAGAAGTCCCCCCAAAGCCTCGTGCAGTCACAGGTGGGGCTTTCTAGAAGTGGCTGGATTTAGAGTGTGATTGCTTCATGGTGTAATGTTAGGATTAAGGGCCTGAGTGCTATCCTTCCTAAGGGCGGGTAGCCTGGACAGAAAGGGACAGAAAGAGGCTTGCTGCTACTTACAGTCTTGTCGCTTGTCACCTTGCTGGTTCACTACTTTGCTTGTTGCTGCCTGTCACAAACTGTTTCTCCTCTGCCATGCCCCTCTGCCACGCCACCCTGTCTTGGAGCCAGCTGACTATGGACTGAAACCTCCACAAACTGTGAGTCAAATAAACCTTTTCTCCTTTAACTTTGGGTGTCAGGTATTTTATCTCAGCAATGGGAAAAGTAACTGAGACAATAAGCTTCTGCCATATACACAATTGGACTGTTCATGTTTATTATGGTTCTCGCCTTCAACCAGAATGTGAGCCTTACATGTGTATGGAATTTCCTGGGAGGTGCGTACAGGGCAAGAAAGGTGTGTGCAACGGCATAGACCGCATGCTTGCTCCTCTGTAGCATGTGCTAAGTAAATACTTGTTCAATAAATGTATGAAGAAATAAACGAATATAAAGTTTATTTTTATAACCCAGGAAGGATCTCTGGGCAACTTGGCTCAAATAAGTAGGCTAGTTAAAGAAATGTATTTACAGCATCATCACCACCATCATCCTGACTTGGCATCCACCTCCACTGTCATGGGCCCAATCACCTAAACAGAAAATGATAACCCTGTATGTTGCTCTGTTCTTGCTTTTAACAAACATTTCATAAAGACCTTTGTTTTGGAATCTGGAGAGGTTAGGGATGTCTAGCTTTTACATAATGAATTTCTAAAAACTACTTGGGGGGGTTATAGAAGAAAAGAATGATACCAGCACATGGTGCGCCAGCCGTCTTCCCCCAACTCCAACAGAGTAGCATTTATGTCATTGATAGCCGTAGAAGGTCTTTTAAAAAATGTATTTCATAAAAACTAAATATTCTGAAAAAACAGAGGCATTCTTGCACTGCATGATTGCCATCACTAATCAAGTCTTGTGCCAGATAAGGTGTACACAGTTGTAATTACAGGATATGTCCACTAATAACGTGATTGTTTTTTGTTGTTGTTGTTTTGCTTGAGAATAAAGGGTCTAATGAGATCTGTGGGAAAGTTCTTCTAACAGACTCTACCAGATAGACATTCATCCTCAGACTTACAGAAGAGATCAAAACGTACTTTAAAACAACAGGAGAGAACTGGAGAATGATGGTAGTGACAGTGGATCC
Organism: Erethizon dorsatum; assembly: GCA_028451465.1. Lineage (NCBI taxonomy): Eukaryota > Metazoa > Chordata > Mammalia > Rodentia > Erethizontidae > Erethizon > Erethizon dorsatum. Next base: position 43,439,424 of record CM051831.1, on the reverse strand, counting down.
CAAAGGCACATAGAACCCCGAATATAGCTGTGCACAGCCCAGCAACAAAAGCACCAAAAATCGATGTAAATAAGAAACAATAAATGCACCTACTTGGCACCAACATCAGGCTAACAAACCCAGACCGTTCCTCAGTATAAACATGGCCCCAGGAGTGGGAAACGGAGGGTTAAGATGTGAAAAGAAAAGAGGATTTATAGCCACCTAAAAGGGGTTTTTCTCCTTCCTCAAACTCAGTTCCTTAGTGTCACACTCACAAGAACACCAATAAAATACATATTCATGAAATGCTAAGCATAAGAAAAATCACGCAGTAAAGAACAGCGGAAGTCGAAACAAGCATAACCATAAGAGTTTGCTAGATTTCATTTTGATTTCTTAAGAGCTTTCCAATCACCTCTAATTCAGAACGATCGTCTTTGTCAAGACGCAGTAGGAGGAAAGGCTATGCTTGAGTTTGTGCCCTTTTTTTATTGAAAGTAGTTTTCTTGCTCACTTAAAATTCTTTGCAAATCCTCAGATTGGTCCCAGAAATGCCGTATTCCCAGGGGTTCCTCTGAGCTCAGTATTCACTGGAACTGGGCCAGACCTGCCCAAGTGCTTATAAAAGTCTGGAAAAAATGAGGATCCTGACTGAGGTGAATGTGGTGATGTGCTTCAAAAACGGTGAAAGTCAGACCCTGGATGAAGTAATCAAGTTCGTGGGCTACTTCTGAAATAAATACATTCGGAGGCGCTGCTGTCTCGGGAGGGAACGCTAGGTGTCACTGCACCCATGAAATGCCCTATTTCAAACCTCTGCGTGGGTGTGAGGGTACGCACTGGACACATTTTACTCCACTTGTCTGAATTTTTACACCTTAAATTAGCATTTCACAACCAATAAGGACCAAGGATTTTTAGCCAATTCTTCTCTTAAGAATAAATCTATGTGGGTAATAAGCATTGTTCTCATCATGATCATACATATTAAACCCTACTTTCCTCCTCTTCCAGTTGGGGTAAATTTTCTCTGGAGTGGATGGGAAATGAGGCACATTTGGACAGAACACACAGGCACAGCCACTCCCCTGTTACTACACTAAGACTTTTCCTATTTCATAAACAGCCTGTGCTCCAAGTCCCCAAATGTGTCCTGTGACATCCACTGCCCTGAACTTTCCCCAGGATCCCAAAACTATAAGGTCACAATCTGAGCCTGCAAGGTCACAGTGGGCAACCTTCCTCCTCCCTGACTGGTTGTTGCCATGTGGTACAAGTGTTACATATACTTTTCTTTTTTTAACCAAATATTTTATTTTTTATTAGTACATGTTTGCAGTACATAATGTTTACAGTCCTTGTGTGGAGTTGGTACATGTATATCACACATCTTCATTCCTGTTTTTATCCCTTGCCCTTCCCTCCCCTCATCTCTTTATCCCCTTCCTTTTTTTTTTTTTTTTTTTTTTTTTTTTTCTTTTTTTGTACACCACCACTGGTCTTTAGAGAAATGCAAATGAAAACACACTGAGATTCCATCTTACCCTAGAAAGAATGGCCATCAACAAGAAATCAAATAATAAGTATAGAGAGACTGCAGGGGAAAGAGGAACCCTTCTACATCGTTGGGAATTTAAACCAGCACAACCACTATGAAAATTGGTATGGAGATTCCTCAAAAAACCAGAACTAGAAATTTCATTTGACCCAGCTACCCCGCTTCTAGGTATCTTCCCAAAAGAGATAAAGTCAACATATTACTATAATTATACCCATGTTTATAGCAGCACAATTTATGCTAGCCAAATCTTGGAAAAGGCCCATATATCAATCAACAGATGAATGGATATATGTTCTTGGTATCATCCCTGTTCAAGGCAAAAAAGGATGACGCAGTAAAGATATTTTATTTTTATTTTTTGGTGCCTAGGACAGAACCAAGGGCTTCCCATATTCAAGGGAAGCCACAGAGCTCTACCCTCAGCCCAAGATTCTGTTTTAATTCAACCTACACAGACATACTTATTTCCAAGACTGAAAACGATACTCTAAAACTTCTTTAAAAAACAAATTTGCAAAAAATCATGGAAACTGAAACTTGGATACCTTTCAGAAAAAGGCTGAGCACTTCCACCAAAATAATCAATAATAGTATAAGGGTAATGGTGCCATTGCCAAATGTAAACGATGGAAGTAAAGATTTTGGAAATCCATTTGTGTGTTTTTCTACGTCTTTATATGTATCAGAGACTAGTAGACAGAGAACCCCTTAAACTTGGTTTCATTCCTACAAGTAATTAAATTTTCTTATTCTCCCATTTCAGATTTCATGAAAATTAGAAGATCTAGCAAATCAAATATTCATAAGGACATTTACAGATACATTATAACTTTATGCTGCTTGACTAAAAAAATGAACTTTTAAATTTAAATTTACCCCATGCACTTAAAAAAGGAGTGAATTTCCACACAGTACAAATTTGTAATAGGAAAAGTGAAATGTACTGGGTTATTTCATGAAAGATATTATAGAGAAAAGGAGTTAGAAAATAACTGACCTTATTGTTAATCACTTCTCTGTGTTCCCAAGTGCTTAACCTTTAACCAGAGAATAATTTGACATGAATAATGGATAAGTTCATACTGTATTTGCAGGAATTATACATTTATCAATAGCAATGTAAAGGCATACTCCTTTTTCAGATAGGAACATTTATAGATAATCTGAAGGCTATCAAGATTTAATCTTTTATTATATTCAACACATAGTCTTATGAATTTTAGCACACACTATTTGGAAAGTTTTCTAATAAGAATGTATTATTTTTTAAAAGGTTGGAATAAGGCAAAATATAATGCAAGATTCATAATAGAATCTATAACTTGCTAGATAAATCCAGGAGTTAATTTACTGTTTGTTTAAAATCAAATATTTGATTATTAACAAGATTATTTACACATGCAAATGAGTTAGTGTTGACCTATCTGAGATCAATTTCATTAATGTAGGGTAAAAATCCAGAAATTTTATGTAAGACATTTTTTTGTCTTCAGTATCAGAACTCTTGGCTTTTTTTTTTTTTTTCATTTTATTTGGAGTTGCATAATTGAAATATTATTTTCTTTTTCTACGTAGTTGTAGGGGTTCCTGCCTACCCTGTCCATAAGTCCCTGCCAGGTACCTATGACGGGTGTCACCTGTCCGCTGTGTGACTTGGACCAAAGAAGTCAGAGCTGTGAGACCATAGTGAAGGATTTTTATAACATCTTTGTCCACGAGACTCAAAACTTCTTTTACATCAAAAAGTTTAAAATGTGTGTCTAGGATATTCAACTTCCAAAAATATTTCCTATTATATTTTATTTATTGAAAAGTAGGTTAAGTACTAGAAAAGGATTTTTACAAACTTCTGTCTTTACAATTTTCCACTCATCTAAATGATTAAAAAAGGATGACTTCTTAAAAGCAAAATCTGATCTACATTAAACAAATGCTATAGAAAATATTAATTCAGTGTACAGAAATTGATAGTATTGGGAAATAAATTGGGAAAACTCAGTGGGCAAAGGGTAAAGAATCCAACATGAGTTGGATATGTAGAATGATTTTTAATTTTTATTTGAATAATTGATAAATCAAGAATTATAGAAATAAATCAGTAAGTAGCTAGCACGTATTGATCAGTTACCATGTGACCTAGAACTTAGCATTTTACATGCATGATCTCATTAAACATTCAGAGTCATGTGAATGAATTACTCTTTATCATCATAATGTTATAGAAAATAAATAAACTAAGGTTTAAAGAAATTAACTTCCACTGGGTTCTCCTCCTAGTATTTTCTTTTTTTTTTTTTTTTTTGTGGGTACCGAGGTTCAAACTCAGGACCTCACGCACCAGCAGGCGCCCATGCTACTGAGCGATATCACCAGCCCTTTTTCATATGTGGATACCAGGAGTCGAACTCAGGACCTCACGCTTGCCAGGCAGGCGCTTATGCTGCTGAGCTATCTCACCGGCCCCCTCCTCCTAGTTTTTGATCATTGAAATTGGTACGATTCTAGAGAGGCTTTCTTTAGACATATTACATGTCTCTTGTCAGCAGCTGAAAAATATATTTTTATGTGTATTTGACCACAGCGCCATAAATCAAAGAATAATTTCCCACCACATATCTATAGCAGTTTCATTCCTGAGGCTGACAGTTCACTCATGTGTTGCTGAATACTCATCAACATTGCTGAAAATATCTCTACAGTAGAGAGTGCCATTAACATGCTTTTAGTTGTAGACTAATTTGCATTGCAGAATGAAAGGAAAAATAGTATTTTTGAGCCCAGAAAAGTTAATACTTATCCCAATCATGATTTTCCGGCCGTATGAAATGAAACAGCATCAATCTTGCAAAGAGCAAATGCAAGGCCATCTCACAGACCCCAAAAGGCACCAGCCAAGTCTTCAATTGCAGAGTGACTGTGAGTTAGAGTTACATACAATGATATTCACACTCTCTCAAAAATCCAAAGCATGAGCAGTCACCTTCTCCCTGCCCAACAGGGGAGGAAGCCAATGTTAAAGAGGTTACAGACTTGTTTTCGGAAGCTGAGTTGCTGCCACTCCAGGGGTGTTCTAGCCCCAGGGGCCCTCATGAAGACAGCAGCTCCAGGGAGTCCCAATGTGTGCCAGGTTTGTGCCATGTAGGCTGTTACTCGGAGGCACAAGTAGATGGACCAGGAATGAGGTTTGGACGCACTTCCCCAATCCATGACCTTCAATCACATGAGGCCGGGGGGGCCTCTATTCCCTTACTTTCCTGTGTGCTTTACCACAAACCTGTAGAGTCACAGCTTCTAACACATCTGATCCAAGGTCATATACACCGTTCAGTAGTATATAAGGATGTAAGTAAGATCTCCCCTCCCATCTGCTTCAGAACCCAAGTCTTTAGTTTAAACCCAGGGATTTTAATTTTGGCAGCAGAGGTGGGTGGGAATTACACAATCTTATTTTATGTACTACAATTTATTAAAACCCAAATCAGCACCTGGTATGTGGCAGAGCAGCCCTTAAAAAGCTATGGAGGGGTGAAGGAAGAAGAATCATTTTATAAATGGTCCCAGAATAATTTATTATCCAAACATAAAATTAGATTCCTCCCTCACATTATAAACAAAAATAAGCAAAAATTTTAAAAAATCTTAGATGTAAATATAGAATGTTATTATGCCTCCCTATTATAAGGGACAGGTAGAAGGTAAGAAGAGAAATGGAAAATATTAAAAGAAGATCTCAAAGTTGACACTATCACAACTTAGAACACATTCACCAAAAATAATGTGGAATAACAATTTATAAATTCAGAGTAGATATCTGTAGCATATAAAACTGAAAGCATTACTGTAAGAATACACATACAAATGAGTACAAAAAATGCACACACACATGCACACACACAAAATCAAGATATATCATGTACAGGTATGAATCCCTATGATGGATGTGATCATTATGTATATCAAAAGCGTACCAATAAAATTAAATTTTTAAAAAAACAAACAGTATATATGGCAAAAGATACGAAAGCAAGGTATAAAAGTGTGAACGCCTTAGACTAACAAGAATGTTAAAAGTTAGACATCTCTAAGTGTTGATAAGGACTTGGAGGAGTGGGAACTCACGCTGCTGGCTGGGGTGAAGCTAGGTGACAGGTGTAAATAATTTACTTATTCTTTGTACTTTTCTGCACATCTAAAATTACATGATAAATTTGAAAAATAGAACCAATCAAGCTACTTCCTAATAAAGGTCTTTATAATATCATCGTCAAGTAAAGTGTCACATGTTTGGTGACCCTACATGTCAAAACCTAAGCCATGCTCTGCCTTCTGTTTACCATCCTGTCTGCAGCTTTCTTCCTCATTTTTCTTCCTCCACTCTCTCATCATCTACCTCTCCCCTTCAAACCAACTTGTTGCAAGCTTCTTCCAGTCTGTCTGTAACATCGAAAACAATAATAGCTGCTATTTGTGGAGGCCTTTTGTATTAGCCTTCCCATTGCTGGGATAAAATGTATAATACACACGATTCGAAAGAGGAGAGGCTTAATGTGGCTCATGGTTGCAGAGGCTTCAATCCATGGTTGGATGGCTCCAAGCAGAAATATCATGGTGGAGCAAAGCTGCTCATTTCATGGCAACCAGGAAGCAAAGCAGAGAATGGAGGCAGAGAGAAAGGGTCAGGGTATCAATACAGTCCCCAAGGTTATGCCTCCACGACCCACCTAGACACTCAGAAGTGTGCTTTACTAATCTCCTAGGTGGTTCTCAAGCCCATCAAGCTGACAACCTAGCTTAACTGTTCCACCTTTCCATGAGCAAGTCCCATGTTTAGTGCTTCGGATGCTATCCCATTTGATCCTCACAACTGTCCTACTAACAAGTGTGGATATGACAAGGATGCCTGTTTATACACAAGGACGCAAGAACTTACAAAGATTGAGCGACTTGCCCAAAGGCACACAGATGAGAGATAACAGACCCCTGGCCCCGACCCACCTGTTCTCAGTCCAAAAGCCACACTTATTAGCTCTACTGTTCTATTTTCCATAAAATATGTGCATTTTACATATTCTACATTTACTGAAAAGCATTTAAAATCCTTGATTTTGATGAAGATGAAATAGGTTGAGAGGAAAAAATCATTACTTACAAAATTTTGGGTCTCCAATAATAACATATTGATCTTATTATATTTGATGCTAACAAGTGTAGGAGGGAGAATTTTTCGTGATAATCAATTTTCAGACAGGGAAACAAGCTCAGAGAAGATCAGTAAACATAATCCAGGTTATGTTATAGCTGGTGAGTGGCAGTGCCGGGTCTCAAACCCAAGCCCAGATTTTTAATTATGTATAACACCCTCTTAAAGCCTCTTAAGGTTCACAACACAGGCCAGTGAGATAGCTCAGCGGCATAAGCACCTGCCTGGCAAGCGCAAGGTCCTGAGTTCGACTCCCGGTACCCACATAAAGGAAAAAAAGGGCCAGTGATATCGCTCAGCGGCACAAGTGCCTGCTGGCAGGCTCGAGGTCCTGAAGTCAACTCCTAGTACCCACATAAAAAAAAAAAAAAAAAAAAAAAAGATTCACAACACACAACTTTCCCTGTCAAATTCCAAGGTCTATGAGAAAAATTCTTCACTTTTGATCAGAGAGAGTTATATAAAGAATGGCATGCACTTTCTAACCTCAATCAACTAACATGCAATTGATCAAGGTTGTAACATTGTTATATACACACATTCATGCACACACACCCAGGTGTGTGTGTGTGTGTGTGTGTGTATTTTTCTCTGTTATGGAGTTTCACTATCTGTTTGATACAGATGGACTTAAAGTTAACTACAGTTACCAACTTGGATGTATTTCAATATATTCTAAAAATCTGATAACTCTCCCAGCAGGCACCAGCTCTGCCCTCCCAAATGGAGCCCCCAGAAATGTGCCCATAGTGGGAAGAGTTCATGTTCAAACGGAGGGCTATGACATTCTCTCCTCCTGTCAACCTAAAGGGGACCTGTTTTCTACTTTAGCAATGTTTCTCTTAGAAGTTACCCTCAAGTCCCTGGTTGTATTAAGAAAGATGCCCTTTTCTTTCTCCTATCTATTTCAAAATGTAGACATTCACCAAAGAGCTTTCTATCACTTGTCAATGACAAAAGTGTCTTCTCATGTGGATAGTCAAACTAACTTAATTTTTCTATCTTCACAAAAATATAGGCTTTGAAGTTTTTTCACACTATATTTTATTTTATCTGGTTATATCTGCCTAAATATTCAGCATATAAAACCTTGAGAAAATGAATAATTTGGAAAATACTCATTTATAGAGTAAAAAATAAAAGACTATTTTAGGCTGCCCTTAAATAAAGTTTGAGTATGTTATAAATATGTAGAAACAGTGAATATAGCCAATTCTCTTAGCTCAGTAAAGCATACACAGTTAGAAGTGAGCAGACTGCAATTTTTATAAATTTTCAAATAGACTCCATTGTGGAACAAGCTTAAAATTACTCTAAAATTGGATATCAACCTATAACAACACTCGGTTGATTAAAAGCAAGCGGGGGACATCTAGAGAAACATCCTCACTTCCATTTCCCGCTGTCGAAGTCTGAAAACAGGTGAACTTTGAGAATTAAGAGATTGACTTTTCTTGAGTATTTAATAACCACTTGTCAGTTAAAGCAGAAAGCCCCGGAGAACATCCACCTATCAAAGAGAACTTTAGTCTCCCATGAACTTGATCTTACCACTCAACCGCTTCTTGCCTGAGTCACACAGTTTTTTAAAAATTCACAGTTTTGGGGTGGAGGTTTTGAGACAGGGTCTCGCCATGTAATTCAGACTGGACTTGAACTCACTGTGTAGTGCAGGCTGCCCTCGAACTCACAGCAATCCTCCTGCCTCAGCCTCCCGAGTGCTGGGATTACAGGTGTGTGCCACCACACCTGGCTAAAAATCCACGTTTATGTGCCAGTGATGAAAAGTAATTTTTAAGGCAGTTCTTCCTGGATATATTAATAAAATATACATTTACAGTACTATAATTCACACGTAGTCAGGCCCATTACTCACAAAAGGGGAATGAAGCAATCTTACAGGTAATGTGGAATGGCAGCTAATCTAGAAAATATTACACTAGGTTTACATTGCTACCTAATGTGGCCATTTTCCAGTTGAGAGCCAATGATTTTACAGTCAGCAAACAAAACAATAGTGCCATTACGAAATTCACACACAATTCGACATCACCCTGGGTTCGTAAGTGGATGTCCGTTTACCAATTCTGCAGAATTTGTTTCCAGAAGCTTTTTCTTTCTAAACTCAATAACTTCTATGGCTTAGATTTTTCTCTAAAAGAAAAAGCTTAAGCATAGCTTTTCCAATAGCTGAGATGACTTGGAAACGGACTTCAGACTTTTTGCAGGCTGGGCTTCAGTCTATGAAAATTTAACAAATTAAGGAATAAGGAATGAGAAAAATCAACAGATCCATAAACAGAACTGTCATTAATACAGCCTTTTTGAAGTTCTTCATAAATGGCTAAGAAAAAAGCTTGTCAGCCCATGGACACATTTCTTCTATTCCTTGGTCTTAGCATTTGTTTAAAACTTTTATTTTACAGTCCCTCTGCCTAGAAAAAAATGTACCTATTATTTTCATCTTTTAAAATTCACACTTTTAAAGAGAACCTTGAGATTTTAAGAAAGCAGAACACATATGTATACATAAACTTGGACTACACAGAATTGGACATCAAAAGTTTCTCAATTTGCTTTTCTGCTAGTATAACTTTTTAAAATAATCATTTTTTTAATTCATGAACTGCTTTAATTAATAAAATTGTATTTATTTACAGTGTACATGATGTTTTGAGTAACAATGGTTTTTAAGTAACAAATGAACCTAAAGTTCCAGATGTGTGATATGCAACCTAATCCATTATTGTTCATTAGAATGCACATGTTAAATATATTTGAAAAAAAGTAATGATGAATGATGAGTGAAAAGGTAAATAAATGTGTGCAGTTTTCTAAGTTTTAGGATACTTACAAGTGCTTACATTATACATTTCAGTACTATATGGTTACTATATTATAAATTTATATATATTATAATTTATATATTATATATTATAATTTTTATATATTACAAATTATATATATTATAATTTTTGGCAAATGTCAACAGGGTTTTATAATGCTCAAGATTTTAATGGTTATTAACTAAGCCAAGGCCTGCCCCAAAGAAGATTTAAATTTTTATTTTTATGTACATGTTAGTCTTACCTTACCTGCCAACAAGAATGGAGACTAGCATCACCCTCCTCAGCCAGCAGGCATGACCTCTGGCTGCCAAGTGCTCTCTTTGGAGAGGACCAGAGCACACTGGGGAGTTTCTGGGACCATGTGAGTGTGCCCTTCTGGAGTTTGGAGAAAGGGCATAGGACGGACCATGTTTGTTTTGAGATTTCCTGGGAAATGTCTGAAAGCAGGAAGAAGTCTGTCTGGAGCAACTGTTGCTAACAGGGAAAAAAAGAGAAAGCGGCACTGCATGGGAAGAAAGAGAGAGAGAATGGGCTGCAGGGTGGCTATTTCTGTGACTCCATCTGACATAGTATAGAGATCGGAAGGTGGGACAGTTGCATGGGCAGGTGGATGCCCCACTGGAGAGGAAGCTGGGGAAGGGGACTGCTTGTAGGAGCCAAAAGGAAACACGGCTTCCTGAGAATCCTCACTGATGGAAGAGGCCAGGGGAATCTGAAAACCAGCAAGATTTCAACCAGAAGTCAATAGCAATTGCAGGAATTAGACTAAACCAGAGAAATTTCAAACACATTTTCCCACCTCTGGAAGATCTTATAAAATGTCTCCTTCCTTTATTTCTCATGTAAATCACAGCACTAGAGGAGGTAGGTTTTGATTTTGAAAAGCAGGGAAAATTTAAACACCTCTTATTCTATCCAACACTAAGGAGCTGGACTGGAAGGAAGAAGTGATATACAGACCAAGGAGGCCCCTTTCAATTCAAAGACTTGGGAATCTGGTCTAAAAGTTACAGAGATCAGATTTCACGCATATTTGTGATTAGAATTTTAAATGCTTTCGACTTTAAAAATAATCCAAAATGGGCCGGTGAGATGGCTCAGTGGCGTAAGCGCCTGCCTTGCAAGCGTGAGGGCCCGAGTTCGACTCCCGGAACCCACATACGAAAAAGGGGCCGGTGATATCGCTCAGCGGCACGGGTGCCTGTTGGCGCGCGAGGTCCTGAGGTCGACCCCCTGGTACCCACAAAAAAAAAAAAAATCCAAAATGACTGGTAAATTATATAATATGACAAATGCTATTGAGATACCCTCACTCAATTGAAAAGACACTGAATAGAAACAAAATGGCAAAATCCATATATCTTTGTCTGTTCAACAAGCTAGAGTCAAGCACATCCTCTATACATACACAGATAACAATAGTAGCTACTGTTTATAAGAGCTCTCACTCTGCTAGTGACTGTGCTTAGTACCTTAGAAATCTTATTTAATCCTCTCAAAAACTATACGAACATATGAATATTATTATCCCCATCACATAGATGGTAAAATTAAGGCTGCCACTAGGCTGTAGCTTTCTCAACAATGCAAAAGTAGTAAGTTTATATTGGACTTTAATTCAAAGATTCATGCTTCTACCCACTGAGGAAATAACTACCTTATTAATAACATACTTAGAAGGGTCAGGAAATTTATAGTCAAGGGTGTGGAAAACATAAAAACAAAACAAAATAAAAATACACTTGAGAGGTACTATTAATAAAAGTTAGAGAGTTTGGAATATGGAATGAAAATTAAATCTTCTTAAAGTGTAAGGAACCCAGCCCAAAAAAAAGCATTTTCCTCCTAGTAGGAGTTCAGTAAATATTCAATAAGTTGCTCATGAACTAAAATGAAATGTACTCTTGAAATTCAGGTAACATAGAAACTGGAGTATGGGATGCCCTGTGATCAGAAGCAATACCGTATGTATTCATTCACGCACTGAGTGTTGGCCATGTTCTGGTCTCTGTCTAGACACTGTCCCAGGTCCTAAATGCCCACGAGTAAACAAAACAGGCCCGGTAGCTGCCCTGACAGAGCTCACCACGTGTACGTCTGTCATGCCAGCGCCTCATCGAGTCTGGAGTTGATTTGCCTATAGCCACACATCCGATGTCAGAGCAAACATTACGAGGCAGGAATTCGGAAGCCTATTATGGATTAAACTATGAGGAGACCTTAAAGCTTACAAGAAAAAAATGCTCCTTTCAAGGAAAAGAAAGATTCTGCTTCTGTCAATTAAAACAACTTTTATCACATTAGTGTTTCAAATAGCCTGATTAACAAATGTACATCTGTGGATGATTCTGGGTTCCACTCTTGTGCATTCCGACTGGTGGCCCACGGAGACACATCATGAGAAGTTCCTCTCTCTTGGTTAATGAGTAGTTGATAAGCTTCATTGTAAGGTCAGTTGTGAAAAGCATAAATGACACTTTCTACAAAAGTTTACATGTGGCAGCCCCAAATATGCCACAGCGACAGAGAGAGATTGATGAAAAAGGGTTGGTTTCTATAGCAACTATGGACCATCTGTTAGTCAAACCACGGCAATGGAAGCAAAATGAACACTTTCAAAGTCTGCGGCAGGTCCCTTTGTCTACTTAACATAATGCTAAAATTTCATTTTTTTTTCCTATACGGATAAAGTTCTCCTTTTGTTTGCCATTTTACAATCTGATTGCTTTTTTGTTTGAATGAGCTTGCTTTTATTAAAGCTTATAAATCTAACCTTTACAAAAACGACTGTATTTCCTACTGAAACTTCCATGCATAAATGAATAAGCACAAACACAAAGGCTAATTGGCATGAGCAGAGAAACACGGATTGTGAAAAATTGTATTATATTTCAAAAGACAGATTCTATAAAATGCTATTATAAAACTACAGCTCTTTGTTTATTTAGTGGTTTTTTTTTTAATTTCCGACAACCTGCTTTTCATAATAGCTGTCACTAGGAAAAAGCAGGGAAGTGAAATTTCAACATAATTACTTGTTCCTTCATTACCATATATGTAATTGGGTTGCTCCTTCTACAACCTCTGCTAAAATAATCAACAATTTACCTAATTTCTCTCTCTTTGTATTTATCCATATACATATGCATGTACGCGTCAGGTTGGGCATATATGTGTGATATCTTCCCCTTATTAAAACTCATCTTTAATGCAATATAGAGAAATAATAAAACATTTTAATCTTGAATAAAACTAGTGCCTTTATAAGGAATGCTTTTCTGAGCTCCTGTATGATGTGTTACTCAAAAAGACACACACAGGAAAAGAGAAAGCCATAAACATCAAACAAGGGAAAATGGCTATTTATCATCCAAGATACAAAAATCCTTTTTTGGCCAGAGTGTCACACTTCACACTGTCCACATCAGCGTGCTGGGTTTCAGGAGGCCACACTTCAGGTCCCAGCTTGGTGGCTCTTCCAGTCCTCTGCAATACCACCGTTACAATTTCCACTTCCCAAGCATCCACCCCAGTGTGCCTACTTCCACTTGGTTGAGAGCAACCAGAAGGAACCAATTTTTCCCTGTGAACTGGATCTGTGACACATTTCCCTGTGCCTCTTTTGTACCCATGAGACACTGCAGGATAATGCGAAGCCTGCTCTGGAGCTACACAGTCCGACATCTTCAAAGGGTGAGTGGCAGAATCTTCAAACACTGATTAAGGGAATGTCCAGCGATGGGACCATGCATGAGGACCCTATGAACAGTTTTCCCAGTGATGAAAACTCAGCTTGTTTACTAACAGAGATAATGTGAAACTCAATTACACTGTGTCATCGTGTACTTCGAGAAAGGGAATTTCAATGTAAATACATCACAGATTACAAAGTACATTCCTCCTGCAACAAAGGCAGCAAGGGCAAAGAACTTGCTGTTTCTAGAAGCTACAACATTCCAGATGCAAGTTACCACACTGGCAAAACACAGAAGGGATAAACATCCTAAAATAGAAGCAGAGAAGGATTCTGGAACTATGGCCTCTGGTACAACCTTCTCAATTCATTCTGTTTGGCTGCCATGTATGAGCAATTACTCCCTTCCAGGAACTATGCTAAATCCTTAATCTATATTCTCTCAAATATTTTCATAAATACATATAAGTTATATATTACTGGTCTCACCTTACAGATGAGGAAATGAAGGTTTGAAGGAGTTAAGAGATGAAGTAAGTGGCAGAGCTGATTTTTGGGCCACTTCTCTACTCAAAAGCCCAGGTTGTCATCCCCATAACCTCTCTTTCGTGACTCATTTGGAAGATGGAGAAGCTGCCATCTAGAGAAAATAGTTATATGTATGCAATCACAGTCACAAATGAAACCAGAAATTAAATATATTTATTCCAAGTCATGAAAAATGATATTGTCACAGTTTCTATTTGAACCCACCTAAAGGCAAGAAAGGTTTTACTGGGCAATACTGTTACACCTTCCAAGTTCACCTTATTTGTACTGCCAGCCAACTTTTTCACCAGCTTCCTCCATAATTATTCATTTTCCCATCTCCTAAATTGTCCCTACTTAAGAGCTAGAAACAACAAATAATTGTCAGTTTAAAATTATTACATTATTATGAAAATTTGATAAAGCTCTGAGTTTTTTAGAAAAATAAAGTGTAAGAATAATACATAATTTGGTAAGCACCATTCTATTAGAAAAAATGAGACCAATTCACCTAAGTAGATAAATTAATGATCAAATACTACTGAAAACATTCCTAATAGTTATAAAAATCATCATTTTTGTTAAGAATTTTAAAGTTTTATTTAATTTAAATATGTATGCTCATTCTTATGCACTACTTTAAGCAAATTCCTCTTCCTTTTGTCAGTGGAAAGAAAACATTCAAATCTCAGGCAAATCATAAGCTATACCAAAAACTATGCCAAGTAGAATGAATTTTAAAGCCAGCATACTATATATATTATATAAATCAAAATATTCTCAAATTATTTATAGCTTCCACAATGGAGATTTTCAGCACAGCAAAAACTTAAAAGCACAAATAATCTAATGTCTAAAAAAGAGGTCTAGGGGCCGGTGAGATGGCTCAGCGGCTTAAGCGCCTGCCCGGCAAGCGCAAGGGCCCGAGTTCGACTCCCGGATCCCACATACGAAAAAGGGGCCGGTGATATCGCTCAGCGGCACGGGCGCCTGCTGGCGCGCGAGGTCCTGAGGTCGACCCCCCGGTACCCACCAAAAAAAAAAATAAATAAAAAAAAAAAAATAAAAAAGAGGTCTAAGTTATAGAGATATTAGAAAAGCAAACAATGTCACAAATGCAAATGAATCACTACTTGTGACCTTTGACTTTTATTATTTTTTGTCATTTAGTATTTTATTTTATTTTTTATTTTTATTTATTTATTTATTTATTTTGCAGTTCTGGGGATGGAATCCAGGACCTTGAGCATGGTGGGCAAGGGCTATACTGCTGAGCTATACCTCCAGCCCTTACTGCCTTATTGGGTATTTTCAACAGTCTGAGGAGATTTAGTACTTTTTAGTAACAATCTCATCTCCAGTTGTTCCTGCTCTATCACACTGTCCACTTCCGGCTTGCTCTCAAACATGGAGAGCTGGATGTCTCCTCTGGCCTTCTGAACCTGGGGATCACTCTGCCCCATGTCACCTCAGGGAGGTCCCTGCTTGGCTTTGCTCAAAAGCCTTCCCTGGTCATCTTCATAATATCAGCCAGCTGTCCTCGTACCCTTTGGTGTCTTTCTTCCTGGGAGTCAGCATCACCCAACATTTTACTCAATATTCATTTGCATATTGTCTGCCTCTGCAATCAAGATGCAAACTCACGGAAGGAAGGGATTTTGGTTTTTCATCACTGCAATTACCAGAACCTTGACTGTGCCAAGTTCATAGCAGATTCCCAGCAAATATTTGTACTGCTACTTTCCAAAGCGGTAGATGGAACCTTCACAGTTCCAGTGATCCTGACATGGTGTTTTGTTTTGTTTTGTTTTGTTTTGTTTTGTTCTGTTTTGCTTTGTTTTGTTTTGTTTTGTTTTGCAGACATATTTACTGAGCACCTAGCAATTGTAAGATAGTAATTCAGGCGTTAGGAGGATCATGAATGCATGGAAATCTTTAATTTTACTGTTACAGAGTCTAGAAGAAATGATAAAGTTACACATTACAAAGCAACACATGTTGAATGTATATTGTATTAATAAACACTATATACCATTTAGAGTACAGGCAAATTGATTCCAACTAGAGTGGTCATGAACTGCCTGAGAGAGAACAGTTTCAGGTGGATCTTGAAAACAAGGCTAGGATTTGATTTAGCAGGAAATGAAAGTGCAGAAGTAAAGGTAGAGACATATACTGCCAGGGAATGACTAGTAAAGCAGTCTAGCCGAAGCCCAGTTCTACTGACCAAGTGAACTGGAGGATGATCTTCAGGGAGGGAGGTCTTCAACAGGGGTTTGAAGGCCAATATTTTCCAGCAGGCACCAGGGAACCACCTGGCATTTTTCATCAGTGCTTTGTTATCAATGTCATGTTTCAGAGATAAAAGCCTAGAGGCAATGCAAGAACAGGACTAGAGGAGGCGTCTCCACAGGCAGACCACAGAGCGGCGAAGACTGACAGCTGCAGCCCCCAAATCTATCCCCTTTCCCAACAGTACCCCAAATTTTATTCAAGCTTTTACCCATCCTTTGATAGAGGCTCTATGCTCCGGGAGAAGTCAACCTGATATGTTTTTGTCTTAAAGATATCCCATCTGCATGTCACTTGCCCGGTCCCAAAAAGTCCAGCTGTACCGTTCATAACATATCCTTCCTCTGGCCTCAAAGCATTGGTTGAGGGCAGCCAGAAGACCCACTTCAAACCAGTGATATACAAAGAGACCGTTCCTGGAAGCTTCCAGGAAAACTATCCTCTTAAAACACACTTTGGATGTCATTGTGGCTGAATTGGACTTCCTTTGGCTGGAAGAGGTGGAGCCTGCAGAACCAGTGAAACAGACTAGAGAGCTTGGCGTAAGTCTGTCTTGAGGTCTGTTTTATCTCCGGACTTTCAGTTCTGTCAGCCAATAAAATTCCTATTGCTTAAGCCAGGTTGAATTGCCTTTTCTGTTCCTTGCAGGCCAAAGCATTCTAGCTGATATACCTTACACATGAAGTAAGAATGAGTGTCTGGAGTAGGTTGTTAGTAGTGGGAGAGAGGGAATGGGAAGGAAGGGATTTGCTCATTCAGTAAACATTTCCTGAGTGTTTCCTATGTGCCAGGCCAAAGGCTAGAACTTAAAGAACACAAAGATGAACATGATAGTCCCGCCATTAAAGAAAGCTCTGTGTCTAAAAACAATGGACCAAGGTCACCATCCTCCTAGGAGAGCAAAGACCAGGCAGGACGAGGCATAATGGAACCCTGTGAGGACCAAAATGTGAGAAGAGGAGAAAGAAGTGGAGAGAGAAGGAGGTGGAGAAGCAGAGAGGGAACGTGGGAAGGAGAGAGAGGGAAGCCTAAAGGAGCATCCTAAATGCAAGGACAGCAAGAAAAATCCAGGATGATGTAGAATCCAGAGGGCAGGCATCTCATGAGTGGTACCTAGATTTTTCTTTCTGGAAAAATCAGAAAGATAGAGAAATGAACTGGCCATTTCAGTCTAGTTGCCTGGAAGACCATTGTTCTAAAGCCTCCCTACATTAACTTTGGGACAGAGGGACACACATACAAAAGGCATTTCGTCCATAATGAAGACCCCTGAGGCAAGGAGTGCAAGGAAGAGGAGATTTATTTGTAGGATGACATAATTTAACAACCCTGAAGTTTTACTTTAATAAATGATTGTCACAGAGGGAGCACACGCATATGATTTTTTTCTAGATTCCAATTTAATTCCTGCCATTTACTAGCTATGTGAACACAGGACACGCAACTGTATTTCCCTATATCTCAGTTTCTTCATTCATGAAGTGGGGATCATCATAATATCTACCTGAGTTAATACCTGTAAATTTCTTAGAAGAACTCTGGCACATTAAAGGTGTTATATAAATGTTAACTACTCCCTCCTTTTATTGTGTACGTTTGTGAAGCATAATACATTCGTCATGGGAAATTGCTACATATACATATTGCATCTTGATCTCGTTTACTTTCTCTTCTCTCCTCCCTTTTATCTCCCTCCATCTCCAGATTCCCTTTCCATCTGTACAAATCTCCCTATTTCCTATCATCTCTCTTTTATTTTGCTCCTTATATTATTTATACTTTGGGTTTCTCATATAAGAAAAACCATGTGATATTTAACCTTCCATATCTGATTTATTTCACCTAGCATTATGTTCTCAAGTTGCATCCACTTTATATAAATGACTCAAATTTATCATTCTTTATGGCTGAGTAATACTCCATTGTATATACTTACATTTTCTTTAGCCATTCATCTGGATGAGCTGAGAGGTGCTTTCAAGATTTAGCCATTGTGAGTTGTGCTGCTATAAACATAATTGTTGTTGTTGTTGCTGCTGCTGCTGCTGCTGGCTTAGCATTGGGGTTAAAATAGACCCTCAAGCTACATCCTGGGCCCAGATCCCATAGCTTACTATGTGATTCTCAACAATTTACTTAATCTCTCGGTGTCTTATCCATAAAATAAGAATGGTTATAATAATAGTAGCTTTCTTTTCATGGGATTATCCTGAGGGTCAGTCACATGCAAAATGAAGCCTGGAACATCGTAAGCACTCTGCATTAACCATTGCTAATGTTCCTATTGTCAGAAATCAGGAATTTTTAAAAAAGCATCACAGAGGTCCAGATGAAAGCTTATTTTTAAGAACACAAGTGCATTTTATTAATGGACCAAAGAATAGGATGCTCTGTACCTGTCAGCTGGTGCTGATGATAAATGCAAGTTCACAGACATTACTCAAAAAGCAACAAGAGCTTTGACTGTTTTCTTCCACAGCAGCAGCTCAGGGAGAGACTGAGCAGCGTCAGAGTGAGCTACCATATTGAGGGGGGTGAGCTCCAGAGCTTATCACAAAAGGCAGGCGTCACCTGAGAAGGAACCACCACGGCCCCATCAGGCACTGACAGTCTGAAGAGACTCCATTCTTGGTGCGCCTGTCTGAGGATTGCTGTGCATCCCCCTGGCCAGGAGCCAGCAGCTCATAATCTACACTGTTTTGATAGCAGAATGCATTTATGAGACACTGACCTCTGTTACTGCAGGATAAAGTCAGTATAGCTGAACCTAACCTGAACTTGAAACCACATCTGACCTTCTTGGCGCACTTCGGTAAGCTGTAGAGAGGAATCACCTCTGAACCTCTTTCATAGCCCGGGTAGGTGGACTTGTGCTCATAACTTGTACTTGTGAGCCTTTCCTCAACGGAATGAGGTACAGAACTGGGCATTTCCGTTTGAAACACTGAGGCTACTCTCACCTGTTTACATTGGAACATCTCCTGTGCCATTTAAAGTCTCAAAATATGCAGTTTTATGTAAACTTACTAAACTGGCTAACAACTGTTTAATGACTGCTTAAAATAACTGAAGTGAAAAAGAGCAAACCCCATTATATTTTGGAAAGGTATTCCTGAGACCATCTTGAACTCTCCTTTGCCACAGCTGAATGTTTAAAAAAAGGTCCCATCTCCATCATACTTAGCCATATATTTTTAAATTCAAAGGGCAAAAAAAATCAGAAACCATGCAAATACTAAGACTCCGCCCAAGTGTAGTCCTCTAGATGCTGAGCCTAGACCTGGAAGTTTAAAAGCCAGAAGCCATTTTTATTTTTGAAAGGAATCTTTTGACACACTGGACACCAGTACCAATGTCAAGCGAACAGACATCATGTTTAAACTACTGTGGTACACATGGCTGGGACAGCTAGAAGCATAATTACAGGCATGTTCATTACATGAAACTGTTCATTTCATGTGATTTCATTTCAGACTTCATAGAATTGTAAAAGACCTGCAAAGATAAGGTTGAATGTAGACAGTGTCCCAGAGTCATTCCGAGTGGCAGAGAAGAGGCCGGCCAACTCAAGACTTCCGTTGGGTGTGCCGAGTACACAACGCCAGAAACAAGAAACACAGGAGTGAGCTGACAATTACAAATGTTCTGAGCAATGAATATGTCCAGAATTTTCTACAGGAGAAGGAAAGAAAAAAACATCCTGGCAAATCAAGCCATGGCTAATAGGTCCTTGCAAATTTGAGTCATGATCAGTGGGGTATTGGGGGGCAGAGTTGCTGCTCTGAGAATCCCTTCTCGCTCATATCCATCCATTCTATGCTACAATGCCACTTCTCACAAAAAATGCACCCCTCGTTCCTATTTAATACTACAAACTGTGCCCCATCCAATACTCCAGCACCTTCTTACCGTGCTCTTTTTATTGTTTCTATAGTACCTATCACCTTCTAACATACTACTGTATGTGATTTGTGTCATGTTTACTGCCCAACGTTGATTTCTCCCTGTAGAAGTGAGGAAGTTCATGTCTTTGATCCACTGATGTTTCATGAGCACTCAGAAGAATTCCTGGCATATAATGGATGTACATAAATATTTACTAAATAAATGAATGACTCCAAGATTATTGTCAATCCAGGATGTTTTAGCTTCCCCTCTATAAATCCTCGTCAATACTTGGACAACTTGATCCCACCTTCAAGGAGAGGGGATTTCAGTATAGTGAGCTCCTCAGAGGTGAAAGAATTCATCAGCCCACCATACGAGCATGGGGAGATCTTGAAGCTAGGCCAAGGGATTGGAGCCTTGTGTTCTCGAAGAAGTCCCCTCTTCAGGGGCCCTTCTAGAATGTATCTCCTTGGGAGATTTTTTTCTTCCCATAATAACTTGCAGAACAAGGTAGACTTGGTTTCCCTTCTACATGAGGGGGTTCTTTCCTCAAGTGGAAACCAGGAATGGCCAAATAAAAAGAATCCACTTGCCTTCAGTAGCCACACAATGGCTAGAATTTTAAAAAATGAAACAAAATAAGTGCTGGTAAAGATGTGGAGAAACTGGAGTGTTTGTTCACTGCTGGTGGGAATGTATAATGGTTCACCCACTGTCAAAAACAGCTTGGCAGTTCCTTAGAAAGTTACACTGGAATAAACACATGACCCTGCCATTCTGCTCCTAAGTATACACCTGAAAGAACTGAGAACAAGAATTTCAAAAGTTCACATACTCATGTGTTCCTAGCAGCACTAATCTCAATAGTCAAAAAGTGGAAACCATCCCAGTGTTCATCAATGCACAGATGAACAAACTGTAGTACATCCATTAAGAGGAATGAAGTACTGCTATAATAGGGAAGACCCTACAAAATGACATGCTAAATGAAAGAAGCCAGACCCTAAAATGTTACATACTGTGTGCTTCTACTTACACAAAATGTCCAGAAAAGATAAATTCATAGATACAGGACACAGACTGACGGCTGCCTGGGGCTAGATGGTTAACAGAGGTGGGGGAAAATTGCGTAAGACACAGTAAACGAGTTTTACTTTGGAGTGCTGAAAGTGTATTGGAAGTAGACAGAGATAGTAACTGTAGGACACTTGAAAGTACCAAACGCTGGGCCGGTGAGATGGCTCAGCGCCATAAGCGCCTGCCTTGCAAGCGCGAGGGCCCGAGTTTGACTCCCGGATCCCACATACGAAAAAGGGGCCGGTGATATCGCTCAGAGGCACGGGCGCCTGCTGGCACGCGAGGTCCTGAGGTCGACCCCCCGGTACCCACAAAAAAAAAAAAAAAAAAAGTACCAAACGCTACTGAGTAGTTCACTCTAAAATGGTTATGTGAATTTCACACCAATTAATTATTAAAATTATTACAAATTAGTGAATGAATGAAGCCACTTAGGTCTACCTGGTATAGACAAAGAACCCTTGAAGGTTCTGCTGATGAAGCCCACCGGGGTTTGGGTCCAAAGCAAAAGTAAGTAGTGGAAGGTGTCTTGGCCTTGTTTTTGTTGCCTCTGTACCCCGCGGAGATCAGAGGAACAGGGCTGAAGATGGGGCACCAGGATTCAGGTCAGCCTTCCCCACTTACTCGTGAGCCATACGCACCCCAGTGGATGCCTGAAACTTTGGGTAACACTGAGCTCTACACGTATTATATTTTCTCCCTTCCTTACATACATATGAGATTAATCACAAGAAGTAATAAAATGGAACCATTATAACAATATACAGTAATAAAGTCATGTGAGTGAGTTTCTCTTCCTCACAACATGAGATTTTTCATGGACTGTTTTTGAACTGTGGTTGACCTGGATTAACCAAAAGTGGGGAAAGTGAACCACAGATAGGGGGGTGGACCACCATATTCGCCACCCGAGACCCCAGGCTCAAATCTGTTTGTCTCACTTGTACCTTATTTATATTAGATCACAGTTTAGTCCCTTTTACCACAGTGAAGATCAAGAACAGTTTGGAGGTGTTCTGATCCCTGCCTTAATCACGGAAACGAGGGCTGTGAATCAAATGCTCTTGTAAATACCCTGCCTGCTGCGCTCTGTCTCAGTCTGCATCCTAGAGAACCCGACCTGACACTGACCATGGTCCCATTTCATCAACACACTAGGTTGGTTGGGAAGAGAACACTTCCCAGTAGTATAAGGACATATGTTTGAAACTCACATGCATGATTAATTTCCCACCAAGAAAAACCTCTTTCAAGGAACATACTGTATATTGAAACCAAATTCACAGAAGGATGGCTGTGATCAGTTGGAGACATTTCAAGCCATCTCCTCACATATCTCCTGTGGGTCAGGACCCTTAACAGTGTTTAACTGCCAAATGTACAAAAGAGCACGGGGGGGGGGGGGGTGGGAGGAATATTCACTGGGAAATGTAGAGAATATGTAATCTCTGCCTTCTAAGAATTAGGTACGTGTAAAAACTCACTTCTTAAACTAATGGTAGGGGGAGAAAAACTTGAGAAAGACATTGACATATGATGGTGTGAAATAAAGAATTATTTCCATCAGGATTTCCTTTTCACTCCATTCCCCAGGCTCATTTCTGCCTTCACCGAGCGGCCTTTTCATCTTGTTGGATTGTTTTGACCTGAAGACTGTCCACATTTGGGGCATATTTGTACAGCGGAAGGGGAAGACTTGAAGCCTCTCCTTTGCAAATTTACGTGCTTGGTCCCAGGAGTTAAGGAGAAGACAACAGACCCACACAACACACATTCCTGTGGCTCTGTGAGAACCTCTGACTTTAAACAAACCATTTTCCCTTTCTACAGCTTAGATTGAAACATGTAAAATATGGCTCAATCCCTACAGTTCCTCTAAGTTAACAGAATTTTATGTTCCTTAAATATTAGCAAAAATTAAAATTTTGAAATTGAAAAATTTCATATTTAATGTCAGTCTTATTGGGGTAGGATAGCTCACAACATCTCCCAGAACTCTACTAATTAATACAAAATTTACACGGACTGTAGATTCAGAAATTGGATAGTTTGTCATATATGATGGGAATACTTTACAAGAATCAATTTTGACTTGAGGGGAATGGTCACCAATCATGACACAAAAGTAAATATGAATAAGTTCTGAATTTCCAAAGCTCCCTTGGTCATTTTCTACAATCAAAATCTGAAGTCACCATCATCTTGCTTGGCACATGATCACCATTCAAACGCTGATGTTTAACAGAACACACTCTAAACTTTCTACATACAAATGGGAACTGAACTGTCTAGAACTATGGAACCCCCAAAGTGGCCAGAGGACAGAGAATCAATCACATGACAGCTAACAGTTTTCTTTGCCTAGTAGATAGGCAAAGAGTTAAAAGAATGAGAATATCCAACATGGATTAAGATGCAGTAGAAAATATGATGGTAGTTGAAACTGATTCATTCTTCCAGGAGGATAAATTGACAATATGTAACAAAAGCTTTAAAACAGTCACAATTCTGAACAATTTAACTTCTGAGAATGTATCTTCAGGCAATAACCTGATACCAGTGTTCACCATTGTGCCGCTTCTTTAATAATGGAAACAACCAAATATTTTTAGAATAAAAAGTATTTTAAAAGAACTATTATAAAATAAAATACTATGCTGCCCCTGAGTTACATTAAGTGAAATGGAAAAGTCTTCACAGTATTTAACCTAATGAGGAAAATAAGCTATGGAACAATGCGAAAGATATAAAAATGCATTAAATATACCTAACACAAATACATGCATCTAAAATGTCTGGGAGAATATAAGAGTACAATATCTAAGGGATTGCATAATGTGTGTTTACCCCTTTTAATATATTTCCTTTCAGGTTTCTCTTTAATAAATGTGAAATGCTATTTTTAAAGTCACATTCATGAGCGTTAAATTCGTGTGCAAAACAAAGTCCTCGAAGCCACAACTGAAACTATGAAATTAACCACCCTGAGGATACCAGAATACTATCAAAATGTGAAAATCCAAGATTACTAAGAAGAACCTACTTTGAAGAATTGTTTAAAACGTAGACAATCCTCTAATGTATATTCCTGGGCTGGAGATGTAGCTCAGTGGTAGAGTGTTTGCCTAGCACAGGTGAGGCCTGTCCAAAATTAAAAAATGAAAAAATACAAAAACCTATTCCCTTTCCCTCCCCAGGATGTATTCTGATACTAGTTTGAGTTCATTTTTATATGCAACACACACACTCACATAGCAAAAATAGACAAACCCTCAACAGTGATATCGCATTCTATGTTTTTATCCCTACAATAAGTGTATTACTTTTTATTGTCAGAAAAATAATAAACTATTTTTACTTAAAATACCCTTTCATACACCACAAGGAGATGATTTTGTGAGGAGATTAAGTATTTGTCTCCTCAGACATGTGTGTATTTCCCAAGTTTTCCAAAATAGCGTATGTTACATTCATCACAAAAATTATTTGAATGTCACAAAGTGGCCTTAGGTTTGCTAAAAAGTTTGGAACTTTGGAAAAGATTTAAATCATAAATGGAATTTTTGGTGGCGTGCTGTTATTGTCAACTAATAGAAATATGGAGCTTAGCATGTAACTGTCACCATACAATTTGCCACCTGTGTGAAGTCACAAATAAAACATAATTCCAATGGTCCAAGAAACCTACACCGTCACCTTCACCCCCGTCATGACTATCCACCATCACTGTTGCAAGCCCTTCATGTAGGATTATTCCACGATGGCATCTGAATTTTCCTAAAAAGGCAGAGACATTTTAAAAGTCTAAGATTAGGCATTTTTTGCAACCTTAACAAAAGCACCGTTCTGTCTTTATAAAGCCAAATGACTCTGTGAGTGTCATATTAAAACACTCAAGAGATGAGGTACAACATTCAGTAACTGAATGTACCAGAGGAAAAGCTTTAAACAAAGATAATTCATTTTATTAGATTAAAAACATTCCCCGAGGGCTCTTTTGCCTCTCAGAACCATGCTATATTATACAGTTAAATGTCTTCTCTAGAATCTTACTTAATGATATTTTTAAAAACATAAGAACCCTTCATATCTTAAGGTTAAAAATTTTTGTTCTAAAAAGAATCTTTTTTCTTCTTACTAACAATCTTCAAAAAAAAAAAAAAAAGTACTGGCCTCTGAGCTATTTCTGATTTCAGCTAATTGAATAAAGAATCAGAAATTTGGAATATAATACCACATTAGGTTATCTTAGGAAAACCCCAACATACACTCTAAACTCAAAAAATGTCAAAGGAAGTCAACTGGATAGCTTTTATCAGATTCATTTATTCTCATTTACTCCCATTTACTGGGCACTTGTAATGATCATAAGAATATCCATTTCCGAGAACAGGATGTTAACACATGACTTGGTCTCCTTTCACTATAAGTAAATGATGTCCTCCTAGCTACCACCCCTTCTCCAAGTGCCTACACTCACCGGCCTTCCCATCAACCCAATTCCACTCCCTCTGCTGGCTCTCAGCCAAAGCGTCCCCTTCCCAGGGAAGCCTCCTTTGACCACCCAGATCCACCGGCTCCCTCTGTGCCTTCTGACTCTCACTCCCTGTGTTCTCTTCCCTCAGGTCTTTCCACCGTGTGTCACCAAAGGAATTATTTTAATTGATTAACACCCTGTTCTCACTCAAGGTTTTAATAAGTTCCATGGAATCAAGAATCAATATTTAATAGTATTTTACTATTAAATCCCTAGGGCAGGGCACAAGGATAGTTATATAAAACATACTTCATTTTTTGGACTGATTTTGATTGCGTGAATGGTACTGAGACAATTCCTTCCAAGCATGACTTCCATGTCACAGATGTACTTTTTTTCATAGACACACTTTTATTCAAAATACGCCTGTGCTTTTCTGTACAAGGGGTCACTCAAAGAGGCCTTTCCGGCACATTTCCCATTGGCCATTCTCAGGCCTCTTACCCTGGTTTATGCTTCTTTGCACCTCTTACCCAATTACGTCTGTCTGCACCGCTGCCTGAAGTCGCCAAGTGAACACACTTTCGCCTGTTTTGCATTTGGCTGTATCGCATGCACCGAGAATGGTCTGGCAATGGTAGGCACTGGGTTCTACATGTTGAATGAATGAACTGGTGTGCTGGGTACACAGAGAAAACAGCACACATGGGGATTCCCTCAGTCACCCTGGTTTCTACTTCCTGCCCATCATTTGCCAGCCTTTCCTCAAGGTCAAAGATAGATTTCCATCTTCCTTTCTCTTTTCCCAGCACTTCTCTGACATCAGTACTATTTCAGTGAGTATGCAAAAACAAGTACCCTGCTAGAAGCTGTGTCCAAAACAGTGTGGGATGCCAGAACAAATTCATTCCTCTCAGTATTTCCAGGGCAACAGCAAGCCCAAGATGACCTTCTAATTCCCTTTTGCCAAAATGCATTAAAACCCTGCTCAAATAAACGCTTGCCAGAACCAGCTGAGCTCACCGTATAAATGGAATTTAAATAACACATTTCCTATCTGGAAGTACTTTGTATACAATTTAAATAATCTGTTTGTGTTAACAAACTTTAGCTTGCTCAGAGTCAAGCCACAAAAGGACTACGTATTTTCAATGTAGTTTTCTCCACATTTTTAAAAGTGAATTTAATGCTATATGATGATATTTTAATTTTTCAAAGACATTAGTTGAGGGACATTTTACCAAATAGCCAACATCTTACCAAATAGCCAAATCCTCCAAACTGTCAAGATCCTCAAAAGTAAGGAAAATCTGAAAGCATGGCATGGTAGTTTGGGCCTGTCAGCTAGCACTCTGGGAGGCTGAGGCAGGAGGATCATAAGTTTGAGCCCAGCTTGGGCAACACAGTGACTTAGTAAGACCCTGTCTGTTAAAAAAAACGAAAAGAAAGAAAAAAATTAAAAAGTGCTGGGCATGTAGATCCATGTGAAGGCCTGGGCACAACCCCCCTCTAACCTCCCCCACAATAAATATATAAGGACGGACAGACGGATGGATGGATGGAAGGAAAGAGAGAGAGAGAAAAAGAAAGAAAAGAAAAAAAAAAGGAAGAAAAGAAGGATGGGTGAAGGAAAGTCTGAGAAACTGTCACAGCCAAGCGAAGCCAAAGGAAACAATGGCTACTAAATAGAAGATGGTGTCCTGGATGGGACCCTCGGGCAGAAACAGGACCTTAGGAAAAGCTAAGGGGATCTGAGTAGAGTCTGAGCTTTAGTTAGTAACAGCACGTCAGTATTGGTACGTCAATTATGACAAACGTACCAAACTAACCTAAGATGCTAATAATGTAAGAGACTGGTCTTGGTCACAAGGGAACTCCTCATACCACCTTCCTAATAACGCTGTAAATCTGAAAGTATCTTACGATAAAATATTAATTAGGAAAAACATTTTAAGTTTCCCTTTAGGTGGCTAATACTTCTGATAATCATGAAGTCTCAGTGATAAAAATCTTAGTTTTGCCATTGTCTGAAGAACTAACATCTTTCTCTTGCAGTCAACCCAATGCAATTAAGATCAACAAGTATAAACTGAGTGACTACTACTATGGAGTAGATTTATAGTGAGTAATGATTAAGAAAGGCTGGGGGTGGAGCTCAGGTACAGCACTTGTCTAGCATGTGTAAGGCCCCGAGTTCAACTCCTAGCACCACAAGAGTAAGATAAAATCCATAGTCAATGTTAAGACTAAGTGTAATGGGGGCTGGTGAGATAGCTCAGCAGCATAAGCGCCTGCCTGGCAAGCATGAGGTCCTGAGTTCGACTCCTGGTACCCACATAAAAAGGGCCGGTGATATCGCTCAGTGACACAAGTGCCTGCTCGCAAGTGTGAGGTCCTGAGTTCGACCCGTGGTACCCACACACACACACAAAAAAAAGACTAAGTGTAATGGCCAGGTGTGGTGGCATGTGCCTGTAATCCCAGCTACTCACAATGCTGAGGCAGAAAGACCTTAAGTTCCATGCCAGCCTGTACAATACAGCAAGACCTTGTCTCAAATTAAAAGGGCTAGGGATAAAGCTCAGTGGTGGAGCAGCCCTGGGTTCAATCTCCAGCACTAGAAAACAGTTTAAGTATACTAATGTTTGAAATTTTCTTAAATTCTCAGCCCTGGTTTTACCAGGAGGGAAGTTTTATGGGAGGGACTTAGGAGGGACTTAGGAGGGACTTAAGTGAGATCCTTTTGGGCAATCTCTCACATGCACAGCTTTAGAGGGCAAAGTGACTGTGAGTTATGGTGTCCCTAATCCTCATAACTGCCCATGAGGGAGGGATGTGTTTTGCCATTTTGCAGATGAGGACACTAAAGTGAGGGAGGTGACCTTCCAACATCACCTGTGACCAGGATCAAAAGCCAGTCTTATCTGGCCCGCAGTCTTGCCCTGATGTGACAGTGGGAAAGCACTGGCTTCAAGGGAGATGTCCATGCCTCTGATAACCAAAGGAAAAGACAAAAGAATTTGGAATATTGCCACCTCCCAAGGGAATTAAAGATTTAATCTATTCCAATGACAGCAGCCCCTTTGGAAGATGTCGCCATCACTAGTCCTCGGACAAGTCCTCTCTCTGTGTAGTCTCAGCTTTCAGTCTTGCCTGTGTGACTTGTGGCTGAGTGACGAGCCTTGTCATTCGTCATTCTACTCCACCCTGTTACAAAATATAAGATCATTCTTTCCTCTCCAGAAAGCAAAAGGCAAACGAGGCTACTAGGTTTCTAAACGACCGTCTTATATGGCCTCAGCGCTCTCTCTTGCATAAATATACTGATCCCCTAACTGAGAAGCCAAGAAAAGAAACTATAAATAGCCTCTGCTCCAGCCAGCAAGGAAGTGGACTGTAGTTATGCCAACTTGTACATAAAAGCATCGAGTTGGAATCTTCAGGACATACACTTTTTGACAGTCTCATCTCTACCATGAAGAACACCTTGGCCGACAATAAGCTGAAAGTGCTTTTATGAAATTCTGCCAGTCAGAGAAAGGTAAATTTCCAAAGTCAGATTACTGAAGAGGAAATTTAGTTTGAGTTTCTTATCTGAACAGAAAATGTGTTCAAGTCATTCTTTCAGGTTAAAGCATGTCTTATACATACACACACACGTGCATAATACGCAAAAGGAAGTAAGCCACAGGTAACCATACCAAACTAAAACACACACCACTTAACTAAAACACTTGGAAGAAATCTTTGAGTTCTGTCTTTAAAATCTTCTGATTTGAGTTTATCTTTACCCAAGGGTTTCAAACAATTTAATGAAAAGAGCTAAGCGTGAGTGGAATGCATCCCCCAGGGGTCCCTGTTATTGTGGTATGTTCAAAATGACTTGATTCTAAAACACAAATCCAACCATGAACATCCAAGTCTTAGTCAACAACAATGACCAGGTATGTTACAGAACAAACAGAAAGGAGTTGGTGTTGAGGAGGGAAGGAAGGAAAGGAGATAAGAAGGCCAGGGATGCTAGTCCCTGTCAATGAGTTAATTTGCTCAGCTTTCCTCTAACCCAGGGTGGAGAAAACCTTATAAATGGTCTTGAGCTAAGTTATGAGCTTTCTATAACCATTTACCAGATAGCAAGGACTGCTATCCCTACAATTTATAAATTCTCTCTCCAGACTTCTCAATATGATCATCATGCTTTTTAATGCTCTACTAAAAGGAAATAAAGAACATTAAAGTCATAGGCATTTATTTCACTCTGTTAGTTTATATTGCAGTAACAGTGTTTATAGTCACTCAATTGGTAAAAGTGCCTTGTATAGTGAGAACTAGAAAACTAGGCTTTTGTTCTGTGACGACACAGCTGGAGCACCAAGCTGCTACCTGGTCTCTACCTCCCTCCCTCTCTAAAAAGGTAGAATCAAGACAAAGGAGACTCAACCACTGCAATATGCTTTGTTCATCTCTCTACCCCATCTCTGCATCTGCGAGGTTTGGCTGTTGAAATATCCAGGAATCCCCCAGGGATCCATTATCTAGCATCACTTCCCTGTGCTTCAAAGATTCTCAGTTTCAAGCAGACTAGCTAATGGAGGCTCCTTTTAAGTCTCTGTCCCCATGGAAACGCCAGGGCCAGCCCTTACAAACTTTAATGCAGATTTCGCTGAATTTTTGCTAGACCTTATATCTAAAAGCGGTATGTGCCCTCACCTCCAGTATTCTTACCTCAACTAATGATGTTCCTATCACCCATGCTAAATGAAGCAAGAAAGAGGGGAAAGAACTTTCTCCCAAAGTAAAAATATTGATTTTGGTCAACAGGATCCTAGAGGATAAGACCCCATCTGACTAACCTTTGTATGACTTTTGTACTGCCATGTATTTTAATTCCAATATATATGCACAACTCTGTCGTCTAATAAATGTTTCCTAAATGAGAATGAATCTGGCTAGATTCCTTACTACTTAAGCTCAAACACAGCCTAATGATGCATTGTTAATGTTTAAAGTACCTATCTTACTTTTCCTCTTGGTGAGACAAAATACCGGCACCCAAAGTTAAAGGAAGAAAGGTTTATTTTGGCTCAAAGTTTGTAGAGGTTTCAGTCCATAATCAGCTGGCTGCAAGGTAGGGTGGCACATGGCAGAGAAGAAATAGTTCATGGCAGGCAGAAGAAGCCAAGCAAGTGAGAAACCAGTGGTGACAATGGCAGCTCTCTTTCTGTCCCTTATATTTTATCCAGGGTACCCGCCCTAAGGGCGGGTGGCACTTGCACCCTTAATTCCTAGCATTGCACCATGAATGAATCCCAGTGTCACATCCTTGATCCAAGCAGTACACACCCTAGATCCAGCCACCTTCGAAAAGCTGCACCTATGACCACATGAGGCTTTGTGGGGACATCTAGACCCGATCCATAACAGTACCATTTTAAATCACTCTGAAATCACGACAGCAAGCCTCACCAAAGACAGGAAAGGAAAAAGGCTCAAAGGATCACGTGCACTGGCATGAGGAAGGTAAATTCTTTGGTCCTCAATCCCTGTAGACTCATTACTTGAGGCAACAATTCAATAAGGGCGTATCAGACTCCTCTTCATCCAAATTCAACTCAACATCCACAAAAGTGACCACCCCTAAAAAGGACAACTGCAGTGAATATGTGCTCCAGGCGAACATGAGCGAAGAGGAGGCGCCATTAGCTGGGGCTTGGTTATTCCCATGGCCTCGCAGGATGCTCACCTCACTGTGTGGGCCAGCAGGAGTCTACCTTCAAAATGTATATGATATCTCTCTACCTATCTATCAATCTATCTATCTATCTATGTCTCTCTCTCCCCACCCCCATCCCTTTATAGGTGATTCATAGGACCTTCTGATTCCATATATTCTCTTTGCTAAATGTCTTCATGACCAGGTAAAATGAGGCTGTGCTATCAAATTTTCCTCAGTCACCATCTGAAATGCAGGTTTACTCCTCCCAGCTCTACACCCTTTCTCACTGTCACCGCTACCAAGTTCTGACACTCTCTACCTTTATGCCAAATTCCCATTAATACTTCCCTCCTCATCTTCTCTCCTTCCTGGCAAACCTTTGTCATGATCCCTGAAAGTCTAACTATGATGAACAGACTTCCTGTGTCCTTCACCTCTAAAACTGAAGACAGTCTTTCCATCCCAGCCCTCTCTGGAGCATGAGAGCTCACCGGACACCACCACTGCTGCCGCCCTGTCAGAGGTTGGAGGGGATTGGTCCTTCCAGACCATTTCACCTCCATCCTCCAAATTCTACTCTCTCCTCCTGGCATTCCAGTTCTCCATAGTTCACTTCAACCCACCATTCTAGCCCTCACTGCTACTCATTTTCAAGGCTCCCAGAATGTCTGGCAAGATATTGCTCATATCCTGCAGAAATTGTGTTTCCTTCTTCCATGACTTTGCTTACGCTGGCCCATTCTCCTAGAATTCTTTTCCTTCCCATTTCCATTGAGGGAGGCTCAAATTTAATTTCTTTTCCAATGTGGCATGATTCCTTACTAAGAGTACCATCTTCCACAACAAACTTCTACAGCAACTCTCTAGTTCCCTATTTAAGGCATTTTCCCTCCTATAAGACACACTGTGTGCACATTTTAGCTCCTTACTAAAATGGGAAGCTTCCTGGAATCAGAGACTGTAGGTCTTTTGTAGAATTAACCACCCCAGACAGTGTCTTATGTTATGTATTAGAGGGTGATTAATCACCCACAATAACTGATGCTTTCCTTCCTCACATTGTTTGTATAAAACCACATACACATACACTCCTGTGATGTGGAATAAACAGTGCGGCCATGAGCGCAGTTTTCCTTGGCATACTAGAAAGGCTGCATGATGCTCTCGTATACAACAGGCTACTGCAAATTCAATCCGTGCCAACATTCCAGAGTTGCCTGCTTTGAACACAACACCAAGAGCTCACCCTTCCCAGGTTCCCACATAGTGCACTTTGTTTCCACTGGACCACATAGCAACTTTAGGGTGAAAAAAGCCAGAAGACTAGAGTTCTCTGTCTTCTAGCAGAGGGAGAGAGAGAGAGACAGAGACAGACAGACAGAAACTGTAGAGAGAGAGAGAGAGAGAGAAGGAAGAGAGTTCCGAATGCTTGATACTGTGAACTTTAATGAAACAAACGAATGTTTCTCATATTGTTTCATACCTGTATTAGTCAGCTTTCTCATCACAGAGACTAATACCCAACACCCACGACATAAAGGAGGAGCAGCTTAATTTGCTCACGGTTTGGGCGAAGAGTGTGGTGGAACAAAGCTGCTTCGTTCATAGTGAGGAGGCAGAGCAGGAGAATGGCACAGGAGAGGAAGGGGAGGGGACCGTGTATAATACCCAAGGCCAAGTCTCGATGGTCCACCCAAACACACCCAGGAGTCTGCTCTACTCACCTGCTAGACATTTCTTAACCCAATGAAGTTGATGCATCAGGATTAACAGTCACAGTTCCCAACAATCACTTACTATTTCAGTAACTGTCACTTGTTCTTCCTGGACGATGCTTTCCTTCTGACCCAATATGAACACCTCTGACCTGTATCCATCTTATTTATTTATTTATTTATTTATTTTATTTTTTTTTTGTGGGTACCGGGGGTCGACCTCAGGACCTCGCACGCCAGCAGACACCCGTGCCGCTGAGCGATATCACCGGCCCTTTTTTCGTATGTGGGTACCGGGAGTCGAACTCAGGACCTCGCGCTTGCCAGGCAGGCACTTATGCCGCTGAGCCATCTCACCGGCCCCATCTTATTTATTTAATGTGCAGCAAAGGAAACCAGTGGAGAGAAGGTGGCCAACTGTGTGTCTGAGAGTTGGATCCTTATTTCCTAGTTTCCATTGCTTCTCTGCAGCCTTTACTCAAAGAAGTCTCGATCCCAAACTAGCACCATTGTGAAAAATGAGAGCAGCAATGATCCTCTCACATTTTATTTTATTGCATTTCATTGTTGGTGTTGGGGACTGAACCACGGCAAGCATGCTTCCTGCCACTGAGCTACCCATACACTCCCAGATCCTCCAGTTTTAAATCTGTTTTTCGAACAACCCTATGCAAGTTTTGATGCTGACAGTATAACCAAGTTGTGTCTAATTTTAAGAAACATGGAAACCCCTAAGATTCAACAGGGTTATTTAACAGGGCTTTGAGCCAAGTTCCTAGGTTCATTAACCATATGAGATGGTCTTATCAGTCTCTGGCCAAAGGTGGTTAACAGCCCAGGGTTAAAAGTTATTTTATTTCTGAATAGTTGCATGTCATTGATGCTATAACACTTTCATAATTCTCTTTGTGTTTCTAAACTATTTTGAAAACTTAAAAACCAAGGTAAAAATTAAGCCTCAATTCTTTCAGATTTTTTTAAACATTCTTATCAGTCAAGGAAAAATTTTAAAAGTGGTACTCGATAAACCTGGATTGTACTTACATATGAACTAATGAGTGAAGCATAGTGGTGCAGGCCTATAATCCCACCACTCAGGAGACTGAGGCAGGAGGATTGCTGGGAGTACAAGACCAGCCTGGGCTACATAGCAAATTCAAAAGGCAGCATGAGATCTACATAGTGTGACCCTTCCTAAAATAAAATAAAATATCAGATATTTCACACACATATTCCAGTACTTAAATCAAACACATCTGGATAAGGCAAATCTGCAGTCAGAAATTAGTGTTTCAGACTCTCAATTTCAAAGGTGATACAGTGCTGCTTCTCTCAAACAGTAGCAAGATTAAGCACAGGCGGCAATTTTACAAACTACTATTAAAAGGTAACTATTAGAAAAGAGTCTCTATTTGTTAGCTACTGCAGAAAATGAAGTCTTTATCCCCCTCCATAAGTTTCTTTTACTAGGTTTGCATAATAAAGTATCCCTTTAATAAAGAGCATCGGAGACTCACCATCGTTAGCTTTCTACTGGTAAACTACCTATACTACCACCAGCTCACCTGAGCTTACTAATTTTGCAAGGATATTTGTGGTATTTTTATAGAAATATAAAATCTAAACATTTAGAAGTCTCAGTGAGCTGCCAAGCATTTTAGAAACCTACAAAAAAATGTAACAAGACACAGCCCTACCACCAGATCCAAAATTCTTAATGTCAACAAAACATACAACGTCCTTGCTTCTCATGTTAAGAAACCACGCTATATTAAACAGTTCAAAAGCAATCTCCCTGTGTTGAGAAACTCCAACGATACATTAAATAACGCAAATTCTGAGGGCAGAAAATACTGAACCATAAACTCAATATGATAAGGACCCCTACACTCGCCCACAAGTCAAAACTGTACTCTGAGTTCCTAGGGCTCACAACTTTTATGAACCTCATCCTAACACATTCCAGAATCCCTCACCTGTGAGTATCTTGTAAAACCGTGCACTGTTCTTAAACAAGGCACTGGCTGGTATGTTTTATTACCACCATTGGAGCCAACATTTATAGAGTTTGCCAGGTACCAGGCGGTGGACTAATGTAAACCACAGTATTTGATGAATTATCTTTACTTCGTCTACATCGTCCCTTTCATTTCTCACGATAGCTTTATAAAATGAGCCTCATTATATAAACTGAAGCTTACAAACATTAAGTAACTTGCCCACTGTCAGACAGCTGCAGAGTTCAAGCATGTGGACTTCAATTCCAGCAGTCTGACTCTGGAGTCTGAACTCTTCATGACCAGCTAATTCTGCCACCAAACGATGAACATGGACATGCTAGTCTTATCCTTGTCCATTAACTGTGACACAGTGAAGTTAGGTACAATAGGGGAAGGCTTTTAGCAAAGAACGCTAATGACACTAATAGTAATAAAATTTTCCTAACAAAGACAACTTGGCCCAGTACAGTGGGCATAAGACATGGGAGTTAAGTCTTGCCTCTGCCATTTCCTACCTCTAGGACCCTGGACCCAGTGTCTCTGAACCTCTATTTCTATACTCTCAGGATAGTGCATAGTTTGACATAAATTACCAAAAAATGCATACAAAACTAGCGAGCCCAGTGCAACTGGAATCTAAGAAAGTGAAGATCTAAGATATCAGAAAAATGTTTTCAATCAACTATTCAAATGGAAAGGCTGCTTTTCACCTCTTAAAAGATCAACATACTGGTCTTGTAATCCGCTAGGGTACTAGACTTCCTCTGCTTGTACCTTCTTCTCTTCACCTAGAATATGACACCGAGGGTCAAGCACTTCATCACGTGGACACGAGGTATGGATGAAGCATCTCCTTTCACTACGTTTCCCCATTGTGTGGGGGACAAAATGACATTGACAGAAGCATGATACGTAATGGAAGTCAGTTATTTCCATTGAGAACGTGTTTAGCCTGCATTCCTTCTTTATTTCTCCCAGGAACATCCCTTACCCTCCCTCCTTGGGGAACTTCTCTAACCATCCTCTGTCCACCCTCCCACCCATACGCATTTGATCCAAACTGATCCACCATAGCATAGTACTGCATCCTTGTCCACAGAGATAAGTCCTAAAGGCGGTATGTGAAAAAAGCAGGTCAAATAAGTCATTCTTTGTAGTTCTTCTTTTTTGAAATGGAATTATGAAAGAAACCGTATTTCTTTCTCTGCTATCAAAGTTGAAAGAGAGGGAAGCTGGAGCTTCCCATTGCCCGGTCCTTGATTACCCGGGAAAATCTTGTCTATGGTGAGGGAAAATCTTGTCTATGTTGAGAGAAAATCCAATAGCTATGCAACAGAGATAGTCCTGGCAGCATCTTGTTAGCTCCAGTAACAGCCCTGCCTTTTACAGTCAAACCTGACAACAATTCTCCTTTTGCTTATGCAAATTTGAGATGAGATTCTGATCCTTATAAGAAAATCAGGATGTCTCACAATCTTCAGGAGAATCTGAATGAAACTGCCATTAAGAATCCTCATGTCCAACAGAAGAGAGTACTACCCAACTCCTCCTGCAAAATCTCCTGAGTTATTCAACCTAACAGTCAAGTATCCCAACAAAGGTCTGAAAACAACACAACAGTTTTTTCTGCATGTGTCCTAAGTATGTGTTTCATGAAAAAGCCAGGGGTACCAAACATAACATACACAGTGCTGAAATGCTCTCAAGCTGCCAAATGAATCTTCCTTTCCATTAAGATTCCAAGCAAAAGTTGTTATTACTTTAAATATAGGTTCTAAGTGTTGATGTGTTAATTTCCCCTAATTAGTACGATTCTCAAACATCTTATTAAATTTCCCTAAGATGTCTAGCATTGTGGTAAAACTTGACAATACTATATTCAAGCTAAGAAATTATCATTATCAAGAATATGGCTTACTAGTTTCTAAAACCAATGTAACTCATTTCTTTAGAACATCAGTGCTGCTCAAATGTTTTAATAGCATAAAAATTACAGTTCCTCTTGTCCCCACAAGGACCCCAAAAGGGCTTTTTCTAAATACATACAGCATTGAAATGGTCAGATCCTATACTGGCAACTGGGGGTGGTTTGTCAGAAAGACTAACATTTGATAATTTAAAAAATATAGAGGCAGTCCACATGGCCATGAATACATATTTGGACACTGATATATTCCCAGAAAGATATATTTTCACAGGCTTACTCATCCCCATTGACAATCCACTTGCTACTAGATACCAAAGTCTGCAGAAAGCTCGAGGGGTTCCAGTGACTTACTCTTTTACCTGTATCTGGGATATGGTATTTTCCCAAGTCATCCATAGGAATCTGAGAGCTCACAGTTCACAGGCTCTGTTCATCCTGTAAAGTAGACCTTGGTTCTTCTTGCTACCACCCTGTATCCACTCATTCTTCCTTTGGTAATAGCCTACTGAGGAATCACCCCTTTCCTCACACTTAGACCATGTGGCTACGTGCAGCTGACTTTTCTCCCACCTCCACAGTGAACACACGGCTCAGGCCTGGCCCATCAATGAGTCAAGAATCCCCCGGCTTGAGTGACTAGTTTGCGGATATGTGGTCAATGACACAGAACAGTGTGAACCTGGAAGGATACAGGTCTAAAGCTCTTGGGGACTATCTGGCTACCACCCAGAGCAGAGAATAAAACCAACACGGAAGAGAGTAGAAGCCAGAGATGGAAAATGACCAGGTCTCTAATGACCTCCCATGTGACATCTCGTTATTGATATATGAGCTTTGCAGTTGAAGAAGTCCATACATTTTCTTGTCACTTAAGCTACTCCAGTCATGTGTATGGTCTCCTGCAACAGAGAAGTCTAACTCACACACCCAGTTTTTCTTTTTAGAAGATGGATGTAGGGAAGATGGATAGGGGAAGAATGTGAAAAAGTGGGGAAAGTGGTTCCATAAATATAAGCATTAAGATAAGCACTGTGGCCCCAGAAGCAAGATTTTCCAATAAAATGTTCACCTATACTATCCAGGAGGAAAATCACCTTACAAAACACACATATTTGCCCAAATGCCAGAAAGTGACTGAGCAAGGTGCTTTAAATTGAAGTTGAACCTAATCAGAAGATGTTATTCAGAGAGCAGGATGTGTACTGTACAATGATGGCTCTTACCAATAATTCTCTACATTTTCTTTTAAAATGAACTAGATCTAGGTAGTGGGGTCATGGATACCCTTTGTTTTGTGAATTATTTTTAAATGACCATATATTCATTTTATACTCAGAAACAAAAAAAAAGTCTATTTGTAAACATAGAATACAAAGGATAATAGTAGATAAATGTATAGATATCCTCCCGAGAAAAGCTATTCATTGCATACAAGACTTTTCTAGACTTACAAACCCATGGGTATATAATTTCTGACCATCTTTAAATTAAACCTATTTTTAAAAATACATACTGGAAATATAATTTTAAAAAGAAAAAACAGTTCCTAATTACCATAGGCGCAGCTGTATTAACAATCCTGATTCTCTTTGAAAATCTAAGCTACTGTACCTATGAGTATTGTAATAAGGTTTTAAGGCTACTCTGGCTACCTATTCACTGTGATTGTGTGTACTTAATAAGATGGGAATTACAAATGAACCCCAAAGAAGAAAATGGTTGTTTTGAAGATTTCTTGGCTGTGAGTAGGCTGTGGAAGGAAAAATCATCTCAAGATTAAGCACATTTTATGAGGTCTTTGCAGGGATACACAAACCTGGACCAAATTAACATCACTGGCCTACATAAAGGCATCGCCATTAAAATCATTCACAAGGAGCTTATGCTCAGGGAAAATAATACATTTGCTTCTCAAAATAATTTCCTCAATCCAACTAATTTTCCTCTAAATAGCCTAGGCCAATCTTCTACCATCGTACAGCATCAGAAGAAGAAAGCACACTGATAAAAAGAACGTGGAACTTGTTTTCATATGTTTGGGTAAAAGGGAAAAAACTGAATGGACGTAGGAGATCTTTTCTCTCCCAAGGGCAGGAAATGAAAAGGTGGACTGGAAAGGGATACATGCATTGTAAATGTAGCTCTTTACTCCAGGAAATAGAAAAAGGGGTGGGAAGAAGTATTCAAATCTAGAATACAATACCGAGAAAAAAAAAATTTTGGTAGAATAAAGGTCCTTTTGCGTGTGACACTTCACTGAAAACTAAG
This sequence comes from Erethizon dorsatum, assembly GCA_028451465.1. Taxonomy (NCBI): domain Eukaryota; kingdom Metazoa; phylum Chordata; class Mammalia; order Rodentia; family Erethizontidae; genus Erethizon; species Erethizon dorsatum. Next base: position 43,400,250 of record CM051831.1, on the reverse strand, counting down.
TTCTGGGCCGGGCTAGGGTGGGTGGGGGGAAGCGTGGTGGTGGTAGTCATTTAATTATGAGTTAATAAACAGCCTCCAAGGCTTTCTTTTGGGGAAACAATCAATCAATCGATCACTCAATGTAAAAAAAACACACAAAAAAAAAACAAAAAAAAAAAACAACCTTAAATATAGCAATTAAAAATAACCAAAATAACCTACCAGCTGGGTATGGTGGCATATGCCTCTAATCCCAGCACTCTGGGAGACAGAGGCAAGAGGTTCACAAATTCAAGCCACATCTGGGCAACTTAGGGACTTAGCAAGACCATCTCAACATTAAAAAAAAAAAAAAATTAAAAAGGCTGGGGTATAAGTCAGTGTGAAGGCTCTGGGTTCAATTCCTAGTACAGTACCACGGAAAACAAAATTGAGCAATTTGAAATTCCTGAGTGGTCATTTTGCAAGATATAAGTGACATCATAAATGGCTTCTCCAAAATTTCCACATGAAAGGGGCTTAGAGGCAACACACTGCTAGGAATGGGAGATGATTTGGGGAGACTTGATGAGACACCTCATTGGTTTGGTAAACATGGTTTTCATTCAGGTAATTAAAGTGCTTGACGTGACACCTGTCTTCCCCCTTTCCCTGAGGTACTGGGATTGAACCCTGGGCCTTTGCATGGAGCTGCATTCCCAGCCCTTTTTGTTTTTGTATTACTACTTTTTTGAGGCAAGAAGTCACTAAACTGCCCTTGAACTTGAAATCTTCCTGCCTCAGCCTCCCAGAGGACTGGGGATTATAGGCATGTGCCCCCATACCCACCTTTGTTTCAAAGCTGCTTTTATCTAGTGAGTTTTCTTCCCCCTTTAGATTTGTTTGTGATGATAGAGATTATGAGCAAGGTGAACTACCTCTCCCGATTGGCCATCCCTGTGGCTTTCTGCATGAGTATCCTCACTTTCCAGAGGACCTGAGAATTGTCTTAACTTTCCTAGATCTCACAGGTGCAGAGAGGTGGAGCCTCAGATAGAAGAAATTCTGTTTTCTCATGGTCAACTCAAACATTTCTGGACAAGCTGCCCAGTCGCCCAGTTTCTCGCTCATTAGAGAGAGAAAATGGTGGATGTGCCTCCCCTACACACACACATACCCTACCTGCTGTTCCATGTACAAATTGTACCCTACTCTTAGGAAACTGAGCAACCCCATCTTTAAGAACAGGGGAGGGATGGAAAAGCAGGAGGTGCTGGAAGACTAACCCAGTGCTCCACAGACTTCCCAGTTCTATTCTTGACAATCAGAAAGAGAAATGGGAAGAGAATGGGAAATGTGTTGGGATACAGAAGATTTAGAGCCCTCCACACTTCCTTTTGCTCTTTTCTTCAGATATCTGGGCACTCAATATTTTTACCCTCCTCTATCTTACCCAGGATCAGAACTTACAAGAAGAACTCATACACAACTACCTATCCTTAAAACGACAAAGTGTATTTAACCTCTCAAACATATGCTTAGGAAAATTTATGAGATTAGATATTAAAAGAGTAGAACTCAAAAAATAGGACTTGATTCAGATTTGAACTGCCTTGATTTTTAAGATTTGTCACTGTTGGTTTATCAGAGAAATACTTATGACTTTAAGAATAATGACAGATTACATAAATACTCTAAATTCATCCTAAACATAACCATAAAGTTATCCATTGAAGGAAACGCACACATACTTGAACACAGTCATTACAGAGATAAGGTCAATTTATACTTAGAGCTTGTTTTGTAAGTTAAATAACTTTCTCAATAGACCACTTTTCATCTAAAATCTAAACTAAAACACAACATTTTGACCCAGAAACCCACAACACTTCCAACCACAGAAATATAAACATCTATGGTCAATCTAAAGTCACTTTGAGAGAAAATAAAGACACGTGACATTTGTTAATAAACATACTGCCCTTTCAAATGCTCCACACTGATAGAGAAAACTATGAAAATACACCCTTACTTGATGTTTGTTGGGATGGAATACTTTTTAAGATGTTTATTGAGAACTGTATGCAGTTGGTCCTTTGCATGTTATGTAACTCGCCTTGGACGGAAAACATTTAAAAAATTAAAAATTTCATCTATACTAAACATTACTGACTTCCTTTGTCATTATTTCCTTAAAAATATAGTATAATGGGCCGGTGATAGAGCTCAGTGGCATAAGTGTCTGCCTGGCAAGTGTGAGGTCCTGAGTTCAACTCCCAGTACCCACATTAAAAAAAAAAAAAGATATATATAGTATAATAACAGTGTACGTAACATTTACATTAAGGGGCTAATCCACAAGGGGTCCTGAAATCAGCCCCAACAGATGCCAAGTGATGGTGGTACAGCCTGTGAATAAGGGGTTTTGAAAGGTGCATATGCATCTCTGCTGTATTAGTTATTTTGAGGAAAAAAGCAAGATGAGTCCACAGTGGTCCTACCTGGAAGTCCCAAGTGAATTGACAGCATCTCTCTGTTTTGGTTTCACAGGACTTCAGGACTTGGCTACACTACACTGGTCTGGTCCCATCTCCCACCCATCCACTTCCGGCCAGAGCAGATGGAGCCTGCCCCATGGTGCCCTGCTCTCTGCATGGGATGAGCTCTCAGCCTGGCGCACCCCCTCCCAACTTCTTCTCCACGTATCCTCAACCTTCAATCTTCAGCTTACACCTGACTTTTCCTGAATCACTCGCTGCACTTCCCCATGGTGGAATTAAGTAGCCCAACCACTGGGTACCCTTCATACATTGCATTCTCCTCCACTGTAGAACTTATAATAATGAACATTGAAACACAGATTACTTTACTCCAGGAACAATGTCATTTTGTTCTACATCTGGCCATGTGCCTGGCAAAGCTACTTCACATGCTGAATAAATGACTGACTGAGCAGATGTCAAAGGACCAGTAGAGAGAACTTAGTACAAATAAAGTCTAGTACAGTCAGATAATATAGATAACTATTTTCAATGTAGTTTTCATGCACGTGCGCACGCACAAACACACACACACACAGCCAAAATGGTCATAGGAATTAGTTCATAATAAAAAAGGCACCTTCAAATCTTGAAAACACAGCTTTTTTGCTTTGAATAAAAAAGACCAAGTGCAGATGTGTGGTCCTGAAACAACAGTGTTTGAAAATCTGGTTGTGGGTGTGTGTTTTTTATATCACTACAATGTAGTTTATTACATTCATATTGTATATCACATCTGGAGGATGCTGATCTTCTTAACTATAATACAGAGAAATGTTGGAAAACGCTAGCAGTATTGTTTTGGTCTGTTTTATAGGAAGATTGTAAACATCTCCCAAAAGACCATTAACATGCAGAGCTGTCTAATAATACCATTCTTCCAAAAGAGGCAATTAGATAGGATAAATGATAGCATCTTTTGGTAACCAGATAACCAAATTTTCTGAAAAACTGCTCTCCCCTAAACAAATGACCTGAGGCAGAGCTGGAATGGCCACTTTTGAACTATTAGGACTCCTTCTTCCACATGGAGGAAAATATCTGTTTGTTGGCAACACCAGTTCAAAGAGATTTACATAAATTTATGGAAAAAGCCACAATAGGGAATTAAGATAAGCAGCTGTTTGGGGCCATAAATTCCTTCACCTCCTTCAATTTGACAACTGTGAGGAAAACCTATTGATATTGTGAGTGCATATGGTTAAAAACTCTTTAAAGGGTTTTTTAAATTGCCAAACTGTAATAAAGTTATCACTATAAAATGTCAGCCTCCCCTCCCAACTCTGATCTAGGCACAACTAAAAAGCCCCCAAAACCTCTCTGAAGAGGCAGGCAGACGTCATGGAAGCAGTCTTTCACCAAGTCTCTTCCCCATCCCACGACCCCGCTCTGCCTGTGCCTCAGAGGACCATGGAATCACTCTGTGATGGTGAGGAGGGCGATGGTGTCAGATTTTCACCAAGCACAGCCCCTTCTCACCCCACCCTGGCATTCTGGTCTCTCTCACAAACCTTCCACCCTTTATTTTACCCAGAATTCTGACACTTTCCCCATCCTATGCTTCCTCCTGCTCCAAACTAGTCTTTAAAAATTTTTCCAACCTGGAGAAAAAGTGAAAGAACAGTGCAGTTGATACTTGTATACCTGTCATATAGAAGCACTATGAACAGCTTTTTAAATATATGTTCAGTATTAAAACAGGGGACCCCCACTTCCTTGATGGTTCTGCCTTAGACCGACTCAGCTCTTGGGGCTCATCGCTTTGCCCAGATGTTGCCAGAATCCTGGCCCAGCCTCGTGGGATCTTGTGTCTTCCACCCATAGCCACAGTTGAGGGCACTGGGCTGTGGAACAAGAACCAGATTTTGAGCATCAGATTTTGAGCATCACTCTTGTGGAAAGTCTCTTGTTGCCCAGCCAACACCTAAGCATGCCCGAGTACACCAAGGTGACAAAATAAATACTGTGTACTTCCTAAGTGTCTGAACTTGAGCAAATGAATGAATTTATCAAGATTTCCATTTACCAACTGTTGAATGAGTAGACAAACGACACTTACCTCATTGAGTTGTGCTCATGATGAAAATGCTTACACAGTGGCTGGCATGCTGTCAGCATGGGTCAGATATTTTTTCTTTGACAAAACCTGGTTTTTCCAAATAGTTGACCCATCAGTGCGTTTTTTAAACTACCCTCCCCCCAGGACACTGTGTTGTGGCCATCACGGCATGGAGGTCCCTTGCTACCTGGGACCACCACCCTCAACCCCATCTCTCTCTCCATGAGCCCCAATTCCAAGCACACAGGTATTTACCATCCCAGAAATACACTGCACTTGCCTTGCTGGACTTTATGGTTGGGATCAAGGCCCCAGACGTTTTCTACACTCGCTATTCAGAACTCAGCATCACTTTCTCTGGGCTCACACGGGACTCTCTAGCGCTCCTCTACAAAAGCACATACTCGCTGCAGGCTTGCGGGAATGGGGACTTTATGCTAGCGAGTCATGCCTTGCTACACTACACCCTCAGAAGCTGGTTCTGCCTCATTTCTTTATGATCCAGTCTGACCCCCCTTGAGCCCTTCGCGATACTAGCGCTCAGTCATGGTGAGCAGCTGATCCTTTAGGAACCGGTTTCAACAATGCACAGGTCCAACCTGCAGTGCCAATAACCCACCTGACTTCAGCCTTTCATAGAGTTTTCTAGACTTCACTCCTTGAACACATTCTGTTTAGCAAAGGATCCTGACTTCAAATATAATCTTGAAAAAATAAATATAAATCAGTATGGAGATTTCTCAAAGAACTAAAATTAGAAATTCCATTTGACCCAGCTTTTCTTCTTCTAGGTAACTTTCCAAAAGAAATAAAGTCATCATATTACAGTGATAAATGTGCACCCATGTTTACAGCAGCACAATTCGTAACAGCTAAATCCTGGAAGCAGTCTATAAGTCTATCAACAGATAAATGGATAAAGCAAATGTGGTATCTATATATAATGGAATATTATGCAGCTATAAAGATGAATAGATTTGAGACAGTTGTAGGAAAATGGATACACCTGGGAAATATAATGTTAAGTGAAATAAATCAGACACACAAGCTTAAATACCATATGGTATCTCTCATTTGAGTAAGACAAAGTGTAAATGAAGGGCAGACTAAAGGACTGATAGAGTAAAACAAGGAGATAGATCTTTTGCCAATGGCAGAGAACCCAAGAGCCCAAGGGTTAGGGAAGGGAAGGAGAAGTTAAAAGATTTAAGATGCATGATGTACATGTACTAAATACCCAAAATGAATGTAAATATTATATGTCATAAATATGAACTAAAAATAATAACAATAATAATGAAAATGGAGAAAGGGGATCTAGAGACAGGGAAGGAGGAGGGTGGGGAGGCAAAGGGGACTAAAAAAGAATCAAGATGTGCTATATACATGTGCCTGTTCCCTAAGATGAGTATAAACTTTGTGTTTTGTAAACATGTACAAATAAAATAAAATTTAAAAAGAATAATGTTCTTCAGCATGAGCCACACCAGATAGACAAATAAGCATCAACAAATGAATCAGCAACAGATGACACATGCTCTTTGATTTTTTCTTTCCTACAAGTAACAAAGACATAACAGGGTGTTGTGACCTACTGCATGGGCATGATTCTTGCTGCAATTCTCTTTGTAACTGTCAGAGAGAAAGGTTAAGTGAGAGTCTTCATTCCTCCTTCTTTCTGGTATTAAACCTCTAAGAAGATTGAAGAAACAACAGCAGGAACCCAATGGACCTAATCATGTGCCATGAGAAATAGAAGGACCAAACTTAAATAATAAAAACTTTAAATAATATTGTGTCATGAGAAATGGAAGGACAAAACTTTAATAATAACTTTAAATAATATCGGCCCACTATGAAGTTCTACAACATTTCCTCTTAAAATATAGCCCTGTCTCTAAATATGGGAAATGCTAAAAGGAAAACCTAAAAGCCACAGATTATGTGCTCACATGCACACATGTATTTATAAATGTTGAATGTTCGTTGCTGACAGGAAATTCATTCATCTATTGTGTATGTGTGATGATTCACATGAATTTTTCCCATCAGAAAAATTACACTAAAGAGTGAACCAGATTCTGGGTTATACTGATGAATTTAATTGTCAAATTCTCCAAATCTTTTAAACACTTTATAATCTCTGACATTTCACTAGCTACAAATTATCAAGATATTTGAAAGAGATTTTACACTTTGGAGAAACTGAACAACCTAAAAAAAAAAAAAGTGATAAAATTAAAGTGAGTTCCTAATTAAGATATTAGTGACTTTATTGATTACTTTAGGTAACTTAATAAAGTCAGTAAAAATAAATAAATTTACTGCATTTCTATGTGTTATATTGACCAGCTGGAGAGAAATTCACATTTTTGTTCATTAACTTCTCTAAAAAATGTCATTTTTCTGACTTTCTGATATATTTTGGCTTTTTGGTTCAATGCTTTCTAGCATTTCCATTTTCATGTTAAAAACTTAAGCTATAAAGAAAAACGTTAAATATGAAGCTAATTGTAACAGTCACTATCTATTAGGGGTTGAATTAAGCCCATCTTCCCAAATTTGTATATTAGGATCCTAACCCCTAGGACCTCAGAATAACAGAATATATTAGAATAGAATAGAATAACAGAATATTAGAATGTAACTTTGTTTGGAAATAATAACTTTACAGATGAATCAAGTTCATCAGGACTAGGCCCTAATCCAACATGACTGGTGTCTTTATAAAGAGAGAAATGTGGGGAGCAGTTGAAGCTGGAAATTGATCTCACCTGCGGGGGCGAGGCAAGGCCAGCCAGAAAACAAAGTGCAACCAAGAGTAACTTAAGTGGGCTACATAAACTGCTCCAGCCCAGAGAACACCCAGCCCCAAGGCAATCCAAGCAATGGGTTGCTAGGCAAAGGGGTGTCACGTGACACCAACTTGCTAAATGTATAAATAAACACACTGCTTTGGTTGAGCAGTTCCTTTCCTCCCATCAGGAGAGAGGGCTCCACCTGACCTCAGCTTTTTGTCTCTTATCTTTATTTCTTCATCCTCTCGCAGTCCTTCCCCTCAGGAACTTTGAGAGCTGAGTGGGATGCGGCAGCACAGTCATACTACAGGGAGAAGGCCACTGGATATGAAGGTGGGACTCTGGAGGCCAAGGTGAGAGGCCCAGACCTGAGCCCTCACTCAGTTCTCAGAAGAAACCAGCCCCAGTTGAGCATGGTGGTGCAATGCCTATAATCCCTCAGAAGCCGAGGCAGGACGATTCCAAGTTCAAGAACCTACCTAGACAACTCAGAGACTCTGTCTCAAGACACTTAAAAAAAAGGCCCTACGTTCAATCCTCAGTACTCCAATCAATCAATCAATCGGAGAAAACCAGCTCTGTGGATACACAGATCTCAGACCTTTGCCTGCAGCACTTGAGACAGTAACTTTCTATTCTTTAAGCCACCCAGGGTGTGTTACTTTATCACAGCAAGCCTTGTAAATGAATATGCCATGTATTTTACTTTTTCTTTCAAATTAAAAGTTTGATGGCTTGTTTGTTTTGATGGGGGAGTGGGTGTTAACGAAAAGGAAAAAAGAGGTTGACCATTTTCCAACTTTTAGATACAACAGCTGGGCCAAAGAGCAATCTACCATCTTTCAATGGCGGGGAAACATCTGAATGGAAGAAAACTTCAGGGTTACATCTAGAAAATGAGGATCACTGGCTCGAAGAAGATAGGACTTTCTAAGAAAGAGAAACTGGTGTGGTCGCAATGCCCAGACTCTGAAAACCTGCAGAGAAGAGAGCAGGGTCAGAGCATGTGTTCTTGTCACAAAGTCCAGAGGAGCTACTGTCCCCTTGCTCTCCTGTCAAGGTGCAGAGCAAAGGGGGAATGGAGACTAGATCGTTCTTGTGTATACTAAGGACATTAAGGGAATACTGAGAGGGATGCAAAGCCCTAAGCCAACATAGTGTAATTCTCTAAAAGCTGATGACAGATTGGTGAGGTGGTGGCAGAAGGAAGGGACTTCCTAAACAGCTTTCACTGCCTTTTCTCCATTACAGTGTGTGGAAGATTCAGCAAAGATCCTCCCATCCTCCTGTGATCATCTCCCTGTTGTTTTTTTCTTGCTCCTCAAACTATAAAATAAGCAGATGGAGAAAGGAAGTTCAATCATTGGGTGAGGATTCCATGTCTCTCCTCCACCTCAGGTCAGCATAGTAAACACACGCTCCTGGTCACTGGCCTGGAATCATGAGAGAAAATCGGAATACTCACGTGTTGAACTGGACCACGGCAAGCGTTTTGAGACCTAAGTTGAAATCTCAAAAATGACATCTTCAGTAGTTGACAATCATCAAACGTGAGGATTTTCAGAAGCGAATCAATAGAAAGAGGAGCTGAAAATATTTACATGTCAAAAGCACAGAATGAGGAAGGAGGAACCACCAATCACACTGGACCAGAGAGGACTGCTGTGAAGAGCATGAATAATTAACTCTAAGTGCAGTAACTGATCTTCAGCAGCAGTCCTAAAAGTTTAGGGTTTAACTGCAACATACTCTTTTTATAAATTCAATGTGTAATGAAACTATTTTCCTGGTCATATTAGTTACTCTGTACTAGATTATCTGAATAAATTTTCAATTATTCTGATGGGGTTAATACTTCTAAGACTTGGCATGGTTTGTACAAGATGAAGAAAAATAAAAGAAAACAGGGCATAGGTGGAAAGTATAATTCAAAACATAGATGCGAGACTAAGACAATAAAGGACATGCAAAAATAATTTTTGATTTTATAGTGATATATTTATCTCAGTGGGAAAAAAAGACAGCAATGACAAAAATAAAAGCCTCAACCACAAATAATAAAGAACTTAATCAAACCTAGTTTATAGGTATTTCAAAACATGAAACAACCTGAGAATAAGAAAGACTTCTTATATAATCATATCCTTGTTCGCCCATAAAAATTATGCTCACAGACATGTTAAAGCCAGTTAGTGGCCGGTGAGATGGCTCAGCGGCGTAAGCGCCTGCCTTGCAAGCGCGAGGGCCCGAGTTCGACTCCCGGATCCCACATACAAAAAAGGGGCCGGTGATATTGCTCAGCGGCCCGGGCGCCTGCTGGCGCGCGAGGTCCTGAGGTCGAACCCCTGGTACCCACAAAAAAAAAAATAAATAAATAAAAAGCCAGTTAGATACTGAAGTACAAAATGAACATTTTGCTTTATTATCTTCTAAAGTACATAGGTGTCCTAAAAAGAAAAAAATAGTAATATAGTACATAGGCCTATACCATTCAAAGAACAAGGGACTTCTTTTTTAGAAAGATAAATATCTTTATACTGATGTATTTAAGAAAAGTTCTTAAGAGGACCCAAAACAGATTTTGCCATTCACAAAACCTAAGTAAATACCTAATAAGATAGAAAGACATTTACAGGAAATCACAGCAGTAGTAAATCTACTGCTTTATTATTTATAGTTGTGTTTGTGACGAATACAGCATAACAAGGCAACAAGCCAGTATTTAAGGACTGAAAGATTTATCCAACCTTAAACATATCAGTCTACGCAGGCCTGGAGTCTGTAATCATTATCGCAGTTTAATCTGTCTTTGCAAAACAAAACTAAAAAATAGACTGTGTGTCTCTATGATTAATCATTCATATTTAAAGCCAATCTGAACTAATATAAAAGGTCCAGAGAAGCAGCCCCAAGAACATGGTACTGGGAGACGATGGAATTTGTTTAGAATACCATGTTCTGAAAGTGTCATGCAACCTTCTGTTAAATATTTGGTTCATTCCATTTTGTCATCCTGACTTGTATTCTGGAAGCCCTTAGAAGCTACAGGATTATTTTGCTACAACCACAACATATCCTGGTGAGCAAAATCCCAGATCAGTTGCTGAGTTCTTCCCTGCTAACCGCAAAGAATGACGGTACTTGAAAATTCCTGAAGGAGATGTGGAGTCTGAAGGCTCAAGTTTCTACACAAAGGACACTGGTGGCTACAACTCAGCGACCTATAAAAATAAACCGGTGCACACGGTACGTGAGTCCTGGCTCTATACAGAGGAGCATAGAGCGGAGCTCACTGTACTCTGAATGAAGAGGGGCCGTGCTGCAGGATAATCACCATAAAACAAACCTGACGAGTCATCTCTGGCATTCGGTGTTCACCTTAGGAAGACTGCCAGGTACATAAATGTAGCCAGAGAGAACACATAAAATTTTTTTTTAAAAAATAAAGGAAAACAGAAAACAGGGAAAGAGTAAGAAAGACACAGGGGACAGGAATGTGCTTGGGGGTGGAAGAAAATGAAGGAGAACGAAGTGGGCTGAACGAGCAGTTATAGTTACTAACACGTCCTCCTCCAACCCCCACAGTTGCTTTAATTTTGATGACCAGTACTTATTTGCAGATGTACATAGTTTTCCCTGACCTTGGCGGTATCAAAGAATTTATCCAGTGCACAGTTCTTGCACAATCACTTGAAAAGAACAGCATGGATGTTCTACCCTTAGTGCCAGCCAGGGCTTGTTGTTACTCCTATTCCGCCTATTTTTCTTCCAGTAAATTAATCTACCCGCTTAGGGTCTGGTGCTAAAATAAACTACTACTTTATTCTAAACAACAGACCTTAGCGTTTTGTTTTTTGGGTTTTTTTTTGTTTTTATTTTGGATGAAGCTGGGAGGCAAGAGCTAAATTATAAGAAAACTTAATTAATTTATTTTACTATGAATGTATCCAAGGCACTAAATGCAAAGGATTTTAAGAATTTTACCTTTATGATGTTTATTAAGATGATAATGTCCTCTTATTCACACATCTATTCCCAATGCACAGCCGAAGAATATAGTTATACTAGAACCAAAGACAATGATGATATCTACAATTATCTTAATAGCAGTCCAAGATAAGTATATCTTTAAGTATTAAATATCATTTAGTACATAAATAATTTGAACAATATTACTTAATCCTACTTACAATGCCTAGAAGTCATGCTGAACACTTTCTGGTCTTTAATTAATTAAAATATCTATTAACAAAGGATTGGCTTAAACAGCTTTCAAACTGTTTCTAAAAGAGACTGATGTAAAATCAGGTGTTGGACACACTAGCTAACTTTGCACAAATTTACAGTACAGGTGGTTGATGGCCTGCATCAGCCCCAGTCAATGCTCCAAACCCACCAGCATGATGCTGCAGATGAATCACACTTAAGTTCCTTTCTGATTACTTAAAAAGGGGGGAATACACTTTCAGAGTCCCCTCAAATTTATGTACCTGTAAATTGTGGGAGAAGAAGGAAGAAACAAACAAACACTTTTCTAATCCTCCTCTTTATCACTAACAAGAGCAGTGGAGTGCATTGAAATGGTGAACACAAACTGGAAATTTAAGCAATTTTTGATATTTTTTATTTTATTTTTATGTGTGTACTGGGAGTCGACCTCAGGACCTCGCATTTGCCAGCAAGTGCTTGTGCTGCTGAGCGATATCACCGGCCATTTTATTCCTTTATGTGGGTTCCAGGAGTCGAACTCAGGACCTCGCACTTGCCAGGCAGGCGCTTATGCTGCTGAGCCATCTCACCAGCCCTGATGTTTTTTAGAACCAGACACCTAGTGAAGATTGATAATGTTGAAGACATCCTCACTTCCTGTAATGAAGGAAGCTGGGTTCAGATTTAGATTCCTACCTTACTTGTGATATAATTGTGAGTATGGAAAAGTTACTTTACCTCTCATCTGTAAAATGGAGCTACAAATAGGACATACAGTAAGCATTCAATAAAAGTTAAATGTTATTTCCTCTGCCATGGTCTATTTCTCATTCAGGTTTTAAATAATGTTCCAAATAGGCAATAATATTTATAAATAATAGTAACAAGTCTTTAAATAGTATTGATAAGGTATTAGATATAGTTCTAGGCTATATATGAATGGTACCACCTAATCCTCACACAGAACTTTTGAGAGAGGCACTGTTTTCCACGTGAAAGTGTTGTGGTGCATAAAGGCAAAACTATTCATCCAACAACCAACTATAAGTGGCAGGTCAATCCAGAATTTAGCATTAGAGTTCAGGTGTTCAACCACTAACCTGCTTCTTGATGAAAAACACTTTAATCTCACTACATCAGAATTTACATAAAAGAGAAACATGCATGTTGTAAGTTCAGGATAGTACACATATACTGCATGTCGTAACATTTTATCTGTAACATAAAGGAATGAGACTTAAATAATCAGATGAACCACGGTTAACTTTCTTTCCAATTAGTGCTTTAGGAAAATGTAAGGAGGAACAAGTAATATCTTTGAAATGTTTGATAAATAAGGTTAGTGTATTAGCTTTTCATTGCTGAGACCAAATATCTGAAATACACAACTTAAAAATGAAGAGGTTTATTTTTGTTCATGGTTTCAGGGCATTCAGTCCATGGTTAGTTGGCTCCAAGGTAGAGATGTAATGGAAAGACATGACAGAGCAAAGATGCTTAGATCACTGCAGCCAGGAAGCAGAGCAGGGGAACAGTACAGAGAGGAAAGTTCCAGGGACCACATATAATACCCAAAGTCATACCTCCATGACCCACCCAAACATGCTCAGAAGTGCTTTACAAATCCCCATCATGTTTCATAATCCAGCCAAGTCAATGTATCACTATTTACAGTCATTTAGCTAATCTATCCCTTCACAACAAGCTTATATATAGAGAGAAGAGCCAACGGCAACTTCATTTCCCACACAGCCAACAGGCCCTGAGAACAGACGCCAACCACAGGTGCTGATCAGGACACATCCTACACCTCATATGCTAGAATGGAAGCAATGTTCTGGGGCCAGGGGAATAAACTTCAAGGATAAATTCATCCCTAAATTGCCATCTTTAAAGTATCATTGACTTCAAATATGTTGATAATATTAAGGGCCAGAAAGCTAGTTAACTGGTTAGATAACTAACAGGATGGAACAGTTATCTATGACTGGGAAAATTCTTCGTGGCAGCTGTAATCTTGCTCTAGAGCCTAAAGCAGAAATTTATCTATAAGCCATTTTTCCTTAAGACTAATGAATATTCTTGAAGAATGAGTTTAGTTAGAACATCATAAATAGATAATGGCTAAAAATATACTGCTACGAGCCTTTTAAAAAAGTAGGTAGGCCGGTGAGATGGCTCAGTGGCTTAAGCGCCTGCCCGGCAAGCGCGAGGGCCCGAGTTCGACTCCCGGAACCCACATATGAAAAAGGGGCCGGTGATATCGCTCAGCGGCACAGGCGCCTGCTGGTGCGCGAGGTCCTGAGGTCGACCCCCCGGTACCCACAAAAAAAAAAAGTAGGTATATTAATTTTATCCTTTCAGTTTGTAGGTTTTCTTCATGTGCAATATATTCCAATATGCTTCAACACATTCCAAAAAATAATTATGCTATAATTTTAATCAAATAGCTATATATCTAGCTATTATGACTAATGGGATATTTACTAGAAAGTGTGATAGAATATCCTCTTAAGATCTTTCAGATTACATACATTTATAAGCATTGTTCTTATGTTCCTCAGACCTGGCATGCAGGGAACTTGTGGCTTTGTTATTAGGAAACATATATTAATACTACAATGAGCTCCCTCTATGCTGTTAAAATACTGAAATGAAAAAAGATCACCAATGTCAATGTTGGCTAGGATGCGAACGACTGAAAATATCATATGCTGCTTGTGGGAAAGCAAATTGGTGCAACCACTTTAGAAAACTATTGCACAGTGCTCACTTTGGCTGAACAAACGCATCCTATATAATCCAGGAAGGATTCCACTCCACTCATTGACTAAAAGTGCATATGTTCCAAAGGTACATGCAAGAATTTATAGAGCAGCAGCTCCCCCAGTGACCCCAACTAGAAACGATCCAAAGCCTAGCAACAGGAAGCACACAAATCAGCTGCGGCACATCCATACAATGGAGTGCTGTACAGGGAAGAAAATCAACTAGTTACTAAAATATACACAGTAACAATCATAAGGTTGAGTGCAAGATTTCAGACACAAAATGATACAATGTATACAAAACTGGAAAACAGGTCAAACTAATTTATGATATCAGAAAGAAGAATAGTGGTTACTTTTAGTGAGGAGCCTGGTAATACAGATTGAGAAGGATCAAAAGAGAGACATTTGGGGTATGGACGATGCTTACTTATTGACTTGGGTGATGGTTCCATAGATGTGTTGATGTAGTAAACTCATCAGGCGGAACACATAATTTCACACTTCTTGGTATATATTGCACATTATCATTAAAAGCATTTATTTTAAAGTTAAAAAACAAAAAAGGCTTACTTTCACATCTACTTGTATAAAAATCATTATCAGGCTACTTGAGCTGCCATGGCAGGACCAGTAGAGCTGGTTTAAGCAACAGAAAGTAATGTTCTCAGGGTTCTGGAAGCTTGAAGTCCAAGATGGTGTCAGCAAGGCTGTTTCTAGTGAGGCCCACCCTTGGTGATTGTGGACCGTTGTCTTCTTGCTGTATTCTCACCTGGCTCTTTGTGTGCAAAACATCCCTGCATCCTCTTCATCTTCTTATAAGGACAATGGTCCTATGGAATCAGGGTCCCACACTTCTCATCTCAATTTTCCTTATTTACTCTTCTAAAGACCCTACCTCTAAATACATATTGGAATTCTGCACGTGAATTCTCAGGGCAAATAGCCAAAAACAAACTCTGATATTCTTTTATTTTTAAAGTGATTCTTAATGTTTGCTCTTTATGTACAAGTTCAGAGGTCAGACCCATAAAACTTGTACATTTCAGTATTATGAAGACTACCTAAAAATATCTAGCATTTCCCAAATAGTTTTGTCTTTATATATTCTGTTCATGAAAGAATTCTAAGTTTTTTTTAACTTATATAGAAATAATTTTTAATTCAAAGATAATAGAACCTAAATTTGATAGTTTTAAAGAAAGCCTAGGTATATTGACCAAACTCTTTTCTAATTATATTTGTGCCCTAGCCACAGACAGGTTAGTAAATATACATCAAAACAAGTCACTTAACAAAATATCTATTACGAGAAAAACAAAATGTTTAAAAGGTATTCTTTTAAATTATTTAATAGCCCAACATGCTTATTGTTATCAGCTATGCATTTTCGTGAACACCCTCAGGAATCCACTTCTTTTAAATATCTAGCCATGTTGTGGTAGCTTTTGCTTATTTTCAAGTGGCAGCAAAATATGAATGCTGTTTAATTAAATAAAGATTAAGTTACCAAGGGAAAAATACGATTTTTCACTCAAAATTCTTATCAAAAATGCTGATCTCCCTTCTGCAATCATGCAAGCTGGAACTTCAAGGTTTTTGATTACCTGTTTGTGTAAAACCCATGCCATAGCTAACACCTCCTTTTATTGAGATTCTAGGAAATGGATCTCTGCTTTTACTTTTGGGGACTTTTTTTTTTTTTTTTTCCTTCTTACACTCTCACATATGTTTTAACAATATCTATCTACATTTGAATAGTTTAATAGCTCTCTTTGTTATTTATAATTGTGTCTCAAGCAAACATATGTTAGTAAGAACACAATGTCACAAGGAAATTATGAGAAGTAGCAAATTCCAGTAAATTTATATGCAGTGTTGTAATCCCTCCTAGCCTTGTCTGTTGAGTTCTCAAAATCCCATAAAAGAGAAATATATAGCCAAAAGGACAGTTGGAAAATGGAGTTCAGGGATTACCTTTCAAAGACATTTTTTACCAACTTCATTGAGCAATAATGGACTCTATACTATTAATTTCTATCCATAACTCCTTGCTCGCTTGAAACAAAACAGTTTTTGTTTCCATGCAATCGATATAAGCTGCTTGGAATTATCTGTTGCTTTACTGCAGCTGCTATTTGTACTGAGGCTTTTCGTTCTTTCTTTTTCTGCCTCAGATCCTCCAGTATTCAGCCCTGATATGATGACTCAAAATTGTGGAGGAACATCTCAGGTTCAATCTCCTCATCCTCGAGGCAGAACAGATACAGATGCCTGAAATAGAAATGGCCTTGGGTACCTTCCTTTCCACTGACTCACCTAACCTAAGTGACTATGTTCCCGAGGTCTCCATCCATCCTCAGGCCTGTGACATCAGACCAACGCACATGCCACGGCTCCTCTTTCCATCTTCCAACCTTTCGACACCATTAGAATACTGCTCTAACAGTGGACTTCACTTAGTTTTCATCTTTTTTCATTCTAAATGTTTCTTAGCAAACAAATTCTGGTCCTTCTAAACCAATTCTCTTTTTCTAACTTCCTACTACCCAAAAATTCCCAATTAGGATAGACAAGAAGCAAAACTTTCCCAGTTGCCTAAAAGTCACTCAGAATTACCGTTGGTGTACTTAAGTGGTGCAAAGGGGGAACTGATAGCTGGGTAGGGAACATCCTCTGTCAAGGAGGGAAGAACAAGCAGCAGCAGCCACCAGCCAGCACGGACATCCCCATTGATACCACACGTGGACATGGTTCAAGCCAACCTTGGCTGACAATGGAAAGAGGAAGGAGAGAAGCCCTCAGAAGTGCCACAAGAAGTCAAGAGATTCCATCAGGGTGGACAGAGATAGGACCCAAAAGTCAGCAAGAACAGGGAAAACCTTCCTGCCAAACTAATGGGAGTCAAGGGTGGAACCTTGGGCTGCGATGAAGGACCTGAGAGGCAATGGAGAAAATGACACCCAAAAAAATTGAGGCAGCTCTTCCAGTTGACACCCATTGCTCTGGGCCACGAACTGTCATCAATAAGAGATTATTGGGCTGGGGATATAGCTCAGCGGCACAGCGCCTGCCTGGCAAGCACAAGATTGTGAGTTCAATTCCTGGTACCAAAAAAAAAAAAAAAAAAAAAAATTATCTATGACAGCACTGACCAGAAACAGGTCAGGAATACACCACACAACCAAAATGAAGACACTGTCTCCAAAGACAGTAATCATTTAAATTACATCTCAAAGCATCACATTATTTTTTTTTTTCTTTTAAACTTTGGAACCTTCAGTCATTTCAAGCACAAGAACAATTTTCTCTTTCTCAACCCAAGCTCAAAGAGGAAAGGACAGGAAGAAAACTCAAGCTACAGGAACATCAGTCTCAGAACCGCATCAGTGGGGAGATGGACAGCCTCTCCTCTCCCCTAAAACCCACCGAAACCCAAGCCTATCATCACTCCTGCTGCAGCTCTTTCTCTTATGAAAAAATCCTCCACTGTGCAGTCTACACTTGTCTTTCCTCAAGTTGCCAGGAAAGAGTGCAATTATTATTCAGTCTCACTTATAATATAAATATTTTCATTATGACATTAAACAGCACAATTTTCACTCAATTTAAAGAAAAACATACTATATAAATCTTAAGGATTTCATTTCAATACACTTCTGAAAGCCATGAACTTAAGAGCTTCCTTGCCTGACGAACGAAACTGTTTGAGGTAGTGTCAGACGAAGTGCTTCCATCAGATCCTTTAAATCTGCTTTTCCTTCTGGCTCCTTTTCCATGTGTCTGCAGGAAAAAGAGGAAAAAAAAGTACAAGTAGGATTACTAGTAGACCCTTTCACAGGAATCTAGGATTAATTCTCAAAAATGTCAAAGGCCAAAACAAGTAATAAATTGCCATCATGGGGCATCTTTGGAGAATTAATGTTAGTAGAATCACAAAATTTTTAAATAAGTAAATATACGGGGAAAAGAGGTTTCTGTGTAAAGCATTTAATGACTGCTGAATTGAACCAACTTACACTATCTGTAAATATATTAGCAGCCAAGGAACAAAAACTACTAAACATAAAGCATTTAAAAACAAACATTTAAGAACAAGACATTAAGGATAAGATGATCTGTTTCAATAGGATTCAGGCAAGCACGAACATCTATAAATGAACTTACTTTTTCAATTGTATCTGAAATTTACATCCAGAGTTCTGAGAATAAACTATGCATCAATATATGTGTAATTTTAAGCACAGATAAACTTATTGCAAATAATAAACCTTAACATAAAAATGAAAACTAGTTCCAAAATTGAGCTTTAAAGTATACCTAGGTTGGAGAACTTGAGAAAAATTCCTTTTCAAGCCCTCTTTTTCTTATCTTTAAAATGAGGTTAAGTATTAAGAGACTTAATACCCCAAAGGGTGAAGTGTTCAATAAAATAATGTATTTACAGCATTTAGAATGACATCTAGTACATGATAAGGGTTCAAAATAATACATAAAAAGTGAAACCCACATGAGGATTAGAAAGTGAGGGGATAAATTGAGCTAAAATATACAATATGATGAGAATTATTAGGCTTTTAGAGACTTCATTAAAACTTAAAGACATCACATGATTACCAGAATTTACATTTTATTTTTTTAAAGTGGAGCATGATGGCACAAGCTTCTAATTCCAGCATGGTAGGAGACGGGGCAGGAAAATCATAAATTAAAGCCCAGCCTCAGCAACTGAGCCACTTAGCAAGACCCTGTCTCAAAAAATTTAAAAAAAAGGTCTGGGGTCATAGCTTAATGTGAAGGCCCTGGGTTCAATTCTCAGTTCTGAAAAAATAAATTATTCTTTTAAATCATCACATTCAGGTTTTAAAAATGCTACTTGTCACTTGTACCAACTTCTCACAAGAAATGTAAACATCATGTACTACACACACATACTAATAAATTAAAATTTAAAAAATAATAGGACTTGAAAAATGCAAATATAAGTGGAACAATGAGGGACTGTATTTAAGTTTAACATAGAATAATAAATATAAATGCAAACAAATTTTTTAGCAAAAAATGCTACTTACTTTTATATATTCATAAAGTTTTCATTAAAATAAAAATATCTTACAAATCATAATGTATGTAGCACACAGGCAAGCTGAAATCTATTACAAACATTTATTTGTATTACAAGTAATTTAGATGAATCTGCAATCAGTGACGGTGGTGTAACATTAAGGCAAAAATTTTTTCTTAAAATATGTTTGTTCTCTTCCAAGTATCTAAGGGATTTATATAATAGAAATGTGTTTCCATGGCATTTAATTAACTCTCAACTTCATAAAAGGAAAGACAGGCTAGGCTGGGCATTCATAATGTAATATACACGCTTCCCCTCACTTCACAGCTTATTCTTCTTACTCACATAAACACTACTCAGTAAACTGTTGAAAAATAACATTCTTTTAACAACACTCTTCCTTTTCCAATTATTATATAAAGGTTCAGACAGAAGTATCTTCCAAGGCCTGAGCAGAGTAAAATAAAAGTATGAAAATCTTTAAAAAATTTACGTTATTTCATATGGAAAGGTACTTATTTCTTAAAAGCATTTTTAAGGTTTTTTTTTTTTTTTTTTTTGGAGGTTTTCAGACAGGGTCTCACGTGTAGTCCAGGCTGGCCTCCAACTCACGGTCCTGCAACCTCCCCAGCACTGGGTAATAAGAGTGCACCACCATGCTTGGCCCTACCTTGTTTTGTTAGGGGAGGTTAGGAGCAATCAATGTTAAATATACTGTTGAATATAGTACCATTTGTCTTCATGGGGAACATAAATTCTAGAGAACAAAGATAAAATATAATCTGATTATCACTGCTCCTTCTGGTGCCATTTTGAAATGTGTGGAAGACTGCGTTTTTACAATTCTATTGTTGTTTATTTCAGCCTTTTAACAATAAATGTTTTCCAGTCCTGCTGCGTGGATGTCTTACACTTTTCGTGGTTGCTCACAATTGCACAGCACGCCCGGAGAGAGCCACATGACATAGACGGCATGGAGTCCCAGAAGAAACTGGACACATAAAAATTCACTTTAATTTCCCAGCCCATTGGGAATACCATCTACAAATATTATTTCAGGTGCACTTAGCTACCCACACAAGGTCTACATGAGGAGTTATCAGTTTTCTACTGTACTAAGACACAGTTTACACTCAAAAATATTTATAATGAATTACATGCCAAGGGGTGATAGTTTTGAGAAAAAATTTGTCCTTCAATTACTTGAATGAAGAATAACATATTACATATTAACTTTTCATGCCTTAATGGTATTATAGGAAATTCCTATTCATTATACATATTTTAAAAAATTTTTATTTTTATTAGTACATGTTTGCAGTACATAATGAGTACAGCACCTTCATCATGGGGAGTTGGTGCATGTACCCAACAAATCTTAATTCTTTTTACACCTCCCCATCTTTTGATCTCCTTCCCATTTGCAAAAGATCTATCTTGCTGTTTCCTATTATCTTTTATTTTGCTCTTTATTTATATTTTGGGCTTCTCACAGAAAAGAAATCATGCAATATTTAAACTTGTGTGTCTGATTTATTTCATTTAACTATCAAAAGCCAAAATAGATGTGCTAAACCATACTATTCTGCTATTTTACTCATTTCAGCATAATTTTTCTTTTAAACTACCCTCTTATTAAAACTATACAATGACCACTCTGAGTTATTGTGTATCATAATATCTAGGATAAAGAAAAATTTAAAGCACCTCTTGAAAGCTAATAGTCTATTTTTATGTACTTTAAAAAATGCTGGGCCGGTGATATAGTTCAATGGCATAAGCGCCTGCCTGGCAAGCGCAAGGTCCTGAGTTCGACTCCCAGTACCCACATTAAAAAAAAAATGCTGGTGAAAATTTATACTGCTCTTACAAAATTAAGTTTCCTTTAATCCAGTGCATGTTTAAAATTAAGACCATCTTGCTGAAATGACTTGGACTTTTCCCCCTCACTATAAATCCTTGAAAATAAGGAATAAGGACTGCAGCATTTCATCTGAAGGAATTAGGAAAAAAAAAAAAAAAAAAAAAAAAAAAAAAAAGGAACATGAAACATCCCCTAAAATGAAAAGACAGGTAAGATTAAATGTTCAAATACTTAGTTGACTATATTTGGAAATGAAGCACAGTTTATTTAATTTTTGGCTTCAAATGTAGCTTCTGGCATACACAATAATTTTTCTAAATATTTTTTAGCAACTCTAAATATATAAACACCCAATATCTGAAAGAGTTAACTATTATAGCAGCCCAGGCATAAAAAAGGAAGGAAAGTAAGGGGTTTGCCCAGAGTGCCAAGTATTGTACACGGATTTTTCCTCGGCACACACAGACCCCTACGTTGTTCTTAGAACAACCCCAAAAGTCACTACTTTGTACTCTATATGGAGCTTAATAAAAAATTCTATCACTCAAGTAAAATGGAAAAAATAGATTTAAATTCCTTTAGTTGCACCAAACTAAGATTTCAGAAAGATTTCTTAAGAAATTTCCACAAAAATATATGAATGACATTTAAAGATATATTCAAAATCCATCATGATGTTAATATCATGTTAGTGTGAATGTCTTTCTTGCCCCTGCATAGCTCTAAAAAAAATTACCTCTCGTGTTAAAATCAGCAAATAAATGTTCATGTTTTCAAAGGTAATTAAAATCTAATTTCTGAATAACTGAAGGAGAGAGGAGGAGTTTATTATAGAAAGCTGTCAGTTAACTGGAGATTTCAGTGGGGAACACAAAGTAGCCCCTGGGGACAGTAGTAAGACTGGGGCTGCCTCTATGCTGACAGGCCACAAGTGACACTTCTCCTACCTACAATTCGCTCCCTATGAGCAGAAATGTTGATGCCTAAAATGAGTTTTCATCCTGCCAATTTGTACTCATTGATGTTTGTTTATCCTTTCAGATTTCAGGTTTTTCTCATCTTATGGGCCAAAGCAAACAAAACCAAAACTACCCAGAGGAATCACCCATTAAATCTCCTCATTTCCCAATAGCTTAGTATGAACAAGGTTGTCAGGTCTTTTACTAGGTGAGAAGTAGCTGAGATTACCTCCCTAGAGAAAGGAAATATGAGTTGGGTTTTGTATGGGTCCGTTCACACCGGAGCGGAAAGGAGTCAGGAGGTAGTACAGACAGCTTGGGGATGCAGGTAGGGGAGAGAAAACAGGCGAGTCCAGAAAGGAGGCTTTCTTTGTTGTTGTCTTAATTTTTATTTTTATTAGTACATGTTCACAGTACATAAGGGTTACATCCATTGTGGGGAGTTGGTACATGGACATGACTAATGTTAATTCTTTTTTATGTCCCCTTTCCCTCCTGCACCCCTCACTCCATCTCATCTCCATGTCCTCTTCACACATTAGCCCCGTGACGAAAAGGACAGGAAACGGCCAGGGACAAACTGTCTTTTTTTATAATCTACCTCCTACCAGGCTCGGGAAGATCCCTAAGAAAGACCCACTTCTTTTAAGTAGCACTATAATAAATTTCAACTTTTGATAGTTATAAAAGTAACATATGGCATTTGCCATATAGTATTTGTAGAATACTGTATAGACATGTTGAACAGTCATAAAACCAAAGGGTGCTATCTACTTACTATCCCCTACAAGGTTAACACGCTTTGCTCAGCTTTTCTTGAAAAGACCAAGGTTGCCTATTGTATAATGCACGGGAGTTTTACAGCAACCAGTAAACTAAGTCAATACATAAAAAGGAAAGACCAACAGAAAAGAAGCATAAAATTACTAGAACAACTAACCATTAAATCACTCAGATTTGAAGACACACTCAGAAATCCTGATCAGTATATATATATATATATATATATATATATATCTTTTTTTTTTTTTAATTTCTCCCATGCAACCCTGGAACAAAAATACCATTCTAAAGGACGAGGACCAGTGACAAAGAGTGAAAGTTTTAACAAAACATAAAGCACAGCACCCAGGACTGCTGCATTTGTAGACTACACAAGATTAACTTGTGCCACAGACCCAGGAAAGCAGCGCTGCCTCGGTTCAAAAGTCACAGGAAAAAGGCTGCCACTCTTTCCTGATAAAGCCCCTGCTTCAGCAGTTGAGGATACTGCCGCGGCCAGGCTATCAAGTGTTTGCAAAGCAGCTGGGGGGCTCGGCTGGGCTGGGGTGCAACCAGCTGAGAGCTGTTGCTAGGAGCAAAGCAAACAGACCTTGTGCTTCCTGTCTGTTCATTTTCAGGTGTGACTGGAGATGCTGGTTACAATCTCTTTGAGGCCTCAATTACTAAGCTACCGCTCTCGTTTCTCCTCCACTTCCTCTTCTGTCACCCTCCCATTTTCAACCCCCGTCACTTGTTTCCGATCCCATCCACCCAGCCTTTACCCAGCAGCTTTTCCACTCTGTAGAGAATTACCAGTTCCAAACTTTAGAACAATGCTCTCCAACAGAAATATCATCTGAGTACCCACATCACTGACACTTTCTAGTAGCCACACTGAAAAGGCAAAGAGCAGCAGGAAAATTATGACCTAAAATATTTTTATCACATCAATATGCAATCCATTTCAAAGTGATTTGTGTAGATGGGTTATAGTCATCACACAGACAGTGATGGTAAATCTTTTAGAGCTTTCAGTGATAACAAAAAGCCAATGGCAGCGTGCGTGCCATAGGTTCACCACCACTGACATAGGAGGTCTTTGAAATCTGCTGTGTATTTCACATTTGCAGCACACCTCAGTTCAGGCTAGCCACAATCCAGGTACTCAGGAGTCACAGGTAGGATTCATAGGTTGGAGATCTGTGTGAGTACCCTGACCTTGGAGATGGACTGTATTCAAGTTGACACTGAAACTATTCAACAGATTACCTAAAAAGCAATGCAGTTTGCTTAAATCAGAACTTTCAAGAATTTGTAAGAAATATATCTATTGTGTTCACAGCACTGTGCTGGGGGAAGGGGTTGGAAGGAGCGAGGGTTGTTCAGCCCCACACACAGGATCATTGATTCAAATAAATAAATGGGAAGAGTTTATGAATCTGCATCTCTTGCATTGCCCATATATAACTTGTAATCCTGAGGAAAATAAGAAAAGATTCTTAGAAACCAAGATTACTTAGAGGCTCCATTTGCAAATGGAAATTCCATTTCAAAGTGGAATTACTACTCCTTAGGGCTTCAAAAAAGGGTGAATGTTCCTAAGACAGCCTCGATTCTCTGCAGTTTTACGGCTGGACTGTTCTGCCCAAACAGACATAGAATGGTTGGCCTTGCCAAGTTTCACACAAGCCCTGTGATGCCAGGATTTATCAGATATAAAATAAACAAGGCAATGTTGCCCTCAAATAATGGCTGTGATGTGAACACAATTCAAGTAAAATTGCTTTCAGTTTTGGAAGGCAGAGAAAGCAGGGAGACAGATATTGTTACAATGGAATATTTATACCTCACCTGCTTTACAAAAACCCATTCCTCTCTTCACCCTCTCTATCTAGTATCTATGTGGTCGCTCACTAATTCCTGTTGATTGATCTTGGAAACATCTGGTACACAGACCGATCGTATCTATGATGTTTCCGTCTCTAAAAAGTTTAGGCCCTATTAACTCTGGGCCAAACTGTTAAATCAATGTCCCTTTCTAGCAACTCCACCTCTGGACTCATCACCATCCTACGAAACATTCTCAGGTGGAGGTTTCCAATGAGGTATCACGACTCCTCTCCAAATCTTTTCCACACATCTCTGGGGCAATGCACTAAACATTCCAAAGTGTCCAAGATGTGGCCTTACATCTCCTTGTCAGGGCCGGTGAGATGGCTCAGCAGCATAAGTGCCTGCCTGGCAAGCACGAGGTCCTGAGTTCAACTCCCGGTACCCACATAAAGGAAGAAAAGGGCTGGTGATATCGCTCAGCGGCACAAGCACCTACTGGCAAGCGTGAGGTCCTGAGTTCAACTCCCGGTACCCACATAAAAAAAGAAAAAAAAAATCTCATCAGTCTGATGCCTAACTGTACCCAATGTGTACATTTCCACACACTTCGAAACAGGGATTATAGAAAGGTATCTATAACTAAGAGAGATACCAACTTCTATGAGAGTTTCAGGTTTTGCTCTCCACCATGTCTTAAAATCTGTATGGAAATCTCACCCACCTTTCAAATTTCTTTTCAAATGCCACTTTTCTACAAAGCTCTTGCAGATTACTCAAAATAGAGTATCTGTGACTTTTAATAATATTTTCTTAGAGACTCCTACCATACAATTGCTAAACCTTTGTTATACTTGCAGCTACAGGAATGTAAGTTCTTCAAGGGGAGAAATTGCATCTTCTCACATTGGAATCATTTCCACAGCACAGCCACATAATACTTTGTTGACTCATGATTAATTATATAAATCACTAATTAGAATCTCTTATCTGAATGCAGTCCAGCTTTATGTCAGCCTTCACTTTGATCTTTCAACAATTCAGGAACTGTTTTTTATCATATGAATAAAAACTTTTCTTTAAAAAAAAAAATCCCTCACGAAAAATCAAAGAGAAAAGAGTCTCTAAAAGTCTCTTCCTCTATCAGTATTCAAGGCCTTCATCCTGGAACAACCGAGGACCCCGAGTACATTTTTCACTCTCATCTAACCTGTCAAGCATCTAGATAAACCAGGAGTGTAACAAATGTGGGGTTAGAATTCAGATCTTCTGGCACACACTAGATGGGAATGCAGCTAGTTAGTTACATGTCCCAGCTCTGCTTGTGAAAGCAAAAGACCAGGGTAGACTAACATCTCACTGTTTCACCACTACAAGAGAAATGGATTTCTGACGACACACGTCCTTAGTTTCTACATTCTTCCCCCATCTCAAATCAAATTATGTTTTAAATTAGCATATTTATTTCCTAGGGGTCAAAGAAAGTTCAATAAATTTCAACTAGTGTGCCCCTTGGAACCACCATTATTACTACAGTATCAGAACATTTACAGTCATTCCCACCTACCAAAACAGCAACAAAACATGTGCAACCTTTGTCTCATTCCCGTCCTACTGTTAGAGTGATACACCTGCACCTTCTCGCCAGTGCATTTTATGTGTGCACGAGTATTTGCACACACCCATATATCTTGCCACAATTTACAAGCCGGCAAACATAGGCTTGAAACCAGCAAGCCAATGCCATTAAGCAAAGACAAGTCTCCAGAATGAAGCCTGAAATGTGACTCTAACCCCTGCGCAGCTCTCGACAACCAGCCCAAAGCTAGGAGTCTGAAGTCAACTCCCTGCTGGGGTAACAGTTGAGAGACCCCTTGCCGCTGAGACGTGGACGTGTCTGTAACCCAAACTACCTGCCAAAGCCTTACAAAAGCCACCTTACCGTTGCCCAACGCCTACTACTGACTTCTCCTATTTCACAACAAGCAGCCAGGCAGAATTTTTCCAGCAACTACGAATACTCAAAGTAGTGGAAGGAGATCCGGGGAGCTCTCCGATATGGCTAACGTTTCAAGAGAAATGGAAAAATAAAAACTTTCCAGTCCCCAGCTCCCTCTCCCCTTAAGAAAAAGGAGCCAGGGGTCCAGGCAAGCACTGCCAAGTGCCCTGAGGGGATAATCGCTGTCATCCTCCAGGTGGCCAGGGCGATCCGGGCCGCTCCACAGACACCTCACGGGGCCCCACCACCCCACCCTCCCCGGCCACCTCTGCGGGATCTCTCACGCACCCCGCTCGCACCCCGGCCCCAAGCTGGGCCAGAAGGCTCGGAGTCCGGGGAAGCGGAGCCCCCTCCCGCCCACCCGGACTCACGATCTTGAGCAGGTCCAGTCCACTCGCCTGGTTCATGTCTGGCCATGTGCCTCTCTCCCTGGCAGGGGCGAGGAGGGCCGAGCACAGCAGCCCGGGGACGCCTACAGAGGGGACCCGCAGGTCTCCCCCGCCCCTTCCCACTTGCTTTGCAGAAGCAGAGAAAAATGGAAGCCGGAGAGGAGCCGGCGAAAGGCGCGGAGGGGCCGGGTCCCCAAGCCTGCGGAGCAGCGGCGCTGGAGGAGCGAGGGCCGGCGGTGGCGGGAGAGGAGGCGGCTCACGGAGAGCGCCGAGGGCGCCGCGCGGTCGCTACCTGTGCTCCGGGCGCCCCCGCGGGCGCCGCGCTCTCCAGCAGCTCCATCTGGATCTCCTGCGCCGCCGCCGCCGCGGTGGGAGGCGACTTGGCCATGTCGCTTTGGACCATTGGCGAAAAGTCGGCGGGAAGCGAGCAGCCGGCCCCTGCGGCGGGTCCCCTCCTCCTGGCGCCCGCCCGGGGGCTTGGGCCCCGCAGCGGGGCGCTCAGTGCGCGGGACGGCGCCGGGCCATGTCGCAAAGCGACACGCGCGGGCGGCGGGGAACGGGGCTCGCGTGCGGCGGGGCCGGGGACCGAGCGCCGAGTGCGGGCGCCCGGAGGGAGAGGGCGGAGGAGGAAGGGCGCTCCGGGAGCGCGAGCCAGGGGGAGGCGCGTCGGAAAGCGAGAGTGACAGCGCCGGCGGGGAGGAAAGTTCCTCGCGGGAGGCGCGCGCCGCGTGAATCCCACCCGGCCGCCGCGCGTCTCCGTGGCACGCGCGCTGGAAAGTTTTCAAAGCCACAAGAGCCGGGCCTGGCGCCCGGGCCGTGGCTTCTTTCTCTCCCGCGGCGGAGCGCAGCTCCTGCTTCTCTCGGGGAGCGTCCCCGCGGGCGAGTGGAAGGAGACGCAGGTTAACTTCAGAGGGGGAAGGGCGGCTTCCTAAATTCAGGCTTAAATGCAAGAAGGTTTCCTGCAGCCCCAAGCGGGCGTCTGCAAAGAATATCTCGTGGGCAGTGGAAAGCGCTTCGCGGAGTCGATAATGAGCCAGTGGCTGATGAACTAAGGATTGCGATCCCACCTGAGTGCGCTCCTGGCTTCTTCAACTACATCCAAATGGACCACGCCTGCCTCCCAGCTGTTTCCTTTACTACTTCTGTTTGCTTTGGTCTTTGCTCAGTAGCACTTCTTTCCGCACAGATTTGACTTTTTTTTTTTTCCCTACAAGGTTAACAAGTCTCAGTATGATATTTTGGATAAAAGAAATACTTCCTTAAGGTCCTGAACTCGTGATAAGTAGGCAGTGGCTACAGCAAGAATGTTTCGCCTAGACTACTCCATTCGGACATTCCTACTGAGACTCGTTTTTATGACAGGCTGCATTTCATTTCGACAAATGTTACATTGAAAATCTCTGTCCAACACGATTTCCCAGTCATCCTTAGTATTTTGTAACAGCAAAGTGTAACTGGTGTGTATACTGAAATGTACATGCAGAAGTTTACTGCAGTAGGATTCAACAATGGTCGTGTATTTTACCGTGACAGTATCATGAGACACGGTTCTTGTAAACCCATCTCCACCATACACTGGTTTAACCCGTGTTTAAAACAGAGGTCTTGATTTAGTAATATCCGAAGTGCCATTGATTTTCCTAATCTTCAGTGTTAATGCTATTTTATTTACATTTTACTAAATGTTAAAGAGAAGGACTGAGTATGCATTTGCAATGATTTAAAAGCGGAGAGAGTGGCCCATTTCCAAAGGCAGCCAAGTACGGAGCTAAGAGGAGGTGGTTCAGGATGGGTGATGGCCAGGTAGCAGAGGCTAAGGACCCTGTCTACGTCACAGCCAAGACCAGGAGCCTCCCCAGCACCTTGGATGTTTGAGAAAAGAGAAAAGTTCGTTTATAACAACCAACAGTGATTGCATATGTGTTGGTGCTTGTATGTGAACGTGGAAGAAATCATATTTAAAGCTTTGGAGGTAAAGTCTACTTTAGCCCTATGCTCTGTGGACAGTGCCACTCTTACAGCTCTGTTCATCTAATCATTGTTTTCTTGACAGTGTATTTGAGCCTCAGGGATAACATTATATCTAGACTAGACTGTGAGCTCTGTAGAGTAGGAGCTATGCTTATTCACCAGGGCTTACCAAGAATCTGGCAAATTGCCCCCAAAGCTCTTTCAATATTTACTCAGTAAAATATGAACTAAACTTCTATTTTTGTGACACTGGATGAGCACAACCAGCAAAGACCAGGTCACCGCCCCTTTAAGGCTGACAGTTTAGCTGGTGAGCACTCAGAAGACAAATAATACACACTTGTTGAATGATGAATTCTAGCATGGTTTAAAAAAAAATTGGGGGTTTGATGAAATTTGTTGTTTCCCTCCTGGCATCCAGTTGATTTTTTATAACATACTTAATTATTTGTCCATTTCCTTTCAATTATGACCATTTGGGAAATAGAATTTTATCTTTCATGAGATTTTTTAAAAGATCCTAAAATATCAAAACAACCTTGAAAACAAAATTTAATAATGCTTACAATTATAGCCAGAGGGCAAGTACAGTTTGAATTAAATGTTCAAATGATACAGTATACTCATTTTATATAATGTATGACATCAAATTCTTATTTTTATATCTCTTTCCACACTAGACAGAGTTCTTCGAGAGCAGCAATTGAGTTTTATTCATCTGAGTATCCTCAACACTGAGCGCGGTGTCTGGCGTTTAGCTTGAACTTGAAAATATTTGTTGTATAAGTCAGTGAATGAAGAATGATGAATGGTCCATTTTTGTGTGCCTTAAACCATGGTCTACAGCTTTGGTGGTATTAACATACAAAGACAACATTTA
The DNA here is from genome assembly GCA_028451465.1 of Erethizon dorsatum. NCBI lineage: Eukaryota > Metazoa > Chordata > Mammalia > Rodentia > Erethizontidae > Erethizon > Erethizon dorsatum. Next base: position 43,370,196 of record CM051831.1, on the reverse strand, counting down.
CCTAATCATAACTCCCATAAGAACATTATATTAATTCATTCTTTATAACCCATGCTAATTGAGTTAGCACATTGAACACTGAAACAATGCAATGTATCCATTCAGACTCTTGTCTGGCTTACAAGAGGCTTCTAATAAAAAGTAACAAAAATGTTACTTCCTTAAAAGGGAGCAACCTCAGGATAAAAATAGAACAAAAAATCTTGGAAAACTGATCATTCCTGCCTTCCGTGGTGGTTACTTTTCTTATTTTTAACATACTTTGTCACATGCAGTGTTTAAAAGCCACAGATGAAAGTGAAAATTTGATAAGTAAAGTCTAATCCCTTTAATGTTAAAAGTTACATAAATGCAAGAAACTCCAGGAATAATGGATGTACCATCAGCAGCAGAGGCATTCAAATGCGGATGACTAATTTCTTCAAGCTGTATGTTAGCTTCCTAGTGCTTATTAGCTGTTGTAATGGACAGGCATAATCTGGGCATTAGTAATGTTCTGAAATGAGAACAGGAGCTGGTAAGAAACACTAGCCAGAGCAGCCAGAAGTTTAAAAGAGGTTTTTGTTCGTGCATGGAAGAAAAAGCATGATTAAAATTACTTCATTATTTCTCTCCCACTTGCAGATCTGTGACTGCACTTAAGACCTTGGGGGAGGAGATCTTTGGAGCAGATAGGCACCATTCGTGGTTTCTCATTTTATTTAGATCATTTTCACCTCAGCTATGGTTTTTTTTGTCATTAATCACATCTGCATAAGATACACCTGCATTGGCTACCAGCCTGACTTCATATGAGGCAATTCATGAAGTTTCCCATTGGCTGTTTATAAAGGTACTCTATTAAATAAGTGCCCTGAATTGCAGGATATTTAAACACATAACAATACAAGCAAATCCACGCAGAGAGAGAGAGAGAGAGAGTGTGTGTGTGTGTGTGTACAGTACAAGGTTAAAATCAAAACATGCAAATGGTCAGGGAAAGCTTAATTTCACATCCCTAGAAAAGGCTCCATGGAAGTGAAATTTCACTTCTTGGATCTACCCACAAAAAAGAGCTCTAGAAAATCTAATATTTGTATAGCACTTATAGTTTGTAAAGCACATTCGTTATCTATTTCTCATCCAAACCCTGTTCTGAATATAACACTTGATAATTTTTTTTTCTACTTGAGGTGCTAGGGTTTGTGTTAAGGATTTATATCCATTATCTTGTTTGTGAGTTAAATATTACACACTGTTAGGGTTAAGTCAAACTTCAGGAGCAAATAAACCCTAAATATTTAGTGGTGTTCCTCTGATAGGGGATAGGACTTCCCCATTATAAGTGTCTCTTCTTCCTGCTGTTATTTGGGAGCAAAGTCTTGAGTGACTACCTATTAGAGTGGCTTCCAGGGTGGTTTTCACTGTCACCATGGTTACTCCCATCCAGGTTTGTCAGGAGAAGGAAAAAGGATGATGGAGCACAGTCGTGGTAGATGGTGGGCTGTACCAGTTTGCATTGGCCAAACTTGGAGTGGCCTACCTCTCCTCCCTCTGTACTTTACTGGTTAGAATTCTATCAGATGCAAAAACCTATAAGACAACCTGAGAAATATGGTCCAATTGCATGTCCTAAGAAGAAAAGAAGAGTGGATTTTGAATAGCTAGGAGAGACTGACTTAAAGCCTGGATAGCTGACATGGGACAAAGGCAAGACTTCACCTGTCTTTTAAATCCCAGCTCAAAGACTTCTTGACAGTAAACCACAGTGGTCTGTCTGGGGTACTTCAAAAAGCCCTGCTGACTGGGTCTTACTTATCTTTATGTGCCTTCCTTACGCTTCAACGAATTTACCGTCTAGTGGAAAAGAGAACATTTGCAAGCTGGCTCCACACCAAGGTCCTTCCACATTCTCCGCGCATCTGAACTTTGAAAGCAGAATCTGTAAATTGCATGCCCACATACTAAGGTCAAGAAAGAACTTAATGGGAGATAATCTCCACCCATTAGCTTTACTCTGACATCAGGATTACCAAATCTAATGGACACTTGTCTATTCTTATGTGGCCTCTGCTGGAAAGTGAGAATGTTGACGATCCTGCCAGTTGGAACTCTCATCCCACTCCTCACATTGTTTCTTCCTACCACTGGAAGTTCCTTCTGTTTCACGTGGAGTACATTTTGCTGTATGTGACTATTAAGTAATAATGTTTCATAGGGCTCTCTCCTGAGCCCTCTGCCTGACTAACTGGATATACATTGCCTGGGCAAATCCCAAGAAATGGGTCAGACCATGGCTTCAAATACCACAGGTGGATAAATGCTAAACTGCATCTTCAAACCAGACTTATTTCTCGCCTCCAGACCCATATACTCATCTGCTGTGGATCAACTTCCTTGGATATTCCACAAACACTTCAAAGTGATCAAACCTAAAATAATGATTATATTTCCCCATTAACTACCCCTGTTGTATCCCTGATCTGTGAATGGTACCTCCCAGACATACAGATTGCCTGAAGAGTTTATTAAAATGCTGATTCTGAAGGTAAAAAAAAAAAAAAAAAAAAAAAGCCCTGCTACACAGGTGAGGACTGAGTTGTTGGTTAGAGACAGATGTACATATTTCTTTTGCTTGTATCCTGAGATGACTACAGAATTGTAGACATAGAACTGATTGCATCAATACTATGAATTGCAGAAATTTTACTATTATGTACCCTTGTGTGTGTGTGTGTGTGCATATATGTTTGCTATCATCTAGGGCAGCAGTGGCGAACCTATGGCACCTGTGCCACAGCAGGCTCTTTGTATCATTGAAAGCTCTAAAAGATTTGCCATCCCTGATGAAGGGCAATAAGGCTAATAGCATCAACAAAGTATGGCTCCTATTCTTGTAGAACATACAGTAGAGCAGGGGAAACACACATAAAGGATGAGGGATATGATTGAAAAACACCATGTGAGAAATTCTTAAAGATCAGGAAAGAATATTCTATGCAAAGACAGAAAATACAAAAATGGAATGGTAGATGTTCACTACAGCGTGAAAGTAGAGTTCGAAGGTGAGGGTCTGGTAGCCAATTGATAATGAAACTACCCAAGTTACTCTACACTTTGCTGTCCTATAAGACCCACCTTGTCTTTTGATAGAGTGTCACACTTACAGTCAAAGTGTTTGGCTTCCCATGCTTTTTTATTGCTAATTATTTTTTTTAGGAGAATGCACAAACACATGGAGTTATGTACCCCTGGGTCTCAGGACTATAGACTGAGACCCATTTTATTAGAAACATTGGAATGCACACATTTAAAGTAGGCAGCTTATTTGTAGCTTAGTTGTCCATGCCCGAAAGGAACCTCTGTTTTTAGCTAGGTGCGTTGGTGCCAGGAAGAAAAGATGATATACACAGAGTCGGCTAAAAAAATGTGTACACACTTCAGCAGTTTGCTGTACTAATAAATGTCTGGAAGCTAATGGCCACCACTTTGAGCACCTCTTGTAATTGTAGAGGCCAAAGGTAACTTGTATAAATCTCATGATGTCACAACAGATTTAGTATTAAAATATTTTATATGAGTTTTTCTTTTCCTAACACATACATTTTTTTGGTGGACTCTGTATATCCCAGGCTCTCTTGCAGCTAGATACTTCTATGTGGATGCACCATGAGAAGAGTGGTGAAGAACTTTTGGAAAGGCACATGGAAAAGCTGAATGAGCATAAAGAAAGGAACTTGGGTCATCAATGATACCACACAGCTATCATGCCTAGGACTGCTAACTTACAGACTTCTTTTAAGTGAGGCAAAATAATCGTTTATGTTGCTTAAGTTTCTGTTGTTTTAGGTTGTTCTGATAAATCATAACAAAACTAAGAGCCGTTTCATGACTTAAAAGATTTCTATTAAAATGAACTTTCTTGAGGCATAATTTACCTTATCTGGGTTTATATATCAGGGAATTCTGGCCTCATAAAGTGAGATGAGATGTGTTTTGCTCTCTTTTATTTCTGGAAGAGCTTATATAGAATTAGTAATACCTCTTTCTTAAGTATTTAGAGGAAATCACCAGTGGGTCTACATTACTTTTTTGTGATAAAGTTTTAAATGATTATTTCAAATCTTTTATTGATATATTGCTAGTTTATTTCATCTTAAGAATTGATAATTCGGGCCGGTGAGATGGCTCAGTGGCATAAGCGCCTGCCTTGCAAGCGCGAGGGCCCGAGTTCAACTCCCGGATCCCACATATGGAAAAGGGGCCAGTGATATCGCTCAGTGGCACGGGTGCCTGTTGGCGCACGAGGTCCTGAGGTCGACCCCCTGGTACCCACAAAAAAAAAAAAGAAAAGAATTGATAATTCATATTTTTCAAAGAATTTGTCCATTTCATCTTAGTATTCTGATATTACCCTTTGAATATCTGTACATTTATACTGATGTCTTCCTTTTTACTCCTGCTATAAATAATCTGTATTTTCTCTTGATCACTCTGACTAGGAGTTTATAAATATTTATCTTTTCATAATCCAGCTTTTGCTTTCATTGATTTTCTCAACTGTTTTAATGTTTATTATTTTTTAAACAACTTTATTATTTCCTTTCTTGTGCTTGCCTTAGGTTTACTTGTATTTTTTTCCCAGTTTCTTCACACAGAAAGCTAAGTCATTTATTTAATGTCTTACTTTTGTTCTAATATAAATACTTGATAGTATAAATTTTCCACTAAACATCTCTTTAGCTACATATTAATTTTTTAAATCCTGAAATCCAATTCCTTGTGATTTCTTCTTTTAACCCCTGGAATATATGGTGGTTTCCTTCTTTTTGTTTTGTCTAGTGGTGCTGGGGATTGTACTCAGGGCCTCATGAATGCTAGGCAAGCATTCTACCTCTGACCTCCATCTGTTACCCCTAGAATTTGGTGTTTAAAGTTCTAAGTATATGCGACATTTTGCAGATATTTTTCACTTTTGATTTTTAGTTTCCTCCTGTTGTAATCAGAGAATATACTTTGTTTTCAACCACTTTATTTATTTATTTATTTATTTATTTATTTATTTATTTATTTTGGTTTTTTGAGACAGGGTCTCACTATTAGTTCAGGCTGGCCTTAAACTCACCATGTAGCCCAGGCTGGCCTTGAATTTGTGGCAATCCTCCTGCCTAAGCCTCCTGAGTGCTGGGATTATAGGCATGTGCCACCGAACATTTTAAATTTGATCAGATTTGTTTTATATTTATGCCTCAGGAAATCATCTACTTCGGTAAATTTTTTGTGTACACAAAGTAATTTGTGTTCTGCTGTTGTTTGGTAGAATGTTAGATAAATGTTAATTAGCTTTAGTTGCTCATAATGTTTTTCAGATCTCCTATATTCTTGTGCTCCCTGCCTTACAGAGTAGCCACCGAGCATGAGAATAGTGATGACAGGTAAGGCATGGATAGGCTGATTGAGGCTGACATTATTTATCTCTAGTTTTCAAGGCTGATTATTTTCTGGCTAGGTCTTATTTTGGGGGAAAGAGGGTATGTTTTTATCTTCATAGTAGGTTTCTTGTAAGCAGCATGTAGTTTCCTTTTGCTATTTTGTCCAATCTGACAATCTATGGCTTTTAATTGGGTAGTTCAGCCCATTTATATGTAACTAAATATTGATATGATTGAATTTAAATAAATATTAGACTATATGCTTCCCATATTCCCACCTGTTCTTTGCTACTTTTCCTTCTCTTTTCTTGTACCCTTATAATAAGATTTTTAGAATATATGTATTCTTAAATCTCTACTACTGACTTGTTAGTTACATATCATTTTAAAAGCAAGAAAACAGATGCTACATCACTGGTATATGTATTATACATGAATCCATTCAACCCATGCAGAAAGGAAGAATTTTACAAATTAGTCTTTTTCAATGTATAAGTTCTTTCATTATTCAAAGCCTCCGCACACCGTGAAGCAATGCTGTCTCCAGCAATAACAGTAGCATTTGGACCTTTTCCTGTCTCAAAGATCGAGGACCTGCGATGTGGAGGTCTTGTCCTGGGCTGTGAGTGGCGGTGGTCATGACAGCAGATGATCCAGGCTGTGCCACGCTGGCGCCGGGTACAGAATCCCATGGGTGAGGGTCCTCTTCTCTGAGAGGAAGGTGGTTCCGCTGGTCCTATGGTCATAGTCCTGTGCCACTGGCAGATGCGTCTGGAAACCCCATCTACAAGGATGGGGCTGTAACTCAACCATCACAAAACTGTACTTACACAACCTCGCCAAGCATAAGCTCCAATTCCAAAATGAGAAAACGCATACGAAAGTAAGCCACGCTGAGTGAAGAGTCAGCATAACAGCAGAGAGAAGAATTAGCCTTCCAAGATCTTCATAAAATGGGATCTGAGCCATTTAGTAATAGAGTATTCCATCTAGAATGAACTTTTATTTTTAAAAAATGGCAGGATTTTATTCCCTATCTGCCTTATGTACAATTCTTAAAGGCAAGAAGGCATCTGGTTGAACTTGATGATCTTTAGTAACCAATAATCAGAGAAAAACAAACTGAGTAAAATTCTGGGGTGCTATACTGCAAAAATAAGTTTTCATGACATATTATGCAGTAGCCTACTATTCTCTAGGAGTTATCCTGGAGATTGTGTTGTGGAACCAATAAAATGGTCATTTCCCAACTTAGTAACCTCATAGTTCTCCTTTATTTATGATTTTTCTAGCTAATTTTTACAAAGTTTTATGCAGCTTTCCTAGCAGGCTTGGGGTAATAGAATTTTATATACAGGTTGTGGTATTTGTTGCTATTTTGTTAACTATTTCTAAAAGAATATGTTATTGTAGTTTTGAAATTCCATACAGTGACAACATTGAATTATACATTTAAACATACATTTTACTCAAGTATTCTAACGGTACCCATCCCTTATCAATACCAAATCTCTACAAAGTACCACACTAAGTGCTGTACACATATTATTTCATTTAATTCGCATCACAATTCTAAGATGTTAGCATTACTATTTCTATTTGATGGAAAGCTAAATCTAACTAGTCTCCTAATATTCATACAGGCGGTAAATGTCTAATGCTTCTGGATTTAAAAGGTTGAACCTTTGCAGTTTTGGTTATGGAATGGGGAGCTATCACATCTAACTGTTTTATGCTTGGTCGCTCTGTTTTCTGATTGGAAGGACACACTTATTCACTGGGATAATTTTCGAAGACTCCTAGGAACTTTACCCTCACCACCAAGTGTGGGATTAAGTGCCTTTCCTGGCTGTTTTGTACTTAACAGATGGAACCGCTGACAAATTAATAATTTAAATCCTAAAGTATCACAATACATGAAAAATTAACTCAAAGAATTCACAATTATAATCCTTTGAAATCAGTATCTTTATTTTTCTTTGAAATTCATAATCTGGGTTTTAATAATGTTCCTATTGTTGACTATTTTCTCAGTTGAGTTTTAAAATGGGAATTCTAACTTCATTAACTCCCACTAATAAAATAATTTCAGAATGGTGAAAGCTCATAAAGTGCCTCTAATCACTTTATTTATTTACTTATTTATTTTTTATGTGGGTACCAAGGGTCGAACTCAGGCCCTCACGCCTGTCAGCAGGCACTTGTGCTGCTGAGCGATATCACCGGCCCTTTTTTCCATTTTTATGTGGGTACTGGGAGTCAAACTCAGGACCTCACGCTTGCCAGGCAGGCACTTATGCCACTGAGCTATCTCACCGGCCCTCTAATCACTTTAGAAACCTCAGTTTCAAACTCTTAAAAATCTATCCATTGTCTCATTGCTCTTAGTTGAGAGAAATAATTGAGTTGGCCCTTTATTGCACAAATAAAGAGATTAAATAAGACATAAAGACCTCAAAGATGAATTAGGTATAGAAAAAAAACATAGAATTCTGCCTTCCCAATTTTCAACCTGTGTCTTCTTAGATGGTTAATTAGAAAATTATATCCATAAGCAAATAGTAACAGGAATGCAGTTCCTTGAAACAGAAAAATGTTCAAATTTAATTTTGGAGCTCCATGGTACTCTTCTTTAGAAGAATCCCATCCTAAAAATAAGTCTTCCTCTTACCCAGCCACTACCAAAAAAAAAAAAAAGAAAAGAAAAAAAACTATAAAATATTAAACAAAGACCTCATTGAGATGGCTTTAGGATATAGAGTGTTTTCCTTTAAATAACAGAACTCAGGCTTAACAATTGTTTACTCCATCCCAGGCAGTCTGCTTTACGTAAACAATCTCATGCTATCCTCACCACACACTTGAAAGAGTTACTACTATCTTATAGTTAGGGAATTGAGGCTCAGAAAAAAATTACACTCTGTCTCCAAGTATTTAATAAATAGTTATTAAATTTATTGTAAAATTAATCACAGCATTAATCGCTACTTCAATAAGGCTGGAATAAAGACTAGTGCAAATAATAAAAAGAAATGATCTTCACTTTCAGCAACTGCAGTCTTAGTGTTATTAAGGATTAGTCTTTACTTACATGGCCTAAGGTTTTTGTCTTATAAAAGGATACAGAAATAAATGGTTGCTCATTTCTCAATTTCTAAGACATATTTAGAAAAAAAATTTCCAGCAATTCCTGTAATATTCGGTGGCATACTCATGAACTTTTTTATTTTAAGCTCATAAATGATTTGATACCTTTTTATTGAGGTTAAAAAACCCCCACATAATGTAAAACAAACTATTTTAAAATGTGCAACTTAGTGGCATTTAGTACAGAACCAGTGTTATATAACTATCAATTTATCTAACTGTAATATTTTTATTACTTCAAATGCAAACTCTGTTTTGAAAAGGGGAATTGTGATTCTTTCAACTTTCTTTTTCAAGATTGTTTTGGCTATTTGGGCTCCCTTGAAATACTGTATGAATTTTAGCATTAGCTGTTGAGATATTGATAAGGATTACATATAATCTGTAGATGGATTTGGGAAATATTACAGCCTTGAACCATGAACATGGGATATCCTTGGATTTATGAAGGTCTTCTCTAATTTCTTTCAGTAATGCTTTGTAATTTTCAGTGTACTGGTCTCGCACCTCTGTGGTTAAATGCATTCTAAGTATTTTATTATTTTTGATGTTATTATAAATGTCATTTTCAGGTTATTCATTGCTAGTGTACAAAAATATGTGATTCTTTTAGTATATATTATATCTTGCAACTTTGTTGCATTCATTTATTAGATCCATTTGTTTTTTCATGTATTATGATTTTCTCTGTATCAGATCATGGTAGCTATAAAAAGAGGTAGATTTACATCCTCTTTTATAATTTGGATGCCTTAATTTCCTTAATTTCTTTCTCTTCCTTGATTGCTTTAGCTTACGCTTGTCCTGAAGTTAATGAAAATGTTAAATTCTTCATCACTGAAAATGATCTGAAAATGATGTAGCTGTGGGTTTTCATAATACCCTTTATGGTTTGTTTGTTTTTGTTTTTTTTGAGACAGAGTTTCACAATGTTGTCCAGGCTGGCCTTGAACTTGCAGCGATCCTCCTGGGTCAGCCTCCCAAGTGCTGGGATTACAGGCGTGTTCCACCATACCTAGCTGGGGTCCAAGGGAACAAGGGCAAGAGGTCAGGAGGAGGGGAGGGGAAATAAGTAGAATAAAGTTATGCCGTGTACAGGAACCTAATAACTTCAGTGAATGTAAACATTGTATGCCATAACATGAGCTAAGGTTAATAATATCAACAAGAATGAAAATTGGGATAGGGGAATTAGAGGAGGAGGTGGGGGGAGATAAGGGCATGGGGATAAAAAAAAGAAACAAACTGTAGTCTGTACACATACCGGCTCCCCAAAATGATTGTAAACTGCATGTACTGTAAACACGTACTAATAAAAAAAAATTTTTTAAATGCCCTTTATGATGTTCAGGGAGTTTCTTATTTTAATTATCTTATTTAATTTAAACATTGGCTATTTTAAGATCAGCCATATACGGTAATAATATTAGTTTACTTATTTGTATTCTGAAGTACTTTCTAACCCACTACATTTCTTTAATTTAAATCTGAATTTCTAATCTATGTACTACAGATTATGTTATCATTATCCCTGAAAACTAGGAATATGTAACTCATGGGATACTGATGTATGCCAAGGTTTATATGGCAAACTTAGAAAAGGACATAACTTTTGAATATTCTGAACAATCATTTTTATTTAATACCTCATAATATAATGCTTTTATTATCATTCAGGACTAGTTTTCTGCCAGAAAAAAATCTAAAACTAATAAAAATAAATAAACACATGCAATTAATAAATAATCTTTCAAGAATCTTGATATTACTCAAATAGGGAGAAAGTACTTTAAGCATATAAAAGCTAGATACCATTTTACAACTGTGTAAATTCTCAAGTTATTAGCCAAGTTAGTAATATTTTGCTTTCATTTCTCTTACCAAATTAGGGATTCTAATTCTCATCTAACTTAGAAGTGCTGCAGTGGAAACGCGGATCTAATTTTCTTCTTAGCTCTAATGCTTCACAGCTGGAGTGCCATGGGTAAGACAATTTCTCTAGTGATTTCAAATTCTAGGATAAAATTTATACTAAGAATGTGGTCTTTGCTTATGAGGCCTAAGTTTATAATTTAACATAAATTACTTATGATCCTTTAACTAAAAAGAATTAAATTAGGTTTACCAATCATACTACAATGACTAACACTGGCAAGATATTTTTTTACACTCTTCTTTAAACTGTATCAAAATTGGGGTGGGAATTTTTGAAAACAAAAAACAAAAAACCCAAAACCTTATTAAGCTGATTTTTCAGGGGATAAGCTACTTTGGTATCAGAAATTCAGAGGAACACTATTGGAGACACTGAAAGCTCTTTCATAATATTTTAGTTTAGTCAAATATTTTCTGACTCTGTAGTCAGTCCCAGGAAGTATCAGTAACAACGGTCTTCCTGGTAAAACTAGACAGGCTGAAGGCGGTTTTAGGTGTCGATATCATAAATAAATGTAAGGTACTGGATTCTCCCCTTTCCATTGTCTCCCTTTTCCTGCACATGTTGAAAAATGTTTCTAGTTAGATAAGCATTCCAGGTACTGTCTAAAAGTGACATATCTAGTATATCATAAAATACGGTGAGCACTTTCGATGGTCACCTAGGCAGTGTTTTTTAAAATGATAGTATTGACATTATGGCTCAGAAGGCTTAAGAATAATTTTGAGATTTAAGCATGAAAGACCAATGCTAATAATCTTAATATTCTTTATGGTTAAAAGAAGATGTGCTAATACACTTTCCTTAGTTTTCAAGGTTGCTTTCCACTGTAAAATCCCACAATTATATGACAGGAAGTTGAAAGCAAGCGAAGTCCTAGTTCAGTTACTATGTGCTCCACTTTTTCTCTTTGTGGACATACTTCTGTGGAGTTTCTAAGGAAATAATTTTAGATCATTCAATATCTTTGTGCTTTACTCTAAAAAAAGTAGTGGAGAGCATCTAAACTCTGCATTATCATATTCAATAAGGTACATGTTTGGGAATAGAAAACAATATTGTCTTCAGCTGATATTTTCTTACTATAGATTATGATGAGCAAAGACTTCAGCTCATATAGAAGTATTTTATATTCATCTAATAAGCAACCCAAATGTAGAAGCTAGGGGCTTTCTGAATCACATATTTAATGAAAATATCTCAATCATGCTTGAAAAGGCACCTGAAAAGGTCTTTATCATCATTGAACTAATAGTATTTTCTACAGACATGATACATTAAATCCAAATGTCCCAAAGAACATTACAAATTAGAGTAGATAATATTTTAGCAACTAAGTTCCATACAGCATTTTGAGGAATTTGGGAGGTGTGACCTACTATTGTCACCAAAGCCATAGAAATAAAATAGACACAAAGTGTCAGATGGGAATAATAAGAATAGAAAATACTTTCGTTGCATCCTGAAAAATCTCAAGGGTTTTAAGCACAGCCACTCTAGAGAGAACAGACACATGTCTTTGGCTACAGGCATTAGAACCAGATAACAGGGCTAGAGATGTAGCTCAGTGGCACAAGCGCCTGCCTGGCAAGCACAAGGTCCCAAGTATGCTTCCTGGTTCCAAAAAAACAAAACGAAACAAAAAAACCAACCAGATAACAATTTGGGAAAGGCTGTGTTTATTTGATTTTTTTTGTTTGTTTGTTTTGTTTTTTTGTGGGTACCGGGGGTCGACCTCAGGACCTCACGCGCCAGCAGGCACCCGTGGTGCTGAGTGATATCACCGGCCCTTTTTTCGTATGTGGGATCCGGGAGTCGAACTCGGGCCCTCGCGCTTGCCAGGCAGGCGCTTACGCCGCTGAGCCATCTCACCAGCCCAGCTGTGTTTATTTGAAACTGTACTAATGGATTCTTTAACAACAGGGAGGTGAGGATAATGTTGCAAAACTGAGAAAATAGTTTACAAAGATAATTAGCCAAGTTAAACCCTAAGCAACATAAGTATTTCCACAAAATGTATACACAATCTGGATGTTTTCACACATTCTTCCTCTGCACCAGGCACTATGCAAGTGTGTCGCAGAGCATTTAATTTAACCCCAACAACAATTCCATAAAGTGCACCCCATTACTATTCCCACTTGCTAATAACTTAGCACCATAAATAAATCTTTCCCAAAGTTGGGCAGTTCGTTGGTGGCAAATATTGGTACTATTTGTCCATGCACATGTATATATATGTATAGATTGGAATGTGATCATTTCTGCTATTCTATTTAGAGATCTGTCTTGGAATAAGCTAATTACAAAGTGGATAAAGGAACAGAAATTGGACATGATAGGATTTTGCCATAATGGAGCACTTTAGTTTAATTTTAATCTATGAAACAAAAGGTTATATTAAGAGAGGGGCAAAGGAAGAAGGGGGAGAGGGAAAGGGACAGAGAGAGGAAGAGAAGGGGAAAAGGGGTAAAGGATTACAGGAGAAGGAAGAATTGTCTGTTGAAATCTCATTGGATCAGGCAGTTACTTAGTTCCCTTCATTATGAAATAAGTCGGGCTCTAAACAGTCCAGGTAGTGGAAGTCCTCGTGACTAAATAAACTGTACCAGCATTTTCCAAATGGCTGAATGCTTAAGGCACTAACTACGGAGTGACATTGGCTTGGGTTTGAATACCCCAAATAGCATCCTGCTCCTTGCGACCTTGGAGAAATCCTTTGGCTTCTCTGAAGATCAAGCTTCTTACCTATAATTTAGGGAAAACAATCTCTACCTTTTGAAGTTGGAGGGATATCATGTACTAATAAGCACAAGAGTTTAACAAATGGGAATCAATCCAGAAGCATGAATCATTCTTCTCTCTTGCTTTCTGATTGAGTAAATGAGCGGCATTCTCTAAGGGTTGGTTAACTTTCACTGATACGTGGGGGCAATAAAGAAATGAAAATATCCAGTCAAAAAGCTCATGTTCATAATTCTGCTATAATTATTTCCTTCAGTGCTTTTTCTAAAATCCTTGGCTGGTAAAAGTGAATCCTTCACTTTTTATATAGCGACTCTGATGACTATTTGCTAGTCATTCGCAGGGTACATCTTTACCTCCTCTTTTGCAGCCCCAGACAAAGATGGCTGCCCAATGACACACACAGGCACACACCCACAAAGCACACTGCACGTCCTTTTCACATGCAACACACACGTATACAGCAGTCACATACCACAGACCAAACGCACCTCACAAATGTACCTCATTCATGAAACACGCACATACACACACGTAACACACAAGTCACACATACAATACACACTGCATGTATATCACACAACACATACCTTGTACCACAACCACATACAGCAGACTCACATACCTCTCTCCCACACATACACCACACACTTCACACATACATTAATCACAAATCACACACAGTATGCATACTTCACAATACAACACACACACAATTTACACACCACACACATATACACCAAATATACCACACTACACACACCTCACACACACACAATCTTGAAGGAGGAGAGAAGGAAAAATGCCATTCATAAAATGTAGAAGAACGATAGACTTTACAAAGATTTCCTCTGTACAGCTATAGTGCAAAGCCAGCTACCAAACGATTGTAAATAGATAATATTCACCTTAATTAAAATCTTATCACAGAACCTTTACATTTGGAACATAAAACATCACATTTCTTTCTTCTTGCTGATATCATTAGTGTAATCAGAGCATAATAAAACACCCCCACCAAATATATCTAAAATAAAATCTCGTTACCATATCTCTGGACTCTCATTTCCACAAAAGGAATATGATTTTCTTCATTGCCTTTGCGGGAAACTTTCATGCTGTCTTTCATTTCTTTTGTCTTTTCAATCAGATAGGAAATTATATTCATTCTTGCCTTACACATGTCTTTCCAAGTAATTCTACTTTTCTTCTTTCCCTGTCATTATCCTAGTCAACAATGTCAACTCTGGATTTCTCACTTTACATCTAGAAACCGCTGTAGAGCAGTGGTCTGGAGGCCTTTCTACATCTGCATCTAAACATTGCCAACAGAGTCATTTTAAAAAAAAACAAGGCCTGGGGGATATAGCTCAGGGCTGTATTAGTCAGCTTTCTGTTGCTAGGACAAAATACCTCCTATATACAATTTAAAGGAGAAAAGATTTATTTGGCTCACATTTCAGAGGTTTCAGTCCATAGTCAGCCGGCTCCGAGGCAGAAACATCATGGCGGAAGGTCCTGGTGGAGTAAAGAGGCTCACACATTGGCAACCGGAAGCAGAGAGACAGGCAAAGAGCCAGAGAGGAAGGTTCCAGGGACCAGATGTAGTCCCTAAGGCCACGCCCCATGACCCACCCAGACAGACCCAGAAGTGTGCTTTACTAATCTCCTAGGTGTCTGTCAAGCCAGTCAAGTTCCCAATCAAGATTAACTGTCACCCTGTCAGAGCACATGCTTAGTGTGCCTGAGGCCTTGGGTTCGGTCTCTAGCACCACAACAAAACACCATTTGTGCCAAGTTTCTGGTATATTGGAAATTTTTTAACACGTTCTTGCTCCTGGAAGTCTCGTCCTCCTTTGCTCCTCCTGGAGAACCTTCCTACCATCACACTTTCTCCTCAACCACTGATTTATAAATGAACAAATTAGCCATTCAAATAGAAAACGACTTTAACATTTGCCCCAGCTTACAAAAGCAGGGTTAACTTCATAAATGTGAATTTTAGGGACAATGATAGAATTATTTTAAAATGTTTTGCGGGTAAATTATTTTACTGCTTGAATAAATCTTGTTCTATTTTTAGGGAATGCTACAAGAGGATAGATTTTAAAATACATAAATAGGTAAGCAAGGTAGCATTTTAGAAATATTCATTATTTAAATCTTTGTTGTAGTAAAATCGCAATGACAAGTAAATCAGAAGTCTGGTAAAAAAGAACAGACTGAACCTCAAAAACCGCAACTGGTGAGGGTCCCAAAGACTTCAGAATATTTCAGGTTGTAACATTTCATGTTACCATGTGCATGCTGTGTCGCATCTATGCATTCTTTGTTCCTGAGTCATTAACATGGATTGCTGTGGACTGAATGTCCATGTCCCCTGAAAATTCATATGTTAAGATTCTAATTCTCAAAGTGATGGTATTTAGACATGGGACCTTTAGGAAGTGATTTGATCACAAGGGTGGAGCCCCTGCGTAGGATTAGTGCTCTTATATGGACAGGAGAGACACATGAAGCTGGTTTTTCAGGGGTAATTTTCAAAGCTTATTTAATCCTAAAGAGGCTTATTTTGGTCTTCTAATCACTTCCAAGGGGAACTTTTAAAAAAATTCACCTTACTACCTTAAGTAAATTTTCCATCTCATGACAACATGTAATCTAGTAAAAAAATTATCCCAACACTACTCTTTTTACATGATAATTTGCCCATTTAAGCAGACAAAACTATTTAATTTTTATTTTAAAGCCTTCTCAGAAATGGCCCCTAAGCCTTTTTTAAAAAATCAGGATTAAAAACCTGTGTGAATACTGTCCCCCAGCCTTCCCCACCAAGGACCACCACTATTAACAGCATGATGAGCAATGTTCATGATTCCTATTTCTTTAATATTATGCAATGCAATAATAAATTGTAATCTCAATGAATAATGGTTCTTGAATAGTTAATATGAGATCCTTTAAAATTTGGTACAGATAATTCTGTAATGTACAATTTGACAAGCTTGGGCTAATATTCTGTGTTGTTACCTTCCTTTAACACGGTATTAAATGGCAAATGAGTCAGATGCAAATGAGCAAGTATTATGAGTAATCAATCTTATGTTGAAGTTTTGCAGAGCAGATTTTGGGTGAATGGTGGTTATTTTCAATAAGTTTTTACTTGAAAATCATTGTTTAAATTCTTATCATGATGTGCTCTCATGCTATCAGTTATCTTTTCTATATTTATTTTGATATATTGATGACATATAATTAATCAGTAATGTTCTTTAAAGTAGTGAAGGGGTCCAAGAGTGATGCGACTGCTTGGAATGTATATGTATGCACTGCACATATTGTATATGACTGTACTGTATGGACTCTAAAGGTGAATGTAGTTGTGAAGATTAACTGGAAGAACAGCTGTTAAGGACTCAGGTT
This sequence comes from Erethizon dorsatum, assembly GCA_028451465.1. NCBI lineage: Eukaryota > Metazoa > Chordata > Mammalia > Rodentia > Erethizontidae > Erethizon > Erethizon dorsatum. The sequence continues at coordinate 43,353,534 of CM051831.1, read as the reverse complement.
GCTTTGAATATAGTAATGCCTCAATAGAGTCTATTTGTATTTTAATGAGTAAGTGTTGTTAGTTGTGTTAGTAGTAGTACAAAATAATAAAGGTATGTCTGGCATGTTTTTAGTTCTAGACAACCTTGAATTAATTTCTTATTTTTTATCTTAATGTGAATTATAATCTGAATTAGTGTCATTTGTTCTACAGTAGTGTAACATTTCAAATAAGAAAAATCTGGATTATTCTCAAAGACATATAAACATGAAAGCATTTCATTTTAAAGAGATTTTACCACTATGATTGCTGTTTTCTTTATGGAATTTTTGAACTATGTCCTCTAAAGTCATTGGAACTCTAAATTATGTTTAGTTTAATTTTGAAGTAGATAATTATTAGATAGAATTACTATCTTGCAGTAACACAATATGCTAACTAAAAGGCTTCAGGATTGTGGGGATTTTGTCATTTCATTGAAATGCAGCATACGTACAGGAAAATACACACTGCCATGAATGTAGTGCCGCACGCATTTTTATCTAATGAACATGCATTTGTGTGGTCAGTACTCATGAACACAGTCGTACCTTAAAAAGCTCCTTCACTCCTCTGCCTACCACTGCTCCCCACAAGAGAATACCACTATCAAGACGTTAGCACTATGTATTACTTTTCCTGTTCCTGACTATTCCATGGTATGTACTCTTTGGTACATTTCTTCTTTCCCTCAGTGTTATGGTTGGAAGTTCTTTCCAGGTGGTAGTGTGTATTTGTGGCTTGATCATTCTCATTTTCTTTCTCTTTTTTCCTTTTATTTTGTGTCAGGATCTTGCTAAGTCACTAAATTGCCCAGTCTAGGCTCCAACTTGTGATGCTCCTGCCTCAGCCTCCCAGAGTGCTGGGATTACAGATGTGTATCACCATGCCTGGCTTGTTCATTCCCGTCTTTGTCTTTGTCTTTGTCTTTGTCTTTGTCTTTGTCTTTGTCTTTGTCTTTGTCTTGTATGATGATTCACCTGCTCATTTGGCTGTTGAAGGATATTTGGTTTGCTTTTCCACTTAGGGTCGCTGCGAGGATTGTGCCTATGAACATTATTATACACATATTTGGCAAACATATAGATACATTTTAATGGGGATAAACCTATTAAGTCATGGGGCATGATGTTCAGATTTAGTAGATACTGTCAACCAGTTTTCCAAAGTAGATGTACCAGTTTATGTTCCCCCCAAAAAGAAGTATTAACTTCTTCACATTCTTTTCAAGACTTGGGATCATTTATCTTTTTATTTTTAGCCATTCTAGAGAGTATACAGTGTCAAGAACTATAAAAAGACTGAGATTTTTATTCTATGCTCAAACTAATTAGCTTACCATAGCCATGAGAAGCCTGGAAGAAGACACAATATTTCTGGGTCAGAGATGAAGGGTAGTTTATTACTTCACAGCAAAACAGCGACCAGAGTAGCAATATTTCTGTGCCAGTTCTGCATGCCCCAGATCCACAGGGTAAAGCAAAGAAAACCACACAGCACATGCATGGGCAGTGGGTTGATAACAGTTGGGGAATCACAAGGTTAGGGAACCCGATTCTTTTAGAGTGGTCTGTAAGCATGCCTGTTTTACTCCGGAGGGAGACAATAGCCCTATTCACTAAGAGTGTACATGGTACAAACATCTTTGAGAAGACAGCCTGACAAAGGAGAACAACGCTTCTGCTTGCAAGTGGTGCAGAAATGTTAAAGACTCATGGAAAATTATGTCTCCATGGTACAACCCATTATAGTTTTAATTTGCATTTCACTGATAGTTGATGAAGGTGAGCTCTTTGTCAGCCATCTGTGTATCCTCTTTTAAGAAGTGCATGTTCAAGTCTTTTTGCCTATATTCCTATTGAGTTGTATCATGGTGGTAGTGGTTGTTTTACTAAGTTTCTAGATTTTCTAGAACTTCTTTTTGTATGCTGTATACCAGTGCTTTCAATGATGTGATCGAAAACTATGGTGAATATGTAAATTTTTTTTTTTTTAAAAATTATTACGGCAAAAGACACATTGCCATTAATTCCCCTTGAAATACTTGCCCTCACTTTGAACACACTCATCCCATCATTCTTGCCACTTTCTAAAGCAGTTCTGGAAACTTTGTGTCTAAGTGGTGCTGTCTTAGCTGCCTCGATGTCCTGAATTGATTCAAAATGTTTACCTTGCATCGTCATTTTGGCTTTGGGGAAGAGCCGGAAGTCACAGGGTATCAGTTGCAATAAATAAGATGGATGACAAGACGCTGTAACATTTTTATGAGCCTGCTTTTTTGTTAGAGGGTACTTGGCAGCAGCGCTGTTGTTTGGATCATACCTTGTAAAGACATTCAAGAAACAAGCCTTCCAGAACTGCTTTGGAAAGTGACAAGAACACTGGGATAAATGTGTTCAGAGCAAGGGGACGTATTTTGAGGGAGATTAATGGCAGTATGTCTCTTACTGTAAAAAAATTTTTAAATTTAAACTTTCACGATGCACTTTTGTCACACCTTATATGTATGTTTTGCAAATATCCTCTCTCTCTTATCTTTTCACCTTTTAATGTGTCATTTGATGAACAGAAGTTTTAAGCGTTGGTCTCAGAATAGTCAAAACAATAGAAAATATAGACTCCAGAAACAGATGCACTCTCTTTATCTGTTTGGGTTGCTATAACAAAATACTTTATATTGGGTAATTTAGAAACAACAGATATTTCTCACAATTTGGGAGGCTCTTAAGTCCCAGATCAGTGCATCAGCAGGTTCAGTGTCGGCGGAAGTCCTATTCCTCACTGATGGTGTCTTCTGTGTACCCTTGCATTATAGAAGGGGGAAGGGGCTGCAGGTCTCCCTTGAACCTCTTTTCTAAGGGCAATAATTCTACTTGCGAGGGTGGAGCCATCATGACTTAATCACTTCTGAAAGGCCCCATCTCCTAACATCACCATAATGACTATTCGGCTTTAATATGAATCTTGGAGAGACACATTCAGACTATAGCACCCAAAGTTGTAGGATAATCTGATTTTTGACAAAGTTGAATGAGGAAAGTATTGATTCTTACATAAGTGGTTTAGGTCAATATATGCATGAAAACATGAGCATGAAAAAATTTGTATTGACCCATACCTCACACCATTATAAAAATCCACCATGATAAATATAAAATGAAAAACAATAAAGCATTAAGAATAAGACAGAAGCCTATTTTTGTGACTTTGGGATATACAAAAATTTATTAAAAAGGACCCCCAGACATTAACCATAAAGGAAAAAAATGGTAACTTTCACTACCTTATAGTCACAACATGGAAATATTAAACTGAACTTCGTATAGGCAAAAAGTTTAAAGAAAATGTATTCTTATTGATACATTTAAAAAATTTTACATCTTTTCTTCTAGGCCTCTTTCTAATACTATAGTAGATTTAAATTCTATAAGAATAAAGATGTTTAGGGAGCAGCTTAAAACCTCAGCATGTAACCCCAAACTGTTGAAGTTAGGGTATTTTTTATCTATGTACCTTGCTTATGGGGGAGATAATATAAATTTTTTATCACTAGATTCCTTAGTGTATTTAATATCTTTTTCTGTTGCCACAATGATGAGAAAAATAAATGTATATACTAACTTCTGATCTGCTGACAATGATCCGAGGGATTTACTCAGCTTATTCTTTTGTACTAGACCACGTCATAAATCATTAATCCACCCGTGAGACAACTTCTACGTCAGGGGTCTACTCGTGTCCCAGGAGAGTCCCTGGGATGCAGTACTACTGCCTTCTTCAACCAGGACTCTGACGGCCATGTCTAATACTTACATCTCTAATTCTCAACAGCGAGCCTCAGTCGAAAGTTCAGAGACTGGAGTATGGGACATGAGAGCCTCATTACATAAATTAGACAAGGATGTGGCAACAATTCATAAGAGAAACTCTTTGGATTACATGAGTTTGCATTGGTTTATCTTCTCCAGGCTGACTGTTGGCCTCAGAAGCTCTGACTTAGGGAAATTTTAAAATACCCCAGATCAGCTCTTCTGTGGAGTTCTGTGGCTCACCCATGGAAGTCACCCTGTGGCATGGAGGGATTGGGGTATCACAGCTTTTCCAGAGCAGTCAGATTAACAGTGTGTGCCACTTATTATGGGGCTCAGGGTCATCAAAATCACATAATTTATATTAGGTGAGATAAAGCCAATTCCTGCTAAATTTTTTCTTCAGGTAGTATAGTGATGGTCTGACTTGCTTCATCAACTAAGACTTGGCCCAGAAAAAAAGAACTGGTAATGAGGATACTTATTACTGGAAAATGGTAGGAAGGGACGTTTGTAGATAGGGTCAGTTCTCACCAATGCTTAGGATAGGTTATGTAGAGATGGGACAGAAAGATAATTGATTTAGCTACATGAAGTGCATTAAAGTTTTATAAGGAAAATAAAAACCTGTCCCACAGAAGAAGTCAGCTACTCTATGTGTGGGTGGAGAGATAGTTGGGAACCCAGGGACAGAACCAGAGAGAGGTAAGCACTGTCACATCAGAGTAGCGGGCAGGAAAACAGCCACTCTCTATCAGGGATGAAGCTACAGGTGATGAGGACTTTTGGTTAACTCACAACTAGGTTACCCCCAAAACCACCTGCATCCATCATGTCTGTTGGGCTTTGCTTTAATTTATCAGATAATGGAGTAACAAAATTTGACAGGACCTTCTCTTTTTCCCCCTTCTCTCCCTCATTCCTACTGCTGTCTTTCTTCTCTCTGTATGAACACCAATCATGAATAGAGCATTGTGCTAGTTAAGGAAAATAAAGAAAAACTTTGATCCTGTTTACATAAATTGACTAGTAACACTAGTGCTTATGTGGTAAACACTGTATCTCTCATCTACCCAAACTTGTTGAACCAGGAATTTTTCCATTTCTTTCTTATTTCGTCCATCCCCATTCTTCCTTCTGGATCATTCCCAATAGCACACAGAGTTTCATCTTAAAATGAAGAAGGAAATAATTTTTTAAAAAACCAACAGATTTCCCTCTAAGGCCAATCTTAACAACTTCTCTGCTACTCTTAGCAAAATCCCTTAAAAGGGTACTATTGTTCAGATCTGAAGTGTCCACCAAAAGTCTCATGTGTTTGGAAGATGATTGGGTCATGGGGTGCTATGCTTATCAGTGGATTCATCCATTGATAAGATGAGTACCATAGCTGAAAGTGCTGTTAGATGGTAGGGCCTGGTTAGAGGTGCGTCACTGGAGACATGACCCGGAAGAGTATATTTAATCTGGAAGAGTATATTTTTATCCTTGGCTCCTCCCTTTGCTCTCTGCTTCCTGGCTGCAATGGGTTGAGCACTTTTTCCTCTGCTATGCCCCTCTGCCATCCTGTTTCTGTCCTGGAGTCAGCTGACCATAGAGCAAAACCATGAGCCCAAATATACCTTTCATCTTTTAAATTGTAGATATCAGGTATTTTGTCCCCCAAACAAAAAAGTAACTAAGACAGATATTGGTATCACAGTGGAGCTGTTGTTATGATTGTACCTGACCATGTGGTTTAAAAGTCTTTATCATTGGTTTGCAGGAGGACTTTAAAAAGATTTAAAGATGCAAGCTAGAAAACCCCAAAATGTCAGTCAGTCAAGCTTGATGATCGACTCTAGTCAGAGCTCAAAAAACCAAAGTCCTATAGGAATATAGAAAATAAAGGCCAGCTTAGGAACAAAGACTCCCTTAGCAGTTAAACTAAAGGCTATGTATATTACCATGGCAGAAACTATTTCATCATTTTGCTCATATTCTGAAACTTTGTAGGAGACTGAGACTAAGGGTAGTGAACTGATAGATCTGGCAGAGAAAATTTCAAAGCAGCCCAACATTCAGGCTGTGGGGTGAGCACTGCTAGCTATTTTTAGCCAAATCTATAGTATAAACCAGGAGCAAAAAACAGATATGAAAAGTTTGCAGGCTCATCAGAAAGGAAGTGCTTGCAAAGTTGAGGCCATAGAGAGCATGGTTGCTGAAACGATCACTATTAGAAAAAAAAGCCAACTACTTTGCATCAGGACAATAGAAAAGATGGCTTAAAACCATCTCAAGAATCAGTAAGGGCCGGTGAGATGGCTCAGCGGCGTAAGCGCCTGCCTTGCAAGCGCGAAGGCCCGAGTTCGACTCCCGGATCCCACATACGAAAAAGGGGCCGGTGATATCGCTCAGCAGCACGGGTGCCTGTTGGCGCGCGAGGTCCTGAGGTCGTCCCCCCGGTACCCACAAAAAAAAAAAAAAAAAAAAAGAATCAGTAAGACTCCACCCTTCTCAGGCCCAAGGGTGCAAAACTATAAAGTTTTTATTTGAGAAGACAGCCCCTGGGCCCATACTCAAAAAGGGCTTCCTAGAAAATTGGTCACCTTGGATTTTTTTTTGCAGTGTGCAGCCATCTAGGCACTTAGAGGCCTCTATAGCCATGATGTGAGGGGGCTGGCTACTGCTAGAGCTGGTAGTAGACCTTGGAATCATCCATGTGGTACTGGCTTTACAGATATAAAAAATATGAGTTATGCGGTTATGGAGTCTTCCACCCAGATTTCAAAAGAAGGCCTAGAAGTCCAGGCAATACGCCACTGAAAGGGAAGTGCATAAAGCTGAGAAAGTGAAGTCAAAAATGCAGTGCAGGCCCCAGAAAATTGAAATATTGGATATATAAAACATCTGCAAAAAATAGCCACAACCTCTGAGCAGACCAGACCCGAGGGAGAGGCCATGTGGGCTACAACTGACAATGCTGTTGGGGTAGGGCTTCTCCCTTTGGAGCTCACATTTCACCACAAACTGCCCTGGGTGCTACACACAGACCTACAGGATTTAATACATACTCTGCTAGGTTTTGGTCTTTCTTGGTTCCCCTTCTTTCCTATCCTCATATCACTCCCTTTTAAAACAGGAATGCTACCCTGTGCTATTGTGTATTGGAAATATTTAACTTTCTTGTTGATTTTTAGAGAGGCTCACAACAGAGTTTGCCTTGAGTCTCACAGGAGACTTTAAACTTGGATTCTTCAGCAGTGTTAAAAACTGTTAAGACTTGGGTGATTTTTAGAGATTAACTAAAGGAATTTTACATAATGAGATTTGAGCACCGGGAGTAGAATATTATGGTTTAGATCTAAAATGTTCACCAAAAGTCTCATGTGTTTAAGAGGTGATTGGATCATGGGATTGCTATGAATCCACTGATGAGTTCATAGCTGGATGTGCTATTAGAAGTTAGGGGCTGGTTGGAAGTGGTCACACTAGAGGTGTGACCAGGAAGGGTACATTTTTGTCCCTGACACCTTCCTTTGCACTCTGCTTCCTGGCTGCCAGGGATTGATCATCCTTTTGTTTGCTGTACCCCTCTGCCCTGCAGCTAGTTCAACATGGAAACCATGAGTCAAAATAAACCTCTTTTCACTTAAGTTAGGGATATTCAGTATTTTGTTCCAGCAATGGGAAAGTAGTTAAGGCAAAGGGCCACTTATGTCCATAATTTCCAACATCTCTTTTCCCATTCTCTATGAAGCCCATTTTTCTTTTTTTTTTTTTTTTTTGTGGGTACCGGGGGGTCGACCTCAGGACCTCGCGTGCCAGCAGGCGCCCGTGCCGCTGAGCGATATTACCGGCCCCTTTTTCGTATGTGGTTCCGGGAGTCGAACTCGGGCCCTCGCGCTTGCCAGGCAGGCGCTTACACCGCTGAGCCATCTCACCAGCCCCAATATGAAGCCCATTTTAATCAGGTGTTTTCATTCACCATTCTACAGAAATTGCTCTTTTGTCTTAGTCTTCAACTTGTGGCCGCTTCCTCTGGTTCCTAGGATACCATACTCTCCAGGGTTTCCTCACACCTTGCTGGTGGCTTCTGTCTCCTTTGTTGATTCTCCTTTGTGTCCTGACCAGGTAATGGGGGAGGTTGTAAGGACTCAGTTTTTGGTTGTATTTTCTTTTCTATTTGCATTTATTCCTGTGATGCTTGCACCCAGTTGCTTGGCTTTAAATACCATCTACATATTAAAGATGACCAAGTTTTTATCTCCCATATTCTCAGATTTCTCTCTCATACAAATGCCCGTTTGATATATCTACATGGATGTGAAAGAGACATCTCTAACTTATTATCTCCAAAACTGAGATACTGATACTTGCAAACTTACTTTATCCAATGTATTTTATCAGTTCATTGAAAGTTCTTCCTTCTAGTTGTTCAAACCCAAATCCTAAGTGTCATCCTTAATTTCTCTCAGATTCCTGTTGACTGTATCTCTAATACATAACAAGAAATTTTACCATTTTAATCCCTACCACTCAGATCCTAGTAACTACCATCATCTGTTCTGAGTTATTCCAATAGCCTCCTAAAAGGTCTCCTTGCTTCTTATTTTTGAACCCTTAAGGTCAACTCTCAACTCTGAGAAAAAAGAATAAAAAATTCAACGCCCTTGCCTTCTACTATCTTGTTATTTGTTTGCTTATTTTTCTGCGTATACAATTGTATTGACTGGTTATAGCTAAAATTCCTAATGAATAAGTAGAGAGAGAACAAAATTACAGCACAAGATGAGATGATGAAGATACCCAGAGGGAAAGATCCGGGAGGGTGAGTGAGGTTAGTGGTGATGGTAGAGATGGAACCAAAAGGAGGATCCAGGAGAAAAGCTGGAGAGGCATTGAACAGCTTCCGTGAAGGCTGCAACTGAAGAGAGAAAATATTTCTCTGAGTTACGCAAATTGTTTTCTTTCTGTACCAGAAAATGTCACTGAAAAATAGGACTGCAGACAATGCTTTTCAAAGTTGCTTTGTGTTGGGTCTCAATAAAACACCAAGTTGAGACTGGCATATAAGTAATGTGATATATTTGCTTGTTCTGGCATTGTAGGTGTTACATTTGTTTGACAAAGGGTTTGACACGGGCAAGGTGTTGGCATGCACATGTTAGGAATATACACCATAGCCAGAAGTAATCGGCTGGCTATGCTATGCTAAGGGTTTTGAATTATATTTTGTAGACCATTAGTAGCCATATCTATTTTTAAAAAGGGAAGTTAATGACCAGGTCTATGGTAAATTTGGTGATGAATTGAAAATAAAGAAGCTGGTAGGAATTAAAGAGTAGACTTTTTTCCCCCAAAGTGAAAAAGAGTTGATGAATGTTCTAAACTAGAGAAGCAAAAGAGATGGGTAAGAGAAGTTGTGCTCACTATGCCAGTGTCCTTCAAAAACACATTTCTCTTGTCACTACCAAATTGTGAACCCTGAGTACTCTTGCAAAAAGGGAGAGTTGGTTTAGAAGTGGGAGTGACCAGTGAGTTGACTTAGAAGATCAGATTCAGGATGAGTCAGGTTAAGCTAGAGTTTGGGATAGACAATGACACCATTGTTTAAGAAAATAACTCAGGATTCTAGTTTTAGCTGGAGATGGGTGAAAATAATGCAATCAGATCTTAAAACGTTGAGTTTGAAAAGCCTAAAAAACACTGAAAGGAGTCATCAGCAGAGGCATTAGAATACAAAACCTTGGGCTGTGGATATAGCTCAGTGGCACAGTGCCTGCCTGGCAAGTGCAAGGTCATGAGTTCGATTGCTGGCACCAAAACAAACAAACAAAAACAAAACAAAACAAAACAAAAAACAGCACAAAACCAAAGCTCAGGGAGCTGAAAGCAGGAATTTCTGGTGTTAGAACCCAACATGTTGAAACAATGGGCATGGGTGTGACCGGCTAAAGACAGTGCAGAGAACGAGACAAAACTTACTAGAATGGGCTGAAGACAGTGGGCAAGAAAGTGAAGGCTCTGAAGAGATGAAGATAGCAAGGTAAACCTGAAAGATATTAAGAAGTCATAGAAACTCAGAGAAGTTTCAAAATGGTCTCTCTCTCTCCCTGCTACATGTACACCTGCCTCTACCTCACCTCCTTTTATGGTGAAATGAGGTTAAGAGTCTGAATCAAAGGACTGAAAAGCTGCCAAAAACGCTCCCCACCTAGCCTGCTCAACCGAGGCCTTGGTAACGGTAGCTAACTCTAAAGAGACAACCTTAGTAGGGGCGAGGAATTAGCAAAAACAATACAAACCAACCTTTCTTAAGGCCAGCTACTGCACTGAGATGACCTCTAGGCCTCACGACAATGCCATGAAGGCTTTGAATTTCTCTGAAGTAGGAGGTAAATGAAGCTCATACAATTAACGAGTGCAAAGGTCAAAGCTCTAAGCAAGTTGGAGAGCTGGGATTTGAGTTTAAACAGTGCATTTGCTTTTGTCCCTGCTTTGCATTCCAGTGTCCTATTGGATAAGAAAGATTGAGAGTCTTACTTCGCATATTTTTTTGTAAGAAAGAATATCTAAAACAAAATTTTAAGTAACACGGTGATAGAAGCAGGCAATGCTGGTAATTAACTATAAATATGAGCGTAAGAAGAGATTTTTAAAACATGATTAGATGGATGAAGGGTCATAATAATATAAATAAACCCAAGTGTTAGAACATGCTTATTTATTTTATTAGAAACACAGAAATAGAAATGTTTGAATAGCACTAGGAAAAAAAGTCAGTCTTCATTCCTATCCTGTACGCAATTTCTGACCATAATGCTTCTTTTCTTCCCTTTGTTAAACTAATGCAGATAAATGTTTAGTCATTTTCGCTTTATCAGGGAATGTTCAAGCACCTGAACTTCAGCCTCCACTACATGCCCAAAAAAGGACTCCGTTCCACGCAGCACTGGCTGTTTCTGATAGGGAAGGACCCCATCGCCGGTGTTATGCTGGCTATTTCTGATAGAGGAAACTTCAGATATGGTCTTCACTGCTGTCATGAATGAAGTCTGTTTTCAGATGGACATTTTCTAGTTTAAATAAATTAAGAGCAATTTAAATTCATCTGTGAGTAATGATTCTGGGGTATTTTTTTCAGCACCCAAGCTGAAAAACTGTATTTGTTACAGTAAAAGAGATGATTAATAAATGTCGTAGGGACACAACAGAGAATTTTAGAACTCAGTTAAGAGTGTCAAGAAGAGCTATTAATATCTTCTTTCATTAAGCTGGAAGTCATTGAGTTTTTCACTTAAAAAAATTCCAGAACCATGGGAGAAAATGCTATGTGAAATTTTTATGAAGGGATATCTATACAGATCTTAGAGAGATGACTATGCTAAAACAAAATAAGTAACAAAAAAATCATGGTAATGAGGCAGGAATGTTCCACTCAAGTAAAAAACATTAGGTTAAAGGAACAATTAATGTGAACAGTAATTAGTGAGGAAAAAATACCTAAATAGTTACATTCCTTTAATTTTTCATTTACAAATTTTCTTAATTGAAGTTTTTGAAAAATTGAATTCTATTACAGAACAAGCACCATTTAGTAGAAAAGTAGTTTCCACTAAATGGTGGAAAACTAAGTAGTTTTTTGTTGTTGTTGTTTTTTGGTTTTTTTGTTGGTGTGCTTGTTTTTCTCAGTTAATCAATGCTTTCAGACCAAGATTTCACTGAATAGCCTAACTTTGGAAAAGTACAATAATCCAGAAGTATCCATTTGTATCTTTTATAATAAAATACTAATTGTAAGTACAAATAAAATAAAATAAACTGGGAGGAAACAATAGTTCTTTAAGAATTTTATATTGCACTTCTAACCCTGCAAAATATGGGGAGATGAAAATTCTTCGCAGTAACCATCTCAGATCTTTTCTGACCTTTCCAGTCAACCTTTTTTGGACCTCATATCACCTGTACTCCTAGATTTACCTCCAAGATCTTTGGGTTAAATTATGGTCATACTTTTAACATAATCACAAACTATTAATTTGCTATTAAGTTTTAATCAATGAAATTAGATTACTGACATGTTTTGTTCAAGCAAGGAATATTAGTTAGTGCAGAATATCCAATATATTAGAATATTTGGTTGCTATTCTAGACACATCTTAATGGTTTGGAAGGAATATCTTTCTAACTGTGAACTATAAAATGGATCCTAACAATTGAGCATATTTTATCCACATGCTCAAGTTGTTGGACAAGCATCCTTAAGCTTCCAGAAAAATCAGAGTATACCTGCTCCAAGAGGAAATGTGTATTGTCACAAATCTTAGGAGGTCAAATACTTGCAGTTAGTACATAATACTAGGATATGGCCTTTTCTGTACACCAACATAATGAGTAGGATCTATAGTCACAATTATGAAGAGCGACAACATTATCGTTACCCAAATGTGGGAATTTTACTTCTTACTATAAATACAAGTTTATCAGGCCATCCTTCCTGCTATACTGGAAACTTCTTTAGAGCAGGGTGTGTGATTTGTTCATTGTTAGTGCGTATATTGCTTGGCAACGATTAAAGGCTTCATAAATATTGTATAAATGACATGTTTTAAGTTGATAGACCTGTGAGTTTTATTGGAAGAGCTGTAATCAATGGTCAAATCCATTAGGAAGGATATTCCTAATATCATGTTTTTTATTTTCTTTATTAGGGAGCACAGGTTGGGCCAGCAGAGGGCAGTGTGAGAGATTATGGAACTATTTTCATGGAAGACTGGACTAGGCTACAAGCAAGCGAGCAAGAGTTTGCTGGAAGGGGAGGCAGGCAGGGGAAATTTAGGTTGCTGCCATTGCCTCATGCTGAATATATAGTGTTCACTCACTTTTCTTAAAGGAGTAGCTTTGGGACATGGTATCCGTGTGCTCTCTTCATAGGTCTTGTAGGATGTTCAAGAAAGAGAATCTCCAGTTTCTGGTTGAATGGCCAAGTCAAGTGCAGGGCATCACTTTCCCAAAGTGATTTGGGTCCCTCAAGACCATCAGATGCACATGTCCTATGGAGAGCTTCCATGCTCATGAAAATAAGACCAAAATATAGATGAAGTTACCTCAAACAATCCTGGAATATTTAGTGTGTTTCTGACAAAAGGAAAGACAAAGGTCACTTATTTTCCCTACCATGAACACCAGAAGGGATTACCATTATTTGTGGGCAGTGGGAAAGAAAATGCAAATCATGGGCGAAGACATCCTCTAAGCCCTATATGCCCATGTCATACTCTGGAACATGGGGAAGTATTTTGTCCATCCTTCCTGCAGTAGGGTGCCAGAAGTCATTCTGAAAACGACTGTGTGCCTTAGAGTATTATTAATTTATGATAATTTCCAATGGTTATGCTCTTTTTCTTTTTTAACATCTGGCTTTAATAATTACGGAAACATTAAAAATATGATATATGGGTAACAGTGCACCTTTTAGGGCACTCCTTAACATCCTTAGTACAATAAATGTTTGTTTCTTACCTACAGGGTGTTATACGCTCTGCTGGCCTTTTTGTACCTATCGTTAATGAGCTCTAATTGTTTAGCACCTCTAATGAGTGTACAGAAAATTATTCATCTAGGTCCAGGGGTAGCTCAGTTGTAGAGAACCTGGGTAGTATGTGGGAGGTCCTGAGTTCCATTCTCAGCTCTGCCAAAACAAAAAAAAAATGTTCAGGAGATAAACTCTATTTTTATTCTTTTTTTTGGGGCTCTTTTCCTCTCTGATACTTTTTCCAAAAGTAATTTCCAGAAATAAAAATTAGTTTATGATTCCTACTAAGGGTCTAACATTGGAAAGTACACAAAAGGGGCTTATACTTCAAACTTGGGGGCCAGACTTCAGGATACTTGGCATCTAAAGGTGCTTTACTACAACATGGAGAGTAGTGTGGACCAGGACTCGGGGAATTAGCCCATTTATTACCTACTCAACAGGAGCTCAGCATTCCACGCTCTGACTGAAACTGAGAAACAGAGCGTTGTGGAAAACAGGATGGAATTTCCTCCCCACCATCACTCTAATAAGCCTACTTTAATATGGAGCATGCCATGTACCAAAGTCCAAGTCAACGTCCAGAATTCACCAACAAAAGATGATGGTGATTTTGCTCTGTTAAAAATGAAAAGGATTTGGATGAAGTCAGCCCTGCTTTAGATGCTTTGCTTCATTTTGTTTCCTAAACCAACATAGACTTTTAACAGGCTGATGGTCTCACCCTCTGTTTAACGGGGAGAGAATTGGATGCTTTAATTTAAGCAGCGGAGGGAAGAACAGGCAAACTAAAATCACTGCGCAAATTCAGCAAAAGCTCCCCCAATTGCCTATGGCCTCAAATCCAAAATCGGGTGGCCCCATTAGCTTGACATCTAAAGAAAAGCCTGTGTATGTAGGTGTGTGTGGGCCTGTGTGAGCACCGTGTACCTATGTGAACGTATATATGTCTGTGGGTAAACATGTGTGCCCTATGTGTGCATGGGTGTATGCTGCAGTAAAGGAGCTGTTGGAAATTTCTTTTTTGCCTAATTAGCACAATCTCTGAAGAAGGAAGGCACAAATGCTGCACATATTCTGCTTCTTCCTGAAAAGGTCATAGTGTTATCTCAGTTCTCAATATTTCATATTCTTCCAAAAGAGAAAATATCTTCTCATTTTAAAAAGAAATTCATCCCTACTTCTGAGAAGTTCTAGCTTTCTAAATTCTTATTGAAAATTCCAAGCCCTCCAACAACAATTTCAGGTATACAATATCTGCTAGACATTTCCTCTTTTTTTTCTCCTCAACTAAAACCCCCTGCTGGCAATTTCTAACCTTGAGGAAAACCCTCACTTAAGGAGGCAGTATGAGGAGGCAGAAGATGAGTTCAAGAACCACACAGACCTATATTTTAATCCTGGCTTGATTGCTTATGACAGGTGTTAGAGCAGATTCCTTGACCTTTCTCTGAGCCTGTTTCCCTTTCTATTAAATGTACTTATAGAGAGGGTAGAGGTGAGCTCAGTGATAGAGTACTTGCCTAGTGTGTGTGCGTGCAGACCTGGGTTCAATTCCCAGCAACATAAAATAACAACAAGAAATGGACTTATAGTATTACCTACCTCACAGGGTTTCTGTAAAAAAATAATGGAGATAACACAACTATGTGTTTAGCATAGGAGTCAACACATGAGAGTATTTAGTGTTAATGACAATGACCTTATTCGCAAAATAAATTTTACATACAGAGCAACTGTGCAACATTTTGAAACATAATGTCCTGCAGTGTATAATACTTCTCAGTATCCCCTGAGTTTCAGTCGCCTACCATCTTCTCAACACTACTGTCATTTAATATGTTTAATGTTCACATAAATTTAGCTTTGTTTTAAAAAAACTTGTGAAATCACAGATTTTTTGGGCTAATTAGGCTTTTTTAAAATTCTTGTAAACAACTCTAAAACTATTCAAAATATTTGCCTGTGTTTCACTTAGAAGTGGCTCAGGTATCCCTAACACTACACATATCATAACATGTTTTGGGAGTTAAGAAACAAGAAGTGGCTGTAAAGAAAAACAAATATAAACTTAGGAAGCCTTTGTGTAAGAGGTAGGTTATACAGAATCTTGGCAGGTGAATAAAACCGGAAGACTCATTATAACACAGGTCTTAAATTAATGAATTAATCGGTATACCATCAGGTCAATTAGACATTTTGTGTGTCAAGGCAGGGTAATGGAACACAAATTCTTGCCAACATTCTTGGGTTGATTTCTGGTCCTATAATTTATCAGGAAGAGAATAATATATATAGAAAACTAATAAACATTTTACTATTTTTATGTGGGACCACTGAAAATTTAAAAAGAAATCAACACGTGTACACCACTTAATTATTTGTATAAAAACTTCCAACAACCCTGGGTGTTGTATTTGTCCTGATTCTGTTACTCTTCCTCTCTAAGCCTTTGTTCCCCCACCATAAAATGGGGGCCCCATGTTACACAGATTATCATGAGAATTAATTAAAATAATCCATATAATGAGTTTCTGTCCTGTAAAGATCTTAATAAATGGTAATTATTATTATTAAAATCATAATATAACTATAATTATTATAATTATTCCTCACAGTACCTGTAAGCTGAAACAAGTACCAAGAAAAAGAACAACAGGGTTCTACATGTGGCAAAGTAAAAATATCCCTATCCCTATTGACTAGAGGTAGATTTTCAGAGATTAAAGAAAACAAATTTAGTCATCCTTGAGAGAACGGCACAATGGTTAATCTTCACATTTCTGATGTACCCCTGAAGTACAAGAGCCTGCTTACGCTCTCTTCTCTAAAGGACCTTAGTTTCTTCCAAATGGAAATTTTGTTTAGAAAATGGTCAGCTACGCAACTGTGCTCATATTTGCTTAACACTCTGAGGATTTACTGTTTTATTACGGTGGGAAACCCTTTCATTTAAGGATGCACTCAGGGGACAATTTTGGGGGTCACAGCCACTCTTTGTTTCCATTCATAAGCTGCAGTCATATTTGTAGTTCACTTTTGCTCTTCTCTAGGACAAAATACCATAACCATGAAATTCACTTACTGGGAATAAGACATAAAGAGAGTACGAATTGAAAACCTGATAAAATTCACATAGACAAATGTGGGTTGCTGAAAAAAGAATATTTTGCTTACATGTATTAAAAAGAAAAGTCTCTTAGTCTTGCCAGAGCTTCTAACTCTGAAAGACTCAAAATATTTTGTGACAGAAAAGCTCTTAACATACTTGTAAGACAGATATGAGGCGAACACTTCTATTTGGCAAAGGGGAGCACTGGGGTCACCTCCATCACGTGATTTTCTGCAATCTTCAATTTCCTCTCGTGTTGAATAATTTGAGACAGATGTTGCCTATAGCAACTGTCTCAACCTAGGTGATCTAGAATATTCACAGCAGAGCATGGACAAAGGACTGTCACCGCTGTACAAGGTCGGAACAAATTCTGTGGTCTTTCTTGTGAGGCACAAAAGCAGTCAGCAGCTCCTCAGGTGGCGACTCACCTTGTTAGATACCTGTACTCCCAAAAAAACTCACTCCTTTTTCTTTCTTCTTTTTAGAACAATACCATTCAGCATTTTCCTGGGGTCACAAATCACTCATTTTTAAACAGATGGATGAATAGTACTTAAACTCAAACAACAAATACCACTAGATTTGTAATTCGCACCTTCTTATATTAGAGCATTTCGTGTTTGTAGAAAAGTTGATCAATATTCTGCAATGTGGGCAGTGGTGGTTCCTTGGTTAAGTCCATTCTGCAGCATCCGAGCTTTGGAAGCGACCTGTGTCTGGTAAGAAGCTCTTCCCGGAAAATGGGGGGACAGCATCAGCAAGAGTCCCTTGCCAATCTAGGTCAAGAGCCTATGTTAGTTAATGTTGTTTTGCAGCATGTGCACTTTGGAGAACAACTCCCAATGTGGACATGGGGTCATTGGCCAGGGTCACTAATGTGGAGGACCACGTGGACAGCTCTCCTTGAAAGAAGAGCAATCATCTCCATCTTGCCTGAACCCGGCCCCATTTCCACGTATTGATATGTACAGAGCTGGCTAGGACTTTTCCTTATCTCTTCAATTGGCTTTAGGCAATGCAAATCGGTCTAGCCGAGGTCCTGATACGTAGTCTTTGAAGCAAGGCGACAGGCCTGTGTTTCCCCACCTCTTTGCTCCCAATACATGGTTGAGCCTGGCGGGATGGAGAGCCGTGCTCCATGCTGTCAGCTGGGACTGAGCCTCAAGAAAGAGGCTATGACTTCCCAGGGCATAAAAGATTACACATCAGAGCTGAAGCACCAACCCCAAAACACTAGATACTGTCTTGAATTGTGTTATGCAGATTACTCCTTCTGCATATCCTTCCCTCTGCATATTGCAAAGGTGATTTCAGGCCACCTACCTAGCCCAGCTCATGGTACTCATGTACTTCCCGCCACTCTCACAGTCACTCATCCCCGAGCCACTCCCCTCCTTGAGAATTAATAAAACCTGGGTTGGCCCTGGGTTGAGGCCTTTGTTCTGGTAACCATCACTCTGGTTGGACTTAGGACCCCCTTGGCTCCCCACAACTATAGATATGTCTTAATGTCTTTATTCTCACCTTGGGTTGCACTGGAAGTGGTAGATTGGAATTAACTCGCTAGAATTCCAATACCTTTTCCATGTGATTACAAATATAAACTTCCCAGACTGCGACAAGGACCGGGAGGGCTTGCTATAACTAACCAAAAATAATGCTTCTGTCCTTCTGTCACAGCCTCACTTAGCTTCTGTGTCCAGCATGAGGTACCTAATATTCATGCAAGACAGAGCAGCTCTTGCCAGGGTAAGCAAATCTCAATTTATTCTAGTCTAACTGGTTTATACAGGCCACATACATATAATCAAAACCAAGGGCAGAATGAACATCTCTCTATTCCTGGTTTCATATGGATTGCATGAAGGCTGACTCCTAGCCTCCGAGAACTTGCATTACGATTTTGAAAGAACCACCTCAATCTGCTTGCAAGTCATGTAAAGAAAAATTATAGGTGATCCTGTTGTGAAGTTGAGACATTTTTAGTAATGTGACAAATCCTCCTCGCTAACAGACTCAGAGCAAGGCTACTAAGAATTTGGAAGTGAGTAGACACAACCTGGAAGAGCTGACCTATAAGATTAACTGACAGCAGAAAATCACCTGTAAGAAACTGATCACCTCCCTGGACTTTGCAACCAGGCTGAATATAACAATACGGTATGCCTAAGGAAAAAAAAAAAGAATCAGTTATTTGGAAGTGGTAGAGGAGAGGAGGTCCTAGATGGAAGAGCTCTGATAATAGGGCATCCTAAGGCCAAGTTCATACCTGTTCTGGGTCCCTTTTTTTTTTTTTTCTGTTTCTCTTTTTTTTTTGCATATTGGATTCTTAAATTGAATTACCCCCTTTTGGCATTCCTAGTTTGTACAGCAATCTCAGGTATTCATTATTTTCAGCTATTTATAAGAAAATTTGAATAAAAAACCAGAATAAAATACAGTACTCATACAACAATACCCTTCTTAATCAAAAAGAATTAAGGGACCAACATGATCATTCATATTGCATTAGCAAGATGCACTATCACATCTTGATCCTTATAAATTTAAGCAAAATGAATTAAAAGTAATTTGATATGCTTAGAATTTTTAGGGTTATGACCTGGGGGAAGTCAATTAACCTCTCTGAGCTGCAGCTTCCAGTCCAAAATGCTATTTCTTTTTTTTTTTTTTTTTTTGTGGGTACAGGGGGTCGACCTCAGGACCTCATGCACCAGCAGGCGCCCATGCCGCTGAGCAATATCACCAGCCCTTTTCTCGTATGTGGGTTCCAGGAGTCGAACTCGGGCCCTCACGCTTGCCAGGCAGGCGCTTACACCACTGAGCCATCTCACCGGCCCCAAAATGCTATTTCCTATGTAGGCTGCTATATGAATAAATGATCAAAGGTCCATATAGGCTTGCCCCAGTGTCTGGGATATTCTAATAAAACTTCACTTGGTAGATAATCCTAGATTCAGCAGTTGAGGTGCTGAAGTGCCCTTGTAAAGCTTATGTATATAAATGTGCTGTGGGGGTAGTCTTAGAAATGACCTTTTCCTTCCACAATCAGGCGCCTCCATAGTTCAGTCTCTTCTCATTCCTCTGAAGTAGAACTTGAAACCCCATGAGAAACGCTGAAGGGGAAGATGAATGAAATAAGAATACTGAGCGCTTTTGACCATGCCTAAAATCCTTTTAAAAATACAACCTTCTATGGACATTCTGGGAATTTTTTCCTAGGCTTGGCTTTGGGATGCTACTCTTAAACAGCAATGTGTTTACAGATGGTGCTCTGATGAGGAAAGGAACATTACCAGGGCCATGGCATTATGCTGTATAAGTCAAAACTCCAGAAAAATAATCAGAGACAAAAACTCATAGCTGATTCATCTTTGGTGATTAGGAGGAGGCACTATTCCCAGCTAAAGGCAATTTCGTGGGTAGGAATCAAATAGATGACACGTTCTGGAGGTGACAGAGTCTCGAGGCTGAGTCTACCTGCCACAGACAAGTACAGAGAGTCCTGGTACTGCACGGTGAGAACAAAAGACAGCACTTGCCTACTCATTCATTCGTGATTCTTTGATATGGATGCTTAAAGGTTAGAATTCAAGCAGCCTTGAATTCTAACCTCAGCCAGGGAATTGGTCTGGAACAACAGAGGGCAGACTACTGAACAATCTGGATGCTTCTGTTGCTGCAATAGGGGCAAAGAAAGTTTGAGAGGAGAACCCCCACGCCCAAAATCTATTCTGTTTTTTGTTAGGTCCCTAAAAATTTATCAGTTGGAAATCTCATTGTCTTACTCCATTCAGGTTGCTATAACAAAAGTGTCCAAGACTGGAAAATACCTGAAAACAAATTTATTGCTTATGTCTCTAAAAGTTATGAAATTTAAGCTGAAGGCATTAGCTGATTCAGTGTTCAGTGAGGGATGGTCCCTGCTTCCACGAGAACTCCCTGAATATTGTGCCCTAACAGAGAGAAAGAAAAACCCCATTCCTTCAAGCCCTTTTATACAGGCTCTAATCTACCCCTAAACCCCTGGTCTCGATGCTGTCACACTGCAGATTAAATTTCAGCATGGGTTTTACAGGGGATATAAACATTCAAACCATAGCACTCATCTTTCCTTTTCCTAAAATTCCTTTGCAAAGACTCAGATCCAGCTCATTCGCCGATGCTGGCCAAATAGGGAAGTGGAAATAACACTGAACATCCACTGCTGGCCAAATTATTTGCATCATCTTATCACTATCTATCAATAAACCTTCAAGGTTAGCACTTTTATGTCAGCATTTCGTAAGTGAAAAATCTCCAGAGAAGTTCGGAAATTGACTGCAGTTTGAACAGTCAATTAGGCATGGAGCTGGGATGAAAAGACAGGTCTGCTTTTCTTCACACTTCTTGTTATTTTTACCTGGACACAAGGGCACCTCTGAGTTTGGTTTCTGTAGCTGACAACCTCATAGTAAGAGCTCCAACAATCTGCCCCTTGGATAAAGCCAAATTTGGAGTAGTAATTGCCTGTCAGTCCTGAGAGAAGGTTGAACAAATAAAAGGAGACAGCACTGCAGTCTAAGAAGTCACCTGACATTTTCTGGTACAGAGAAAGTTACTAACTCTTACTCCCTGGAGAACAAAATCATCCAGTCCCACTTCTCTACAGTGTCATTTAGGAGGAAATGTTTTATTTGGAATGAGGGGCGTCTTCTTTTTCCTTTTACATAGGAAAGACACTGCTATTCTATTTCAAAAATAAGTGTTCACTTTTGGGTGGGTAAGGGTTTCTCATCATCACTGACAATGTGGGACTATGACTGGAAAGCAGTTAATGTCTCTATTCCAAAAAGAAGTGCACCAATAGAAAGGAAGGAAAGAAGGCAGGGCTAGATGAATGTGATGTGTAGATAAGATGAAGAGAGAGATATAGGGAGATACAGATATCATTTTATTTCTAAAAACTTGATTTGACTTTGATGTACTGATGAAAATTTAAACAAAAACTTGGATGATGTGATGAGTAGATTCAGGGGTCCTTGCTATGATTTCATGAAACTGGTAAATGTCTTCAATCTGACAATTAACATGTTGCACTATGACTACTTATTTACCAATTTACTCGTCAGTATTTAGGTCTCCCACCTTATTGGGGTTACTCTTTCCTTTAATATTCAAATAAGTGTCTTGAAACACTCATGCTTTGTGAAAACTCTAGCACATACTCCTAAGGATCCAGCAGGATCTCCAGGAGAAATTATTATCATTGTCATTTTTCCTGTGAATTCTGGTTCGTGATTTGTTCTCAATCCCTGCTTATTTATCATTCTGTATTTTCATTTTACAGATTTTTCTCAAACTTTGGTCCCTTTCCTCCCTCTTATGTTCCTTTTCCTCTTTGTTAAAGACTAATTAAAAAAAAACAACAAAAAACAACTAAGCCTTGATGCCTTGTACAAACATACAAAGAAATGCCAAACATTTTCTTTACCTTACCAGTGATGGAACAAGTAAGATATTACCACTGCTGCAAATGAGAATATATATGTAAATATATATGTAAATATGTAAATATATGCTAAAGAAATATGTAAATATATATGCTAAAAGAAATCTACAGATCAAAGCAAAAGTGACCAACATGCACCTGACAATAACCAACAACTTTGCCATGTGATTTACATTTTTCTGAACCAGGACCATTTACCAATGTT
Source organism: Erethizon dorsatum (assembly GCA_028451465.1). NCBI lineage: Eukaryota > Metazoa > Chordata > Mammalia > Rodentia > Erethizontidae > Erethizon > Erethizon dorsatum. The sequence goes on along the minus strand of CM051831.1, from coordinate 43,331,378 downwards.
CTTGTTTACATAGTTGTAAAAGAGCTCAAAGAAAAATGGAGACAATGTAGAAGACTCTGTTGAATATTCCAATAGCTTTTGCTCATTAAAATGTCTTCCCTAAATTTTCTTGATATTTTCTCTGCCTTTATTCTCCAAAGAAAATTTTTAAACTTATTTATCAAAGTTTTAGTATTTTTACAAGAATGGGAAACTAATGGATAATTGAACAACACAGCAGAGCTGATAGTAACTCAGAATTGAATAGTGAGTGTCACTTTACTTTGAATATCCCACTCATCTGTTGCTCGGAGACGTTCTCATAAGTCATCTCCTTGCAGAACGGTCACCTTCACCAACCTCAGCTCACCTCCCTATCTGGACCTTTTCCCTCTCTTACCTACCAGGATCAGACCTCTCTCCCTTTCTCACTCAAGCTAAAACTGAAATTTGTTCAACGAATCTAAAGGCCTGTTAGAAATTTTCCCACATAAAGACCAATTTTCCACATAAGCAGTATTTTGTCCTCCTCGGGTAGCCTGCACAAAACAGTTAGCTTGAAATGAAAGAATTTTCTTCCATTCACCCAAGTACGCAGGCTTTGGGGGAATATCCTTGGAATTTCCAGCCCTTAGCACACACTGACTCTTCAATAAAATCCTGTTCTTTTGCAACTTAGATAAACAAAACCAAGAGTTCACATGAGTTTCTGAAGCCTTCCTTCCTCCCTTCTTTCCATTTTCTTCCTTTCTTCCTTTTCCTTCCTTCCTCTTTTGACCCTCAACTTCCCCTGTCAAGATGTTGTCTGAGTTGTGACTCCCCCTCTAAACCATGTGCCTGTGCATCGCCCTTACTGAGCAGAACTTGTAAAGTGAAAAAAACCTCCGCCCATTCCAAGCACTCTTTCAATAGTCTGTCATAAAACCCGGCCGGTCACTGAAATAATGACATTCAGAAAGCTAAAAAATAGTTCGAACATAATGCCTTTTGTTCTTTAAATTTTGGCTCTTGGATGTATCTCCAGAATGCAGTCAGCTAAACACTCAAAATTGTTATTGCAGAATTTAAGCTATTTTTATAAAGAAACATACAACTCATGAAGTTATAATTCACCTAAAAGATGACTGCAGCAAATGCAGATTTATTTTTATTTTATTTTATTTTTTTAGTAAGGAGAGAGTGTTGAGGTTAAAACCCAGGGCCTAGTGTAACCCAGGTCAGCAAGTGCTGTACTGTAAGCTACACCCCCAATCTGGAGAGAGATTCTTGATAGGAAAGCCAAATTAATGCTTCATTCAAAAAAACAGGAAGAATCACTGGGAACCAAGAATCCAAGAACTATATTTGTCCCTAGATTATGTATGCGGATTATGACCCTTCATCTCATTTTGGGGAGTTTCATTTGTTTTCTTCTTTATTGCAATCTCTAATACCTATGTGGGGGGGACCAAGCAGAATTACTAAGCATGTAAAGTGTGGCTAGGGAAGCGTATTTGCACAGATGAAGCGATGCGATGATACTGCATCTTGAAGCACGAATGTACCCTGCAAAACCTGCAGCAGGGTATTTGGTTATCTGTGGTGGATAACTTGGGGTGAAGTTGCTGGGGGTGGGTTCTTCAGGTTTTTGTGAACTTTCTGCAAGGAAGAGAAAGTCGAAAAGGTCCTTTAGCGCATACATTGTTTTCTCAAATCTATCTTAGGGAAAATTCTTATCTTCAATTTACAGCTGATTAAAGTTAAGTCATAAAAGCTTAGTTGTCTAAGGTGACACCACTTACAACCTAGGTTGGAATGTAGGCCTCTAGGACTTGAAGTCATCGGCAGGCGTTCTATTTTGTTCTATTTTCTCCTACGTCGTGCTGCAGCCGGCAGACCTCAGTGGTCTTAACGCAGGAATCTCTGTGTTCTCCCAGCTCTCAGAAGATGCACTGTGACCACTGTCAGCATATCTCATTTGCTAGTTCTTATGCGGCCTCGATGGGCTTTGATTCAAACTATATTGTGTTCCTTACTCTTTGTCTTTTGCCAACCAACAACCAGTTCTCCTAACTGCAGTCACTGAACGATTTCTGCCTAAGTGATTTTCCATAACTCTTCAAAATGTAGCTTTTCTAATATTGTTTTAAAATACCATAGAATTTCCTCTTGTTGACTCGAGAGGATTATGTCTTTTAAAATGTGACTATCTGGCTTTTCTTCCTCTCTTCTCCCTTCCTTCCTGCCACTTGCCAGACACTGTGTTTGCCAGGTTCTGGAAAAAAATCACCCAATAGAAGATAACAATTTCCCTCGAGGAGTTACACAGTATCTATTGAAGTACAGAGTCTTCAGTGGCCTTATTATATTCTTTCACTCCTATTGACATACGGAGAATTACTCTGATTTCCTTCCCTATCACTCCAATGTTGTTCATAAATTTAAAACCACACACTGAGTGATAACAGATCTTTACTGTATTTTGCTCATCTTTAAAAAAAGGCAAGTTACGGGAAATCTCTTAAGATATCAAGTCCATTTTGCATAAAGAATTTTTAGTCTTCCCCCCACACAACTTGGATTTCAAAACTAGTAATCCGGTCTGAAGTCTGCGTATGTAGCAAGTCAGAATCCTATCATTTGGGGTCACTCGCATTATGGGAATTTATATACAACTACTCCTTTTCTACATAAAAACTTTTGTTCTAACTACTATGTAATTTCTATAGCTATTATATTTTGTTAAGGCCACCGAAAATACAGCCTGGGTAAAGCTGATGATTAAAGGCAATAAACATGGGTAGTAGGTACAGGGAGACCAGCACGTCCTGAAATATTTTGAGATCAGGCTGCTAAGCAAAGTACCCCCTGTCTTTTCTAAAAGGAGGATGGTCTTTTATCTACTGGTACTCAGAGTCTGTTCAAACAGGAAGCTTTGAACTCTTACACTGGGCACATTTCCCAGGAGTTCCACATATCTTCCTCTGGACATTGGCCAACAAATGACGGTCCAAGGATGAAGCTGGGCTTTGTTTGAAGTGCTCTGTGTGTCTTGGCTTCCTGTGCTGGACTTATCCACCATGCTTTGAGCTCTCTTTTCAGCCTGTCTGAGATCTTTCTTCTGGAAAGGGTTTTGGCCCTTGAACCAGAGTTCAGGTTCCAATTCTACCACTTCGCCTTCCTTAATCATTACTAGAAGTTCCAGAAAGAGTAACAGCTGGGTTTCCACATGAAATGAAGTGCCTGTGACAAGTTGTCATGCCCTGTGGTTAAATATTTCCTTTCAAAACAGAGAATATCCTTAAAGCCATGATCATCAAACTTTACACTTCAAAACTAATGAGGAGTTTCAGCCAAAAACAATGGAGAATTAGGGATCCACTCAAATGTTATAATACTAACTTTACCAAAAATAATATTAAAAAATATATATGTGAAATGCAAAACTGAATAACAGCACTTGGGGCATACTTCTGTTAAAATTTTAAGATGCCCATAACCTTCCTTTTACAGTATTTTTTAATAGCATTCCTCACACATGAAGATTTGACCAACTCTCAACAGTAAGACATTCACTTGTTGCTGATCCCAAAGGAGGCCCAGGTCCTAGGAGATTTCTCCTAGTCAAACAGTTTCCCTAAGTAATCTACTAATTCTATCTTTGTTTGGGTTGATAAGATTGTCCTTTAAGATGCGAATAGCCAGTGGGGGGAATAAACATGGTAAATTTTTACCAATGGTGTCTACAGATTTAATACAATGAGCAAATTCAGTTGCTGTGAAGAAAAGGAAGTTATGATTGGAGTGTGGAGATTGTAAAGGGCAAGATGGACAGGCAGTTTTGAATATGGAGTGGGAAGATGCATGAGGCTATTTCCAAGAAGTATCCATGTGCCGATTCTGTGCAAAGAGCTTCCCGAGCAGGGAAGAGTCATCAGGAGGCAGAAGGGGGATATGGAGCCATTCCAAGAAAAAGCCTCTTTGCCTTGGAATTTTCCTAGGCCCTGGGGGTCTGGTATCTCCATGAGTGTTTTCTATAGGTCTAGAAATTACTCTTCAAGTTTCTATAATTCACACAGCACTTCCTAAAGTCCAATGAGAAGCTGTCATTCGGGCAATAAAGAGTGAGAGAGTGGGTCATATGGCCCTTTACAGGACAAGATTTCCAGACAATGGACATGGTACAGTGCAGGGAGCACATGTGGTGGTGTCCAGGAAGACAGGAGGTAGAGAAATTGGGTTTTAGAAGGAAGGTCAGATGTTGGAGAGTCCTGGATATAATGACCCAGGATTGGGATTTTATCCAGTGAGACAGAAAGCATTGGAGGGTTTTGAGCAGGGAGTGTTATGCTATGACATAGATTTTAAAAGGTTCAGCTGCCGTGTTGACAATATCCTTTCTCTAAGAGCCACTTTGTGTGAAGAATTGCTTGACTCCTAAATCCAAAATCACCTCATTTTAGCCATGGGCAGTGCTATTCTTTAGCAACTCCAAATCGTGTCATGTACTGTATTTTTTATCTATACTTGCATCCGTTGACTAAATAAAATATTGGAAAAGTTAAACACATATTAACTACCAATAACAAACAACAACAATAACAAACCAAAATAAAAGAACCAAACAAAAATAAATAAATAAACGAACTCTGGTTTTCCATACAGTCATATCTTGGTATTCCATTGCCTTGAAAATATTTAACATATTTTGACACAAAAATTTCATCGTGGTACTCCTCGATGGTTTGGTTCTCAATGCACAAGCTAGAGCTTGTCAGTGTTGATTGCTTCCTGGCTCACTACCCTTTGCAGCCAAACAATTTGTTTGGTACTTGTTATTTTTGGTACTCATTGCACCCATGGGGACCAATTAACAATGAGTACCAAGGTACCACTGTATATCAAACCGGACTCAGTTTTCTTATTTACCACTCAAATGAAGCATTTGAAGTGATGCGTTCACTTTGTCAAACATTCACTAATAAATGTTTCTCTTAAGAGCCAGGAACTATGGTGGGAAAAGATCTTCCTTAGCATTGAGGAGCTCAGATACTAACAGCAGGAGAGACCATAAACAATCTAAAAAGAGGAGATAGATTTTTTTTTGTTTTATTTTGGTGGGTAGAACTGAGCATTTTAAAATTATGATGGAGAGAGGCCATGGTTTAGGAAGCTGTGGATGATTTCAAACAGAAAAATGAAAATCTGTAGACTGTGTTACCTGAGAAAAATGGGAGATGGCTCCAGATCCCTGGGAATGAGGGTCAGGTCTTTCTTTTATATAAACTTTAATAAAGATGCATGAAGATGACAGATGGATGTGAAAATAGGATGTGAAAGAATCGTATACAGACTTCAGTTTTCCCTCTGTACCAGAAGATGAGGTTATCTGCTAAGAGTGAGGAGGATGCTAATGGGGTAGGAGGGCTGAGCAAAGTAGTGAAGTCTTGCAGTAGCCACTGTGAAGAGAAAGAACATGATATTCCAAGAATTAGTGCCAACCTGTGTTTTTTCTTGTGTGTGTGGTTGTTTCCCCTACAGGATAGGAATAAGTGGAGAACACAAAGTATTTGGCTGGTTCAAGGTTTGGAAATTGCTGCATAAGTATGACATAAAAAACATGGAAGCCAGGGCTGGAAGATCTGGGTACAGAGTAGTGGACATGAAGAACCATTTGTTGTTGGCTGAGGAGGGAGTTCAGAGAGAGCATGAGGCAGGGATAGAAGATGGAGAAGGTGGTTAAGAGATCAGATATCTCAGATAAACAATAGCTATCAGAGAAAGTGGAAATGGGGACAGTGTAGTCAGAGAGGTAACAAGGTGTAAGACATTATGAGCAAGCCAATTAGAGTGATATGGTAACTGAGGGATGATAACAAAAGTCAAAAGGAATAGAATTCATATGGCCCAAGAACTGAGAGCTTAGACTGTAGATTCTAAAATTATTCATGTGGGTACTTAAGGCAGCTGGGAGTCTAAAAAGATTTGGGGTACAGAGAATCATGTCTCAACGTCCCTTGTGGCTCTAACATCATATTGTATGGACTCAAAAAAGTAATCATAATTAAATGATGTTTAATTGACTCCTGGTGACATTTAATTGGACAAAAACTGGTTGAGAATTTTTTTGTTTTACTAAAGCAACTCAATATTCATATCCATCCAATTATGGGTTGCTATGGGTCATGGCGCAGTGGAAATGGGATAATTTGATTCAGAAGTGGATCTGACCAAATGTTTATCATTTTGTGGCTTTACTTCTCTAAGAGTATTTCCTTATTTGTCAAGATGGAATAGTAATGTTGACCAATAGTAGTGATCGTTCAGATTGTCACATAGATGAAATTCATCCGTGAGATGATTGGCTTGGTATCCCTTCTTTCCTTCCTAACTAGGCCTATCCTTCCTCTGATCCATGAAGGAACTACCACATTAATAAAATAAAATATGCCCCCATTATGGTTTAATATAAAATGGCCCTTAAAAATCTGAAGTATTCAGCAGTCTGGCTTTTGAAAGGTGATTGGACCATGGAGGCACAGTAATCATCAGATTAATCCACTGATGAATTAATAGCTGAATATGCTGTTAGGAGGTGGGGCCTGGTTGGAGGAGGCAGGTCACACACTTGGAGAGTATATCTCTACCCCTGGCTCTTCATCCATTACCTGGATGCCAGGGGTTGAGAAGCTTTCCCCTCCCAGGCCCTTCTGCCATGATGTTTCCGCCTTGGAGTCAGCCAAACTTGGACTAAAACTTCTGAAACTGTGAGTCAAATTAAACCTATCCTTTAAGTTGTGGGTGTCAGGTATTTTGTCCCAGCAACAGAAAAGCTGACCTACACACCCTCTATCCCTTGCCCCAATCAATTAGTCCCAGCAGGGGCACCTGAATTGAGTGAAGAAAGCACACCATGCTCCAAGTACTTGGCAGCTAAACCAAAATGAGTATAGCTCATCTTGTTCCCATGGTTGAAAAATCCTGAAGTGTCAAATACAAAAGAAATAAATAGAGCTCATCTATAGATAGGAGCCGGGAACACACCTCCCCCTTTCATCCCCTAAACTGCAGGGCTGGATTTGTTAAAAGAATCATCATAAAACTCAGACTGTAAAAGTCAAGAGCAGAGTCCCTAGCACAGTTTATGATTTCATAATTGCTTTCATTTTTTAGGTATTCTTATGTCACATAAAATAGGGAGTCAAAAATTATATATTTATTGGACACTAATTTGGAGTGTGTATGTGCTTGGAGGAAGGTAGAAGCAGAGAGAGATGGAAAGGAAAAACAAGAACAGGCAGAGAACTTGGAGAAGCAAGAAAACAAGAAATAACAAACAAGTGAGGAGGATATTCCAGCTAAGGGATAAACAAGCTTACTATAGTGGACACTTCTCCCCAAAGCACCCAAACATGCTTCCTAACTGTACTGTCCACTTTCAACTCAACTCTGAAGCCCTCCTGGGGAGACACAATGGAAACATAAGACATCTTAAAGCCAGAAGGAAATGAGAGAAGAAACGTGGTGATCTACAGCTGAAACACAGCCGAGAAGTCAGAAGATGGGGGAGGGTGGCTGTTCTACTGCAGAGTGTACTTTATAATCCAAAAACTTAGTCACCAGACTCTGAGAACAGATAACGAGAGTGGGAGGAAATATTTAGGAGCAGCAGTAGGGAAGCATTTAATAAAACTCTGCAATTCCAAAGCATCAAGTGCAGAGCTCTTGACAAGCTCCCAGCCTTATGGGACCTTCAAAAAACCAAAGGACCAACTAATGGGAGAAAGTACATCCATCCATGCTGTACTGTGTGGTGTAAACATAATTCACACTCAACTGATGGAGACTTTTAACAGTGGAGACTATTTGAAAAAATCACCTTCCAGGCATGGTGATGTCCAAACCTCACGGAACTCTGTAAAATGTGGATCAGTTCTAAAAATGACCATTTCCTGTCAAAACAGAAAAACTCTCTCCATTGTTTCACTTAGTCTCAAGATCCCTTATCACTTATAATCCCTTAATCCCTGATCCTTTATCACCACAACATTAAGAAAAATTGGATTTTTAACTGGTTCTACAGGGGAGAAATAAACACAAAAACAAATGTGGATGTTGAAATTGCCTGTCCACCCTAGGTTACAAGCACACGGATGGGTCAATGAATATATCAACCTCACGCCTTGTCATCAAAATAGATACAACTTTTTAAAAAGTTTATAGAAATTCAGAGAGCCTGGAGAATAAATCACTAAACTTCTTGAGGTCTGTGGACCCCAGTTTTACGTTTGGGAAGTCCATTTGTCATTTTTGAGCACAGACTATTTCTTGTTGATGCTCTGCAAAATGAACAGGTTGGACAAGGGCGGAGCTCGAGTTGACCATACTTCAGTAGCCATTGCTATAGTTGAGGCAAATGATGAACAAGTTCAAGGATTAGAACTGGAAGGGAAGAAAGAGATGGTAAATCTGAGAGGAAAAAGGGAAGGAAGCCTCCACAGATGGATCCTCATGGTTCATGATAGGCAGATAATTGAGAGAAAAGAAATAAACAGTGGTTCTAAGTATAGGCCACTTTAGACATGTGTATTTATGTTTCAAGAGTCCTAATCAGAACTATTGTAATGTAGAAACAAGTTTCTGTGTACAGCTGATTAAACAAAAATCTTCAGAAGGAAGAGTTAGTCCTACCTCAAGTAGGCTGTGTAATTAGAAGCCTTGGGCCCAGGCTGGAGGCCAATATTCTCCAGTTCTTTGTTTCATAGTCTGAAAAACGGTGGGTGGGGTGGAAAGTAAATGGGATGCTCACAAAGAATTACAGGATGGAGTCACAGAAGGCTCCAGGAAAAAAAAAAAAAAAATACCAACAGTGCCATCCAGTAAAAATTCAATGTGGCAATCCTTTCTTAAATTGTACCAGCTAAAATGAACTTAGCTTTCAAAAAAAGAAAAAGATGAAGTCACAGATAAGATTTTCAAAGAAAATTTCAAATGATTGCTGTGTTCTCGGCAAATCAAAGTGAGCAGCTTGGCTTTCCGAATAAACGGCCATTTGCAGCTCTCCTTGTCTAACAGGGCCACCTGCACCCCACTCCAATTGCATGTTGCCATCTCTCTCCCACACACAGTGGCCCACCCAAAGGCACAGAAAAAAATTTTCATACAAAAGAACTTTTCTTCTGGCTTGTAGCAGCATTTGAGTTAGATTGCAACTGAAGATCAACACATTTGTATTATTGTCACACTGAGGATTGATTTTTTTTTTTTTTTACTGGCACAAAGTATTCTAAAAAAGAATGGAAAATTACCCCTGTTTGCTTCAAAGAACCATGCTGATTTCCTCGAAATATGTTGCACTTCAGCGTTGCTCAGGGCAACTGATTTAATTCACAGAGATCCTGCCTGTGACTGATAGCTTAAGAAAGGTGAAGTTTATTTGCAGCAGATTTCAGATTGGATATAATAAGTATGTAGAAAGACATCAAGCAGTTAGGAAAACAAGAGCAGATTTTAGACCTATTTAGCTAATTGCAAAAAGGCTATTCCATAAATCTGAGTTCTTATGAGAATTTGCATGCAAGCTATCGGATAACTTTTAAGAAAAAGATTGACCGGAGGCATAGAAATCATCAAACAAATCCAGCTAATGCATTTTCACACAGGGAACAGATGTCATCGCATAAAATTCAACCTAAGACATTTTATCAAAGGCTTGGGCTGGGACAGCAGTGAGTCAGTCACAAGTATTTGGCATTTAGTAGGGCATTCGAGGGTCTGAAGTGGACTTTGCAGATTCTATTTAATTCCTCCAAACACCAAATCAATCAATCTAAAAAAAAAAAAAAAAAAAAAATATATATATATATATATATATATATATATATATATATATATATATAACATATATAAATTATAGTGATAGATTACTGGATATGGGTATAATTACTATCATTTTGTTGGTTTACTTTCCTTTTGAAGTAAATAAGCGAGTAGTATAAGTTTCAAAGACATACATTTTCAACCAAAGTAACGTCTCCAAATGAATTGTTTACTGAACACAGCATCTGGTAAATACTAATTTGCTAGGGAAGTCTGTTGTTTGACAGTAATCGCTACTGAGTCACAGGGTGGCTGATTTCAGATCACAGGCACAGTTGGCCAGAAGCCATGGAAAATAACTGAAGCGTTCATGTTTTCAGTATCGTGTTGTATTTTTTTGGGCAAAATTGAAGATTTATCCTATTGTGCTCCTTTCCTATCAGGGTCATACTTATATCACAGCCCCTTCACACTGGATTTACTTAATTTGCTTCCATATCTGACTCCTAGTACGCTGAATGCCTTTGAAAGCAGAGGACATCTCTATTTTGAGCTCCTGGCCAAGTTCCTGGGGCATTGTTAGCCCTCAATAAACGTATATTGAATGAATGAATACATTAATGAGTGTCTTCTTCAATATTTGCTAATCTTCACACCTCAAAACCTAACACAATTTTAGAAAGCCATTGAAGGAGATCAAATTATGTCATCCCCCAAACAAAGCACTATGGCATAAGAATCATATAAAACTGAAGGCAATTGAGAATTGATACAGAAAGAGTTCTTCCTCTCCCAATCTCCCTTAAAGTACAGCATCAATTTCAAACTCAGCTCAATACCAGAAATAGAAGAATAATCCTTATCACTGGAGACAGGAAGTCAACACCAAGATATATTTGTATAAACATCTTACTAAAACAACTGATATCTTCCATTAGTTTCCCTACACATGTATTTCCTAGTCAGTTCCTCGTGATTTTTGTTTTCCCTTGAAGCCTTAAACAACTTTCCCTATAAGCCCCCGAATAAAATTGCTTCTTTGCACCATTTTGCTTCTTTCCCATGAAAATCCAATTGTGCAAATATTCATAAAGAATTATGGGCTTTTTCTCCTGTTAATCTGTCTTTTGTTATTCTAATTTGCAGGCCTCTAAGTAAAGAACCCAAGAGGTTAGGAGTTTTTCCTCCTCGACATCATTTTTTTTATTATTTCTTTTTATGTCCATCAAAGAAATCTTTGTCCTGGCAGTATTCACTTTATTTCATAGCCCTTATTTCCTCTTTTAACATTTCGAAGTCTAGTGTAAAAGTAACCAACTTCTACCTTAACCCTGTGGGACTCTTGAAAGATTTTTCTCAAGAATATTTCAACCCATAAAATGAACTCAGAGAGTTGCTGCTTTTTAGCCCCTGCCTTATTACTTTCTTATTTTTCATATTCTGGGACTTGGAAAACACACTTTTACCTTTATATTAACTTTGTTAGTTCACCAATCTTCACTGTCTTGGAGACTTTTTGATTATTTATTTGGTAAAGCCATTTTCTTCTTTCCAAAACTACCTCAAACTCTCATTTTTGTATGGGGGCATGGACATCAGTATCTCAAAAAGTGCCTCTTAGAAAGGAAGGGGCTTCCTTTCCTGCGTCACACTTTGCCCTGCTAATGTAAGTTATTAAAGAGTGAAAAACAGTAGTCTTAGTCCTCTAAATCATGTATCTGGCAAAGATCACCAAGACCATACAATTAAACCCATTGCTACAACCAGTGAGGGATAAGTTAAAGGCCTGCCAGGAACAAGAATCAAAGTGTGTACTCAAAAAACCAAAAAACAAAAAACAAAACAAAATTAAAAAAAAAACAAACAAAAAAAACAACAAACACCAGAGTATAAGAGAGCCTTAAGAAAACAGGAAGTCAGCAAAGTTAAAAATCTGCTACTTTTGTTATTCACTCTCGGATCCAAGAGAAGACAACACCGGGCTTCCACAGCCCGCGAGGTTCACATCTTAAGCCACGCATTTACCAGGCTGTCACATGAGTCTACCTGAACATTGTATTGCAACCTTTAAAATTCCTAAGGTATGTTTTTTAAAATGGTAAAGAATACATATATAAAAAGTGAACACATACCTGAGATTTTATCCAACTCAGTGATCAACGTGGGAGCCAATATAAAAACTAAGAATTCTCCACAAGGCACAGTGAAAAACAGAGACGTATATAGTCAACGAAGAATGCAGAAATAAATTTGCTAGCAAATTTAAAACACGTTAATATCCTAAAAAACAGTAAAATATAATATTTAAGATTTTCTCTCATACCAGGATGGTTTCTCTAGTGTCACAAAAACTGTCTGCATCTTTATGGGCCAGAATTATTTGCATAACTATCAGTTTTCTGCAAGTTTACTTCTCCTAGGATTAGGACATCGGCATCTTAGGGGATAGTATTCTTTTTTTTTTTTTTGTGTGTGTACCGGGGGGTCGACCTCAGGACCTTGCGCGCCAGCAGGCTCCCGTGCCGCTGAGCGGTATCACCGGCCCTTTTTTCGTATGTGGGTTCCGGGAGTCGAACTCGGGCCCTCGCGCTTGCCAGGCAGGCGCTTAAGCCGCTGAGCCATCTCACCGGCCCCTAGGGGATAGTATTCTGATTACTATAAATACATTATTTTATTTAATCCTCACCACATCATTATTTCCATTTTTCCAGAGCCTCACAACACTTACACTATCATTCTTCTATATTATAGGTAGTGGGCCCAATGCTTAGGAAAGTTAAATGCAATGACCCACAAATCTCACAAGTTGTAGAGTGGCAGAGTTGGGATTTGAACCAATGTCTGTCTGTTCATCTCCCATGAGTAATCTTGTAATCACTAAATGGTACCAGTGCCCTGGTGTCATTTTCCTCTGCCTACTCTTCTCCTGTGTGAGTACAGTAGTCCCCTTATCCACAAGGGATATGTTTCTAGACCCTCAGCAGATGCCTGAAATCTCAGATAGTACCAAATCCCACATATGCTATGTTTTTTTCCTATGCATGCCTATGATGAAGTTTAGTTTATAATTTAGACACATTAAGAGGTTAACAATACCAATCGACAAAAAAAAAAAAAAAACAATTATAACATTACACTGTAATATAAATTTTGTGAATGTGGCCTCTCTCAACATATCTTATTGAACTATATTAACTCAAATGTGAGATCATACTTAAGGGAAACACTAAGCTGTTTCTCTCTGGTATGAGTGAATGGCCAACATCGCTGCTGTATGCTTTGAAGCAATTGGTAAGTAAAATAAGGATGGCTTGAATATAAGCATTGTGATTCCATAACAATTCTAATAACTGACATGGCTATGAGGTGATTCACAGACAGGTATCATACACGGTGTGATACACTCGACAAAGGAATAATCAGGATGATGTGATTTCATCATGCTACACAGAAGGAAATGTGTTATGGCTTGTGTCTGGATGTCCCCACAAAGCCTCGTGTGATCATAGGTGGGGCTTTTTCAGAGGTGGCTGGATCTAGAGTGTGTGACACTGGGATTGATCCATGTTGCAATACTAGGCTCAAGGGCATTAGGATTAAGGGTGTGAGTGCTACCTGCCCTAAGTAGCCTGAATAAGATATAAGGGATAGAAAGAGCTGTGGTCTTTCCTTGTTGCTTTTGCTACCTTCTGCCCACCATGAACTGTTTCTCTGTGATGTCACCCTGCCTTGGAGCCAGCTGACTATGGACTAAAACCTCTAATAACTGGGAGCTAAATAAACTTTTCCCTCCTTTAATTTGGGTGTCAGGTACTTTGTCTCAGCAATGAGAAAACGTAACTAACACAACATGCAATTTAAAATTTATGAATTCTAAAATTAGAAATTCCACATGACCCAACTATCCCCCCTTTGGTTATCTTAAGACATCCTACTACAGCAGTACATGCACACCAGTGTTCATGGCAGCACAATTCATAATAACTAAATCCTGGAAGCAGCCTGTATACCCATCAACAGATGACTGGATAAAGCAAATGTGATCTATATATAATGGACTACTACTCAACTACTAAGAAGGACACATTTATAGGAAAATGGAAGCCAGGAAAATATACTGTTGAGTACAATAAATCAGACACACAATCTTGAATACCATATAGTATCTCTCATGTGAGTAAGACAAAGTATGAACTAAGAGGAAAATAAAGGAAAGGACAGAAGGAGACCAGGGCGTGGATCTCTTGCAGATGGGAAAGTGTCCAGGGGACCAAGAGTGAGGGTTGGGTTGAGGGGCAGGGAATGGAGAAATGGGTGGAGTGAAGACGGGCCAAGTACAAGGTTCTAGTAGCCTCCATGAATGTGGACATTACATGTGATAAACATGAACTAAGATTAACAATATCAACAAGGATGAAAAGGGGGAAAGAGAATTAGAGGAGGTGGGAAGGGTGGGGAGGGAAGGGGAGGAAAAATAAAAGAAACAGGCTGTGTTGTGTACTTGTACCCACTCCCCAAGATGACTGTAAAATGCATGTACCTCAAACATGTACTAATAAATAAAAAACTTATGAATTGCATACTTCTGCAATTTTCCATTTAATATTTTCAGGCCTTGATTGACTGCAGGTAAAACTTCAGACAGGAGGGGGGATCTACCATATTACTCTTTTTATGCTTTCCCCCAAAAGCACTAACAGCAGTGATATTTTGTTATAGCAGCACAAATAAATGAATACAAGAACATAATCAAGAAATAAAGGTAGGCAGTTTAGAGTACAATACACGAAATTTCATGTTTTTCAGCAGGGCCACCAGAGGCAACGAGCTCTGCCAACACCCGGACATTAGCCTAGTGAGAGTTATTGGGGAATTCTGACCTCCAGAACAGTAAGGGAATACATTTGTATTGGCTTAAGTTGGTAAGTTTGTGCTAATTTGTTAGCAAGGTTCACAGGAAACCAATATACCCAATAATCACTCTCAAGATGTTATACCAAGACCTCCCACTCAAAAAACCCAATGGCCCTTTGTCACATTCCTTCTTAGCCTCTCCTGGGAGGCCGCCAGATACAGTAATGGGAAGAATGTGGGTTTTGGAGAAGAAGCAGCCAGACCTGATTTTAACTAGCATTTTGATGGTCAGAATTCTTTTGTGACATTTCTCAGAATTTTTGTATGTTTCTTCACATCCTGAGAAAAATCAGTTGAGAAACTGAGAGCAGAGGACAAGCATTAGTTTCTCTAGACTGAGCTATAGCTTAACAATCAGCATCAAAGAGCGGTCACAGTGTGCTCAGTCTTGTAGCGGTAGCCATGTTGTAACTATGTGTTTTGGGCCTTGTCTGCTACTAACAGTGAGTCATTCTGGAACATAGAATAGATATTAATAAGCTTATATGTTTATGCATATAAGTTTATATGCATTATATACTTATTTAAATCCTATGAATGCTTTTTAATCCATAACAAACTGTGGAAGCAAGTAAGTCCTTAGTTTGGAAATTTCTACATGAGATTCTTTATAGCTCTGTTAACCTTGCTAGGAGAGCCAAATGTCACATTACTTGAATGCTATCCAATCTCATCTGCTGGCATTTTTAAATATTTGAACATTCATTCAACTCCATAAATACCATTAAATTTTGTATTTCTTATTTATTAAACAAGCTTTTTCAGATATCCATCCTAATGTGTAAAGTGTGTGAAGAATGTTGGAATATAGTAATCTTTAGAATTACTAATGATTTAAGGATTCCTGAGAAATCTTATGAATTATATTCTATTCCTGAACCTGCACTCATTCCTTTCCTGTAAATGGAATTAGTATCCATCGGGAAATTGGAAACACCAGTTCAAATTCCTGCCCTATCAATTTATTAGTTATATGGTCTTAGGCAAATTGCTATTTTTAGCTTATGTGTTCTTATCAAAAGGGGATAAATAATACTAAATAGGTTTGTTGCAGGGATTTAATATATATAGGAAGTGTCTATAGTGTTTAAAAAATAGCTCAAAATGTAGGGGTACATTTTCATGACCTTGGATTTAGTAATGGATTCTTAGACATAGTACAAAAACATGAGCAATTGAAGATAAAATAGATAAATTGGGCTTCATTTAGTTGAAAACATTCATTCATGAATATAGAAAGTGAAAAGACAACCTAGAGAATGGGAGAAAATATTTGCAAATTATATATCTGCTAAGGCATAGATCTCATCATATATCCAAAATATTATGAAGAACTCTCAACTTTAAACAACAATGACAACAAACAAAACAAAAGAAGCTAAATAGGTGGCACACACCTATAATCCCAACACTTGGGAGGCTGAGGCAGGAGGATTGCCAGGAGTTCAAGGCCAGCCTGGGCTACATAGCGAGACCCTGTCTCCAAAAACAAAACAAAGCAAACAAACAAACAACAACACAAACAACCTAACTAAAATACAAGCAGAAGGACTTGGGACTCCCTATGCTTTTGTAAGTTTTACCCCAGGAGTTTGATATGACACCATTATAGGCTCCAAACATAAACTATGGATGCTGGGTGAATAACGATGTGTCAAGATAGACACATTCATTGTAACAAATGTACGCCTCTAGTGGGGATACTGATAAGCCATATTTGTATGGGAGAAGAGGATAATGAGAAATACCTGTACTTTCTGTTCAGGTTTCCTGTGAACATAAAACTGCTCTTAAAGATAAAGTCTGTTTTCTTTTGAAAAGTAGACTAAGGACTTGAATAGACATTTCTACAGAGAAGATACAGAAATGGCCAATAAGCACATGAAAAGATGTTTACTGCCCTTACTCCTTGGGGATATGCAAATCATAATCACAATGAGATAAAATTTTATGCCTACCGGGATGAGCGTAATAACAAATAAAAACAGGGAAAATAACAAGGGTTGGTGGAGAAGTCAAGAAATTGGAACTCTTTTACATTGACGTTTACAATATAAAATGGGAGAGCTACTGTTAAAAGTTTGGTAGTTCCTTAAAAAGCTAAACACGATATATCCATATGACCTAATGATTCCATCCCTGGGTATGGTTACTGACAAAAAAGTTGAATGTAGAAATTCATACACTTACTTTTATGCTGAAGTTCATTGCAAGAAAGCCACATGATGAAAAGGTGAATATTACCTAAATGTCTGTGAGCAGATAAATGGAAAAGCAACCATAAAAAGGGATGGAACAGGAAAGAATCTTGAAAACTTTATACTAAGTAAAATAACCAAACACAAAAGGGCTACAATCATATAATTTCACTTACATGAAATACCTAGAATAGACAAATTCATAAAGGAATAGAGTAGATGAGAAACTACCAGGCCTAGCAAGTAGAGGAAAGGGAAGTTATTATTCAGTGGCTACAAAGAATATAGGAAGCCTAAATTGTGATGGTAGCACAACAGCGTGAATGTAATTAATGCCACTGAATTGTATGTTTGATAATGGCTCAAATGAGCCAGGCATAGTGGTGCAGGCCTATAATTCCGGAACTCTGAAGGCTGAGGCAGGAGGATCATAACTTTGAGCCCAGCCTGGACAACTTAGTGACTTAGTGGACACTATCTCAAATTAAAAAAAAAAAAAAAATTTTTTTTTTTAAATGTGCTAGGGATGTGGGTTGGTGCAAAGGCCCTGGGTTTAATACTCTGTGCTGCGAGACAAAATAAAAGCTTAAAAATGGCATATATTAGGTTAAATATATTTTTCTACAAAGAAGAATTGGCAGAAAACAAAATAAAACAAAACTTCTCACCGTTTAATATACTACTGAATTCAGAATGTAGTTTTCAGCCTTTTCATCCTCCCTGATCATGGCAGACAGAACTCCTGTGGATCTTACCCCAGATTCCCAAAAGAAAACAGATCTTATGCTGAGGCATTTCTCAAAGGTACTTATCTCGAGAAGAAATCCTGCCGCGGAGTGGGCAGATAGTGCGGCAAGAGGGACAGAAAGAGGGCCATCAATTCCACAGTTGTCTCTGGGCCCAGTCCCCGGTCCCAGGAGCCATAGAATGGGCACTAATGGTACTGCCCCAAAGACCATTTCTCACTTGTTTCTCCCCCTCTGGGAAATGTTTGCACTCGGGTTAATGCACTGGTGTGTTGGGGCTGTAAGGATGGAATATCTGCTATGGGCTGCTTTTGATCCTGGCTGCAGCTATGAAGAGTCCTAGGTCAGAATATGAAGAAAATATCAATATGGCAGAAGCACATGTTATCAGGTGACATCCTGGATAGAAGTGGCCAAGCAGGGGCCGGTGAGATGGCTCAGCGGCATAAGCGCCTGCCTGGCAAGCGCAAGGGCCCGAGTTCGACTCCCGGAACCCACATACGAAAAAAGGGCCGGCGATATCGCTCAGCGGCACAGGCGCCTGCTGGCGCATGAGGTCCTGAGGTCGACCCCCCGGTACCCACAAGAAAAAAAAAAAAAAAAAAGAAGTGGCCAAGCAGATGCAGGGAGGGGCATGAGAGAGGCTCTGAATTATAATCCAACGCAGCAAACCCCTCATTGGGGAAGCTGAACTGTATTTAGTTTAGAAATCTCAGGAAGCTTCTTATTCCATCTTGAATGGAATTTAAGGCTCTTTGAACTTTCAGAATCCTGCACACTTAGAGCTGCTCTTATCTGTTCAGAATTTTCATCTATAACTCACCCCTATGTACCTCTATGTGCTAGTCCAGCAACTCAAGGCCCCCCAAACCTGTGTAAATTTCCTGTCTTTGGACGTCTGCTTAGGCCATTCCCTTCACCTAGAAACCCCCTCTTCCTGTTGAAAACGCATCCACTCTTAAAGGAACAGATCCAATCCCTCTTTTACCAAAAAGCCCTTCCTGACCACGCTGTTGGACAGGGCAAATCGGGGTAGACAGTCAGTGGGTTTCCTGGAGCTGGGCCACAGTGTGTAGATGGGGCTAAGAAATCAAGTCCCAAAGTAACCCAAAGGCAGACATGAGAAAGTGGTTTAAACTAATTCAAGAAGGTTAAACTGAGAGTAGGGAAAAAAATTTTTTTTCAATGAAAAAAAACACATGATGTAATTCACAAAGAACAAGAAGCCAAAGAATAGGGCTCCAGCCAGTGTGTGTGAGGCCATGGGGCGGAAGGTCCCCCTATGCCTTTGGCCCCCACTGCAACCCATGCTCCTCAATGTCATTCAACAACCTTGCATCGCCATGACAGCTATTTGCACACTTGCTTCATCCCCTCGACAGATGGTAAGTTCCTGGGGAACTAGGATCATGTCTTTTGCACTCTGCTGTTAAAAGCACAATGTCTTTCAAAATGGAAGTGCAACAGACCTCTGCTGAATTGGCTGGCGGAAACGTATGGCACGGCTGGGATTGGGGTGAGGCTCTGGCCAGAGGTTTTTCTCTGGCTGATCCTAAAGGTTTTGCAAACAGACACAGGAGCTCAGCTGGAGAGGAGGAATAACTTCTCCTGTTCTACCACACAGTAGGTAAGCATGCTTGACATCCTTATCGTTTAATTGTAAATTTCAAAATAGTTGGCGGAGAGGATTTTGAATGCTACATGCATGCACACACACAATACATGTTTGAGAGGATGGATCTGCCAATTATCTTTATCTGATCATTACGCACCTTATAGATATATTGAAATGTTACACTGCAATCAGTATGCTCAGTTACCACGTATCAATTGCAATTTTTAAAAAAATGACATGGGAGCTAGGAGGAAAGGAAGGATTGATAAACAGAATTTTTGACTATGGCTTCACTGTATCAATCCCCAACATTTACCTGTAATTTTTTTTATGGGTATATGTTTGTAGTGCATAATGATTACATTCATTGTGGGGAGATGGCACATGTACAGGATACATCTTAATTCATTTTTTAATTCCCTCCCCCTCTTCTATCTCCATCTCTTGGAGATATATACATATATATATATATAATTTTTTTTTTACAAGTTTATAGTACAAATTAATCATGTTCCTCTAGGGGCTTGGTACATGTACACACACATCACAACCCTCCCCCCCCTTTAAAAGTCTCATTTCCCCCCTCTCTCTGCCCCTCTCTCCATCTCTTGGTTCCCTTCCCATATGCTAAAAATCTATTTCCCTAGTTCCTATTATCTATCTATCTCTTATTTTGTTCTTTATTTATACTTTGGGTTTCTCATATAAGAGAAACCATGCGATATTTAAGCTTGTGTGTCTGATTTATTTCACTGAACATTATGGTCTCAATTTTAAGTCAACTAGCAGGCTGTGTGGTTTGTGAATCAATTCACCACCTTCTATTCCCATCCTGAAGATAATCCCAGAAGTAGGAAATGACTTACCCAGTACCATTCAAGGAAATTCGAGCAGAACCAGAGCCAGAATGTGCCAGGCTGCATGACCCTGCTGCAAAATCTAGATATTTTTGTGGCTTTTGCTTCTCTGAGTCTCAGATGTTTCCTGGAGATGACATTCGCAGGCGCCCCCTGCTCCCCAGCCTGTCTGTGACCTGGGAGCATCTTCACAGGGAGCTCGCACAGACTTCCTGGAGGAAGGACTGTGTGGTCGGAGGGCTCGAAGCCATCTCCCATCCACAGCTGTCTCTGGAGTACTAAGCATCCTCTGTCTTAACAGACATGTATTTCTTTCACCCAGTGAAATTTCTTTTATTGTTTCATCTTCTCTTATAACAGAAGCAGACCTGAAAAAAAGGGTATATGGAGAGCTCATGGATGGAGACCACAGCATCTTTATCTAATGCTGCACTCACAGAGTGGCATCAGAGGCCCCCATGTCCTTGTGCTAAGTTACAGTGCAGAAGGAAGGCGCATGCTAGGTTTCTGGACACAGGGACGCAAGACAAGAACATTTCAGTCTTACTTGAAGTACAGGAGGTAAGCCTGGTGGAGTAGAAAGATGGCAGGAGGAAGATGTGACCTCAGGCTCCATTCTTTAGAAAGTCTTAAAACCCTCCAGTAGGGGTAGGAAAGGAGTAGGGGGTTTTAAATGGCCTTAACAAAGCAAGGAAGCCAAGTCCCCAGCGCCTGTCTTTGAGAGGTGACATGGGGTCTCCCCTGGCTGGTTGACTTTCTATTCGCTTTTCCCCACAATAGATTCATTACAACAGGAGACTTGGAGCCAGCCAATCTGTCACCATAAAACACTAACATGAGGCCGGGCCTACTGCAGAGTTAACCTTATCTGAAAGGCATTATGTGGTCAAGGCAGACTTGGCAACCTTCAGGCACTCCGCTGAGCAGACAAGGCTGGGGCGCTGATTTTCGCCTCTTCAGCTCATTTTGACTCCGCTAAATGAAGGAATAGCAAACACAATGTCAATGTGATGACTGAAAGGACACAAACCAGAGACAGGCTTGCTAAGTTAAGTACATTCAAAGGAGAAATATTTATATTTTACATTTTAAATAGTCCCGAAGGGATGCACAATATGTTTTTCATCTCGCTTGTGTTTAAGAACTTATCATACTTGAAAAGCAAAGCAGGGCCCTCAAGCCGTGGATTCAAATGATAGTGATTTTCTTATCATATAGATCAAAATAACAGACTCAGGATACAAACAGGCCTTTCTGTGCAACTGCACAAAATATAGATTATTCAGAAGAAAAGGTAAATCACTGCACTAAAAACAAGCACATTCCTTCACAAGACCTGGCCCTCTGGACACAAACAACTAAAAGGTTACATATGTCTCCATGCTTCTCCTGTATAATTATTTAACGCAAATGTGCGTTTTCTGGAACGTGTTTCCTGGGACTCTGAGGGAATGATGTACAGATTTGTGCAAAGGAGGAACTGTGAACATTCTAGAAAATTCACAAATGAACCAATGCAGCAGTATTTCTGATATGGTTTGACCTACAATCTACAATGTGCATGGACATGGGGTTGTTTAACCTGCAAGTTTCTTGAGAAAGAGTGGTATCTTTTCTAGGTCCCTACGTGATCAGAGAGGAATCTGTGTGGTTGAGCTGTTCTCTGGAGAATCAAAGGCCCACCCTTTGATGGCAGATGAAGAGAGAGAGTTGGATGTTGGGGGATTGGAAAAAATTGTTATCTAAGGAAATAAGGAGAAGAGGTATCATGCAGGACAGCTCAACAGATTATTAGAGACAGCTAAGTTAGGTAGAAATATTGTAGGCAGTCAGACAGGGCTAGGCCCTCCAAGGAGCCAGTGCCAGACCTCAAGACAAAAGATGAAATAAATGTACCCACATACTTCCCCTAAGGATAAACAACTGTGATTGATATACTAAATAGGTATCCATCACCTTGGGAAAGCCAAGAAGAGCCACGGACCCATCCCCTGCAGGAAAAGCCCATTCTGTTTCATGCCTGCTTGCTACGTGACTTGCTTCCCCATTTGATCCCCATTTAATCAATATTACCTGAGCAATTATGCTTATAATATTATTGGTTAACCAAAGCTTTGTCGCACCTCATGCCCACCTTGTGATTTCCCATTTTTCCCCACTTAAAAAAATAAAAAATAGAGAACAAAATCAAAAATACTTTATGAACTCTCTTCAAATATTTGGCCAAATATTGAATTTATTATCTCGGCTATGGTGTAGGCATCATAAAATTCTGTCTTTCTTGAGCAGGAAAAGAATTTAGGCAATTTATCACATTTGTTCCATTTTAACATTTTTCTTTTATTGTGTCAGCCAAATCAGGTAAGTTAATATTCACAGGATAACTCAACTCTTGCAGATGGCCTGATAACCAGGTATTTCCCTATGTATTTTGGTGATATACTTAAAACACCAAATGAGAACAGTTTGTTTACCCATAATAACCACAGTTATTCAGAGTTTCTTTACTATTCTTTTAATATCCATGAAATCAGCAGTGATGGTTCCCTCTTTAACGTGCACAATTTGCGTGTTAAGTATACTCACCTTGTTGTGCAACCATCAACACTACCCATCCTCAGAATTTTTATCACCGCTAGCTGAAATTCTGTCCCTATTAAATAGTAACTCCTCATTCTTCCTTTTTGTGACCACTGACAAGCACTGTATTTTCTATGAAATTGACTACTCTAGGATCCTACACATGTAGAATCATACAGTATCTGTCCTTACACATCTAAGTTTATTTCATTCAGCATAATATCTTCAAGATTCTTTCATGTTGTAGCCTGTGTCAGAATTTCATTCTTTTATTCTTTTTTCTTTTTGTGATACTTGGGGTTGATTCCAGATCTTCACCCTGAGCTATATCCACTGCCTCTCTTTTAATTTTCATTTTGAGACAGGATCTGCCTTAGCTACTTTCTCCTTGCTGGGATAAAATACCCAACATGCACAAATTAAAGGAGAAAAGGTTTATTTTGGCTCACCATTTGTAAAGGTTTCAGTCCATAGTTGGCTGGATCCAAGGAAGAGTGGCATGGCAGATAGATATGGCAGAGGAGAAACAGTTTACAGCATGGCTCCGAGAAGCAGAGCAGGATCAAGAGATGAAGATATACACCCTTCCAGGCCAGACCCATCTCTTCCCACCTGGCTTCACCTCCCAACATCATACTCCACTATAAGCCTATAGGTGAACTAATCCAGTGATGAGTATCCCACATCCATGATCCAGTCACCTCCCCAAAGCCCCACCTATGAGCACATGAGGCTTTGGTGGGACATCTAGACATAAATCATAGCAGAGTCTCACTAAATTGGTAAACTGCCCAGGCTGGGACTTGCAAACCTGATGCCTCAAACTCCCAGAGTGCTGGGATTACAGGCATGCATCGCCGTACACATTCTGTCATATGTTTCTATCAGATTTTGTTTACGTATTTGTCAACAACAATTTGGGTTGTTTCCTCTGGTTTTGCTATTGCTATCTAATTTTAATGCATCTGTGTTTTTATATTTAAGAGACAGATGTATCTTATAGACAACATGGATTGGATTTTGTTTTAATTACTCTAACAATCTCTGTCCTTTAATTGGTACATTTAGACCATTATGTTTAAAGTGGCTATTGGTATAACTGGTTGGTTTAGTATCATACTTGTTACTGTTTTCTATTCATTGATCTTTTTCCATCTTTTCCTTTTTCTTCCACTTTCCTGCATTTTTTTATTGTAATGTAACTTTTTTATGCTTCCATCATTTTTCTTATCATTTAGTGTAATTAAATTTCATTTTTTAGGTTTTATAGTGGTCATCCTGGATTTCAAACTAATCCAACTATGTCACTTCTCATACAGTTAATGTGAGTACCTTAACACAGTATGTATTTCCAATTTCTCTCCAATTCTTTGTAATATTGTCACTCATTCCAATTTTCTGTAAGTTATAATTACTGAGTATACTTTTTTTGCTATTATTTTAAATAAACTGATATCTGTTGGATCAATAAGATTAAGAATAAATAAAAGATTTTATTATATTTTTATTTATTCCTTCTCTGGTGTTCTTCCTTACTTCATGCAGGTACAAGTTTCTGACCTACAGTATTGTCTTTCTGAAACACTTTTTAAGATTTCTGGCAAAACAAGACTACTGGCAATGAATTCCCTCAATTTTTGTTTACCTGAGAAAAATCTTTCTCCTTCACTTCTAAGGACAAATTCATCAGAATTACAGGTTGGTAATTCTTATCCTTTAAAAAATAAAATATTGGGCCGGCGAGATGGCTCAGCAGCATGAGCACCTGCCTGGCAAGCGCAAGGACCTGAGTTCGGCTCCCGGATCCCACATACGAAAAAAGGGCCGGTGATATCGCTCAGCGGCATGGGCGCCTGCTAGCACGCGAGGTCCTGAGGTCGACCCCCAGTACCCACAAAAAAAAAAATTAATTAAATAAAATAAAATATTTTGACTCCCAGTACCCACATTAAAGATAATAATAATAATAATAATAATAATAATAATAATAATAATAAAATATTCATTTCACTCTCTTTCTTGATTCCATGGTTTCTAAAGTATGACAATTTTTATTCTAATCTTTGGTACCGTATAGGTAAATATTTTTTCCTTCTTCTTTCAAGATATTTTTCTTTCGTTTTCAGCAGTTTGAGAATGTCATGCTTACATATAATTTTTTGTTATTTATTCTGCTTGATGTTCTTTGAACTTCCTGGATATATGGTTTGGTGTCTGTCATTAATTTGGGGAAATTGTAAGTCATTATTGCTTCAATTTTTTTTTTTTTTTTTTTTTTTGGTGGGTACCAGGGGTCGACCTCAGAACCTCACGCGCCAGCAGGTGCCCATGCTGCTGAGCGATATCACCGGCCCTTTTTTCATATGTGGGTTCCAGGAGTTGAACTCGGGCCCTTGAGCTTGCCAGGCAGGCGCTTACACCGCTGAGCTATCTCACCAGCCCTTGCTTCAAATATTTATTCTGTTCCTTTTTCTTTCTTTTCCCATTCCCATTGCATGTATGTTTTTTCTAATTGTCCTGCAATTCTTAAACATTATGGTTTGCCTTTTAAATTTTTTTCTTTGTATTTTGGTTTTAGTTATTCCTGTTCATTTTCTTCAAGTTTACTCACCCTTTCATTGGTTATGTCCAGGCCATTGAGATTCCATTGAAAATATTCTTTACTTTGTGTCTTTTGGAATTTCAGCATTTCCCTTTGATTATTTCTTAACGTTTTCATCTCCCTGCTTTATATTACCCATCTATTCTTATATACTATCCAATATTTCCATTGAATATCATATTAATCAACCATTTTAAATCCTTGGTCTGATAATTCTAATGCCTCTGCCATATCTGAATCTGGTTCTGAGGTAATTTGTCTCCTCCTATGTCTATGTTTTCTGTGTTTTAGTCTGCCTTACATGTGAGCCTGTGAACCAGAAGTCACATATAACAGACTTTAAAACTCAAAAACAAGACTTCATTCAATATCTTTTTGAAATTTAAGGTTTTGTTTAATGTTGGCTGAATGTTGCACAGTTCTTGTGTAATTTATTTTTAAACCTTTTACTCATTAATTCCAAATCTAAATATATAACTATACCAAAAAATAAGAACTACAGAGAGTTTTCTTAAAATACAAGAATATATCATTTTAATAATCTCCCTTAGGTAATATTCATTATGAATTCTTTAATGTACAGTCTTTCAGAGATTTTTTCAATATATGTATACATATATGTAAGATACAGATGTTATATTTACGGCTTTGGAATTATATGCAGAGCTGGTAAACTGCTTTTCTATCCAATGAGTCGTTAACATCTTATAACAATAAATATTTGAAATATTCATTTATAATGCAGGATTTCATTCTTCCAAGTAGTATTAACAGAAATCCTTCATAGACTTCTACAGGAAAAGAAGAGGAGGCCGAAAGAATAGTGCTGTTTCCCTTTCCTCAAGTTCCCCCAGGTCAGTTTTAATGACATCTGAGAAGATTCCGTACATGTCTTCCTTTGACAAAGTGGTTGTTGCTTAGAAGGTAGACCTATCTTTTGGAAAGCTGACCTGCGGCAGCAGTCTCACAGGAGGAAGGGCGTTCAGTGTTGAGACTTCCCGTTTGAGGTTTGCTGAACCCTAATATCCATGATTTAAGTTGCTTCCGATTTTATGGTCAGTTTCCAGAAGCCTCATTCTACTTTCTAGGCTTAGTCACATGTGTTCTTGATTTGAGTCATCTATGAATTTAAAAATTACATTTTCTATGTCTTTGTCCAGTTTATTGACAAGACTGGAACACAATGAACATAAAGATTGAGTGGTGATAAGTGACACTTTTTAAATTTAAAGTCAGCCTTGAACCCAGGTTTTCAAAATACATTTCTTCCCATAATTATGCAGAAAAGAATCCCAAGGTGTTAACGTTTGAGAATTATCCTCTGTGGAGACTATGTATTTCCTAAGGCTGCTGTAATAAACACAAACTGAGTGGCTGCGAACTAGAGAAATGTATTCTCCCACAATCCTGGAGACTTGCAGTCCACAGGCAGGTTACTGACCTGGCCGCGCTTCCTCTGCAGGCGCTAATGAAGGTCCCACCTTGCCTCTTCCCAGCTCCGGTGGTTGCCAACAATCTCCGCTATTCCTTCTCTTTTAGCTGCCTCACTGCCGTCTGCCCCTGTCTTTATGTCGCTGTTTTCTTATGTGGCTGTCTGCGCATGTCTCTTCATCAAGACACCAGTCATACCAGTGATCCCTTCCTAAATGGAGTATGACCTTATCCTTACTGATTGCATTTGCAATGACCTTATTTATAAATAAGATAACATTCTGAGGTTTGGACTCCATACACACTTTGGGGGAACCTCATTCACACCATTATACAGGTGACTTCTGCAAGAACAACAGACTCTACCATAAGCCACGTGCTTTTGATATGCAATGGAGCACACAAAGCACTATACCACACTTCCACTGCAAAGAGCCCTGGGCGCTGCTCAGTGAGATTGTACGGGATCATCTCGTCCAGTCTCCTGCTTTACAGAGAAAATGCAGGCCTGAAGACTCACCATTGGTGACAGATCTGGGGTTCGATCCTCTGAGGTTGTTTTTTTTTTTTTTTTTTTTTTTTTTAACCATTCTGCAAAAGTAACAATTAGGAAACCAGTAAGACTATGCAAAAAAAAAAAATGCTGCATAGCTCATAAATCTTCATGAGGAAAATTAACATGAACTGGAAAAGCAACAGCACCTTGAGATGACTGACACCAGGTAGACTTTGCAGGACCAGCAGAGATTGGAAAGATTGCTAAGCCTGCTGGACTAGAAGTCAGAGGTGGAGAATTTAGTCCTGGGTTGACTGCTTTCCAGAGATACGTGCTAGGGTGATAATTTAGACTCTCTGAACCTCAGTTTCCCTCTCAAGAGGCGGTGTAATGTAGGGATTAATATTACAGACATCACAGTCAGCTTCCATGAACTCACCAATACTCTGCAAGTTACCTGACCTCTGCAGGCTTCACTGTCATCTGTAAAATGGCACCAAAAGCAATATTCCATCTACATTCCCAGGGTTAAGCTAATCAAGGGACTTTCATAAGCTCTTTTTATAATTATCTGGCACATGGTGTCACACAGATATTTGCAGTTATATCACTATTATAAAATTAAAGGGTTGAATTAAATGTCTAAAGTTGGTTCTAGAGCCAGCATTATGTTATGCTGTGGGCTTAGCCTATATTCTCTCTCCATAGCCTGATACTGAGTGGAAATGATGAGACGATGAGGCACATCTAGTCCATAAGGCAGAAACCCTAGAGAGTTTCCAGAGTTTTAAATGAAGCTAAGGGTGTCAATGGGAGCCGAGATGGGTCAGAACTGGACAAAGCCTCTCTCCCTATGGGTGGGGGCAGGGGAACATTCTTTTATTTAATATTTTTCACTACAACTACAGAGGTGGAGGGACTTATTATTACAAAGACAGAGAAACACAAGGTATTTGCAAAGTGGGTTGAGTGGCATGTGGGAGGAAGGCCTGTGTGGCAGAGAACATATCCTGGAAAGATATTATAGTGGGGGATGCAGGGCAGTGAGTACAGATAGGAGAGATATGCAAGCATATTTCATAAGCCACTCAAAGAACCAATGTTGTATGGGCTAAGACCACTCTAGATTTGGGCTCTCAAAATTCGGCATCTCAAAATCTCTCTGGCTTCTCAAAATTTCTACTTTTCAGTCAGATTTTGAGATGTGCGTGATACCCTGTGCTTATCTCCCCCACCTTGAAAGATACTATGTGGGCAGGTGCAGCCCCACTGCAGCCTACTTAAATAAGCCAGGACTCAAACAAGCACTCACCTGGTTTCCCCTGACGATGCTGGACTCTTTTCAGGGCTGGCTTCATTTCCTCAGCAGGTGCATGGGTACCAGGGGGAATCAGTTGAATTTCTTTAGTGTAACTGGATGGAACATAGTAGGTTTCCAACTTGTTTTGAGAGATAAAGAATAAGAGAGAGAGGCTCCCGCTGTGTGTAAGTGCTAGGACACATGGACAAGGCCTACCTGGGGAGGATGTGAGAGAGGCCTCTATCTCTCCTGCTCTGGAAGTGACTCAAGGCGAAGAAAACACAGGACAGCTTTGACAAGCTGGTGAGAAATGGTTTGGCGGCTTTATAGAGGATTGTATTTATATAAAAGTCTTGATCTCCACTCTCTACTAAGAAAAGACATTTTCTTGACCAAAGTTATAACACCGAGAGGTAAACTGTGAAACTCTATTGAAAGAAGACAATAAAAATGACAATGACGATGGTAGTGATGATGCGGGTGGTTGATACTTATTGAGCCATTAGTCTTTTCCAGGCACTGTGCTTAGTGCCTCAGGAGCAGCGACCCACAGGGACCTCACCACAACCCCAGGAGACAGGATCTATTTCCAGCCTTACTTTACAGAAAGGAGAAATTGTTATTCCCAGCAGTGTAGCTTAGGATTGGAATGGAGATTCCAGTTAGGAGCCTGAATTCTTAATGATCACACAAGAGCTCCATCTGATGGGTCCGACCTGCCCTAGTGATTAGCAGCCTGGTGACCCTGCCCTTTCCTCTCAGATTAGAAGAGGAAAGGGGATTATAAATGTGCAACCTTCTGAGAGAAGGTCTCATAAGGGGAGGCACTGTCTCACCTGCATATCTGGATTCTGGGAAGGGGCTGGAGAAGTTGCGAGTGGCCACAATCCATGGGTACATTTACTGACATTTTAGAGTCTAATGCTTCCCAGGGTCTACACAGCATTCCAACAACATGGCTCAATTCCTTTCTCCTTAGAGACGGCCCTGTCAGTATATGATGGATATTTAAATAAAATTTCTACACGATTTGCTCTTTGATTTCTCTCCAGGAGCATTTCTAGTTCAGTGGTAAAAAATCAAATCAGTCATCAAGTAGAAATACAGTGAAATCCTAAATTTAGGCCCAGGAAACAAACATTCTAATGTTATTGAAAAAATCTGGTTTCAAGGAAAATATCATCTACCCCAAAGATCAGGGAGCAACCCATAACACAGACAGCTTAATGGGAAAACGATGGTCAGCCATTCCAAATTTAGACTCCTCACATTTAAAGGGCACATGGTTGTCATCATATTTTTATTATTACCACTTAATTTTGAGGAATAGAGATTCCCTAGCAATTTTAAGATGGCTTGTGGCTGGAGGTCCATCACAGGCTGTGGTCTGGTGTCTTAAGCCTGTTGTGGATTAGCATAAAGCCAGTGATAAGGTAGAAACGTGAAGAAATGGGGATCTCAGAAAGGTGCCCTCAGAAATCTCTATGCTCCATTATCCTCAGGATGACCTCCGGGTGGACAGGTATCTGCTTCCAATCAGCACACACTGGTGATAAGCTTGTGAGATCCTGAGCCTGTCCTTCTAAGTCCTTTGGACAGCTGGCTCTCTTCCAGCCCCTCTGAATCCTACTCCCACTCTCCCCAGTATCAAATTCACTCCAACTTGAAGGTCATAGAGTAACCAGTTCGCACCAAAATTTCTAATTTAGCCAGTTGCAGAATACTGTAAACTTGAACTAGAAGCAAAGTTATCCATCAGAGCTTTTCTCATTAAGTTGACAGAAATTAAGGTTTAATGTCAAAATCAAAACCTAGGTATAGGAACACAAGCACAGACGGTGCCAGTACTTTTTACATGTGACCTCCACACCGGTTGATCTGAACAAAGGGGTGTTTGTCTACTGACCACTTATTCTGTAATAAAAGAAGGGTAAAGCTTTATGTGTGAAATCTGCTTACCTTTCATGGTAAATATCTATCAAAATACTGTCTCATCCAGTAAGTTTCAGGCTGATTTGATGCTCCAAGTGAAGGGGAAGAAAAAAACAGAAGGGAGTTTGGGCCTAGGAACCCATGTCTAGCATGAGGATTGTAGAAGCTTCATCAACTTACTCCAAAGCACACAGCTCATAAGCAAGAGTTGTGCACCTGTTATTTCTCGAAGTCATGTCTGCCTCACTTCCCACTCTCCACTGGTGTTCAAGTCGCGCCTCACCCAGCAACATCAAGATCCCCAGAAGTCATACAAAATCAAGCAACATCAAGATCCCCAGAAGTCATACAAAATCAAGGTCTCTGGCCTCACTGCTGACCTACAGAATCAGAAATTCTAGGGATGGAGCCAGCAATCTGTTTCCTACAGATAAGTCTTCCATGTGGTTCTGATTTGTGCCAAAGTTTGAGGACTACTGCACTATTCAGTGAAGCCCCCTTCGAGCAAGCTCTAAAGACCACTGGAGGAGGAGCTCTCTTCCTTTTGGAATCCAAGAAAAGTGGTTGAAAAAGATTGTGTTTGGGTACAAGCATAGGGAAGAGTTATCTACCGAAGGGTAAGAGGCAAGAGAGACTTAGGTGACTGAGTTCCATGGGTCATTTTGATAGAAAACTAGGCATTTTCCCTTGTCAAGATACATCATTAAAAAAATAAAACTATTAGGCATCCATTTTCCAAGAAAAAAGTGACTAAAGCCAGGGCTATTTTCTATTTTAATAATTTTGCTGGGTTCTCGGCAATGTTGCTTGTTCATTTCATGTACTAACCTACCAAAATCCCATTTAGGATTCTATGTTGCCTCTGAAAGAACAGAAAATATACTTGTCAGTAGGATTATTCCCATAAACATTCTCTGTTACACAATCTGTGAGAGTTGAGGCATTCATCTACTGCCTGACTCAAGTTTTGTTATTTAAAAGTTTTCTTGAACTTCATCTTTTGTTTACAAGTTCTCTTTGCCTAGAACAGATTTCCTGTAGTGACTTACACAGAAGAAGGCTGACATATTATCCTTTGGTTTCCAGGATTGCTTATTCATGAGCCCTCTCAAGCCAGTGGGTAATGATTCCAGGTGAAAGATACTGTAGTGGCTTTACAAGAGAGGGCTTGGAATCTGACATGCAGTAATAGAAGGTAATACGAACCATCACAGTAAAACTAGACTTTATTACATTTGTTTATAATTTAGTTTGCTAAGGGTTTATAATTTCACAGAAAAAAGCATTCATTGACATCAAAGCAGTTGCACCTGATTTTATCCCAACAGACATCTTTCTACTCCAAATGCTACAATCTTTCTTAGAGAAGAAATATTTTTTAAGTTTTTATATGATTACTAAAAAAAAAAAAAAAAAGACAAAAGCAAAGCAGAAGTTCCATCACAGTGCTGGAAACGAACAAAATTTCCATGAAGGACAGTCTGACCTTTATTTATTCCCCAAAACAAAAGTGCGTTATAAAATTAATAAGTTAGTGAACTAAAAGACAGTCTTCACCTAAGATAAAAATATTCAGTTTACTAATCATCGTAGAGTATAATGAAGGAAATGAAATAAGGCCCTACACATTCACTTTTGAAGGATTCTGAGAATCTGAATTTATATTTTAATATTTTGTTCATATATAGCCAAGAGTAAGAGAGAAAGCCAACCTAGGATCAATCCGATGTTCTGCAGAAGAAACATCATCCAGGGTCGTCGTGTTTGAACATGAGTCATTTCAGGAAGCTAAAAAAAGAATGAAAAACCAGAATAAGATCCAGATATATTCAACTGCTGGGAAAAGCTCGGTGGGAAAACATGAGCTCTGTTATTCAGAACTTAATAACCTTTAAAATTCCCAAAACGGTTACAAAATGCTTAATACCTATTCTTGCCACGAGTTTGAGATGTAAGCCAAATTAAGCCTAAAGATCCTAATATTGTCAGAAATCATGACATAGTTATCACCAGAAATGCGACTCTTCTTTCTTTTGTTTTCAGAACATGTTTAAATGTGAAATAGATAATACATCAAAGGTATGATTTTCAACGGCTCTGTGAGGTTTATGCACTGGTTTTTGAAAGCATCTATATTTTTTTCTTTTCAAACAGATGACCAAGGTCTTCCTGACCTTTAGAACAGTAAAACCATCATCTCCTCCAATTATATTTTATTCTCAGAGACCGGGGGAAATGATTTTATGTTTATCACATGCCGTAACACCAGTAGAGGGAAATGTTCATTCAAGCATCCACATGAAGAGTTCTAATGTGGTTTTGACTCTATTAGTTTGCATCCCTTGCCCTGAGAATTTAAAGTATCTCTCCTCCACAACTGTCATTTCTGTTGGAAGTACAGCCTCTAGTCGGTGTAGACTGCAGATTTAACTCAGTGTTGGCGTCTCTTTACATTTTGGGTGAGATAATTCTTTGGGGATCTCTTGTCCACTGTTAGATGTTTAGCTGTGTCCCTGGCTTCCACTAGATGCCAGTTGTACTAGGCATTATTTGCTCTTCCATCACTGGTCAAAAGAATCAAAAATGTCTCCAGACATTGTCAAATGTCCCCTAAGGTGATGAAAACACTTCCAGTAGAGAACTACTGGATGATTTATAAACCAAATAAAAGGTAAACGTATGACATATTCAAGGTCTTCAGATTTACTGCAATGGAAAATAGGTAAAAACATTTTCAAATACCTGTAGAGATGCATCATAAAGTTCTGTTTGGGTGTGCTTGAGATGAGCATTTATTCTTTTTAATTAGATGTTTCAGTGAGATGAGAATTTGGACTATTGTATTCTGCTATATCAAACCCCAGCATTAAACAGTAGACTAAAAGACAAAATAGGATCCAAAAATGCTGTCCTGGATGGAAGGTCTTAAATCACATTCCCTTCTGGTGTTTTTCTGCTGTGTTTAAACATGTTAAGTTAGAGAAATCCCATAGGACCCATCAATCAGTATAAATACAAAATGATATTTTGAAAAATCTATAGACTATAGATAATAATAATCTTACATTTCCAATTTGATTTAACAAAAGGGGACTGAGGCATTTAATTGTATTTTATATTTTAAATATCATATATAATTACATTCATTTAATGTTTAAGTTTGATGTAATTAGAGCAAGTTGCCTAATGTGGTTAACAGTGTTTTCATGATAAACTGTCCCCCACTTCTTCCTATTGGAATGAGCATCTAAAATCCTACTAGTAAAGACTGTTTTGGTTTCCAATACCTGGGTACTAATCTGACATCAATGAACATGGCAGCATTCTGTGCTATATTACAGTTTATATGTGTGGGAAAACAGTAGTATTTGCTCTCAGAGACTCCTTGTATTTGATGGTACTCTTTTTTTTTTTTATTTTTTTTATTTTTTTTTTTGGTGGGTACCGGGGGTTCGACCTCAGGACCTCGCACGCCAGGAGGCGCCCGTGCCGCTGAGCGATATCACCGGCCCCTTTTTTGTATGTGGGTTCCGGGAGTCGAACTCGGGCCCTCGCGCTTGCAAGGCAGGCGCTTAAACCGCTGAGCCATCTCACCGGCCTTGATGGTACTCTTGAAAGATTAACAAGATACACTGGCATTTCCCAATACCTCTTTGATTCTCAGTAGGTTTAAGCAATTTTCAATAGTTAATGCCAACACTAGACAACATAAATTACAAGTTTCCTAGGCTATAAACTATATCTCAGACTTTATTGGTGAGACAAAATTATAACATGTATGGTCACTTAAAGGCTCAAACTTTGATTAATTTTTCTTTCCAAATACAGAGAGAAGGACAGTGTATTTCCTCCTTATTCTTCAAATAAGATAACTGTCATTTATGCGATGTGGCTGAATTAACAGCATGTCCTACCTCAGCTGTGCTACTGCACCTGGCCGATACTCACCTTTGATAGAGCTGGGAAAG
Source organism: Erethizon dorsatum (assembly GCA_028451465.1). NCBI lineage: Eukaryota > Metazoa > Chordata > Mammalia > Rodentia > Erethizontidae > Erethizon > Erethizon dorsatum. Next base: position 43,296,962 of record CM051831.1, on the reverse strand, counting down.
TGGTTTCTAGAAATGTTTTCTTGATAAACATTTATAAATTATGGGTCATTTACTGAAGAACTGTGATTATTTTGAGCAGCTTGTTGTGGAGAAAAATATTTCAGACAATATAGAATTACAGTGTTTAAAATGGCTCTGGTTCAATAGATAGAACTTGAGATGTATTTTCAAATCATCAATGTCTTAATAAACCTACATTAAAAAGTTCATTTGCAAATTTCCATCTGTGCCTCAAATTTCTGCTCAAGGTCTTTGGTTGGAGAGGTGTAGATCCTTGACTAGGGAAGAGTTAATAACCGAAAAGATTTACATACATAACCACGGAGGTAGAAGCCATGTCTTAGGAATTATGGCAACATCTTAAGCAGTTTTGGTCCTCACTAATCCAAAAATGTCACAAGTTTTAAAAACAGTTGTTTAATCTCTCATTTTTTGTGCTAGCCTTGGCATACAGACCTGCAGCTTACTTGTAGTATTTAACAAATGATAGAATTGAATAATTTGTTTATGAGATCCAATGACCCCACTCCACTGAGAACCACATTAATCCTTTATTCTGAGTACGTAGATGGCATTGCCCCCAAGAAAACACCATGAGGATTTCACAGCTCCAAGCGCAACATTCACATGGAATACAATGTCGTCAGTGGAGCTAAGCAGCAGGCTGTGCCTTCTTTTCATCAAAATAATAGGCTCTGTGATCACTTGCCACTAATTCAGGTGTGCCTCTCAAAAGCTCACCTTTCTCTCAGTCTTTCAGAATGCTCAAGCTACAAAACTTTTTGCAATACATTTTATTTGCTTTTCACTTACATAATGTTCTTTCTTACATCTCCCTCCCCCCACCATAATCCTGCAAGAGAGAAAATTATTAACTTGTTTTTGTTACATGGGAGCATTGGCTCAGGGAAAAGAAGCACTCGTCCAGAGTCACACAGATGTGATACCAGAACTATGACCAGAATCCAGGTCAGCTCATTCCTGGAGTGGACACAGAGATACCTACCAACACAGAAATTCTACCTGAAATTCATCCTTGTCTATTATTGGCGATAACTTTCTATGGAATTAGAAGAAGAATGGAAAGGGATAATGCTAAAAATGTCCATTTGGCATAGAGCCATTACTGAATGTGAAGGAAAATAGGACGGAAACAAACGATTTAGATATCTTGCTATCTGCACAATGCTGGTTTATGTTTTCAAGGAAGATAATGCACATTTGCAAAAGGCTGTACAAACACACTTTGTGAGTGAATAAATATGAACAATGAAAATTATAAAAAATGTTTAAGGAGATTCTTATCCAAAAAATGAAAGCTTTAATTTTACTTTGGGTGGCCTATCTGAACTCTCTTTGTCCACATATAAATTGTGTGGTAAGAAAACTCAGCTAAAACTTTCTTTGAGATAATGCTTGGCTCTTTTCTAGCATAATAATGAATACATGACTCATAATACTTCTTGGGTACATGCCAAAATACCAGAGAGCCTTATAGAAAGCCTTTCCAAAAGATACAAATATAAAGTTCCAAAGTTTAAGTCATATCTGATTACAGCTTTTCAACTCCTCCAAAGCTACTCATATTTTTCACCATTTCAGTCAGTAAAGTTTGAAGGAAAATGAAAATCCATAGGAATTAAATTTCAAGAGCACATATTTTGCTTTTTTTTCTGTTCCCCTGGCTGTCATCAAGAAAAGTCTCCCTTTACTCCAGGCCCATTAAATTCTGCTATTGATTTATATTGTAAGACTAGAGAAGCTGAAATAATGGATAAAGTATATTATAATTGAGGTGAAGGGACAGAAAAAAATGGGAAGAATTTTAGCAAAAGAACCTTTCCCAGAGACAGTGCAAAGAGAAATGATATTTAGATTTCTGCCAGAAATTTAGAAATGTTGAAGTGGAAAAGTAACTTACTTTTTTTTTTTTTTTAACACTATGTTTAACAAATTGACGAGCTCACATCCATAGATGCAAAAACATGAGACTCAAGGAGTTGTAATTTTCTGGAAAAAAATAAAAACTTTACCTATAATGCGGTTATTAGTTTATCATTGTTAAATCCTTTTTAAAATTTTTTATCAAGGCACAGGAAAGCAATTCTTCAAAATGCACAGTAGTCCACACACTGGCCATGACTTGTCCACAGATAATGGTCCCTAAAAATTCTATTCTCCACTGGAGACATAGTTACAATTGTTAACTATTACATGGGATTTCTTAACATTTTTAGAGGAGAATATTAAGTGAATGTTTTAAACTTGAACCAGTCCCTACAACTGTAATTGTAGTCAAGCCAAAGCTTTAAAATAAATCTTCATGGAGAAAATTAGAAGAATGTATCAGGAAAGAGTAGAAATGAATACAAAACACCAGCTACTCTGTGACAATTACATAATAGAAAGGACCTATCACAAAGAAGGATAACATGAAAAATATTCTCTGGAGCTAATATTTTATTCCTCTCTCGTGTACATCTGAGCTTCAGACTCCTGTGCCAAGCAAAGCCCTCTCTGTCTACTCCCATCTGTAATCTGAAACTGTTTTCTTAGTGTAATTAAAGACCTGTTATTGAATATTTCAGTGTTACTTACATTCATGATTCATATATGAACATTCTGAATAATATCAGCATCCAATGCCTCTAAGATAGATAAATACATCAGGGACCTTTCATTAATATGATTCACAATTCATATATAGAAAATCAATATTCATCTAATGAAGATATTTGGCGATGTCTCTTATGAAGGAAAAGTTGTTTTTCAACTATTTCTTTCTTCTCTCAGGAATGCATAGGTTTTAGCATCACTGACTGTTAGAGGTGACCTGCTTCTCCACTTGCAAAGCCCACTTGACAACTGACTTGTGCTATAGTTTTCTAAGAGGACCCCAAACCCCATTGTACGCACGATGACAGGTACACAGTTGCATCAAATAAGCAGGACCATGTTTGTTCCTGAGAAATAGGATGAAGAAGAAAACTCAGAAACTTGTGTTGGAGGACATCCTAATCATGCTGGCTCTCTTGAGAGCATACTTGCTCTTAGATATTGCCTTCTGCCAAGACACAGTGAGCCATTTACAAATGTGACAGAATTAGAGTTAACTCTACTTTGGTTGAGTTTGACCCTGTACAAAGAAAACATTTAAAAACAAAACAGATGCTTGTTGGTTAGAGTCACCATTTGCTTGCAAATCTCCAATTATTTGTTTGTATGTGCACATTATACATTTTAAAGTTGAGTATTAGTGCCTTCTAGTTTGCAATACAATGTATAAAAAGCTTAGAAGGGGCCGGTGAGATGGCTCAGTGGCTTAAGCGCCTGCCTGGCAAGCGCGAGGGCCCGAGTTCGACTCCCGGATCCCACATACGAAAAAGGGGCCGGTGATATCGCTCAGCGGCACGGGCACCTCCTGGCGCGCGAGGTCCTGAGGTCGACCCCCCGGTACCCACCAAAAAAAAAAAAAAAAAAAGCTTAGAAGTTGCCACTCTGCCCTAACATGTAAAAAGCTGATCAGACGAAAAAGGAACAACTCTTCTTCGATCCATTCGAGAAGACAGGTCACAGGAAGCACCATTGTCTCAGACACTGGAGAGGCAGCAGGTAGATTCAGAAAATCACAGCTCGTCAGAGCAGGAGCCCACCAACAGAGGCCCTGCTGGAACCAGGGCTCGGGCCAGGACACTTGACTGTAATGGATGAATTTTCAATGAGGACAGCTGTAAAAACTCCACGGGATCTGGTCATAGGGTCCTTCCACTTGTGTGAATTTCCCGTCTAAGAGATCCCCAGGTTCTCACAGTGAAAACTAGAGAAAACTCCTCTTCAACATGTGGCAGAGGAAGGAGAGAGATAATCATTTTCCAATATGCCAGAGCATTATGCTCTTTTAAACAAGGCCTGCCCTCAGGAGAAACTAGTTAACCACTAGCAAACCCCGCTTTGCTTTACTAGAGCCTAATGTATCTTCGAGAAAGGATATGTGCAAAACCAGCTGCCCTCGCGATGACGGCAAGGGAAGGAGGGAGGAGCGCACTGTGAAGCATGCTGAGCACAGTCCAGGGACACAGCCTGTCTAGAGACCCAGACCTGTGTGACTGCTGATTCTGACCTGTCAACTTCACTGGATTAAGGGACACCTAGAAGATGAGTTAAGCACTCTCCTGGGTGCGTCTGGGTCACGGAGCTATGACCTTGGATACTGCATATGGTCCTTGCTTGTTCCACTCTCATATTTTTTCCCTGGTCTGCTTCCCAGCCACATAGAACGAAGCAGCTTTGCTGCACTGTACCATTCCAATGAGATGCCTTGGAGCCAACTGACAAATGGGTTGGATTCCCCCAAACTCTGACCTAAATTAAATTGTGGTTGTCAGGTATTGTGTCCCAGCAATGGAAAATCTGACTAATATAGAAAATTGGTACCAGAGAAATGTACTCATTGCTGTAACTGTACCTGACCATGCAGTTTAGAATCCTTTGGAATTGGTTTGTAGGAAAAGTTCAGAAAGGTTTAGAGATACTGGCTAGAGAAGACTTAGAATAGTATAAGCAGAACCTGAGGGGTGATTCTGGTGCAAGCTAGGAAGACCAATACAGAGAAGGATGTAGACAATAAAACCAACCAAGTGGGGCCAGTGAGATAGCTCAGCAGCATAAGCGCCTGCCTGACAGGCGGGAGGTCCTGAGTTCAACTTCCGGTACACACATAAAAAGGAAAAAAGGGCCGGTGATATCGCTCAGCAGCGCAAGCGCGAGGTCCTGAGTTCAACCCCCAGTACCCACATTAAAAAAAAAAAAAAAAAAGAACAAGCTGAGGAGGTTTCACTTGGTAACAGGATCTTTATTAGCAGTTGGATAAAAGGCCATATGTGTTACATTATAGCAAAAAAAAATTGTCTACATTTTTCCTATGGCCTGAGATTTGACAGAAGAATGAGATTAAGGATAATGAACTAATTAACCTGACAAAAGAAATTTCAAGAGAGCCCAACATTCAGTTTGGCATGTGTAGTGCTGCTTGCTTTCAGCCAGATTTACAGTAAGAACTGAGGGTAAAAGGCAGAGAAGAAAAACTTGAAAATTTAAAATTTGGCCCCACAGGAACGATGTGTAAAGTTGGGTCAAAGGAGGTATGGCTGCTAAAGAGATTAGTGCGACTGAAAAGAAAACAACTATTTTGTAGAGAGATAAGAAGAAAGATGCCCTGAGGGCATCTGAGGAATCAGCAAGCCTTCACCCATGCAGACTACAGAACCTCCTTCTCCTATACCTTACTAACATGTTATTAAAGGTCAATTTAGCACAATTTTTTTTTTATCTAGTACATCATGTCTGCCTTTCAACAAAAAATTACAAAACATGCTAAAAGTAAAAATAAAGTTTACAGAGATTGAACAACCTTCAGAATTAGAGTCAGATATGGCAGGGATGTTGAAATTATTAGACTGAATTTTTTTTGAGGAAAAGTTTTTTTTTAATTTTATGAAAATAAGTAAAACAAAATTTCATAACAAAATAATAGGAGAATGACAGTTGTTAATGCATTGAGTAAACACACTTTTTCACTAAGTGTTAAGGGATATAATGAATAACAGGAAACAATACATAAAAACAAATGAACAATGTATTTTATGAAGAACCAAAAGAAAAAAATAAGTAGAGATTAAACACTGTAACAGTAATGAAGAATGTCTTTGATGGGCTCATTAATAGATGGCCAAAGAAAGAATCTATGATATTGAGGATATTACTAAAGAATTTTTTAAAAAGCAGAGAGAGAAAAAACTAAAGAACAAAGCAAAACCAGAATATCAAAGAATTTTGAGACAGCTATAAAAAGTTTAATAAATCAGAAGGATAAGAGAGAAGCAATATTTGAAACAAGGACTAAGAGCTTTTCCAAATAAATGTCAGAAAACAAACTAGATACACAAGAAGCTCAAGTGAAAAGTTTCATGACACTGAACTTCCCAGCAATTTCTTAGATATGGAAAGCATAGCCAACAAAACAAAAGATAAATTGGACTTAATCAAAATTAAAAACTTTTGTGCAAAGGACAGAATCAATAGAACTAAAAGACAACCAATAGAATGGAAAAAATGTTTGTAGAGTTTTAATTTGGGAAGATAAAAAAGTTCTGGAGACAGATAGGGATGATTGAATAACAGCATGAATAGAGTTAATGCTTTTGAACTGTACACCTAAAAACTAAATTCCATGTGCTAAATTCCATGATATATATATTCCACCACAATAAACACACACACACCAAGGTTTCAAAAGCATTGCTTTGGTTACCTGTTTAGTTTTTTAGCTTACTGTAGTAGTACATTAAGGCAATTTAGCGTAGGCCTAAGCAATAGGGAGAGGTGTCATTTATTGCTTGGTAAAGATTAATTGTCATTACTTACCACTGAGAAATAAGAAATTCTGGGTTATGTTAGGAAGTCAAAGTCCAGAGCATAAACTCAGTTCTCATGTTCATAAATAACCATAAAACAATCCATTTCTGGAGGATTGGGAACCCCTTCCTTTTAATCATCTGCAGTGTTGACTATTTTGAGTTTCTTTGTGATTGGCTGTTAGAAACAAGATGAAAAGAAGTCTAGAACTTTCTTGTCTTTTTTTTTTTTTTTTTTTTGAGTACTAGGCTTTGAACCCAGGGGCTATGCTTCCCCTGAGCTACATCCTCAGCCCCTTTTTTAAAATTGAGACAGGTTTTCACCAAGTTGCCTTGGCTGAGCTAAAACTCTTGATTCTCTTGCCTCTGTCTCCCTAGTGCTGGGATTACAGGCCTGTACCACCACATCTTGGTAAAACCTCCTTCTCCTTAAGGAATCTGTCTGACCTTCTGACTTGACATGGTGGGAAAGGTTACCTATCCTCAAAAAAGAAGTTTAATCAGCTACAAAATTGCAGGAGGGCTCTTTCTACAATATTCTGGAAAATGGAAATTTCCCTTGAAATGTCCACTTAAAATACTGTATCAACTCTTGCTTTTAGTAATCTCTCAAGCATTTAATTCAATAAAACTTAGGGCGTGGTTATCCTGTGATTCTTATGTAAGTTTTCTCTTTTTTTAACAGAATTTATTTTCTTGGTTGTTCTTTTTGACATTTGTGAAAAGGAGGATATTAGCATGTGTTCTATTTTAGAATCATATTTGATTAGTAGGATCCTTGACACAGATTACCATGTTGACTCATGATATCCCGAATTTGGTAGATTTTTGTTATTAATACAGGTCCTGCTTTGAATTGATGTCTTTTTCATTTAGTAGATTTTAAAAAATTAATGTGGCAATTTTAATCTTCCTTTGCAAGCAAGAAGTCAGAGACTAAAGCTTTCAGTGTGTCTGAGATTGTCAAACCAGTAGCCTTTTTTTTTTTTTTTTTTTTTTTTTTTTTGTGGGTACCAGGGGTTGACTTCAGGACCTCGTGCGTCAGCAGGCGCCCATGCAGCTGAGCGATATCACCGGCCCTTTTTTCGTATGTGGGTTCCGGGAGTCGAACTCGGGCCCTCGCGCTTGCGAGGCAGGCATTTATGCCGCTAATCCATCTCACCAGCCCACCAGTAGCTTTTCTGAAGGTAACTTTAAAAACTTCAGCATTAGAAACATATTTATCAAATATTCAAATTCAGGATATTATAGGCCTGTAATATCTCAGTGGTATTTTCCCAAAGCAATTCATAAAAATTTCTCTTTGGAGATCTGTGAGTTATAAAATAAAGATCCTATCACTGTCACACAATTAGGAGAGAAAAAAATGTTACCTGCTAATTTTAGCTTGTATTTAGCAATACACCTTTCCTGTTTTTTCTGTGATTCAGTTAGACAAATTCTTAATTGTATAGCTCAACAAAGACAGCCCATCAGCAAGCTTTTATATTTTCCTAAGAACTGACTACTTTGAAAAGTGTGCATGTGTATGTGTGTGTGTGTGTGTATGTGTAATTTCAGAGATGAACTCAAAGTAAATTTTTTAAAATTACAGAGTATTTGATATTCATCAAAATAAACTTGAGGCCTATTAATCATTATCTCAGAAAATTTCTAACTGCAGGGTTTAACAGATTTTTACAGAAAAAATAGAAGTCTTCCAAGTTGTTGGTGAGAATGAGACATACTTTTTACTTTTGTGAAGAAATAATTGTGAATGTTAAATTGTATTAATTTTACTAATAGAAATGAGGTTTAAATGCTGGTCATTTTTCAGCAAAACACTATGTGAAATTATACTAGTTTCCTTTGCTCTTATTTGAAATGGACGATGTAAGAGATTTCATGTATCTTTTTCAGAGGAAGTACTTCTGCCTGTGATGGATACTGCTTAAAGGGATTACGCCTAGGAATTACGAGGTATAAGGTCTTGGAATTAAGATAACTTCAGTTTTTTGAATGCAAAAGGACTGATTTTTTGGCCCTAATCTGTTGGTTATAGACTATCGACTGAACTGCATTTGGACTTATCCAGATTTCTCTGATACAGAAGGATTCAATCAAATGCCATAAATTGAAAGATAAAGAAATAATGATGGGGAGGAGGGAGTGGGATTAAAATTGTGAATGTGTAGAAACTGATCAAAATGTATAGTCTTGTGATTAAGTGAAGAAGCCTGGCTAGAATGTTTGCTGTGTTCTCAGTTCATGTTATTTTAATTTAATTCACTATCTTGAAGCTGTTACATTTACTGAACTCAAATAATTGTAGAGAAGCTCCACAGGACTTCTGCTAATCCTATTTATTTACCAGATTCAATACTGAGATCTTATTTTGCATCTTTAAAGACAGAGAATCTTAAATTCAAATTCAAAATACCTTTTACCTGACTCACACAAAGAAAGTTGCTTGAAAATTGGAAAAATGCTCTAGGAAAAACTGGCTGTGGGATCACTTCCGGGAGGCATTTCTGGGAGAGGGTAGATAGCAAATTGCTCTAAGTGATTATTCTTGTTCTTGCTGTTTTCTCCTCCATTAGTATATAAATGAAATAAGTTTGAAGGGACATCAGCAATAGTCTGGAAGAAGAAAAGTGTCGGGGACCGCAGATTATAAATTGAGGCTAGGGGATGTCCGAGGCTGTCCTTGTCCTGCCCTGTGAGCTAGATTGGGACACAGAAACTCCCTGCTTTCTTCTGGACACAGCTGAAGCCCTACAGTTACTAATACTGTGGTGCTCACAGGGCAAGATTAGACCTGCTGAGGATGATAAGGATCTTTAAAGCAATGTAGCAGCAATAGTAAATAGTTCCCCCTGGAAAACTATAGTCTGCTTATTGCTTCTTGTCTCATCCTTGTAAGAATGATTTGTTCTTCTTACTAACCTCTAGTGTTCCTGGAAACACTCACTGCCCTTCACCCATTATTCTTCACACAGATGTAATCAATAAATACCGAGGTCCTGGCTGCCTTATGGTACCCCATGAACAACTGGTCCCCCCAGTTCCCTATTGCATCTCCATTTTGTCTCTTGCTCTTTCTTTTCGCCATGTACTGTAACACCTTGCAGGACACTGGGGACTCACGGCAGCGGTCCCTGATAGAAGTGAAGTTTTAAAAGAGCATCCAAAATTGGAGAGGCAAAAAAAAGATTTAGGAAACTATGTGGTCTGGGAGATTGGTAGGGGGGAGAAGGATGGAAACAGCGCATAATGTCATCCCTCAGATCTACGGGGCCTTGATTCCAGGACCTCCCACCTCCCTCCATACCAAAATCTGAAGATGCTCAAGCCCTTTCTATAAAATGGCATAGTATTTGTATGCAACCTATGCACATCTTCCTGTATCCTTTAAGTCAGTTGTAGATCTGTAATACCTAATACAATATAAAAGATATGTAAATAATTATACTGCATGGTTTAGCAAACAATGACAAGAAAGTCTGTACAAGATCAGTACAGATGCAGTTTTGCGGGGCTGGATACTTTTGCTCTGCAGATCTATTTCTGTGGAAGCTGCAGATGCAGAGGGTGCCTGTAACTCATTTGCCTTGTATTTACATGGAGAGGGCAGCTAAGGTTTGTTTCGTTTGGGCTTCCTTCCCCACTGCCTCCCTCCCTGCGTTGCAGCTCCTCCACAATCTACTTGGGTCCTATTAATGGAGTGGACCCTGGGGATTTGTCCAGTCTCAATTGCAAGGACATCTCTAGTTATATCTACCAGTCAGAGTCCCTTGAGGTTGCTACACATTTGTCTCTATGGAAACACAATTTGGGCAGAATCTTAGCCTTAGGAAAAATGCCTAAAGGTTTGAAACTTTGCTTCAGATTTAAAAATAAAACTTTTCTTGGCATAATACATTTCTGTTTTTTAAAAATTAATTAATTTATGCTTTATACAATATATCATATTAGTTAAAAATAAAGTCTCTCTATCCAAACTTCTTAAAAAAGGAAACTCCAATACTTTGAGGGCTTGTCTTTTCTATGAGTGATTTTATAAGTTTTAGAGACACTAGATAAGAGAAACCTTTCAGACTTCTACACTGGGAAATTTCTCAGAAGGAACTTTAATTTCTCAAACAGAACAAGGCGCTCTGATATAGCTGCCTCCTTTCCCAACACCTAAATCTAGGTTAGTATCAAAGGGACATGTTATTTTTCTATCACGGCTGTTAACAAGTTATCAGAAACTTGGCACCTTGAAATAACACAAATTTACTATTGCCTGGTTCGATGAGTCACCAGTTTAACATGGGTCAAACCAGGTGAAAGTCAATGTGTTAGCAAGGCTGTGTTCCCTTCTGGAGGCTACAGGTAAAAATCAGTTCACCTGCCTTTCCCAGCTTCTCAGTGTGCCAGCATTCCTTGACTCCTAATCCTTCCCTCAGCCTCCAAAGCCACCAAGGCTGCATCTCTCTGACTTTTTTTTCTGGTCATCCCATCTTTTCCTCTGGCCACTGCTAGACTCATCTAATCAGATTGGGACCACCTGAACAAGCCAGGCTAACTTCTCCATTTTAAGAGCCCAAACCCTAATCACATCTGTAAAGTCCCTTTGGACATGTGAAATCCTGTAGTCACAGTCTCCCAGGATCGGGATGTGCATACGAGAGAGAGGGGATGTCATGTCTAGAAAGGACACATCTCATGAAATCTTTGTGGTAAATATGAAACTACAAAAAAGGCAGCAAACCAATAGACCAGGTTATAAATAAGATTTGGAGAAGGTGGACAAGTAAGATAAATGGATGCTAACCTGATAATCAAAGGGATTGCTGGTTATGTATCACTTCAAATACTCCATCTTACCTTCCAAAAGACAGTGGAAGGGGAAAGGATGAAAAAGCTACTCAGTATAACAAGAAGCAGAAGAGTAGATGTGAATGCATCAACGTCAGACAAAGGAGAATTCGAAACAAGAAATTTTACCAGAAATAGAAGGGACTTTTCAGCACTACGAAAGCATCAATTCATCAAGACAACAGCTGGGCTATGAACAGAATGTTTATGTTCACCCAAATACATATATTGAAACCCTAATACCCACTGTGAAGATACTCAAAGATGAGGCTCTTGGGAAGTAATTAAGTGATGAGGCAGTGGCCCTGAGGATAGGATTAGCACTTTAGCACTTTGTAAGAGATTCATATTCTCTCCCTCTTCCCCCTCCCCCCTCTCTCCTTTTCCCTTCCTCCCCCTTCTCTTTCTCTCCAGGTCTCCTTCTCTCCCTTCCTATCTTCCTCTCATCACCTAATGACCCAGCCAGAAGGCATCTGTTAGAAAACCAAGAAGAAACCCTTCTTGGAACCAGGGTGAGCCACACCTTGATCTTCAACTTCTCAGTCTCCAGAATGGTGAGAAATAAATTTCTGCTGTTTCAGCCCCAAATTTATGGTATACTTGTTGCAGCATAGCTGGGTGGTGGTGTGCTCCTGTAACCTCAGCTACTTGGGAAGCTGAGACAAGAAAAATCACTTAAGCCTAGAAGTTGGAGGTAATCAGACTCTGTCTCAAAAAATTGAATCATGTTATAGTAGCCCAATTTGACAAGGAAAGCTACTAAATATGCATGCATCAAATAAAACAGCTTCAAACACATGAAGTAAAATTGACAGACTGGACGGAAGAGGCAAACTCACAAATATACATCAATATTTTAGCATCAAACAGATGCCAGGAGTAGTAGTGCATGGCTGTAATCCTAATACTCTGGGAGGCTGAGGCAAGAGGATTCCAAATTTGAGCTCAGACTGGGCAGGTCAGTGACTTAGTGAGACCTTGTCTCAAAATAAAAAATAAATGAAGGGCTGGAGATGAACTCCAGTGGTAAAGGGTTTAACCCCTAGTTTAAAAAAATGACAAAACTGGAAACAAGCCTGTAAAATTGACACTCACAGAACTCCAAACCTAACAACTTATATATTCATGTACTGTGCAAACATACATGGGGACCTTCACCAAAACAGACCATATCTATCTTTTTTGTGCTAGACTAAAAACAAGCCCCAAGACAATGGACTAAAATAAAACATACCCTTACTCTAGGAAGGATATGAATTAAAACCAGTAACTAAAAGACATTTAGAAAAGTTCCAAATATTGATTAGGCAACATATTTCTATATAATCCGTGGATCAAAAAAAAAAAAAAAAAAAAAAAAATATATATATATATATATATATATATGGCAGAGCAGGCCCCGGTGAGGGTACATGCCAGCAGGCAGGACTGGCATGGAAAAGTCTGACGCCGCAGTGAGGAGCCAGTGGTTTGTAAGTGAGGTGAACCAGCACTGTGCGCCATCACAGTCATGCGGAACAGAAGCAGGCTGGTGGGGCTGCCTGTACCAAAGGGCTCAGGAGAACTCCAGCAACAGAGGACTGGTCCCATCCCCCACACCCAGAGGCCAAGATCAGCCCCGCACCCAGCACAAATCCCACTGCAAACTTGGCTGGACTATGTAGCAGATTTCGAGGACCTGACTTGGACACTACCACAGAACTGTGGACACCAGGGGAATTTTACTACTTTCTTTCTCTTTGATTGTTTCATTGGTTTTCCTTTTTCTGTCTGGTTGGGTTTTTTTCTTTCTTCATTTTCACTATTTAGGTTTTTGCCTTTCTTTTTGTTTTCTTCTATTCATCTTCTTTCTCTCTTTCCTCAACTATCTTTCTTGATTTTATGATGTTTTCATGTGAGTGAACATTGTCTCTTCTCTTTCTGGTTTACTTCAATACTCCTTCACTTTCTCTTTTGTTCTTTCTCTCCTGTGTTCTCAAGTTTCCCAAACTTGGGTGATCATCCTTTGCCCTCTAGCCACGCTTCTACTATATTTGACTTCATTCATCTCTCTATCTTGTCCCCTGTTCCTCTTAAATACCCCACTTCCCCAGCACAGGGTAAAATCACTCTGCTAAGGGGAAAATAATTACATACAAGTTCCTGGAATATGTTGGTTTATGTTATATACCTGTTAGAGTCTGCTCCTAAAGTTAAAGGTATCAGGTTGATAGTTACCAAAGTTTGTCAGTAGCTAGGCTGTGCTTGATGCAATTGTTATTGTTAACTGTACTACTTTAGCCAGGATGTCATACCCATTATAATCAGTTTTTCTCCCTGGTATGACAACACTGCGATTGTCTAAGGTCATAACCATCACCATAGTGTAGTACCAAAGGACTGGATTCTGATCCAAATAACAACTTGTCATCCTTAATAAATTGGGAAGGTAGGTTCTTGGGATAGACACAAAAACCAAGAACCACCTACATCTAGAAGATACCCTTGAGGAACAGACATTTCCTAGGGAAGACTCAATATTAGTGATAAGGCTATCAACCATAAGAAATCTACAAGCATCAATGCATAAAGCAAAACAAAATAAAAAATAGAAAATGACAAGATGAAGAAGCAAAATGCAACCCCAGACATCCAGCCCACCCAGGACAAGTCCAGAACACAATGAGACAGAGGAAATCAAAAGCCACCCACAGAAACATTCTGAAATGGTAGCAACAGAAGTGAAAAAACAAATGGAGGATGCTATAGAAAAAATAATCTCTCAGGTATAAGAAATGATGATGGAAATGAAAGACATTAGAGCAGACACAGATTTAAAAAAATAGAGGAACTCAGGAAGACGATGGCTACCATGAATGCTCAACATAGGAAAGAAATGCAATCCATGAAACAGATCCAAACAGAAACCCAGGAGATTAAAAACTCCATAACTCTATTGAAAGTATACAGAACAGACTGAATGAAGGGAAGGATATATACTATCAGATCTAGAAGACAGGATTGCAGATAGTGAACATGAAAAGAAATATATCTTAAAAATAGCAAGAGACCATGAAAAATCAATCCAACAGCTGCAAGATGAAGCAAAGAAGAAAAACATAAGAATGACTGGAGTCAATGAAAAAGCCGGAGATAGCACAAATGCCATAAAAAATCTCTTTACAGAAGTAATGGCAGAAAACTTCCCAAACATGGATGAAGAATTTGACATACAAATAAGTGAAGCATATAGAACTCCAAATAGTCATGACCAAAATAAATCTACACCAATGCCTATAATAATCAAGATTCCAGAAATTTAGCACAAGAACAGAATATTAAAACTGGTTAGAGAAAAGAAACAAATCACCTCTCAAGGAAAAGCCATCAGAATTAGAGCAGACTTCTCAACACAAACCCTCAAATCAAGGAGAGCTTGGAATGAGGTATTTCAAGCCCTGAAAGAAAACAACCTCCAACCCAGATTGATGTAACCCACAAAACTATTTTTCAAAATCAATGGAGAAATAAGATACTTCCATGACAAAGAACAACTGAAGAAATTCATGACCACCAAACCAGAATTTCAAGATGCTCTGAAGGATATATTAGAAAGAGAAAACAAAGACCTCAAGCACAAAAACTCCAATAGAAACAAGCCACCAGGCACAACAAATAATAAAACAGAGAAGAAAAATAGGGAATCAACAACAGGAAAATAATATGAGAAAGATAAGCCAACACCTATCAGTTATTACCATCAATGTAAATGCTCTCAATTCAGCAATCAAAAGCAACAGACTGGCAGAATGTATCAAGAGGCAAGATCCAACAACATGCTGCATACAAGAAACATATTTAACTCCAAAAGAAATTCATAGACTGAAAGTCAAAGGATGGAAAACAATAATCCCCATAGGGACCCAGAAAAAAGCAGGGGTAGCTATTCTATTTGCAGACAATGTGAACTTAAAGCCAAGATTAATCTAAAGAGACAAAGAAGGTCACTACATACATGTTAATGGAAAACTCCGAGAAGAGATAACAATCATAAACATACATGCACCAAATACCAGTGCACCCAACTACATAAAACAAATATTGACAGACATAAAAAATGAAATAAGCACTAACACAATTATAATAGGGGTCCTTAATACCCCACTGTCACAATTAGATAGATCAACTAGACAAAAAATCAACAAAGAAATATCAGAACTAAACCAAACCTGTGAACAAATGGATTTAGTAGATGTCTACAGAGTGTTTCACCCCATAACATCAGAGTACACATTCTTCTCAGCTGCACATGGGACATTCTCCAAAATAGACCACATACTAGCTTATAGAACATGCTTACGTGAATGCAGAGGAAATGAAATTATCCCATGCATAAAATCTGACCACAGTGAAATGAAAATGGAAATCAATGATAAAAGAAATCACAAAAACTACATAAACACGTGGAAATTAAACAACACCCTCCTGAACAAACAATGGGCCACAGAGGAAATTAAAGAAGAAATTAAACAGTATCTACAATTAAATGATAATGCTGATACAACATACTGGAACCTATGGGACACAATGAAAGCAGTCCTACAAGGGAAATTTACAGTAATGAATTCTCAGATGGACCCCTGGTACCCACAAAAAAAAAAATCTTACCAACAAAGAAAAGCCAGGTACTGATGAATTCACTGTTGAATTCTAAAAGGAATTTAGAGAAGATCCAATGTCACTAATGCTGAACTCTTTAATGAAATCGGAAGGGAACAAATACTTCAAAAATCATTCCTGGAGGCAAATATTACCCTGATACCAAAACCAAAGAAGGGCCCAACCATAAAAAATCTACAGGCCAATCTCTCTAATGAACATAGACGCAAAAATCCTCAATAAGATACTGGCAAAGAGAATGCAGCAAATCATCAAGAGAATTTTTCACCATGACTAAGTAGGATTCATCCCAGGGATGCAGGGATGGTTCTACATACTCAGCTCAATAAATGTAATACACCATATTAACAGAGCCAAAGACAAAACTCACATGATCATCTCGATAGATGCAGAAAAAGCATTTAACAAAGTCCAAAACCCATTCATGATAAAAAACCCTACAGAAAATTAGAATTGATGTCCTTTACCTCAATCTGATAAAAGCCGTCTATGAAAAACCAACAGCCAACATTATACTAAATGGTCAAAAACTGAAAGCTTTTGTTCTAAAATCAGGAACAAGGCAAGGATGTCCACTATCACCACTCCTATTCAATATAGTTCTGGAAACATTAGCCAGAGCAATTAGACAAGAAAAAGAAATAAAAGGAATAAGGATAGGAGAAGAAGTTAAATTATTATTTGCAGATGACATGATACTCTGCATAGAAAACCCCAAAAATTCCACCAAAAGACTTCTAGATTTAATAACCAAATTAAGTAATTTAGCTAGATACAACATCAACACTCAAAAATCAATAGCCTTTCTGTACAAGAATAATAAACTCACTGAGAGAGAAACTAGGGAAACCACACCTTTCACAATAGCATCCAAAAAAGGAAATACTTAGGAATCAATCTAGCAAAGGAAGTAAAAGATCTATACATTGAAAATTACAGTACTTTGAAAAAGGAGATGAAAGAGGATATCAGAAAATGGAAAGATATCCCTTGCTCATGAATAGGAAGAACCAACATAGTGAAAATGGCCATACTCCCAAAATTGTTATACAGATTTAATGTAATCCCAAGCAAAATACCATTAGCATACCTCACAGAACTAGAGAAAACATTCCTAAAATTCATTTGGAATCAGAAAAAACCTAGAATAGCAAAAACAATTCTTGACAGCAAAGACAAAGCGGGGTATCACAATCCCTGACTTGAAATTATACTACAAAGCTACTGTGATAAGAACAGCATGGTACTGGCACTAAACTAAAATCAAAATTGATCATAGATCTAAATATTAAAACAGAAACACTAAATCTGCTGGAAGAGAGAATAGGCGGAACTCTTGAGGACATAGGTGTAGGCAAGGATTCTGTGAATAAAATCCCGATTGCACTGGAAATAATACAAAGAATCAACAACTGGGGTCTCATCCTATTAAAAAGCTTTGCACAGCAAAAGAAATCACCAACAGAGTGAAAAGACACCCCACAGAGTGGGAAAAAATTTTAGCCAGTCGTCCCTCAGACAAAGGACTTCTATCTAGAACATATAAATAATTGAAAAAAATCAGCCCTTCCAAATTTAAAGACCCAATCCAAAAAATGGTCATCTGAAGTGAATAGACACTTCTCAGAACAAGAAGTACAAACAGCAAACAAACATTATGAAAAATGTTCAACATCGCTGGTCATTTGAGAAATGCAAATTAAAACAACGCTGAGATTCCATCTCACTCCAGAAAGAATGGCTATCACCAAGAAATCAACCAATAACAAATGCTGGAGGGACTGTGGGGAAAAAGGAACCCTTCTCCACTGTTGGTGGGAGTATAGACTGGTGCAACTTTGGAAATCAGTGTGGATAATCCTCAAAACACTAGTATTAGAGGTAACATTAGACCCAGCTATACCCCTTCTTGGTATCTTCCCCGAAGAATTAAAGACATTATACCACTGCAATATATGTGCACCCATGTTTACAGCAGCACAATTTGTAATAGCTAAATCTTGGAAACAACCCAAATTCCCATCAAGTAATGAATGGATAAAAAAGATGTGGGTTTTTTTTTTTATACAATGGAGCACTATTCAGACATAAAGAAGGACAAAGTTAAGACATTTCTAAGTAAATGGATGCAACTTGAGACCATACTCTTAAGTGAAATAAATCAGACACGTGTAAATATTGAATTGTTTCCTGGTGTGAGAAACTGAAAGAGTAAATAAGGACCAAAATATATAATAGGTATTGTAAAATGGGAAGAAATTGTTCAAAAGGAAAGAGGAACTGGGGAAGGGGAAGAGGGAAAGGAAGGAAGGGAACAGAAAAAAATGAAAAGAAAAAAAGGATAAAATGGAAACAAAGCTTTGCAAATAGGGAGGGAAAAAGGGATTGAAGGAAGGAGAAGGGATTGGGAAAAAAAGAGGAATCAAAGTATATTATGTACAGGTACAAATTCCCTATGATGAATATGATCATTATGTATATCTAAAACATACCAATAAACTTAATTGAAAACATTTTTTAAAAATTCAAAGTGAAATAAACCGGATGCACATTTGTAAACATCGTATTGTCTCCCTAGTATGAAAATGGAATTTCACTGTGACTATTCCATTCCTTAGTCTTCTATTTTTACCTAGCTTTTACATGGCTTAATCTTATACTGAGTAATACTGTTCTCCAAAAGGTATTTGTACATTCTCTAATGCTTGAGTTTGTTAATACATAAGAATGTTTACTTGTTGTCTTAAAAAAAAAAAATACAAAAAGCTCTGGGGATGTAGCTTAGTGTTCCCTGGGTTCAATTCCTATTACAAAAGAGAAAAAAAAAAAAAAAGGTAAAGAAAACTACATGTACAGAAAAGTATATAGAAGTATATCAAAATATTAACAGTGATGATACTAAGTTGATGAAATTATTGGAAAGGATTTTTCTATATTTTGTAATTAAATATTATAATAAAAACTCTGAAATAAAAACAAAAATGGAAATTTAAAAGTATTTCAAAATGATCAGTATAGACACAAAACATTTAATATATGAGAGTCAGCTAAAGCAGTGTTTCAAAGGAAATTTATAGCTTTAATTACTAATATTAGAAGAGGAAGAAGATTAAAAACCTGTGATGTAATTTGTACCTCATATATCAAGAAAATAAAGAAAACTAAAAACAAAGTAAGGACAGAAATAATAAAAATCATAGCAGAAACAATAAGAAATAATAAACATTGATATGTAATCCTTGCTGGTTTTTTTTCCCTTGTGAAATTTCTGTTTCCTGGTCCTGAAAACTGAGGCACGCAAGATCACAGATCTGAGTTCTTAGGGGGAATACAGTAAAGTTTCCCACGAAGTTGAAGCTATGACTGCCGCCTGATCACCCAGTGTTTCTTATACCAGTGGATCAACAGCAGAGAGAGAGCTACCGTTGTGGTGGGAGAATTCACTGAAGATTCCCTCGGGGAGCTATGGTTGCTGCTACACAGGGACTGGGGGAGAAGGAACCTATTTGGAAGCTGGGGGATTCCTTGCAGCCTATTGGTGCTGCCGTGCCTGGTACAATGGTGAACAGGCCACTAGAGGAAACATGAGTCTAAGCACTCAGACCCCTCAGTGAAGACCTGGGTGTCCCTTCCAGGAAGGGAGACTAGGTCAATCCAAGTGCTGTGTAGAGGGGAGGAGAATCAAGACTGGGTGCTGGAGAACAGAGATGATGAACATCAAATACAAATGGCCTCAAGACCAGCAGCTGCGGCACTTGTTCCTCCAGCTACTGTGTATTAAGTCACTTGGAGTTTCTGGCTGGTTGTAATTATAAAGGGAGACTTAAAATTAAAGGATGATATGATCATATGGGCTGGAAGGAGTCAACCATTAATAGATATCACTGTGTTTACTTCATATTCTTTCTGCCCATCTTCTTCCCCAGCCACTGCTACAGAGACCAAGCCCAAGAAGGCATTGACTGCTTTTGTACACATCTTTGCTTCTGTTGGACACTGTATTCCTTTCCTCTTTCCTGGGGTTCTCTGATGTAATGGCATGGGACCCCATGGGAATAGCCTTGGCACTCAAGCATGCCTCACCTGAAATGTGGGGAGATGTTTCTGGAGATGGTTGAACGATGGGGTCAAGATAAAGCCTTTCTCAGGTACATAGTTTTTTTGGCTTTTTTTTGTGGGTACCGGGAGTCGAACTCAGGACCTTGCGCTTGCCAGGCAGGCGCTTACGCCGCTGAGCCATCTCACCTGCCCCAGGTACACAGTTTTGAGGCATGTGTTTTAAGCCTCCTCAGAAGGTCTTGTGTGATGGAGCCCTCACAGTGCTGGTCAGGTTAACAGGAACACATTGCTGTTTTGACTTTCCTGTCTTCTCTTTTCGCTCCTCCAGCCCTGTGTTTGTTTCCTGAGAACATCTCCAGAATGAATTGCTTTCATACTCACCTTTGTCTTATCTCTGCTTCTAGGGAACCCTAGTCTAGGACTCTCATCTTTGTAACAGAATTGATTTCCTCTGGACACCCACATGGAGCTGTGTTTATTAACTTCCCTTAGCAATAATCCATGCCATTGGGAATTAGTGCGCTTGGTTGGGACAATCCCACTTTGGAGAATTAAGGCTGGCAGCTTTCCCCAGAGAAGACTTGCTTCTTTGTTGATCTCGTTGCTAATGGCCTCATCCTTGCTCCTTATTCTTTCTCTTTTAGGAGCTTGAAATCAAACACACCCAGCATCTTTGAAACAAACTAAGCAAACATCTAAGGAGTCTTTTTAGATTAACCCTGTTCACCCGCTGCCTGGTAAATAGGCAGGATTTAGCAAATAGCCATTATACTATCCTCCAGTTGCTGTCATTTATTTTCTTTGCTATTTCAGAGTCTTGGAACCTTGTTTTCTTCTCTTTAAATGACAGACTGTTTGCTTTGGCATAGCCCCAGAGCACACCAACAGTTAAACTTGTGGCTGTGTGAAAGAGCCTGTGTTTGTTTAGAAGTTACTCAGAAGGCCGTGAGAGCAGGCGACCTGAATTTTAGGAAGTAGCCCCAGGAAATTTGGAGTATTTTCTTTCCTGTCTTCTTGCCAGAATGCTGGTTTTCCTTTGGCCAGTAGTGATTTACAGCAAGGTCAAGATTTATAATAACTGAAATTTCATAGGATATCAGATGCATTGCTTTCTTATAAGCAATTGCTTGCCCTTAAAAGATGAGTAGAAATATCGAGGGTAAGATGACATATTTAGCTTAGAGTTTTACATGACAAATGGCACTTGATAATCTTCCCAGATCAATTTTGGAAATGTAGACACAATAACAAAGAAAAAGGATTGACTCTACCTATACATCCATCATACTTGAAAAAAGATCCAGACTGGGTTAAAAACAGAATAAACTTCAAAAGAATACAGCAACTGCCCTCAACTGACCCATAAAGAAAAAAGAAATTAGAAGTAGGAAGCTGAAAATCAGGAGGCTCAAGAGTGAATTTGAGCATGGACAAGTAGACATTTTTAACAAAGGATAAGTTCACATCATCTAACAGTGACTGACAGGGTGTTTTTGGAGTCACAAAAAGGCTAGAAATCCAGAGGATTGTGGGATTCTGTGACACAGATCTCAGATTGGGCCATGGGGTTGAGAAATGGACGTAGAATTTGTCCACTTTTTGGTTCATTATTAAAATGAACATTTTTCTGAGGATCACAAATCCTATCTAAGAACATTTCTAAACATGGAAGTACACTTGGTGTTCACTCCATCTGCCTGAACTCACAAGAATTAAGGAGAACAACCGGAAACTCAAAAATGCACAGGGACTTAAAATGGTGACATTCACTTTGAGAATCTCACTGAAATGTACTTCAGAATGTACTGTTATTCTGGTTGTATCCACTCCGGCACCTGCCTCCACATTGTTTTTTCCTTATAAACATTTCCTTATTTCTTTTTTCTTTTCTCTTCTCTTCTATTCTTCCTTCTTCTTCCTTTTTCTCCTTCCCCTCCTTCTTTTGTTTTTGTTTTTTTTTTAAACAAGATCTTACTATGTAGAAACCCAGGCTGGTCTTGAACTCACAATCCTTTTGCCTTAGCTTCTTGAGTGCTGGGATTACAGGTGTGAACCACCGTGCCTGGCTGGAACATGTGACTTACATCCATGACAGTATCTGCGTTCTGCCATGTCATTAGTGAATCCCAATGGCTCTGCCTCACATGTTACCTTCATGTTTATTTTGCTTTATCTTCTCTAAGATACAGGGCATAACATAAATTGCTTCTGTTCAGAGTGATTTTTCAGTTTTAACCATTTCTTTTGTCATTTTAATTCATTTTTATTTGTCTAAGGACAACCAAAGAGAAGGGAAAATCATTATGAATTTCACCCTAAAGATATTTAAATGGTAACCAAGTCCAATAGAGGGTGACCTTTAAAAAGACTAGTTTACCTACTAGAGACCAGAATTTAACTGGCAGGAAAAAAAGAAGTGAAATTTCACAGGTTCAAGGTATTTCCTTCATAAAATTATAGAGATGAAAAGTGATGACTGTGTTATCATTGGTGTTAGCTAAGATCTCTTTAGGAAACATAGGGCACAATTTTAGAGGCCAAGTACTATGACAATCTTTCTCATTTCACCAGCATGATAGCCCTTTCGTAGTTAAAACTCAAAGATGAAATCTTGATTTTCAAAAATATGATCTTCTTAATTAGGTCAAACAGACATTAATTAAATGACAAATTCAGTTGAACTATTTTTCTTGGTATAAATTGAATGACTATCACAACTTTTCATTGTTTAACTATAACTCTAGGCCATATATATATATATATATATATATATATATATATATATATATATATGCAAAGCTGGAAAAAAATGAGCTACTGACCACTTTTGGGCAGTTATAAAAGTTATATTCTTTCCACTTAAATTACTAAAGAATGTCATATTTTCTATATTTCTAATCATGCTCCTCCTACCTACAATTTACCTTCCTGGAATATACAGAATGTTTTCCTAGTTATTTATATTATTATTATATTCTTGTCATCCTCTCCCGATTTTCCCTTCCATTTTATTACTTCCTCTTTTTTATTGCTTTTATATCTTCAGTGTTGAGAAAAACAAAATAGAAAGGCCACAAAGCTCACCATTTCCACCAAGGATAAGTATAAGAACATGCCCGCAGTGACCGTTAAGATCCAGTCCTGGACACGTGGGTCCGCAGACACTGACAGGCCAATGTACAGGCCTATGAAGGCAGTCAGCGCACTTATGAAATTCATCAGGACGGCAGTCTTCACAGAAAGTCCAGAGCTTAAGAGCACAGCAAAGTCTCCTGAAGTTTAATGGAAAAGAAAGTGCAATTATCAATTAACCAATGATGCCTTTGTGCTACAAGGCTGTTTCAAATTTCAGCAACCGGAACCAATTTTGGAAGTAAAGCTCATTGATCAGTTAATAAAGCGCTTTCCTATATTTCTCTAGGATTCACAGCCAACTCATTCTACTATCAGGAAGTTGTAGCTGGGAGCACTGGTCCTTTTGCTACTCCTAAATATAGCCTATTCAGGGAGGTCTCTGACATATTCTTCAGTTCTTGATGTCTGGTGGCATTTTCAACTTAGACAAATGCAAAATAAGGGCACCCTCTGGCCCAGGGTTTCTAAATCTTTCTTGTCGGGAAACTTGCCAGGGGAAATCATGACGTTAGATGGGCTTTTATGACTTAGGCAGGAACTGCTGTGGGGAAACAAAAAACTTAATCAGGGATTTTTAAATAATTGCAAAAGTTGGTCAGGAAAACAAATTTTTCCTTCAGAAAATAGCTTTATCATCTTGACAATAATAGAAAAATGACCTTCTTCTGTCCATACCTTTCCTCCAAAAGAAAAACGACTTACTTGTAACCTTCAAAGCACCCATTTTTCACTCTCAGGGATTGAGACTGAAACTGAATAGACACCCTGATGGCTCTATATGCTGGTTCCATTGCACAATTGGTCCCATAATAGGCCCGCTGTGGACTGTCAGTCTGACCCATGATTTAGAGCTGAGGATCAGGTGCTTCACCACTATTGTAGTAAACACAAACCCATAGGATATGGCTCCCAGGCCAGCTGTATTTCAATGCGCTCATGAAGGACCTTAGATAAATTCTCCAAGAGGGATGGGTCAATAATGTATTCGCAGCTGGGTGTGGTGGCACATGCCTGTAATCCCAGCACTCCAGAGGCTGAGGCAGGATGATCTCCGTGAGTTTGAGGCCAGCCCAGGCTATAAAACGAGTTCAAGGCCAGCCTGAACTACACAGAGAAACCCTGTCTCAAAAAAAAAGTACTGGTGTCAGGACTTGGGAAATAGATCCCGAGTGCTTCAGGAGGCATTGTAGACCTGAAAGAGGAAGCAGAAAAATGGTTGCTAAGAGCCCTCTCCTTAGGTCCTGTGCTTGTGCAAATCCATCTGTAATATTTCTGGGTCTGTTGGTGAAATCCCTATTTTATCCCCTCTTGGTTCCTGGAAGGCAGGATTTGAATTACAGGGCTATTAAGATTACCCAGAAAAAAGAGTCTTATGTGCATTTGCTACCATACGCCTGTCATTTCAATTTTATGCTTTACTTTAAACATTTTATATAAATTGGGTTGATGAAACCATGGTTTGGTTTTAATTTAAATGTTATTTTATCTCATTGCTCTGTGTTCTAACATAATGAGTGAAGTTCCCCTCTTAGTATTTTTCCCATATTTAATATGTAGATCTAAAAGTCCTTGCCAAAGTTCTTTAAAATGCAATTTCTCTGAATGACTCTCTCCCATATAGAATTCTCTGGGATTCAAACAGAGTCATTTCTGGCTCTGGGAAAAATCATAAAGGAGTCTACTTAAGTTTTACCTCAAGGTACACAAATTTGCGTCCTTTTCCTCTTATGGTTTAAATAAATCATAAATGGAAAGTATTCATCTTTCAGTCATATGTTGGCGAGATAATCCAAGTAAATCATAGCTGTAATACATTATGACTTTCTCGAACAGCAGGAAAATTTTTGATTCTATTGTCCAACTTACCCATTTCATGTGGAATTTCATGGCACAAGATAGCAATTGCTGTGGTCACTCCTGACTCGGATGAAGATGAGAAGGCTGCTCCTAACACTAGGCCATCTGCAAAATTATGCAGGCTGTCCCCAACCAGTATCATTACTGCTAATAAGCTAATGGTTTTGCCTAAGGAACCAAAAAGGTGTGAGAGGCATTAGCAAAGTGCAACATATTTCATGGGATCCTTCAAACACTATCAATTTTCCCACCCACCCTTCATATCCTTATATTGCATCTAATTAAATTACTTCACTTTCTTTCAGCTTTCAAAATAAATCAGGACTAGAGATGCAAATATGGTAACCCATGTGCTAAAATGGTGACTGTTTTCTTATTGGCTGAAACAATCATGAGATATATTATGCTTTTACAGTCATTATTTTATCATCTTGTCTAGCTATGCCAAAAGGAGAAAATAAAAACAATACAACAACCTCTCAAAATACTGATGACCTAGCCATCCGTGTCTCTTGAGGTGCATTTTAAAATAATTTAAGAACCTTGCTGTGTGTGGAATACTTATGTCCCCTCCTCACTCCATATTGCTTATGTTGAAATTTATCCTATTAATGAGATGGTATCAGGAGGTAGGGCTACAGAATTGTCTTTAAAATGGAGTTGATTTTCCAAAATTGTTCCTCTGAGTCTGACTGTCCCATGTCCATCTGCTGTACTGTGCTTTCTGCCACTGTGTGATCAACGTGTTGTTTTTGGTCATTGGTGCTGATGACCCTCCTAAAGTGCCTCATTCATCTCCCAACTGTGACCACAACAGAACCATGAACACCCCTTCACCCCCCGATTAGCTGTGGAACGATTACTCAGTGTACTTCCCTTTCTGAAAAATATCTTTCAGTACTAGATCAGTTAGATGTTGAACAAAATAAAAACAGAGCTTCGGTTTTCATGGGATTCTATTGCCTAATGCCCATTCTCTGATTAGGAGAAAGTTGATGAAATAATTTTGATCATAAATGGACTCAAGTTTTTAATGGACAGAATTTCTGATTTTAAAAACCTAAATTGTGTGTTATAACTCAGTGATAGAGTTGAACAACTCACAAACACAAAAAGCATTTTTGAGGATAACATTTGTTCTGACAGTAAACTGCCCAGGTATACTGTTTGGTAAGAATTGTCATTAGGGGCCGGTGATACAGCTCAGCGGCATAAGCACTTGCCTGGCAAGCACAAGGTCCTAAGTTTAGCTCCTGGTACCCACAAACAAACAAACAAACAAACAAACAAAAAGTATTGTCATTAGCCAAGTAGCATATTCTAAACCTCCATTAGTTATTCAGCCGAAAATATACTGTATAATAGAGGAAAGGAGTAGCTCTTGTTACTGTTGGAACTGAACACGTTATTCTAATAATTATATTCAGTAGAAATAGAAAGAAGTTGCTTTCTGGGTTCTAACCCACACATGTGCTAGGACTAAGGGAAACCGTATTATAATGTGGTGAGCTATTTCGTTTGGGGAGTGTAATTTGGTACACTGCATATCCCACTTTATAAAATAACATCAGGAAACAGCAATAAGATCCCAGATTTTCAGCCAGGAGATAGCTGTACTGACTGTGTTACAAAGCTGGCCTGTGCATATGACCTGGAAAAATCATGCATATTTATAAATATCACTGTAGGACTAACTTATATTTTTCTTCTGTTTTACTAACTCACTTTATTCTTTTAAAAAACAGGCAGATTTCAGAAACAGACCTAAACATGCAAATTAAATATTAAATTATTAAATTGAGGGAGTTTACACTGGCACAGCCTGGAGCTCTCAGAGCTTAATAACAGCCTCAAATCATTTGGCTCCACCTGTCAATTTTTAGAAATAAAGTCTTCAATATGAAAACAAAAATTATTTTAATTTAAAGTGATATATTTGATAACACTATAGCATGCAAATAAAATTGTGATTTCTATGTGCCTACACATAGCTTTGATATTAACAGAATACATTCAAATGGGAGATTTTTAGAAAATATGTACTCTGCTAGGAAACATGTGGCCTATTTTGCTTCTGTTATTTCATTATCTCTCATTACGGATTTCTAAATGTCAGATTATGGATATGTAACAAGCCACTAGGCAAATATTCACATTTGCATGTAAGCCACAAAGAAGACATTGTGGATATTCTTTAAGATAAACATTATTTAGTGGAAGATAGGTATCCACTGGTAATTTAATGTACTCATTATAGAAATATCTATGATGTTTTACCTTTGCTCATATATCTGGCAGGCACATTAAGTTCCACATTTTTGAACTATCCAAGGTTTTCCATGTTGAAATATGGGCTGGAGCTAATATGATTTGTTTTTTTTTTTTGTTTGTTTGTTTATTTAAATCAGACTGTGGATAGGATTTTCACATCCTGTCTTTTGAAACTCAAGTTGAGCTCAACCAATGAGGTAATATAAAACAAGTCATCCAATAGTTGAAGCTAATTCAGTATTTTCCTGGCAAAGGGGCAGTTACATGTTCTAATTTGGATTTGTTCACCATTCATTCTCTATGCCAAGTTTAATATCTATAATGGGACGATATGAAGACTGCAAAATATTTGTATAGGATGATTGTTACTTCCTGGTCTAGTTTCCACTCCCTGCTCCTAATTGGACTTGGCATATCCTTGTCTCCCTTTCCTTTCTTAAAAAAAAGTTTGTTGTAGATCTACTACATGCTAAACCTTCTAAATTAATCCTGGGATTAAAAATTTAAAAAGAGGGCTAGTGATATAGCTCAGCAGCGTAAGGGCCTGCCTGGCAAGCGCGAGGTCCTGAGTTTGGTTCCTGGTACCCTCATAAAGAAAAAAAAAAAAAAATTAAAAGGAAAATTACATCAACAATGTCCTGAAAGCATAACTGAAACAAATATGTAAGTACATGTTTTGAATCAAATAAATCACATGAGTTAGTACAACAAAAACAATTAGAATACTCATCATTAACAATAATAACACACTAAAAACTGTTTGCTCTTCTTAGTATTTATATCCCAAATGACATGGCAAACAATGGATAGAGAAAATTCTCATTTAAGCCTGTATATGTGGTACCCAAAACACTGAATGTCTTCAAACATTCCTTGAGTGTATAAAAGAATGTGAAAGAATTCATGAATGCATGATGAATTAATGATTATAAACAAATTGTTGGTGTATTAATATTTCTTTAGCTCCCCAAAGCTGGGGCTTATTAACTATGTGATCCTGAGCAATGGCTTAACCACTCAAACAATTGGTTTCTTCACTTGTATAATTTGGATAATATTTATTCTTGCTTCCTTAAATTGTAGGAGAATTGAATTGAGAGACTCCATTTCAAGTGTTTAACACTATGCCTAGCACATAAACAATGTTTAGTTCATGGCAGTCATTTAACAGTTGGTTAACTTATTATAGAATGAGAATAACTAATCACGATGGGGTTAACATCAAAATATCAGGAAGTTTATGTCACAGCAGAGGACTATAAAAGAGAAAAAATAGGGGAAAGATCTAAAAGCAACTGATGAAAACCAAACCAAAACAAAACAAAAAACTTCAGAAACACAAGCAGAGATAAAATTCTATCTAAAATTGGTAAATTTAATTCAGAAATAGTGAAAATCATAGAAAAGAGATTGATGGAAAATGAGAGAAACACGGGCCGGTGAGATAGCTCAGTGGCATAAGCGCCTGCCTGGCAAGCGCGAGGTCCTGAGTTTGACTCCTGGTACCCACATATGAAAAAAGGGCCAGTGATATCGCTCAGCGGCATGGGCGCCTGCTGGTGAGCGAGGTCCTGAGTTCAACCCCCAGTACCCACAAAAAAAAAGAAAAAGAAAATGAGAGAAACAAATGAGTTACTGAATAAAATGTGAAAAATGGGCCATTGTTGACTTGAACTCTACTGTCTCAATGACACAATAAATGAGCTAGACATTTGTGTTCAATTTTCAGTTATCTATGATAAAAGTTGAAGAAAACCAATGATGTCTCCATATTTCATGGTTAATTAAAAGTTTCAAATGTCATATGAGAATGATTAAGAAGAACTCTGATGTATAAACACTAATTACAGATATCAGGGGAATAGTCTTAAATGATTGGGGAAGACAGACAGACAGATCTTAATTAAAGATTTTTTGCAAAGTTTTTAATAAAATATATGCCCAATATGAAATCTATATAGTTTTGACATATTTATTTTAAAACACTTTCTGTGGCACTTATTACATTTAAAGTGTAGCTTTTAAAAATTGGTACTCACATTTTCTGTTGGAGGTTGTCATACTGGCTACGGAAATTTCAGCTGCCTGTGAATCTTCTGGGCCTTTCTATTTTAAATTTAAAAATAATTGATCAAAGGTAAATAGCAGTCATATTGGATTGAAACACGAAACATCTTAAGAGCTATGTTAATTTTTTAAAACAAAACCTTTTTTTTAACCTTTTTTAATGTACTAGCTATATATTACAACTAAGTTTTCAAGATAAAATACATGTCAAACTGAAAGTATGTCAACGGAGCATACTTTTTACACTACTAAATTTAGCTGAATATAACACACTTGTGTAGATCAATATCTTCCACAGAGAGCCGAAGGCTCGTGAGGCAGTCTATAGTCCAGACTTAAATTACGTAAGTGTTTATGAAACCCAGAAGCTGTAGAAAAAAAAATCCTTGACCTAATTTGCCCCATTTCCTGTAGATCTAAAATTCATTTTTCAGTTTGTAAATTGATAGGGTATTCTGGATGGAGAAGAAACCCGTGCAAACTTAATACCTCATTTTATTCATTGCGTCATAATATTCTGTTTTTATTGCTTTTCCAGTCAGTGAAAAAATCTTGACAATACAGAAAGTAGATCAATGGACTTAAAAAGACAAATACAATCCATTTATTAAAATTTTCACCCTTTAATATGAAAGAGAAGGAGATTTTGTAATTGCCTCCTGTGGTATGAATTATGATTACGTGATTTTATTTCAAAGACTGACTTGTAGTTCAGTTTCTGGAAGACACTCTTCTATGCTTAACATTTTTAATCCATTGTGAAAACAATCCTCATCATGTGGCATTAAACATACACTTTTAAAAGGACATTCATATCATTCTCTCACTCAAAGTTGTGGAAACTTTGACACAAATTTAGTGTGAAACAAGCATCTTTTTTATGTAAAAGAGAGAAAGTAATGTTCACATGTTAGAGTAGAGCATCTATTCAAAAGATATGCTGCTTTTGGGTAAGGAGGGATAAGAAGTAGAGTTGGATCCATGGGATAGAGTTATTAGAGTTTCAAGCCTCTTTCCTGAAATTGGGTCCATCTAGAAACAAAACAAAACAGAATACCCAATTTGATCATTTTATGTTATATCAAAAACCTGATTATAATTAAAATGTTTTATAATTCCACTAAAAGACAGGAGTTCAAATGTTTAATAAAAGAACACTTTTTTTTTTTCCAAAACAGCTATATATTGTCACACTATGTAAAGGAAACTACAGACAAACATCCAAGTCTCCTTGTTAATTGAGAAGAATTATGAGTTTTCTTCCTTCCATCTACACTTTCCTGGAAAAAATGGGAAATTGAACCCATCAAACAATCCTGCAAGTTCATATGATCCCTATTTACCTCGAGGTTGATCTTGCAGTTCACGTACTGAAATGAACGGTGAATATATGGTATTAGTGAGCTGGGATGTTCAAATAGTTCAAAACTCGCTAAGTTCACCTCAGAGACTTGCTTATGCGTATCTTGTGGCTCTGGATCCTCCATTCAAACGGAAGTAGTGAAACCCACCATTAAGTGATTTTAAAACTAATCCCAGCCTAAAGTTACCTTGTTTCAAACCACATTTAAAATACCTAAGGAATTATTTGCAAGCAATTATTTATTATAAATAATAACGCTTTCAAAAGTCACTTAAGGGAATATTTTTATGGTCCTACTTCTAAGTTAGCATTAGATCTGCAACCCACTGCCACACTTCTATTTTGCTAAGTTAATGTCTCATAAGGAGCTCAGTTACGTCTCTCAGAAATCTATCCTTGTACTGTAACCCCCCTATATCAAAGCCATGGTTACAAGAGCCATGTAGCCACATATACAATTGTTTATTGCTTTCTTCTTTAAGAAGAATAGGAATATTATGTTGAGCCTTATTGGCGTTATACTGGCGTCTTCACAAGCATTTAATTTTTTTTTTTTTTTTTTTTGTGGGTACCGGGAATCGACCTCAGGACCTCACGCGCCAGTAGGCGCCCGTGCCGCTGAGCGATATCACCGGCCCCTTTTTTCGTATGTGCGTTCCGGGAGTCGAACTCGGGCCCTCACGCTTGCCAGGCAGGCGCTTACACCGCTGAGCCATCTCACTGGCCCACAAGCATTTATCTTTTTAATCATCCCACCAAACAATTTTGAGAATATGGACAATTTTATTGTAAAAAAATTCAGTAGAATCAAAGGCACTTGCTATAAAACAAGTCATTGGACAGAATCAGTTTTCTTCCACACTGTGAAATGAACACCCCAGTCAGTCCTAGACAAACTAAGGATTAATCCCTCGTTCAACATTTATTTGCATCAACCTAGGAATGGTTAAAGGTTAAGCAGAATACAACACGTAAAGGTCAGCTGTTTCATGAAAACTTGTAAGCAAAATGATGAAAATTGATCATTCCACCAATCTGTCATGTTTCCAAGTGGAGCAGATAGCAATGACTTAGATCTCTGGAGCGTGTTCTGTACTCCTTAAACAGCTTCTAAGTGACTGGCCACAATTCCAACATTTATCATAGGCAAGAATAGGCAAGTCAGGAGTGGTTTCTACTCTATACACACCGCTGGTTTCCACCTATTCATTGAGGAATAAAGGAAAGAAGGTGATTGAATCAATAGAATGCCTCAGAGCAGTAACTTACCAACTGGATAGTTGAAGCAGACTTGCCTCTGCCTGACTGGTCACCTAACTCAGGGTTGAGTGCAAGATGGTGGGAATGTCCCATGTGCCCATTAACCAGGGACAGGCCCTGCTGGATGAGGGTGTTTTAAAATTAGTGGAAGCCAAAGGAACACAGAGGCAGAGTTGGTCAATTCCATGGTTCTATTGAACATTTTGTTTATGGGCCAAAGTGTTGGGTGGCACAAAAGGAGAACTGGACTGGAAAGACTTCGTTGTGATGAGTATTTGTTAAGATGTCTAATCTTACAGAAGCACAATCCTGCCCTAAAATATGCATGCTCTGAATACTTTAAGAATGTAACTTCGAAAACCTCTAGTTATGATTAAAAGAGCCTTGAATAGTAGTAGTTTTCATATTGTCTTTTTCATACATTTAAATTTTATATTTATACAAAATTTAATTTTGAATACAGACTGAGCTATCACAATGCTGATTATTAAAACTGTATTGCAATTTTAGTAGTATAAGTACTAAAATAATATCTCCAGAAATGTATTCACCAAATAAAGCACTGTACTTGTAAACATTGTATTTCTTTTATTGTATGCAATAATGTTAATCTTGAAATTGTGCTCTTAAAACTCATTTTAAATTCCCAGAAAAGCTGAAGGGGAATTGAACAAATTGCATTTTCAGCTAGTCAGAATTTCTTTCATATATTTCCATCTTGGTTAAATTTCTAACTATTAGGTAAGACTGGTATGTTAGCATTATAATTTAGTTTTCCTGGTTCAAAAAAGCTAATCTATTGAATATAAATGGGATCTATTATGTTTCTTTATGCTTCTTGAGATTAGAACTCCTTTTGAGGAAGTTAATTTCCTAAACATTTAGGGTAAATGCTGTGATTGAAGCTTGTATTTCCAATTTCCAAATTATTATACCATCCTACCTTGAGCCGTAGGCCAAAGAAAAACCTTACTGTAGTATGACGGAGCATTTTTATGAGACTTGATCTAAAATCTATTTGAAACCTTGATATTTACTTGTTTTTGGAAGTTTCAAACTTAAAGAAAAGCTTAAAGAATTGTACTGTGGTACTCAAGATAACAACTTTCCAGATTTTATAATAACATTTCACTATATTTTATCACACAACTATCTGTCATCCCTTTATATAACATTAAATGCATTTTATTTTTTGATTCATAAAATAGAATTTTAAACAAATTTAGAAATGATTTTAAAGGCATTAATATTTGCCCTGGGCACATCATTATATCTACATTGATAGTTACTTAAGTGAACAGGCAAAGGGCCAGAGAGTGGGGAGAAAACCACAGAGGACTGCAGGGTCCCACATCACTGCAAGGAAATACTACTTTATTTTTCTCTTGGAATCTTTCACAAGCATTTATCTTTTTAACCATCCCACCAAATAAGTAATCTATTTTTCTTATAATGTATATATGCAGAAGAAACATAATTCATGGATAAAACACATTGCTTTATACATTTCATCATACACAGAGAAGTTGATCAAATACAGGCACAATGAATTATTCAAGCTAGAAAGAGATTTGCTATGAATCACATTTCTGAGTTTCCTGTGTCTGTAATTTTAAATGCCCTTCAGATAGATTATAACAAGTGATTTTATGAATTTTTAAAGTTTTCACTTTCTTGCTTGTTTTTGTTTAGAAAAGACATCCAAAATACTAATTAGTAGTTTAAGACTTTGGGCCTCTTCTTTCCCCAGACATGAAATGATGTCCTATCTTGAACCAACCATGAAGATTAAACAGAAGATTGTAACAAATATATTAACTGGCCAGCAACAGATGTTTAAAAAAATAATAACCATAATTAAGAGTAATTTGCTATTCAGGGTGATTTATATATTCTTTAAGTTAGAGTACCATCCCTTACATAGACAATTTCATGAAAATGTCATTACTTCTGAACAAGCATCTTTGAAATAAAATTTTTAAAATGGTATAAAACCTTGAAGCAAAAGATAAATAAAACTTAAAATATACCTTGGCATTTGGTGCTACAAGAAGAATAAAACATTTTTCTATCAAAAAGAATCCATGAATGCCTCCAATTAATCCCAACAGTTTCCAAATATGACCTTTGCTTTCATGGAAATGTCCAAACTCTGGTGCTTCCTGCTTATGCAAACCAAGAACCTTAAAAAAAAAAGGAAAGAAGAAAATATAACTTTTGATGGCTTAAACATCAAACAGAGTAGGCATAATAGTTTAATGTATTTTAAGTAAAAGGAATCCCATGACAACTGAGATAATAAAAAGCCCAGTTTGCTTTCGAATATGTGAATACTTCCACTACACCATTTAATCAACCTCAAATAAAATGTGTACTACAGAAAATAAAGGAGAGTTTTGAAGGAGAACTTGTGCTAGTGAACAGGAACATTTAAGCTTTATTTTAGCTAGTGGCCTAGATTTCCATTCATTCTCAGTCTTTTGGCTGGATTTGTTTTTTCAGAAGTTCTAGCTCCATCTGTTTACAGAGCAATGCTTTATAAGATAATAACATATGTTATATCCAAGACACATATAAATATATAGTTCATTTGAGGTTTCATGTAAGCTTTATTCTCCCCATTCTCCGTTGCAATTAAAGTAAACTCTTAATAAATATTCAAATCGGTAAGAAATCCAACTGGAAGGCATTCTAGTGAATGCAACATGTGAATGGTTGACTCGACACTTTGACTGACTTTAGGATTTTCTTTTGGTAGCGCTTACGATTGAGCCATTGAACCCAGTGAATGCTGAGTTACTTCTCAGTCCACTCTTTTTAAAAATTTTATTTTGAGATAAGATTTCACTAAGTTCTCCAGACTGGCCTCAAATTTGCAATCATCCTGCGTCAGACTCCTGAGGAGTAGGAATTACGGGCATATGTGAATGCACCCAACTTCCTGAATTCTTATTAGTGAATCATTTTGTATCATTCCTTCCCCAAGAAAAGGAAATTTGCAAACTGGGTCAGTGGTTTCTAGATTTAGGATGCTCCTGATGACTAAATTCAAAAAAGGAAAAAAATTATATATGCATAGATTTATGTGTATATATTCACAGCTATGTATGTAAGCTTTTATGTGTGTACAAACACACAGTCAGCACTCCATGCCTGTGGACTCTGCATCCACAGATTCCACCAACTGTAGATTAAAAATATTCCGGGGAAAAAATGCATCTCTACTGAACAAGTACAGATTCCTTTCTTGTCACTATTTCCTAAATAATGTAGTACAACAACTTTTTACATAGCATTTACATTGTAATATGGTATTATAAATAATCTAGAAATGATTTAAATATGAGAGAATAGGAATAGGTCACAAGCAAATAATACACTATATCATATAAAGTACTTGAATTCTGGGTTTTGGTATCCTCAGGACTCCTAGAGCCAGTCTCATGTAGAGAGAGGGTTAACTTGCATAAACGTGTGTATACGTGTGTGTATGTATGTGTATCTCTACATATACTTTGAGTACGTATCTAGGCATAACTAAAATCAAATACGTATTGGCCAATTTTTCTTTTCACATGAATATTAACATATACCCATCTAATACTTGTGATTGCCATTTTTTTTCACAAAATAAAACAGAAAAAAATACGATCTCATGGTAAAATGTAGATCTTTAAATTGAATGAGTCTAGCAAAAAAAAAAAAGAAATGGGGAAATCACAACAGTGGTATTTTTCTCATTTCTGTATAAATTTTGAAAACTTGGATCATATTCAGGAACTGCTAACTTCTCTAGCTTTCCACCACATTTGTACCACATCTTTCTTCCTTTTTCCAAAAACTCTTGTCCTCATCTCTCTTCTCAAGCCAAAAACTCACCTTCTAAATCTCATGAAACACCAAGCTAATCTTTAAGGTTCACCCCTGTAAACGTTTCCCACCTATCCCCAAATCCACCCTGGCTGCCCCTAACTGTGTGATCCCCTTGGAGAGACACCAGGCAGCTTTCCGATCTTTTAGCTGTTTCCCAGGATCCCTGGCAATGAACAACACTGCAACCACTGTGATGACCTAGAAAAAGGCCTCAGCCACCGCCTCAAGCCAATAAGACCTGAAATATTTCCAGAAAATTAGATTACAAGGGAAATTAAAACTAATAATGGTTTGTTTTATTTCTTCAATGCTCACTCTGCGATTTTCCAAACATCAAATAATCATTGAGCCTCTCAGCAACAAGAGTGACCCTGTAGAAAACCACTAGAGGGTTGTGGAAAATTTTAACATGTCAGGCGTTGCAAGGGGTGGGGTCATGGGTCCATTGTCATCATCTATATTAAGAGATTTTAGAGGGAAAAGATAACTTCCTCTGTAAAGCCTTCCACCTGGACTCTTAGCATCTCAGGTCTTCATCCTCTCACTTCTGGTAAATAAAGTCTAAGAAGACTGTAACATAGGGCCAGCTTCCTGGTGCTAACATTTTCTTCATGAGGAATCTGACACTATTAGTCAGGCAAGAAAGAGAAATCTACTCTGATGGCTCAAATGAAGAGATATTAATGATGGCACAATGGCAGAGGTGTGGGCAGGGCTGCGGGATGAACAAGGGATAATGAAGCACGCCCAGACCAGCAAGCTCAGGAACCACTACCACCCTTAGGGCTGAGAGGGCAATAGGAAGAAATGATGTCGCAGCTCAGTGAGAGATGGTGCCACCTAGGACATCTAGATGCAATGTGACCCCTATGTAGCTGATTCTGGAGCAGATGTGCAGGGTGGTGGGGACTGAGAAGGAGCACCCCTTCCTCTCTCTCTCTCTCTCTCTCTCTCTGCTGCTACCCTGGATTCTCCTTTTTGCTTCCCATTGGCTGAACCCAAATAAAAATCCAGACTGCAAAGAGCTGGAGAGATACTACTTCCTGGGGCAAAAAAGAACAAAGAAAAGCAGAAAGAGGATCTGAGTTGGGGAGTGAGGGGAGGCCACTGGAACAAACCAGTGTAGTGTCTGGTGTTTGCTTGTGAATCTTTCTTAATAGGAATCAAGGTCTGATCACCTTTTTTTTTATATAAATTTCAAACGTAAGAATTGCAGGTGGTGAACTTAATGTCTTGTCATTGTTTCCCTTCTGCAAGTATAGAGAAGCTTAGGGCAAATAATATTTCCTTCCAAGGAAAATATTGGCCACCATATTTATTATTGAAGTGCCCATAAAAGTTCACATAGAAAGCTCTAGTAGTTAAATGTAAAGAGAAACTAGACATATTGTGATTCTTTTCATGTAAGAGAAATCATGTGATATCTAAGTTTGTGTGCCTGGCTTATTTCACTTAACATTATGTTCTCAAATTGCATCTATTTGCCTACAAATGCCTCAAGCTTATCTTTCTTCATGGTAGAGTAGTACTCTGTTGTGCATAAATACCACATTTTCCTTAGCCATTCATCTCTTGATGGATACGTGTTAATCTTGGATGTTTTCAACATCTAGCTATTACAAACTGTGGTTCTATAAACACAGGTATGCGTGGGTCACTGTACAATGATGACTTTAAATCTTTAGGGAAGAGACCTAGAAGAGGGATAGCCGGGTCAAATGAAATTTCTACTTTTAGTTTTTTTGAGAAATCTCCACAGTGATTTGCATAGTAGTTGTACTCTGAGTAACATTTTGGCCACTCTATTAAATGGTACACAGTTTATTAACCCTTGTCATTCTTTAATTCTTTCATTATGAAATTTTGTTTTTTTCATAGAAGAGTGCTTTTTAATATTTTCTTATCTACATATAGTACTTTAAAATTTCAATAAATAAATAGAAGAGAAATTAGACACACTGCATCTGAACTGGAAAGAAACAGATTACCTGAGGAATAAGGTGGAGCAGAGCATCCCCTGAGAGCGTCCCAACAGCTAAGCCCACGAAGAGCTGTAGAACGAGACTGTAGTTCTCGCAGCTGTGGAAAAGGACCAGCGCGGTCCCGAGCATGGAGCCCAGCGTGAGAAGCATCACGGCTCCTGTGCTGTAGCCGTATTCTAAGTCAAAGCAGATCACAAAACTTCAGAGCTCGTGGATGTCAGCTAGTGGACATGCCACAGCCATCTGCCCACCAATAACAGCTGACAGGGATATGTAAATGGTTCAATCCCCAGCACTACCCACCCCCAAAAATTAAGATGGAAAATTTTATGTTGTATTTAACACAATTTAAGTGAATTGTTGGAATGGTCATACACCAACATGGGTTTTATTTCATTCCAATTTAGTATAAATAACCCCTCACGTTGTAAAATCATCTCTAAAGATTTTCAACCTATCCCATTCCTCCCCAGGGAGACTCTATGTGGGGGATGTCATTCTTCTTATCAAATACATGAAGATATTTGAATTTTAACATGGGTACCTAGATATCTAATAAAATGCAAAACTGTCGTATATTTTGGTTTCTATAAAAGATCATAAAATGTCAAGAACTCACAAGGACAAATTAGGGTCTGATATTTCCCAGTAAAAAGGCAAAGTTTCAAATTCTTCTATTTCTCTACTTTTCTCCCCTTGGTCCTGTGGGGAGGTGCAACGTAATACTGAAGAATGAATGTTTCATTACTTAAGAATTTATAGAATCTTTTTAGGTCCTCTGTGAGTCAGGTTTTGTCTACTCTCATGTGGGAAGTACAGCCTAAAAAACCATCAGTTCCCGACATTTGCAATCAAAGGACTCTGCTAATTTACCCCAGGTCCCTGAAAAGGTGCCATAGTGTCTTGATTGGAGTTAGATGATTTGCAAATAGGTTCTGCCTAAGCATTTCCCATCATTGCGATCAAACTTTTTTTTTTTTTTTTTGTGGGTACCGGGGGGTCGACCTCAGGACCTCGCGCGCCAGCAGGCGCCCGTGCCGCTGAGCGATATCACCGGCCCCTTTTTCGTATGTGGGTTCCGGGAGTCGAACTCGGGCCCTCGCGCTTGCCAGGCAGGCACTTAAGCCGCTGAGCCATCTTACCGGCCCCCATTGCGATCAAACTTGACCTACCTATTAAACTCTTAGCCATTCCTGAGCAGCTATTTAAATAAGGCTAAAATTTGATTTACATATGCCGATAGTCATCTTTCCTGGAAACTCAGCTGAAGGTGGCACTTTGGGGTTGAATTACAGCATATGGAAAAATATTCCCTTAATAATGTTCCCTGTGTTTGACTTCTCTTCAGTGAAACATCTTCCATTTCTGTAATTTCCGAAAGCCAATACAAGACTTTCTCTTCAATTATATAATGCAAAATTTTAAATTGAGAAGAGCAATGTTTTTCTGGATTCTTCAGTGTGCATTACTTGTGACTTTTTTTCAGGAAAACTATTCCCTAGGAAGGTCTCAGAGCTTTATTAGAAATGGAATAAAACTTTCTTCGTAGATCTTCAGAAATCCCTTCCCAATCAGCCTGTATGTCCCAGGCACCAGGCCAGGTGATATAAACATGCTCATGGATGCTCAGCATGCCACACTGCTGTCCTCATCCATTCATGGGCGTTGCTGACCACCAGGTGCTGAATTATTTAGTCGGTCACTTTAAATGAAGGTTTTTTCCCTCCCAGTGAGTGTGGAGTCTTAGGTATCTAGCCCGGGCATGTTTTTTTTTTTTTTTTCACATAAATCTTCCAGTGAGCCACTTGCTGGTATAAAAACCATTGTGACTTAGAGGTGAGTAGCTAAACAATTCAATGAAGATGGCATTGTAGGCTAGCTCAAAGGGAAAGAAAGCAGCTCTGAAAATATTTTGAGGTCTTCAGATCAAAAGTAACTTCTGGGTTACGTGAGTTAAATTGTCGCACTTTTAATCTATGCTGTCGCTATTCCTTTTGGAGGAAGCTTAACTACACACTGCTTTAAATTTACTGAACACATGTTTATAGTCATCTTATCATCAGAACCTCACAGGTGCCCTGTGCAGTCTATAAGAGAGCTCATCTACAGTGACTCGGTGGGACGAGTGTCAGTGTTGGTCTCTTCACTTCCTGGAGCTACTGGCCATGCCTGGGAGGCTGATACCCTCATCCCAGAGCAGCCCAATGTGCCTTCGTTTTTTTATATGCTCCATGACATGTAAAAGGTTGGAAAGCACTATAGTATATCACTGTTTTCCCACCCCGTGCATACAGAAAAGGCTTAGGGAGAAGAAATTGCTTAAGGTTACAGGTTAGCTGCAGATGAGACAAGACTCAACTCTGCATTCCAGATCCCAATACTAATGCTTGTTCTTTTATGCTAAACCACTTCTCAACATGGCTTTAGTAATAGGTCCATGCCTGAGTCAGCTCTAGGGAACAAAATCAAGTTTTACAACTTACATACAGAATCTAACGTACTCATTGAAAAGTAGAATAGTGTCATAGCTAGAAATAAGGACTCTGGGACCAGCTTGCTTGAGTGTGAATTCCAACTTTATAGCTTACTGGTTGTGTATCCTTGAGCAATTCATGTAACATTTCCGTGCCTTGGCTCCCTCACTTGCAAAATGAGGATAATAGAAATAATACCTATACCTCCTTGCATCATTGGGAGGATATGTGTTAGTAAATAAACAATGCTTCAAACAGCACCTATCCCATAGTAAGCATCCTGCTCTCACTAGTCTCATCACCTAGATGGTGGACACCAGCTTTCTAACGAAGAAGCAGAACTTACTCTCTAGAGTGGTAGGTAGAAGCTTTGCTTGTTGGTCCTTGGGCAGCTGGCAAGAGCAGCTGAGGAGTTGCTGGATGATCCCTGGACTTATGTGCTTGAAGTCCTCCTTAGATATGGGTGAAAGGCTGTTCTGTAAAAATATCTCCCCCAGCTGCCTAGCGGAGAAGCAAGTCTGTATGGAGAAAACACACATTGTTACTAACCCCAGACTGAACCAGGTTGCCACCCACTGCCAATCTTGAGGACCCAGAACTGGGCGGAATGACTACCATGGTGTGTGAAGCATTTCTCTGCTACCTTTTGTTAATTTAACTTTTTGTTAACTTCCAAAGATTATTTTAAGTCTCAGATCAAAGTCTGAAGTACCTCATCTTTATTCTAAGCATTATTTAATATTTCTTGCACATTTTTTCTCTCCTGAAGAGACACACTGTATTTTACAATGTGTTGCATGATGTTCTTACCAACAGCCTAAGGACACCTCCATGTTTTTGTGGTTTGTTGTTTTTCAACAAAGCTAAGACTTCCTATGATAAGTGGGAATGCAGTGGTGATGAGGTCATTGTGTTTAATACTCTCTGATTTAATAAGTCTGTGCTGGCAACACATTTCCAAAAGTAACAGAAGGTTAAATTTATCAAAAATGAAAGCTAAGTTAACTGGCTGGTGTGCAAACACTGGATGGTACAGCCCCCTCTGTGAATTGACATCCCCTCTCCATGAAAAAGTGGAAATCATTGTTATTTTCTACTGACTTTACCTATTTTTATCTATGTTTTTATATTTTTCCACATTACATAGGCATACTTATAAGAGATAAGACTTATAAGTAACAGATGCAATAAGTCTCTAAAAACTTCCAAAAGGTGTTTGTCCATTACAGAAGTGAAAGCTGACATCTTACGCATCAAAGATTACAATGATAAGAATGCCAGACAGTTTCTCTAGTACCAATGGATGACTTCTATTGAAATAAAATCCCCCATTCAATATCTTTGTAATCTTTAGTTGCAATCAATAAAGTATTTTGAGGAAAAAAAATCAGATTTATAAGGGTGGCCTGATGTTCTAAGCTGTAGAATGTAAGGATTTCTAACAAAAGCACATTAGTAATCAGAAAATAATGACATATTTGCCGGTCCCTGTCCCCCACCTAAAAGACTTTGGCGATGATTTCACAGGTGAGAAATCTTTATTTTGTTCAGGAAATGTTTGGTTACATGGAACAGAAACCACTTGAAACAGAAAAACAAGAGGAGCCTGCAGTGGAAGTGGTCAGAGGGTCACAGAATAGAATCGAGGGATAGACGGAAAGCTGCGCCTTGGAAGGAACTGTGAGCTGAAACTGGAAAATGAGAAGCAAAGATGTGCATGCGTGTGCATGCTTGCACTCCAAGTCTTTTCTCTTTCCTGCTTCCCCTGTACGTAAGAATTTCCTTTTGCAGCGTAGCCCTCTCATTTGGTACACACATGGCCATAGAAGTCCCAATGCGAAGTGCCCTTTCCCTCCAGGCCCCATGACTGGTTGAATCTGCAAATCCTGAGAGAGATCTGATTGGTTCTGCAAAGTCATGGATAGGTTCTGCTGAGTCAGAACCTATCTGATTCAGATAGGTTGGATCAATTATGCCCAGGTTGAAGGAGTGAGAAAGACATTTCTCAGAAAGGGAATGGGCAAGAACTCCCAAAGCTTTCTACTCTGAAAAGCATCAACAGAAAGTTAAAGTGTGGTAATTTTCCCTTTATTAAAATGATGCATGCCAAAGACAACATTCTCTTTTGCTCATTTGTTACTGAAGGAATCCAATTATTTCATTGTTAAAAATATTAATAAGAAGAAAGGGAAACTAATGACAAACTTTTGGTGATGAAGCTTTCATAATAAATAATCCTATTAGAAAATGCGTGACTAGCAAGTAAAAGACTGGAGAGATAAACAGGAACAGAATGCTATGTATCTTTGCCCAGCTCACTGTCCAGAAACTGAATCATTTCCAGTTTTAGAAAACCATCTCCTAGAGGAAGGTTATTCTATTCTAAGCTTTTGTGCCCTTGATCTTTGCTTGCCGCATCTGTGCTTTTTAGGTCTTCTTTTAAATTTCTTCTGAAATCACTAATGCAAATGTCTGAATGGTGATTCATTACGTTCTATGAATTTTTAACACAAAACATGTTTAACGAAGAAGAGAATAGAATTAAAATTAAGATGATCTGGCCAATAACTTCTTAAACATCTTTATTCTTCTACAGAAAACATCAATATGCGTATGCTTGTGTTGATGTCATCAGACATCTATGGACATTTTCAGATGTATTCTACATTTCTAACTCTTATTCTTTAGTTTGGACACACTTGGAGGGCTTATCAAAGACAGATGGTAGAGCTTGGGATGTGGCTCAGTGCTACTATGCATGAGGCCCTTGGTTTATTCTCCAGTACCACAAAATAATACTAATTAATACTAATACTAATACTAATACTAATACTAATACTACTATTACTAATAATAAGTAAAATAAAAGAGTGC
The DNA here is from genome assembly GCA_028451465.1 of Erethizon dorsatum. Taxonomy (NCBI): domain Eukaryota; kingdom Metazoa; phylum Chordata; class Mammalia; order Rodentia; family Erethizontidae; genus Erethizon; species Erethizon dorsatum. Next base: position 43,253,833 of record CM051831.1, on the reverse strand, counting down.
TGGGCTCCATTCCCAGGGCTCCTGATTCAGTAGATTCTTAGGTGGGGTGTGAGAATTTGCATCTCTAGCAAGTTCTGAGCTAATGTCGATGCTTCAGTCCAGGAACAAGATGTGAAAAAGCATTGATTTAAACAATACAGGCAGGGTCCCCAGATCTGGTGTCCCATATAAGAGTCCCAACAAGAATCACAAAGAAAAATCACATGATGGAAGAGAGGAGAATAATTACAGAAGAGGTTGTTTTGTTTATTTTCCACAGTCACCGCAGACCATGATTATGAATGTTCTTAGGAGACGCATGTTTTTGCCAGGTATAGTGGTGCATGTTTGTAATCTTAGCACTCTGGGAGGCTGAGGCAGGAAGATTATAAGTTTCAGCCCAGCCTGGACAATTTATTGACTCAGTGAGACCCTGTCTCAAAATAAGAAGTAAAAAAGGCTGGGAATGGCCTTGGGTTCAATCCCCAGTAACACTAACGCTAACGCTAACACCAACATACACCACACACACACACACAAACACAGCATGCCGTAAGTAAATAATGCCTAAAAATGTTGTAAAAACCTTTATCCTTTTTGCAAATAGTGTTTCCATAAGGCAAATTTAACCCCTTTCTGGGAGTTGGCCCTGAAGAAACATTTAAGAAGGTTTCACAAAGCTTAATTTGGAAGTCAACTAGTGACCTTCAACTGTATACAATAAGCATCTATTTGAAAGAATCAGATGAGATACATTTTATACATGGAAAAGGCAAAAGAATTTGACTTTTAAAAATATATAATAGCGGGGCCGGTGAGACGGCTCAGCGGCGTAAGCGCCTGCCTGGCAAGCGCGAGGGCCCGAGTTCGACTCCCAGAACCCACATACGAAAAAGGGGCCGGTGATATCGCTCAGCGGCACGGGCGCCTGCTGGCGCGAGGTCCTGAGGTCGATCCCCGGTACCCACAAAAAATATATATAGAGAGAGATAGATAGATAGATAGATAGATATAGATACAATAGCAAATAAAGGTGATATTGCCTAATCATACATTCATAACTTGTGGGCACAGCATTCATATTATTAGGAATATGTAAGGGCTTTCTCTGTTTTAAGGTACAGATTGTGTTCCATAGGAGTACTGCTTATTGAAGATACAAATAACAAAAAATGTAATTTATTTTAATCAACAATTCCCAAAATTAACATAGTTGTTAAGAACACCAAATGCACTATCAGACAACATATGTATGTGTGTATCCTCAGTTTCCACGCATTTAAAGATTAGCTCTATATCTAACCTGTATGCTATAATAATACAACTAACCTAATATAGTTGTTTTAACAATTAATAAGACAATTTGTAGGTTAAATAATACAGTGTTTACCATGCAGTAAGTATTCGATAAATGTAAGCCAGTATCATGGAACATTAATTTCTGAAGATTTTAAATGAATAGGGGAGGGAAGGATTCTATGATCAAAGTTTGAGAAACACTGGGTTCAATAAGACTTTAAAAATTTGTTTACTAATAGATCTTTCCTCCAGTCTCCTTGGTATGCTACAGTGAAGTGTCCATCTCTAGTTTTTACCCAACTGATCTGACCAGAGCACTTGTTTTCCAAAAAGCAAAGGGAATGTACTTTGGGACATAATTTCAGGAAATACAAATCTGGTTATGTTTATAAGTTTACAGATTACTTTTCTTCAAAAACTTTCCCAGTGCCATCTACTATGCAAATATTTTTCTGTTGCTCACAGGCCAAAGTAATCACTTCCTGACCTAATCTAAATTTAAAGTGCTCATTCATCATTCTGATCATTCATGTAATGTCTATATCTTTCACTGCCTTGCAAAGCTTCCTAAGTGCTGGACCTATTTTTGCTCGACACTGCCTAGTGCAGGTTGGGAACTGATGCATACTAAATGCTCACAATGTTTTCTGAATGTACTTGTGTACTTAATATGGACCCAAGGGAAGTCGGAGCAATATATCATCCTTCTAAACACCTTGGCCTTATTTTTATGACTACAGAGATACACTTCTTTATAAAAAAAAAAAAAAGAAATCCATGAACTATCATAGAAATAGAATATTTTCTTACATTTTCTACAACTCTGGTAGAATTTCCACAGCTGGTCTTCCTTCAACAATAATAAATGATGGTATAAGATGATTAAATGGAAATACCTGATCCCAGGACATTGGACCATCATCTGACTCTTTGTCCATAGCTACAGAAAGGTTAGGGTAGTCCCAATCATGGACCCTTATGTTGACTTCTTTCCTTTGAGGTTGGTGGTTTTCATCTTTTTTGTTACAGGTGCTTTTGGTCCAAAGAATATTGAGGAGTTGGTTCAGTTCTAGAAATTTCATATAAAATCTGGTGTCACATAGAATAGACAAGTTCAGAATAATCGTAATTTTATATGCCCATAACATAGATATTTTACAAGATAATGAAAAGCCAAAGTTTCATCCTGAATAAAGCTAAAGATCATTTATATTTCATGTATATATAGATAGATAGATAGATAGATAGATATAGATATAGATATATAGATATATAGATATATAGATATATAGATATATAGATATATAGATATATAGATATATAGATATATAGGTATATATTCCTTCAAAAGTTCCTGGTTAAACTTTGGGAATGAACCAGTTTTTACAAAGGTATTCCCACCATAAAAATGGCAATAATAAAATGGCCAGTCACCAGTGGGAATGCTTTCCACTGAAACAAGAATTTTCCTGTTCTATGAAAATGTAAATTAAAGAAGAAACTGTCCTAATATTAAGAAATTAATTCCCTTGAGGCACTCTATATATTTAGTAGGTTGATTACTATCTTAATATAGGTAAATCAATCAAATTGTTTTCCTGTTAAGTATATATGAAGAAAAGGGAAAATAAATGAAAGCAAACTAAGATTATAGAGACAAACTAGATCTTGCTTTCTAATGTTACTGTGATACTGCAATAGCTGTAAATTTATGGATTGAAATGTAACCCTAGATTTTTGAAAAATGATTAACACAGAGGAGGATTAAATATTATAGTGAATTTCTATGGGTTTATACATTTTCCTACCTGTGAATAAAATGTTTTTGGAATTTTTCTAGACACTATCATTCATGATAGGAAATATTACAAAATATACAGTTTTGTTTTAAATGATCAGTGTTCAACAAAAAATTATATGACTCACAGAAAACTGGGAACATGTGACCCATATTTAGGGAAAAGAAATGCCAAAAAATACATCTCTGAATATTCCTAGATGTTGGATTTAATAGGCAGTCTTCAAAGCAGCTATACAGGTATGTCTGAGGGACTAAAAGAAATCACATTTAAAGAATTAAAGGAAAGCATGACAATAACAAATCAACTAATAGCAATTTTAAATAAAAAAATAGAAATTACATAAAATTCCCAATGGATATTCTGGAGTTGGAGAATATACTGAGATAAAAAAAAATCACTAGAGGCATTCAACAACAAGTTTGATTAGGCAAGATAAAATCACTGAACATAAAGATAGATTAACAGAAATAATCCATCGTGAAGAATAAAGAGAAGAACCAGGACCAGAGGAAGATGGTGATGACAATATCATCTCAGAGACCTGCGGAACAACAATAAACATATTGACATACGTGGATTGACAGTCAGAGACAGAAGGCAGAGGAAAAATCAGAAAAAAATTGGAGACCATAATGGCTAAAAGCTATCCAAGTCCAACATAAAATCTTTATCATCATGTTTAAGGAACTCATCACACTTAGTAGGATAAAAGCAAAAGAAGAATAATATACAGAAGATACATTGTTGTGAAACTGTTGAAAGTCAAAGACAAAGAAGAAATCTTGAAAGCAACAGAAGGAAATGACTCATCACATATAGGGGACCATGACTATAGCTAAGGGCTGACTTCCTAGCTGAACAACACAAACCAGAAGTTAGTGGAATGGGATATTCAAAGAGCTAAAACAATGGAAAATAGAAAAAAAATTGTCAATTAGGAATTTTATAAAAAACAATCCTTTGCAATGAAGGTGGAGAGAGTTCATTACTAGTAGACCTGCTTTACAAAAGTTACAACATGAAGTTCTTTAGGCTGAAAAAAATGACCCAAATTGGGGAAAATTTTGCATTTTGGCCAAGTCCACTGGAAGAAGTGAAGGACACTGGAAATATAAGAATGTGGGTTAATGTGAAAGACTACAAATATATTTTGCTTGTTTGTTCTCTAAACTTAATGAAGAAAAGTACTGCACACTTTTCTTTCAAATCAGAAACATATCAAGAAAGTTGAGCATACCTACCGCTATTTAATATTATATTGGGATTATTAACCAATGCAAGTAGATGAGAAAGCAAATACAGATACAAAAATTGGAAAGAAAAAGGCAAAAGTATATTGGTCTGAAGATGACATAATTATTTATCCCAAACTTCTAAGAAAATCAATATAAAGAATCAAATAATATAATCATGGAGCAGAGTACAAAATGAATCTACAAAAATCAGTAGCTTTCATATTTATAATGACCAATTAGAATAGAGAATGAAATAGGACCTCATTTAAGACAAGCAAAAAGAAAGGTAGATGCTTATATCTAAACATGAAGTTTTACTATGTACAGAAAATAATAAAACACCACACAAAAATATACACATAAACAGGGATGGTGCTACAGGCCTGAAATCCTAGTTATTCAGGAGCCTGAGGAAGAAGGACCTCAAATTCAAGACTAGTTTGGGAAACTTAGCAAGACCCTGTCTCAAAAAAAGAAAAAAAAAAAAATTAAGGATTGGGGATGCATCTTAGTGTTAGAGTGCTTGTCTAATATACACAAGGCCCTGGGTTCAATCCCAGTACCACAAAACAAACACAAACATATGTAGACATGATCAAATGGAAGGACATTATGTTCTTGAATACAAAGTTACAACACCTAATATGTACTGTTTCTAAGTAATTTTACAATTTCTCTTCTTAATTTTTATTTTTGGTAATCATAATAAAATTACCACAGGTTTTTCATGGAGCTTGACAGTTTGATGGTGGTCATTTAAGACAAACAAGTCAAGAAAATCTTAAAAAGTGGACACATGTAGAAGCCAAGCTCAAGCAGACATTTCAACGTTATGAAGCTATTGTCAATAAAACAGTATGGCATTGGCACATGAATAGACAAGCTGTCAAATAGAACAGCATAGAAAACCCACCAAGAGGCTCAATGACATTTAGAAATGTATTGTAGTACATGCAAGAAGTATCTCAAACCAGTGGAGGAAATAATGTATTTTAAATAAGGATTTAAATAAAATTAGGTAGTCAAAAGGAAAAATAAACTGGATTTATTCCTCACAACACATACCACAAATAATTCTAAGTAGATCAGAAATGTAAAAATACAAGTACCAAAAGAAAATATTGCTGGCTTCTTCCATTACCTGAGAATATGTGAAGTTGCTTAACAAACTCAAAATTCAAAAGCAACAGGGTAAAATTTGATTAATTTAATTGTATAAAAATAAAATATATTTGAATAAATTATTGATTCCAGGTCTAGGCAGAAATGTGCAGGATAAACCTGGAATATCATGTTATTTTGGAAAGTAAGAGATATATGAAATATTTTAAAGATTTTTTCAGAAGGACTTAAAGCCAACTTGAATAAGAGCCTACTGATCAAACAGGCATCAATCCAAGTACCAATGAATACAATAATGACAATAAATTGAGAGATACAAAATCATAAGATTTTTTAAAAATAACATTGTTTTCCTTTGAAAGATGCAAGGGAACTTGTTACTAGCTTGAAAGCTGGTAAAATGTTAAGAATTTATACTTATTTTCTTTTAAGAACCTCAATAAAATTAAATAATGATGAAAGTTCTTCCATTGTAGAATTATTACAACAAAAAGTAAAGCAGGAATGAGAGAATTAGAAGATCACCATTTATAATCCCTAAATAATTAATCAATCTAGGCAGTGATCATCAATATCTTATAACTTCTCAAAGGGAGGGAGGAAGAAAGACAGAAAGAGAAAGAGAGAAATCCAAATGTTATATTCCTCCTGGTGGAAGTTACTCACTATAAAATAATAATCCCAAAAATAAGCTGAAAAATAATCGATCCTCCACCTGTACTAATCAATATACATGCAATGTAGCACATGGAAATACATGTTAACTAATTATGAGTGCAACAAAATAGACAAGATGGAAAAGCCTGACACCTATAAAAGAAACTTAACAAATCTACCAACAAGTTGCATTTTATAAATCTTATTTGGATTCTAACTCAATAAATAACAAATTTTTTTATATTAGGAAAATTTAAACATCAGACATTTTTATGGTATTCAGAAATCACTGATTTTTTTTAGATGTTGTATTGGTAATGAGATGCTTTTTTAAAATCTATCTCTGGCCATTTTAATGCAGATTTGAAAAACAAGTCATGTAATCCTCAAGTCATTTGTCTTATCAAGTTCAAAGAAATGTGTAAAATACATATTCTGATTCCCTTCCTAGCATCTCATTTCATCTCAGAACTCTAGAAAGAAGGAGTTGGAGGGCCGGAGAGATGGCTCAGCGGCATAAGCGCCTGCCTTACAAGTGCAAGGGCCCAAGTTCGACTCCCGGATCCCACATACGAAAAAGGGGCCGGTGATATCGCTCAGCGGCACGGGTGCCTGTTGGCGCGCGAGGTCCTGAGGTCGACCCCCCAGTACCCACAAAAAAAAAAAAAAGAAGAAGGAGTTGGAAATGCAGTAATGGTAAATAATTCACATGTCACTTTTATTTTAAATTAAATGACTCACAAGTGAACTTCTACTGACCCTCTTGAACCATTTTGAATACTCTTTCCTTGTTCTACACAGTATGGTACCTCCTCTGGCCTGGCCCCATGTACCAAACAGGAAAGTGTTGAGTTAGTTCTCATGGGACAAGTTCCTGTTTATGCCTCATCAATACCTGGATGTCATAGCATGTAATCCTTGAAAGGCCACCTGAGCTCTCTTATGACAAGCTGAGATAAAATGATATATAAAACATACCTGAGTATATTCAGTCACCAAAACTTCAGCCCTTGTTTTAGGTACAATCTATTTGGTAGATGTGATTTGGAAGTTAAATTCATAAAAAAAATCCTTACCTGATAGGTGGAGAGTATTTGTACTATTCAAGAAATGGAAAATATATTCAGTAAAATAGTCTGGGGAAGGCAAGTTTCTTTGTCCCAAACAAACACCTTGAAGGGACAGAGCAATGATGCTCGCTGCCAGCTGAGGAAGGGTGTTTTCATCAGCACCATTGCTGCTCAGGATTCCGGATTTTTTCTGCAGCATTTTAGTTTCCATACACTGAAATCAGACACAAAATCAAGAGAAAAGGTTAACTTTGAAGTTATTTCACATTAGACAAATCTCTGATTTTCCCCAAAGACAGAATAGTTCACCTCAAAGAAGCAAGAATTGTTTGTGGGAAGGACTGTTTTCATCTACTATCTCAGATGCAACTGTATTTGGAAAATACTTGTTTTATCTGCCATGACACTGAGTTTTCTGACTCCCCACACAACCGTTCCTCAGTTATCCAACCATTATCCTTTGTACATTTTTCCAAGAAGATCTTCTGCTCTTACTGTTTACATCTTTCAATTGCTGAACTCTCTCCCAGCTTCAAGGAAAGCCTACAGGTTAATGATTTTCAAATATACATTCCCTATCCTGACTTCGTTCCATCTCTGCTGCCTTGTATCACCACAGAGCGCCTCCACTTCCACAATGGCCTTTAATCTCAAGGTCAATGTGCAGCCACCGTCAATCAAAGCTAGCACAGTGCCTATGTTCTCCAACTTTTACAGGACATATGTCCAACACGGGGCCTTTTTTCATTTGTGAATGTCAGTTTCCTCCATTCAATTATGAGCATCTGAGAGGCTAGAATTTTGCTTTATACCCTACTACTATTTCCACTCATTTTATGCCTACTCATTATGCTAAGCCCACTATGAAATGGAGACCAAGTTCATCAAAAGAGAAATTGAGGGAAACTTATTGTGTCAATATTCAAGCTTGTGACATAAGACAAAGAATAAAGAGTACTTATTTGGAAGGGAATTAGGCAAGGGTGAGGAAAAATATGGAGGGCAATGTGATCGAAAATGATCAAGGTATGTTATGTTCATGTACCAATTCTCCAAAACAAACATCACTATTCTATATTAAAAACATGCACTAATAACCTTTTTAAATGCCCGTTGGATTTTAAGTCTATAACTGGTGAGGTAGACAGGAGTATATTCATAGCTGTTGTGGGAAGCACAGTAGAAAACTGAGGGTTAGTTACCAAAATTTTTATAAATTTGGAGAAGTAGTAGGAAGCTCCATGAGTAAAAATAACAAGTTGAAATATAATATAGCATGAATCTAATAGTAGTGTGTTTCTCACAGAGGTTGTGAAAGAGCACCAATCACAAGGTGCTACTGAGGATAAAGGAGAATTCCAAGCACCATCTGCAGCCTTGAAGTCCTTAGGGTGTGGTCAGGAATACTCATCTTCCCTGCAAGAGGCACAGTTAGCAGGAGCTGTGGACGGATCCCTGTTCCATTACCATGGAAACAGTAATCGGGAGAATGAACCGAAGAGGTGAGAACACTCAGAGTCAGGAAGATGAAACCAAGGCCAGCTCATACACAAGAGAATGAAGGAATAGGGTGGTGCTTCAATGCTGGGTCTCTGGGGCAATGGGTACTATGGAAGAAAGCTATTTTTCTTCAGCGGCTGAAATGGTTGTTAGTGGTTTGACCCGTGGAAGCTGAATCCCGTGCAGATCAAAACCTGGAAGTGCACGCGATGGGCCTGGTGTGCAGCACCTGCCACGACCTTCTATAGAGAGTCAGGATTGACCAATTTCCTAGGAAGTCCTGGTGAACAGGCTCCAGGACCCTTCCCAGGAACTAGGGACAGTTGTATCTCTAGTTCATTGGGATGGGCCTAGAAAAGGCTTATGAAAGCAGGAGGTCAATTCCTACTGAGTAAATAGAGGAATAAATTAGCTCTCCCATAGCATTATTTTATTCTTTTCTGTAAATGTTTGATCTCACAAACACTCAGAAGTGGACATTAGCAGTGCATGTAGGATAAACAGAAACCTGACATACATACACCATCTGCTTTTAAATGCTGGGTCCCCATTTCCATTTAATCTGCATCAAAGGAGTAATGGGTAAGATGAAAAAATTCTAGTGGCTCATTCAAACCAGTCTTGTGTGGGCCGGTGAGATAGCTCAGCGGCATAAGCGCCTGCCTGGCAAGCATGAGGTCCTGAGTTCAACTCCTGGTACCCACATATGAAAAAAGGGCCGGTGATATCGCTCAGCAGCACGGGTGCCTGCTGGTGCACCAGGTCCTGAGTTCGACCTCTGGTACCCACAAAAAAATAAAATAATAAAAATAAAACAAACCAGTCTTGTCTTACATAGATGTTGCCATGAAGACAACAAAAAACTAAATTCTGTCATGGAAACTTTTCCTAAAATGAAAATAAGAGAAAAGCTATGGTCAAAGTTTGATATTTGTGGGATTAGAGCTACTAAAGTGATGTTCTTAAAGTGCTGGGTAAACATTTGTTCTGCCAGTAACAAGAGAGATTAAACATATTCATAGTGAATTGGAGGATATGTTTGCTGGTCATTAAGCCAGAGCAGGACGTTAGCTCCTAGAAGCTACAATTGAGACCAAGAACCAAGTTTGTCTGCACATATCAATGAATAGTTCAAGAGAGAAAAAAGCCAGTTTTAATCATACTCCTCAAAAATGTGGGGTAGCTCTTCAATTCTTTTTGAAAATGTGGCTTAAATAAATTTTATGTTCAGAGAATTTTATTTGCTAAAACTTCCTATTGCAACTCAGAAAGCAAAAGCATCACTGATGCCTGTGTGTGCGTGAAGACATGGATTAAATCCCTGGCATTAAATAAATAAATAGCATCGTTGAAAGGTCTGGTTTTTTTAGAATAGCAGTGATGGCTACACAAGACCAAGTGCACATTTCCTAAGACTGGGAACTGGGAGAGATGAGAAGAATTTGAATGGGTCTTGAAAATGCATAGCACAAATCAAAAGGCACAAAAAGGATATTTTCTTGAGCTGGCTAGGATGAATAACGCTTTTTTGCAAGCCGCTTCTTCAGCGAAATAACTAAGGATAAATCCGTCTCTCTGTAGGAAGGCAAGGCAAATAGACACACTGACCTCTACACTATAGTTCAGTCCTTGGACATTGATCAAAAAGCCTTGAGTCACGCTGACTCGCGTGCTCAAGAGGACTCAGGAGGCGAAAGCTGCCCTATTACCTGGCTGGCCTACCTCCCGCCCACCCAACTTCTGGCTAAAACTCATCTTCCAATTAGTCATTACATTTCCACTTTCGAACTCAGAATTTTAAATTATGTCACTTCCCATGTCATAGTTTAAAACCATAAATATTTATCTCTCTTGGAAGTTCTTAAATGTCTCAGGAATTAACAAGTGACAAAAAACCAGACCCTGACACTGAAGCTTAGTAGCAGAACCAGTTACCAATTGTGCCTTTCTTACCTGGCTCCTAGAAGTGTCAAAGTACTGCCTAGTGAAAGCCAAGATATCTTCCGTCTCATTCTGTGAAAGGAAGTAGGAGTCTTCATCCTGCCGGAGGCTCAATAGGCTGTGTAGGTAAAATTTATATTCTTTATTACTCATGTTGAGCTTTGAAGAACAGATTTCTTCCTGATGAATAATGTAATAGAGGAGGAGAAGAGACACTCTCTGGATGACCTCCTCTTGAAGCTGCTCTTCAAATTCTCCCCCAGCTATTAGTAACAGTGCATCTGGTTCAAAACACTATGGGGAGAAAAATGAAAGAAAAAGCAGCACAGTTTAATAAATAGCACCAGAGCACTAACAACCACAAGACAGGGTCCCGAATGATTACTTTAGGAATAGATGAAAAGAGTAATCAGGCCCAATAACTAAATTTAGATAAACAAATCATGATTAGACTCTTCTTTTTTTTTTCCCTTTCGGGACTGGGGATTGAACCCAGGGCCTTCATAGTGAGCTATATCCCCAGCTTTTTTATTTTTCATTTTGACAGGGGGTCTCTCTAAGTTGCTAAATTCCCCAGGCTGGGGCTGGAACTTAGAATTGTCCTGTCTCAGCCTCCCAGATGGCTGGGATTATAGGCAGGTGCCACCATGCCCAGCTGGTTTTATGTAACAGTGATGCCCTCCTAGGGAGCCTTTTTTCTAAGAGTGATCCCTCTGTCTCCAACTCTGTTTGTCACAAGTTGTTCATATTTCACCTCGCATAAGACCAGCCAAAGCTTTGGCTATTAATATGGTGGCCCATTATACCTAGAATAAAATCCAAATTCCCTGCCATTTTCTGCTTGGTCTGGCTGCCGTATACCCTATCTCCCCTACCTTATCTTCGCCCTTTGCTACCATCACACTAAACTCCTGTCCCTGTCATTTTCTGTCAGCTGCACCAAGCTCTTTCCCACTACTTTTCAGGTCTGCTTATTCCCTTTATTTCTCAAATCTCAGTTTAAAATCCTTCCTCCTCAGGGAAGCCTTCCCAAGACCTCTCATCTCTGTCCCCCAGCACAACACTGTCCAAAAAAAACATAGTGCAAGCTACCTACATCTTTGGAATTTTCTAGCAGCCACATTTTAAAAAGTAAAATAAAACAGGTGAAATTAATTTTAATAATATTGTATAGAAATTTACATATCTAAGATATCATCTTTTTTAGTATATAATCAAAAAAATTAAATTATTTAGATATTTTATTTTCTTTTTTTTTTGGACTGAATCTTCAAAAGCTGGTGGCGTGTTTTGTACTTATGGCACATCTCAACTCTGATGAGCCACATATTAAGGGCCCAATAGCTCCATATGGCTATAGCTACCGTGTTGGAAACACAGCTGTAGAACTTCATAATTTTATTCTCTTTATAGTACTAGTATTGTAAGATTACTTTGCATGTTTATTTTCTCTATTCCTTATGAGAACAGTGGTCCACAAAGGCCAGTTTTTGTGTGTTTTGCACAGCATATAGCAGAATACATGGCACTAAAGAAGTATAAAAATTCAATGAAGGAGCACCATGCTCCCCTCTTCCATCTTAGCTAAGTGAATTCTTTTTTTTTTTTTTTTTGTAGGTACTAGGGATCAAACTCAGGACCTCGCGCTTGCCAGGCAGGCGCTTATGCCGCTGAGCTATCTCACCGGCCCTAGCTAAGTGAATTCTAAAGCTACTTCCATTGAAAGGAATCAGAACATGTGCCCCAAATGGTATACCCCAAATCTAGCACTTTGGCAATTGGCTATTTTGAGCTGAAGGGAACTGAGAAATAGTAGATGTGGAAAGCTCTTTACCCTTTCCCCTTTTTAACATAAATTTCTCCTAATAAAGATGTCTTCCCTATACCAAGTAAAGGAGAACATTCTTATCCCTGGAGACTGGGAGTCGATGTGGACCTCAATGTATACAACCAAACTACATTAGCATCCATTAGTACCCCTCATATATTTCCAAGTCATTTTCCCTACAATTTACCACCCCTTTGCCAGAAACCCCTTTTTCTCTGTTCTTTTCACATCTCTACAATGTAATGCTCTTTGTTAAAATGGTATAGAAGTTCCTGGGTCTAATCACTTCTTTGAGGCTTTCATTTCTTTCATGAGGCTTCCAATGCCACACAAAAATTTTTAACCACAAATAAAACTTGTATTCCTTTTTTCCTGTTCATCTGTCTTTTGTCAGTTAAGTTCACAAGCCCCAACCACAGACCTTAAGAGGGTAAATAGGGGAAAGACTTCTTTTCCTCCTATACTATGATACTTGCACAAACCACAGGCAGATATGATTCCTCTAATCTCAGAAGTCCACCTGGCATAAAGTGTTTGGGTTAACATATTGGGACACAGAGAAAAAACTAGACACAAGAATTGGGGATAGGAAGCTGTTTTAGCAAGAGAACAGCAGGTCTCTTCAGGACAGTTGGGAGCTCCCGAGGATTCTCTGGGGTCTGAGATGCAGCTTCATTACCCAACAACACCCTCGGCATTGAGCATTGAGGAATGTCTGCCCTGAGTCTGAGGGATTTGTCCCACTGTGTGGACAATTTACTACAATTTTTTTTTCCTCTGTTCTTCTGTGGAGTGAATGTTTTAGAGGTTCTAATTCCATGTCTGCTGGGCTACACACTGGGTAACATCTGGTACAAACCATCTGCCTCAGGAAGAAGCAAATTTTATTTATCACCAGAGCATAATGACATTATTCCCAAAGCCACACAAATTCTAATCCCTTCTCAATTCAATTGTAAGGGGGTTAAGAACTTGACAGAGGGGACACAGGGTTCACAATAAGACCAACTTTTAACATGGGTGTTAAGTTTCACCTCTGAAGCCACAGCTGCCCTTTTCTGTCCCCTTAGTAGTCCCCAGGAAAAAGCCCATGTATTGGTTTACAGAGCTGATGCCAACACTCAAAATGATGACTTATTTGAAACAAAAGTGTAATAAAGCCAAATAACCTCGGATACCAAATCATTGGTAGTGTTAGCTACTATTTAATGGCCAGCACTATACAAAACACTATGTATTCAGGTATTCTTCAGAATACAATCTAATTGGTTCTGGAAAATGTTTAGGGTTGTGAATTTCTTAATAGTGGAAACTGTATCTCATTATATTAAATGGGAAAATAAAATATTCTCAGCTGATATAATAATCCACCAAATATTTCCACAGAGAGTATTTAGAATACCAATTATACAATTATGTAATTATTTAATGTTTAATGAATGAATGGGTACATCTGTACACAATATGAAAAGATAATGAACAGAATAAAATAAGAATTACCTTCTATGAAAAAACCTATAGCTCTAATATGCTGAAAACCAAGTTTAAGGGAGGGTAAGTAACTTGTCTAAGCCACATAGCTAATTGTAGTTAGTTGTGCCAGTCTTAAATCCCATTCTTCCAGTGATAGGCCTTATTCTCTAATTCCTTTCTTTGGTGCCATGGAGGCATAAGCTGTGGGCCCTCCGTGTATTTAAGGTGCAGCCTCTTCAACCATTCATTTTCTCTCCTTCCTTTTGGGTAGGAAGAGAAGTCAATTAGGAGGCGAGAGGATCGGTCAATTCCTGATTATCAGTCAGAAGGAGAACATGATACTAGAGATTGGGATGAGCTCAGGTTGATGTACATTCAAGTGCTGCTAATGGGGCTGAGTCAGTAGGAAGAAGAGCATCTAAAGCACTAGGAGAGGATCTTCATGAGGCCACCAGACCACATGTATGTAGCCAGGGCTTGGCCGACAAGCACATCTCATCCCACCTGAGGTGTCTGAGACTCCTGTCCATTCATGGTCCCTCTTCAATGATTTTGTTGTACACTTTTCCAGGGTTAGAATGGGGTGTGTGTGTCAGGGGACAGCTGAGAAAAGGATATGCATTGTAATTGTATAGATAAGTGTCCTAGAATTGGTTTGTACAAAGCATACAATGTGAAGGTAATATTGATTTCTGACAAGTTTAAATCAGTCATGGCGGCATCTTCTTTTACCTGACTGGGTATTTCAGTCATCTTGAATGAACAGGTATCACCTAGCCCTTGGGTTAATTTTTGAGGCTTGATGAAATAAAGCATAACCAGGAATCAAATGACTCTGAGCTGAAAACTTTGCTCCCTTTTGTATTTGAATCTTAGAGAAGCTACTTTAATATGGGAGACAGTAGCGTGAGGAAAGAATGCTACAGGAAATATCAGAAGAACTAAATAAAAAATTCTAAATATTTAGAATATTTCTAAATAAGAAATATCAGAAGAACTAAATAAGAAAAGAATTCCTCCCCTGGGTAAATCTATGACAGAAAAGAAGCACGGTGGGTGCTGGTGGTGGGGAGAGCAGATGAGGGTTTTCAACTCATCACCACCATGTTTGGCTTTGTCATTAAAGTGTTGAGCAGTTGGCTCAGTTGTGTTTGGGGAAGAACATTTAACACAATTTTCCAAATACCGCCATCCCATAGGCATCGAGATCTGCCCAAGCTGTTGACTCCTGTGAAGTGATTCTTTGTTAAGTAATAACAAACTCATTCAGGAATAACCCATTGATTTTCCTTTAAAGTTTGTCAGGTGGAAGCATAAGACTTAAAGGGGGAAAAAATCTAGGAATAAATGTTAAATAAGGAAATAAACTTTGGGAAAACATTAATTAAATTGAAAGCAGAGAGGGCCAGTGATATAGCTCAGCAGCATAAGTGCCTGCCTGGCAAGTGCAAGGTCCTGAGTTCGACTCCCAGTACCCTCATAAAAAAATTTTTTTTTTTTTAAAGCAGAGGCCTTCTTTACATCTAAATGGGCTACCTAGACACCTGGTGGTAATTGTCTATCACACCTAGACACCAAATCAGATCACCTCCCCCAGCTATGTAACTCTAGATCTGCCTATTGCTCATACAGGTAAGTGCCCCAAAGACAAAAAACAACATGATAGTGTTCTTTCTCTACATCCATAAGACAGGTGTCGGACCTGCAGGGTAAACTGGAGAGGTTTTATCCCCAAAAATGTTTAACATTTGATTTTGACACGTGAGTAAACCTACTGTCTTCTTTAAGGTTCTTAGATTTTCATAAGTATTTTTTTTAATGGGGGGTATCTTTATTAATGGGTAATAATTGACTGTAAAATAGAATAAGTAACTTATATTTCTTCCATTTCTTGGCAAGCACAGCAGTAAGGATGTAGGCTGATGGCAGGGACTGACTCCTGCTGGGTCCATAGGAGATTTAATGGCTCTTCTGACAAAAAGAAGTCTTAACAGAGTTAAGATTAAAAAAAAGAAAACATTCTAGATACATATGATAAAACTTGACACTTTCTACATTTTATCCATGAAAATTGAGACAAATAAGCAGGGTGGGTAGACTGAATGGAGAACCTTATTACAGTGATTCTTCTACATGAACGTGCCTGAAAAGTTGCCTGGAGAACTTAGTCAAAACCCCGAGCATCTGGGATAGCTGAGAAGGGATCCAGGGGACAGGTGGGAGGGGGATTCTGAAGAATGTCACTGTTCCTGTGTCCCTAGGAAAGGAAGCATCAGACACCACTGTGAGGTACAGGGAATGTGAGGGATTGGGGGGAGCTTCACTCCCATGTCCAAGCTCATGGCTGTACGTCCATGGGATCCCCACAGAGATATCTTTCCAACAACAGACTCATTACCTCAGTCCTATTGAGTAGTATAGAAGAAATGAAGATCGGTAAAAAGGCAACCAGGAAACTCAATTTTTCATCTTCCTTATTAACTTAAAACTCTGGGTCAGATCCCTGTTCAGCTCTGCATATAGGAGTAATAATCATTTAAGAAAAGTTGGCAAAACAAGGTGTATAAACCCTATGTTTTCCTGGCCTATCTCACTTCCTTCAAGACTGAGGAAACTAAGTGTAACTAGAAGAATGCACAGGGTTCTCAGGGACACCCAAAAGCCAGCTCATACAATGTGCAGTACTAGACATCCTTGGAGCAATGCCTAGAAGTCTCCAAACCTACGAGCACCTCAGGTTTCAGGAAATCAGAGCCTTGAAGCCCCCCTACAATGAGACCACCTCCCCAAGTAGGAGCAATTACCCCATGACAGGAACTGAGGCAGCCCCCTTACAAGCAAGGACAATTATCTCTTGGGGACCAAATGGCCTCTCAAGCCATACAGATTCCTCCAGAGGTAGAAACCAGATTGATAAAGATCAACCAAGCCATGGCCCACTTCAGCCAAGCCTTATGAGGTTGTGCTTTTGTGAGCAGGCCATTCTGAACCTCTTCATCAGAGTGAGCCCCTCCAGGTGCTCAAGCTGGAGTCCTCTTCCCATTCTCTCTCGCTTCTGACTCTGCCTAATAAACCTGTCTGTACGTCACATTGAAGTGTCCTGAAATTCTTTTTCTATGAAGTGAACCAGGAAACTACTTGGAGGGCCGAGTTGAACTTTCTATCTCCTCTTTGGGGGACTTCCTTGGACCCCACCCCATGGTATCCACAGAAGTGGAAACCAAGATTCAGCATATCCTAACAACTAGAAGGTTCCAGAACAGGGCACTTTTCCCTTCAGGACACTATGTATGACAATGATTTTCATCCTTATGGAAATGTTTACTTTTTTGGAGTTACTGCATCCCTCATTAATTCCATTAAAACTCTAATTCTTCTCAGTGAAGAGAAGAGGGAGAAGAGAAGTCAATATCATCCAAGAAATATCCATTTTCAAAGGCTGCAGTTTGAATGGATTTATTTTTGAATGCCCAATGTTCTCAGATACTTCGGATTGATTTTTTTCAAATTCCATTTTTTTACCTACACCTAAAATTGGGAGCACTTTTTTTCTTCTTCACAAATTCAAGGTTCTGACTTCCCTGTTATTTTTAGAAATACAAAATCACTTCTTTCCCCTCTCTTTGTACCACAGAATTTCTATCATGAACCATACCTGTCAGCAAGATCCCCAAAAGACAACAAGAGACTCAACAACCAAGTTCTGGTTTGGGCCAGAACTTGGGTGCTTGTGAAATTAGGAGGATTCTGTTTCCTTTGGCCTCTTGTGGATGGAGACACTTCCTAGGTTCCTCGTTGATGAGGGATTCAGGTGACCCAAAGCCCTTGAGCAGGTGAGGCTGAGATTCACCTTTGTTTCACTTCAGCTTCTTTCAGAGAGAAAGAGCATCAGGAAGAGAGCAAAGCTATTACGCTGACTGTTTCAAGCCTGGGAATGGAAATAATTCAAATGGAAGCCAGATTGGCCAAGCCCTTAATAATGTCACAGAAAACAATAAATGCAAAACAATCTCTTCCTCCCAGCCCCAAATATGGAGAACATTTTTGCTTGTTTACATTCCCCCTAGCAAAACTAATACTCGACCAGCCTTAATAAGGCACTTCATGTCATTTAAACAGAACATTGCCCTGAAGCAAATTCTCAGAGGACATTAAGATATGACTCCTGGTTATTTCCAGTGGGATGTCTTTATTGCTATCTAGACATATTAATGTCATCACAGATGAGTTCCCTATTATAACACGTTTCTTCTGGGAACCACTGGACATTTTAATAATTGTTGAATTGTTTATGGTTCACACAGAGCAGAGAAAAATTCTATGAGCAAGACCCTTTCTGTCACCAAATAAATAAATACTTTAAAAAACAGCACTTGGGCAATGTGCTCCCAACCCTATCCCTTGACCTATGCATGATTGAGAAAATCTGCTGAAATTTGTATTAGAAAGCAGTTACTTCCTTCTGATGAACTTACTTACCTGTGTTTTTGTAGGCTTTACCTAAAAATCATCTCATCAGTCAGGAATGGGTGGTGCAGAGTGATTTGGTTGAATTTTGTTTGTGTCCTTTTACGACATGGGCTTTCCCTTCATTTGCTGCTTTTCTTTAAACCCCCTATCATGCCACCAACTACCCTGATGGGTGGATTCTCAGTCCTCACTCACTTCATACTAAAGTGACCCAGACAGACTTTTACAAATTCCATCTCAGACAAGCCAAGTCTCAATCTGAGAGGATGAAGCTCTTATATAAGTGTTCTCTGAAACCTGCCCAGCTGCTGGAGCAGGCTGTGGAGTGGGCCTCAGAGAGCCATGCATCCAATTTCAGCTCTACCTACAGAATTGCTCTCTCTCGGCTAAGATTCCTCATCATTAAGAAAGATGATTATAACTACGAACCATGCAAAATATTAGAAAACACCAGTTGAGGGCCGGTGAGATGGCTCAGCGGCGTAAGTGCCTGCCTTGCAAGCGCGAGGGCCCGAGTTCGACTCCCGGAACCCACATACGAAAAAGGGGCCGGTGATATCGCTCAGTGGCACGGGTGCCTGTTGGCGCGCGAGGTCCTGAGGTCGTCCCCCTGGTACCCACAAAAAAAAAAAAAAAAGAAAACACCAGTTGATATTTAGGAGAAAATTTCAAAACCTGAACATGAGACAAATATCAGGTTGCTATGATTATGCTACAGAAAACAGCACCTATGTAATCATATGCACATTTGGTGCAGGAAAGAAAGAAGAGAAAAAGAGAAAGGGAGGGAGACAAGGAGGGAGGGAAGGAGGAAGCAAGCAAAGCAAAAGTTCATGCTTACGAATAAATACTGCACCTCTAAATATGCACAAAATTTCTAGAAAAATTAAGGTGGTAAAACAAAATGTTCCTGTCCTTAAGCACTTTCTGCAGAATGCTGAAATGTTTGTTGGATCCCAAACATGGAAGCTATTTTGTCACAATGCATTGCCCACTTGAGTTTTGGAAATTTTGCGGTTTTCTGAAGTAAGTGTCCCCATTGCTCTTTTGAACATGCCCTGATACCTGATCCCATTCTATGTCACTAACCAGGTGACAGTCTCCTCGCATTCCACGTGTCCGTGGGCACCCAGTCTTCTCCAACAACGTTCTGATGAGGCTCCTGGAGTGGTTGAGGGGTGCGTGATCACCAGCGGTGAGAACTCGTAGTATTTCTGCCAGTTGATCTGGACTCCCAGGGATGCTGCTGTCCTGGGTTGAAGGTTTGTCTGTCTCAGTACAGGAGACAAGGCTGAGTAGAAGGAACAAAAGCACCCCATGTACTGAAAGCTTTGTCCAGAGGCACATTTCCACTCTTCCTTTACCTTGAGTCTGTATTGGACAGGGATGAGTGGGTAGCTGTTAATGGGATAAACTTGTAAGCAGAGGAATTTCTGTGGTAAAGGGGAAAAAATAAAGGCTTCAATTATTGTGCCTAAACATGTCTGAAAGGACTCATTAATTGGGTGGCTAAGCTGATTTGGAATGACAAGCTGTTCCTAAACTCCAGGAGGTCAGTAGGTAATTTATAACCCCAAACAGCAGGCAGGAAAATACCATGGCTGTAGACTTGCAAATTGGCGAACAGTTCAGACACCTGTTAGATTGTCTCTGCCTGAACTAACCAGAGACAAACATCAGGAAGAGGAAATGTCTCCCTTCATCTGCAGGTGGTACGAGAACGGGACCCGGGACTGGACCAGCTTCATCCTATGCCATGGTAAAGAACTCCTCTGGATTTGTGTTCCTCCTCATTACGTTAAGCAAATAAAAGTAAAGAGAATAGAAATGTGCATAAATTACCAATATAATTTTAAGTAAAAATATTTTGGACAAGGAAAAGTACTAGAAGAACATGGTAATATTCAGGAAAAATTGATCTTTCTTTTTCCTTTACTAATAATCAAGATTCTGGAGAATGAAGTATCTTAGAAAAGCAAGGGGATTTCAAGACCTCGTGGGCCTCAATAAATGTTTTCAGTCGATGGTCACTAAAAAGGGCTGGAGACTACTTTTGAGCCAGTCAACTTCTGGAGAAAAAAAAAAATAAAGCTTTTCAATTGATTGTTTAAGGAATGCAAAATATTAACACCATCTCATATCAGAACCTGGCCCAGAGAAGAGCTCAAGGTCTTGGGACAGTAACAGAAAGGCTGGGATTACATGTATGGTTAAAAAAGAGAGAGAGAGAGAGAGAGAGAGAGAGAAACAGATAAAGTTTAAGATCCTTAGGTTAGCATTTAAAAACTGACCGAGGTTGATACAAACATTTCTAAACCCAGATCTTACCTTAAGAAAGATAAATGATTTTTTATCTGGAGCGCTGCAGCTTTTTAAATCTTGGAGGGTATTTCGTGGTTTCCAAGTCCTCTGTTTTTAAAATTCCTTGACTGTGCACTGGGAGCTGGAGGGGATTATTTCAACCCAGAGACGTTTTCAGTTGCTATGGAGAGCAGCTCTGAAGGTAACAATAAAGGTGGATAAAAGTGGGAACTTTCTATCTCATAGATTTATCAGGATAATCAAATTAATGTAGTTAATGAGTTTGTGCCTTTATATCAAAGTTTAACCAATTTTTAAAAGAATCATCTACAGTCTCTTGCCTTTCCAGAGATGGTCTGGGTCCAAAAATATGTCATCGTCTTGCAGAATGGGAAGTCTTTAGTATTCCATCAAGATTTTTTCTTTCCTGCTGATTCTGTGATAACCATTTCATCCAGACTTAAACTCAGGATTTGTTGAAAAGATACACTCTTTAGGAACTTACTGATTTCACAAGGTATAGAAATTTAAAAGATTTAAAGTATTTGGAAATAGAAGTTTTCAAGCCAGGCATGGTGGCACATACCTATAATCATAGCACTCTGGGAGGCTGAGGCAGGAAGATGGCAAGTTCGGGCCCAGCCTGAGCATCTTAGCGACTTAGCAAGACCCTCTTTCAGAATTTTAAAAAGTAAAAAAGGGCTGAGGATGTAAGTCCACATGAAAGCCCTGGCTTTAATCCCTTGTACCAAAAAGAAAAAAAAAAAAAAGAAGAAGAAGAAGAAGAGGAAAAGGGGGAGGAGGAAGAGAAGTTTTCAAACAAAAGTATTTGTTGGATAACTAAAATTCTCACCTGAGAAGCAAGTGGATGTAAATAGGGAACTTTAATTAGCTGCATAGATCGTGATCCCCATGGTCTGTGGAAGATTTTATTACATCAGTTCCTGCAAAAGGCAGCCTCTCAATATACTAGTGAACAAACAATTTAAGGAACAATGTGGTAAAATTAATAGACATCAAGAGAAGTTAAAACTGCAGATTTTAAAGTAGACAGAGAACATACAAATAGTATAGAGTCCAAGAAACCCAAAGAGATTTCAAAGATTGCAGGTGATGGATACAGACTGTTGAGTTCAAGTGTGTGTCTGTGTGTGTGTGTGTGCAGGAGATAAAGTCTGTTAATGGAGAGGCCAGGAAAATTAGGAAAGAAAGAATTGAGATAATTAGTCTCATCAATCGCTAATTGAAAAATGGGAACAGGGTGGGATGATGCTCAAGGAATGATGCTAGTATTACCGATAGACATTCCTATTCCTTAAAAATGCCAGGCTTTCTCTTTCACCCTCTGTCACGGAGCCCTCTACTCCAACTGCCAAGCGAAGACCTTGGCCTCGGTCTTGCGAGTTCTATGGTAAGATTAACTGGAGGCAGAGTCTGGAACAGTCAGAAAGAGAAGCAAGGGGTTAGACCAAAGTTAAGACCTTTATGCTGAGGGTCCAGCAGAGACAGGGCAGGAGGAGGTGGGCTGAGGAAGATGGCACTGGACCAAAGCTTCCTGCTGGCTCGCGCTAGCACCCTTTGCCACCCCCCACAGTGGGGACTCCGTGATTGTCATTTACCAGCTTGGTCCTACCTGTCTCAAGGACTTGGCTAAAAAGTTCCTATGGAAAAATAGCTCAATATCTATTCCAAAATTAGCTGCTCCTACCTGATAGCACCAATACCTGTGCTTTGTGCTGATCCTTGCAATTACTTCTCACCTCCTGGCTGGCTGAGCAGATCCTTAACGCCACTCAAGTCCCACTGCTTACAACCAGCCTCATTACTTCATGGCAAGGTCCTAGTTTGCTCTGACCAGTGGTCCCAGGACAGCAGCCCTGCTGGGACACTGACCTGCTTCCTGCTTCCCCTACCCATTGTCCACCCGGAAGTCACACGTGCTCTCAGATTCCCTGACTCAGGGTTGTAGCTGAAGCCCTTCATGCTCAACCTGCTTCCACAAGAAGCCTAAAATAAACCTTTCTGAAATGTGTTTATATTTTCAACCCAAATCAACCTCCAGGGGTAATGAGTGTCATATTTTAACTGTGTAAGGAAGGAGCTAATTTGCTTGCAAGGTATTTAACCCAAATTCGGGACCAGTACTTCCCAGTGTGTGTGGAAGCGCTTACTCATGCTACCACAGCAGACGCGACAGGGAGGGGACAGACGCTGGCCACTCGGTCCTCCCTTCAGTCTGGTTGCTTTCCTTTTGGTGTGTTCTCAGCTTCAAACTCCTTCCTCATATCAGTACAATGTGTTTACATGTGTACCCTACCTCGGTCCAGAAATAATTTAAAAGGGTCCACCAGGGCCCATAAAATACAAGATGGTAGCAAATGAAGACTGAAACAAGGATAGAGTCCTCTTGTGTCTATAACTCAAGGCAACCATGTACAGTTTTACAGGTAGAGCACTATATAGCTCTATGGATCAACATTCATGTCCGCAGTAATCATAGAAGTTTACATTCATTACGATAATATTCCAGCAGATGTCTCGAGAAAAGGCAGCTGCTGTTAATTCACACACATGCACACCTTGATCTAGCGGACAGAGTGGTGAGAGCTTCTCCTCTTCAGCACACAGCAAAGGCATTGTGAGGCCAACGCTGGCAATAACAAGAGGTCCCACAACTATGAGCTACTTCTGGTCCCTGCTACTCTCCATATCCCCCCTTCACACCGCAAAGATGAGAACCTGAGTAGTAATTACAATAACATTTACTAGCATTTGAGTGTCTTTCATGCCTAGGCACTGTGCTGAATGAGTCTGTATTTTACCATAAATAACGATTAGACCTAGTGAAATCCTCACTGCACAATTCAGAAACACCTAGGGTCCCATAGTAGTAGGTGTCATAGACATCCAGGCCTGTTGACATCAAAATCAGTGCTTGTATGACTAAGCAACTGTTTGCTGCAACATGACCCCTGTTTTCATTTCTAAATCTTCTTTCTAAGGCTTCATTCTACAATGCAGTGTAGGAAATACATGGGTGACTCAGACATGTCAAGGAAATAATCTGATTTTGCTTCTTTCATTCTCCCCAAAACTCCTTCAGGCCAAATATTCTCTGAGAAAACAAATAATTAAAAAAGTAAAATTTTCAAACAAATAGAATCATAGGTTCACCCCTTCTGTAATTCTTGCCAACAGTACTTATCACCAGACACTTGAATCAAATATTACTATTCCTGTAAACTGTTTTCTCAGTATAAACAGAATATCCAACTGAAAAAAATCACCTACAGTCTTATAGTCTTATATATCTATTTTTGCCAAAACTATCATATTTCCAACAGCGAGAAAATGTCAATTGTTTTGAATTTAGCTCTTTGGATTGTCACTGACTTGGAAGCTGACAGTAAAAATGATAAACAAAAATTACACATTTCATGTATAATTCTCAAACAATATTTTTCCTCTTCTTATAAATACTGAGTACAAGAAAATACCTTAGTATGATAAATACCTGAGTACAAGAAAAGAAGTCTCTCAATCAAAGATAAAAGAGATTAACTATGATCTTTTGTGCTTTCTCTCTTTTTTCTTTTAACATTATTCGTATTGTGTGTACACTTTTGTAATTCATTGTTCCCTACATACTATACTGCACCAGTCTCGTTAGATACAGATCTGTTCTGTAGTAATTTCAAAAGTTCACCTTTCAGAGAAAGAAGATGAAAGAAGGTGATGTCCAAGTCACCCTACAAGCCTGTGGGTACCTGTCCTTGAAGTTTGGGATGAGTCCAATAAACTTCTATCTCTATGAGATCAATTCCACCAAGTTTTCTGTTGGTTTGAGCTGAATGCAAACACTGCTACAGCTTGAGGCAACAACAGTATGTCCTACCATTCTTTTTGTTGTTATTTCTTGAACTGACATTTTCAGGCAAAGATACTAATGGAAGCGGACAGTTGGTGTTAGGAGACGTGGTGGGCGCTGAGTAGCACGACTCCTCTCTGAGTCACTCTGAGCCAATCTCTCTGTAAAAAAGACCTGCACTATATTTCCCACAACAAATTAGCATAAATTTGGTCACTTAGAATAAGACATGTGGGTTATCTCACAGTTTCTGATAAACAGGTGATCCTGCAGTGTCGGTCACAAGGCTGCAAAACAAGTGTCACCCAGCTTCTCTTGAAGACTTGTCTGGTCCGAATCCTCTTTCCAGCTCACATGGTTGTGCAGCAATGAGAAAGTGACTAAGACACCCACCTTTGGCAATATGTGACTCGGTTCCCTGTGTGGTTTTTCCCCTTTGTACTTTTCCCTGTACTTTCTCCATGACCCACTCTGGATGACGCTATCATCAACTTCTCTATACTCTGACCCACTCTGTCATTTTCAGCTTGTCTATCACATTCTCAAGCGTCCCAAGATTCATAATGTGCACCTTCCTGATTTCCTGTAAATTTCCATCAAGGCACTTCTTTCCACAAAAATAAGAAGTTACAGAGGTGTGATCAGAAAATATGGTGGCTGCTGCTGTGTCTGATCCAATGAAAAGGCAAGTGGCATGGCATGTTGAACATAGTGAGAGTGTGTGATACATTTCAATTTGTTCATTGTGAGCTATGGTTGAAAGAAGGTGTGGGTTGAGAAGTGGGCAAATGGTTTCATACTTCATCATTATAATATTCTGTGTCATACATCACTCTGGTGCTGTAATTTCGGTGAAATAAAAACAGTACAGTGTTTACTCATTGCAGTGGATTTGGCACCGTGTGACTTCTGGCTCTTGCCCAAAGTGAAAAGGACCATAAAAATTACATGTTTTGGATTGATTCAGGATATTGAGGCAGCCATAAGAGGACTTCCATGATTGCTTCAGAAAGTAGCAAGAACAATAGGATAAGGATGTTCAAAGTGAGGGGGAGTATTTTGTGGGGGATTAATGGCATTGTGTCTTTGTACTGCAATAAATGTTTAAAAAACTTAACAGTCACCATATTTTTTTAACCACATCTCAGATTTACATTATTATTTAAGCTCTGGTCTACATGGCTGTAAAACCCACAAGGAGAGGGACTATGTAAGTCTTTTTGCCACTACTGTAATACCCATTTTCACATAATGCCTACCATTTACTAGCCTCTCAATGATTATTTGATGAAAAAATGAATAATTGAATGAATGAATGAATGAGTGAATGAATGAATCAGAGAAGGGAAAATTGATTAGATTGAGGTGATCTCTCAATGGATAAAGGGAATTAATGTGATCAAGAGACCTTATGCTGCAAGAGGAGAGGATTGGCTTAAAGAACATAACTCAGCTACCAGAAAAGAAAAAACCATGGTCAAGAGGGTAACGCACTGAATGAAGAAAATGGTGATATGGGGAGCCAGGCCTCATCTCTTGTGCTACTAGTAATACCCCTTGTTGCAAGAGAAAATGAAGAAAGAAGCTTCAGCTAACATCTGAGCCTTACTTGCTGCACTGAGCACCTTTATTCAAATCACCTCTGCCTCCTGGATTTCTACTGTGTAGGAGGCAATGCAAAAAATGCATATGAGACCTTCCTCGAAAATGAGAGTGTTATATATGACAAGAAGAGTCCTTACTGGGGTCCCATAGCTGTTGGCAAAAAACCCTAGAACCGTAAGAGTGGAGGTAATCAGCCACATGGACTGCACAACACTAATGGATGTCATTCAAAGTCCATGAGGTCTGTGGTGTCCCCTATTGGCATGAGAGGCAATGGTCCTATACCTCATATTTTGGGAGAACAAATCCAATTATATTCCTGTGGGTTTTCCAGAGAAACTGAAGGAACAGAGATACAGAAATAGAGACAGACATATAAAGAGTCATTCCTTATTATAAGGAATGACTTATGAGATTATGGAGGCTCATGATCTGCAGTCCAAAGGCGTGAGAACCAGGAAGGCCAATCGCATAAATTCCAGTCCAACTCAAAAGGCAGAAGACTGATATCCCAGGTGTGAAGGTCTTCAGAAAGCGAAGACCAGTTTTCTACCTTTCTGTTCTATTCAGGTCTTCAGTGGATTAGAAAACAATCTGTTCTGTCAATTGAACAATTCAAATGGTAATCTCATCCAGAAACACGTATACAGACGCAGCCAGAAATAATGTTTAACCAATTATTTGGGTACAGTATGGCCCAGTCAAGTGGGCAAATGAAATTAACCATTTCCCCAATGTGATTTTATTGGAACAAAACTTCCTATTAGAACTTTTGGAAACTTAGCTTCTCTTTGGGGCTACATATTTCTCACGTGAACTTTAGAGTCTAAGACTGTAAATAGGTTAAGGCCAGTCCAGGGGCATATTGATGAGGTAGATCATGTAGAGTGCAGCACCTGGCTGAAAATACCAACAAAACATTATCATCATCAAAGCCAGGATATGGTTGGACATGTTTCTTCAAGTTGGCCAAATTCCCATGAGTATTGAAGGTAACTGCCTAATCCTATTTTAGTCACTTTCACGTGGCTGAGACATAATCCCCAATGCCCACAATTTAAAGGAGTAGAGGTTATTTTTGTCTCGTGTTTCCAATCTATGATTGGACAGCTCCAAGGCAGGAAGGGCATGGTGGACATGTGTGCTGTGGAAGAAAGCGACTCATGTCAGGGTGGCCAAGAAACAGAGAAAAAAGGAAGAAGCCAGCAGAGGGAAATATACCCTTCAGGTCACACCATTGACCTGCCTCCTCCAACCAGGCCCTACATTCCTAACAGCACATTCAGCTATGGGTTCATCAGGGGATTAATTCACTGATTAGTATAGCATCCCCATGATACAAATCACCTTTCAAATACATGAAACTTTTGATGGACAATTTAGATTGCCTCCAAAGTGCAACAAGGAGGCTGAGGAATGGAGGCATCTAGTACCTTTGGAGACCGCCTGGACTAGAGGTGAGTCTGAAATGAGGATTGGTTGAAGAACTAGCAGGCTGATAAATGTGTCACAACTGGAGTGTGAGTGGGTAGCACTGATTTATAACAATGGTTGAGTTCAATCATGTAAATACTTCTACCACTGCGAATTTTGGGTTATCAGTAAGAACACTAAACCTTCCACTGGGAAGAGCCTGGTGCCAGCCAAGTCCAGCACACCACTAGCTGACTGCCATAAGCAATAGTTAGGCTCTGCCTACCCCTCTAACACACACCTTGGAGAGGCTACTTTTCCCTCACTCTAGCAGAGAGCTGGAAGTTTACTCTCTGGCAAGGTTGAGTCAGAGGAACTGAGGAACTGGACTTGGGGGCTGTAGATAAGGTTGGGTGCACAGGGTGGGTGGATGGGGAAATGATGACTGAGAAGAAATACAAGTGAAATAGTGTGTGTTGAATACCAAGTCCATTCAGATGTAGTCTTTATACCTGGAGAAATAAGAACAGATACTGTACCTATGAATCTGTTACAGAATAATGTAAAAAAGGAACATCTTAAAGCTAAGAGCTTTTAAATATTATAATTGTGAAAATAACATATTTTCTAGAATTGCAGGACACAAGTTTCCTGGTTGAAAGCAGCCACAATTGTAGCAGTATAAATTTGCTAAGCACTGGAGATCAAGATAAGATCCAAACAATTTACACAGAGAAAAATAGGTCACATATAAAAGCTGCAGAGTTGGAAAGGCTTCTTGAGAGCTGAGAGATTGTGGTATCCTTTCTGCAAATTCTTTTTTTGTGTGTGTGGTGCCGGGGGTCGACCTCAGGACCTCGCGCGCCAGCAGGTGCCCGTGCCACTGAGCGATATCACCGGCCCTTTTTTCGTATGTGGGTTTCGGGAGTCGAACTCAGGACCTCACATTTGCCAGGCAGGCGCTTACGCCACTGAGCCATCTCACCCGCCCTGCAAATTCTTTAGGGAACCCAATTTGCAAGAAGGGCAAGAGAATTTTTTTGGATGATTGTCTTCTAGAAAAAACTGTGATTGTTCAGTCTATCTGTTTAAATTAGATGAGATTACTCATTGTGTGTAGGAATACTAAGTGATGAACCCTTCAAAAATAAAATGTAAAAAGGAGAAAGAAAAAATTTTAAATGGGAAATAAAATTTAAAGTGATGATATATAAAGAAAAGAGTGCTATCAAACTTTTATTATGGCTTTTGTTAATAATAATGTATAAGCACTGAATATGGATTTAACCAAAAATATAGTAATATAGCTATACTAACATTATTGCAGTAAGACAATTTTTAATGGCAGTGGCTGTAAGACACTGCTCAAGGAGGCAGACACATGTTAAATGATAGACATAGCAGTATTGCTATCATGGAAGTTTAGAACGCCCAAATTAGCTATCAACAGGACATTACGTTATGTAATACCTTTTCAGTTGACTATTGTGCAGCCAGTAAATAATTATCTTATATGCAAAGAAATGATATTCAAAAGTGATCTTAAGTGAAAAAATAGTGCACATATTTCTGTACTTGTGCAAAAAGAAAAATGGGAGAAGGGATAATTCAATCCTTCTGTGTGTGTGTCTGTATGCTGTTTGAAGTTTCTTATATATTCCTTCAGAAATATGCTCTGCATATACAAATATATATGAGTTGGACATAGGTGTGTGTATGCATATAATCCTGAAGGCACGATGGGCCATTTGAAGTGAATTTCTCTACACACGCCAACCACACACATTCTTTCAAGAGAGACGCCTTTCACATATTGGGGGTAAAAAATAGCCTCAATCACCACAGACATGTAATTGAGACTGTGGGGTGAACCTGAATATACAAATCCTGAAGTGGCCATTGCCTTTCTCTAGCTTCTACATCCCCTGTATGTCTCTTGGTAACATCCCTGGGACCTTATCAGCTTAGCATAGCTCTTCATCCATCCTGTCATTCTTTCACTATTGTCTTTGCCTAAAAAATTAGAAAAGCATCATGATTTATTTCTTCAATTTTTATTCTCTTTTGAAGATCTCCATGTATATATAAAATTTATGAAACTTTAATATTTTTCTTTTGTTACTTAGCTCATATCAGTTAGGTTCCTTGTTCTACCCCAAAAGCCCACATAGAACTAAGGGAGATACAGGAGGCCCCCCTTTCTCCCCTACAATATAAATATCATTTTGAATCTTTGAATGTATATATCATGTATTATCTATTCACTGATAGTGATAAAAGTAACAAGTACAGCGAGACGCTTCCTTGTTGGTCTTGGGGCTGATACTGGAAAAGCAGCTGGACGCCCTTGGTCTCACACCCCTCACTCCTCACTAAGTCCCAAACCCAAGTCTACACCCTGGGGCAGAGAGGTAGGATACTGGGAGGCCCACTGGGACTTTCCCATCACAACAGCCACGAGCCCCTTGCTCTGGATTCTAGTCTGTCATGGCTATCATTTTTGATCCTGAGGTATTTGGGTTCTGCTGACCTTTGTTTTGGTTTCCACCAGAGTTCCTTCTCATGGCCTGTTTCAGTCCACCATGGTCTACACTGGCTCACTCTATTTGCATAGAAAATATTCACCCCTTTCCTCCTTTCCACCCCTCCATACCACTTGGCACATAGTTAAATCCTGAATTCACACTGAGGTTTAGATTTCTGCTTCTTTGGTAACATCTTATATTCTGTCTCTTCAGTATGAGAACATTCATAACATGAACTTAATCTTTTTTATTAAATCTATCCTGCTTATGAATGTAGAGACTCAGGGTTTTCCCCATTTAGCTCTCCATTTAATTCTATGCTCTTCCTTATAAAACATTAATTCTGCAATTACTTCTAAAATTAAGTTGATACTTCAATTATTGAAGATTATACACCTAATTGTAATGTAATACGCTATTATTACACTTCATGGTAGATGCTGAGAAGTCCCAAGAACTGCTGTTTACCAGCTGCAGACCCAGGAAAGGAGGTGGCAGAATTTAATCCAAGTTCAATGATCTAAGAACCAGGGGGGCCAGCAGTGTAAGTCTCCGGCCAAGGGCACTGGAAGGCTGACGTACCACCTCAAACAGGCAGACAGGAAGAAAAACGGGGCCAGTTCATCCATCAGTGATCACCACATATGAAGAAATTCAGTCTCCACTTTTTGCTCTAGTCAGCCCCTCAAAAGCTTAGGCGATGACCACCCACACTAGAGAAAGCCACCAACTTTACACCAGGAACACTCACATGGACACAGGCAGCAGCTGAGAAAAACATGTTGCCATTCCCCAAAAGGGAGGTGGTGAAAGGAGCAGACTTGTGGGAAAAAGTCCGTGTCTTATTTTATTAAAATTTAGATGTCTGTGAAACAGTCAAGTAGCCAAGTTAGAAATTCTAAGTAGAAGGCTAAAGATTAAAAAATTGAGATTCATTGGCATGAAAGGGGCATGAAAGTTAATTCACATACTTAGCCAAATGGAACTTCATTTTTCTTTCAATTGAGTAACTATTTTCAAAAAAAAAATATTACTCCTTATGCATTTCACAAAAGTGTTAAGTAGAATGGATCATAAGTAAACATTGCATGAATTAAAAATGGAAGAAAACAATCAAGATCCACAAGAATTCTCTTTAAATCTGATGAATTTCAAAAGTGATCCAATAAAGTAAGTCCACAGTAAGCTTTGGATCACTACCTCCTACCCTGATGGAATCACTCTTTCTTTCTAATCTATACCATTGCTTTTTCTCAATGAAGTATTTTTGTGTTAATGAAATTAATTTCATAGGTTGATTAAACATGTGGCATTTCTCTTAAATTGCATCAAAATAACATATAAAACACCACTTGATTTAGACCTATAGATCAAAAGATAAATGTGCCCAAGACTTCCAAGCACACAATGCAGAAGTCATCTTTTGTGTAAATGTCCTTCAGTGACTCCTTCAAAATTTGCCTAGACAAAGTCCAGTTATTGCTCTGTTGGGTATTCGTACTTGTGGCTTTTAAATAAGGGTGAGCGTGGCAAGGGAAAATAAGAGGGCCATCAAAGGCAATGCTATTTATCAAGTACCATTCAGAAGTTTTGTGACTGAGTTGATCTCAGCTCAGTCTTGAGTTTCTCACTGACATCTCCATATGTTCTGTCAAGACAATACTGTATATGATTCAATCCCACAACTTTCTGTCATCAATAATCTGCATACTTACCTCAACCTCCTTGTTGAAAGTTATAAGTTTTGGTGCCTTCCTGTGACATTAGGCATGACCTACATTTCCATGAAAGGGCGGGTGGCATGTATGCTGTTGACTGATTCTTCATGCGTTATTGTTGACCACTGATGTCTTAGAGATGAGTCTATGGGGTGATGGTGCTGATCATCTGTGTGGTTATAGTTTTGGTGCTGAGGATCAACCAAATGGAAATAGTTCTGATTTCTTTGCTAACCACAGAACAGTCTGCTAGAATCTCTGCAGACACGTGAAATGTTTTTGGAAATTTGATGTTATAATTGGTATGTTCAGAAGAACAGAGTGTATTTGACCACATGCCCATGGCTGGGGCACAGTGACAGCTTTTGAGCTTGAAGTTACACTGTCATCAGTATTCTGCTTTGGTTCTTTACATCTTACAACTTGATGTTTTACTATTAGATGCAGAGGAAACTGAAACTCCATTAGTTGAAGAGAACAAAGACCAAGCTTAAAAAACGCATGAATTATAGGTGTTGTTGGCTGTACTGGTGTGGTACCTACTCTAGTCCTGGAAACACCCCATTTCTCCCTTTGTCGGACATTTTTTGTAAGTTCCATGGAGTCAGCGGCAGCTACCAAAGTTTTAAAGGCAGATAATGGAAATTGTTAGAGAAAAGCTGACTGTGGCCTGTTCCACAAAGAACACACTCTCATGGTCCTTGGACATTTTTTTTTCAGTTTTTGTCATAGCCTATGTGAGAGCTGTTGGCAGGGATGCTAAATCACTCAGCTTCTTATGAAGGAGCGAGTGTTTTGTAAGCACATCTTTGACATCCTGAGGCTTGGCACTGTGAAATATTCTTGGTTGAAAAACACAGTGGCTTGGATTCTCCAAAGATCGACTTCAGGAAAGGCTACCTGATACTGCCTGACCTCCACAAGCTTGCTGTCCTTGCTCCTCTCCCCACCCCCACAGAAACCCCACAGATTTTGGTGCCTTTCAAGGAAAAAATCTGGCACATAAGAACAGCAAAATGCAAAACAAGCACGAAACTGTACACATCCCGAGGAGGAGTTCAGAGGGAAACTGTGGCTTCGGAAATGAGTTGGCAGAGACTCCTCAGAAATCCTGCCAGATTCTTCGCCGCCTGGCAGTGCAGTTTAAGTCAGATGCCCAGGCTTAAGTCTCAGTTGGGTCTGTTTTTCACATCCTCCATGTATGGCCTGGGTGTCTCCACAGGATGAGGTGTGGCCCTGCAGACAGTGAAACAGGAGTCCCAGTACCTGCTTTGTGATTCATATCACGGGTGCTGAGGTCAATAGCAGATGCATCCAGCCAGGCTGCCATCTGTACGGGAAGGCAGCTCACAGCAGAGGTAGCGGCACGTGCACCCCTGGAACAGACTCTCCAACAAAAGCATCTCTGCTGTAATCAGTATCTAGTTACAGCCCACTGTCACACCGCAGTAAGGGAACTGAGGGACACCTCATATACAACAAGATCAGAACTTGTAATGGAACTCAAACTCAACACAGAAAACAGAGACCGTAGAAGCTTAGCTCATCTCTCAGACAAGAATTTTCCTGAAGGGGTCAAACCTTGCCAGATAAAACCATCACATTGAGAGCAGTAGTTTCCTAAACACTGTCAACTCCACACCCTACCTTCTACTCTGCCGGAAACTTTAATGCCTCTTCTCCTTCTCCCTAGTTCAGGAGAAAGGGCCTGAGTTTCAGAACCAGGTCCTACGGCAGTGTCTGGCAGTCAGAAGACACTCCGGGACTGCTTGGAATCCTATTTAGTTCCATGTCAGTGTGCCTGGCTTGGTAGATGCTTAACCAATTGCAATTATATCACAATAAGAGCCAAGCACTATACTGATTTTCAGAAAATTGAGAAAAGAGATAGACTCCCCTTAAAAATATTTATTGCAATTTTTCTCAAGATGCAGGTATGTTTTCTGTTTCTTCTGCCCTCTTCTCTAGAGAATAAAGCTGGATTTGTAGATTATGGTGGTCATGAGCATCAGAAGTTTCCATTTAGTCCTAGAAGGTGAACAAAACTTGACCCAAGGAGGCCGGCACTTCCATGAGGTAGGCATCTCTACCGGGATGCTTCACTGTTATTACCCACTGCCCAGAGAAATGGTTCTTTTCATAAAGACTTAGGTTCTGCCCAGAGCTACGGGCTGTCTGGCCCTTCCTTCTTATAGTTCATATTCCAAGATTGGACAAGTAAGACAAGCGTTCACTCTCCTAAGTGGTCCTGCTGAAGGGGATGTGGGAGCACAACAACACCAGGAGAGCAGAAGAGAATATGGGGGAAAGGACTGTGCTAGGCAGCTTTCTGGCACTATAACAAAATACCTGAGATAATCAACTTACAAAGAGAAAGTGGCTTACTTTGACTCATGAATTAGGTGGATTCATTGCTTTTGGGCTTGTGTGAGGCAGCTCTCCATGGTGTGGTTGTGCAGCAGAGTAAAGTCAGTTATATCACAGGCTAGGGAGCAAAGAGAAGAAGGGGCTGGGGCCCCACAATCCCCTTCAAGAGTATGCCCCCCATGACCTAAGGCTTCCCACAAAAAGGGTCCATCACTTTTCAATAATGTCACCTGGGACCAAACCTTTAACACATAGGCCACTGGGGGACTTTCAAGATGGTAAATACAAACTTGAATTTTAGCATCTATGGTTCCTGGTTAACTAAACCAGAAATAATGAAGAAGCTACAACTTTACTTAACCACTTAACAGTTTACCCTGAGTGTCACTTGGGCAGTGCGTTTGTTTACTACTATACCAAGCGTTGATCAGGCAGGTATCATTTCAACCAGTTGATTCTTGTTTGCCTGAGATGCACTCGTATGTCTGTTTATTTGTTTTATATTGACTATTTTTGCATACTTTTTAAATTTAGAACATTGTAGTCCTCTTTGATGTTTGTTTCAAGTGAAATCTAATAATAAGTTCTGGTTATTTTATTTTACTAATCCGTGTTTATTTGTGAAAAATAACCCATAATTTTGTGCTACAATCTATAAAAACTCTTAATGTAAGTACATTAGATATAATTTTTATACTTCTCCAGAACTCGATGGTATTCTTTCACAATACAAAATGGACACATGGGACATAGAGACTGAATAATTGGGAGGAAATGCCAAAAGATCTGCAGAAGAAAAAACCGAGAAAGGGAGAAATATTCGCATATCAGAGAGGAAAAGTCTGTGTTGTGAAATGGAAGACAAAAAAGACGTCTCCTTATTGTCAACTATTCATAGTGCAGAAATGATAGAACTTGAAAGAAAAAAACAGAACTAAAAAAATTCCAGTAGTGGTCAATGTTTATAATAATTCTGTGGGTGGTGTTCACAGAGTTGACCAGCATCTTACAAGCTATCCTGTAATCAAAAAGTGAGGAAAAAATATTATAAAATATTTATGCACCTTCTGGACCAAAAAATATGGAACTCATTTGTTACTTATTCAAAACAAGGGGGTTGAAAAAGTCATTTACACTTTAGATTAGGTCTAACAGACCAAATAATTGAAAAATAAGGCATAGCAAAATGCCAACCAGGATGGCCATCATCGACGTCTTCACCATTATGTTTACTGGACATTTTATTGAAATTATACCACGCACAGAAAAAAAGGAAAAGCCATCACAACAGTGTAAAGTGCGTTATTCCAAGACAGACCATAATGCAAAAAGAATTTGGAAGGAGACCAGATACTACTGCCCAGATCATAACATTGCATGGTGTATTGAATGTTTTAGGGTATACCATACACAGAAAAAGTATTGAATAAATATGATAAAATTGTTGTTTTCATATTTCCTGTTACATTATCTTATAAAGAATTAACAAAAATATGCAAATTTTGATCATACTGTATTTAAATAATTGTACTGGTAAGTAGTTAACTCCTGTGCTGTCGGGCTATTATGTGAGATTTAACAGCTTTGAGGAGATGCTATTTCAATGCAGTAGGGCTCTAGAGTACTCAGAGTCAAAGTCGAAAGCTGCATACCTC
Source organism: Erethizon dorsatum (assembly GCA_028451465.1). Classification (NCBI taxonomy): domain Eukaryota; kingdom Metazoa; phylum Chordata; class Mammalia; order Rodentia; family Erethizontidae; genus Erethizon; species Erethizon dorsatum. Next base: position 43,218,005 of record CM051831.1, on the reverse strand, counting down.
AGAATCTCCCAGAAGGTTTACTGAAATGCAGATTCCAAGGCTCTGTCCCGGTCTACTTCACCCAACTTACAAGACTAAGAGGAAACTAAGTTTGGAAAAACCCCTTTATGCAGCTTCTATGCAGTGACATTTGAGAACTCCTGACAAAACCATGACAAGGGGACTGATCCAGGGAGCTGGAACTTTCTTGTTCTTAAAAGAATTAAATCAGCAGAGAAATAAAACAAAGTAAGAACAAGGTAGGTTTGTAGACTTCTTTAGAACTCCCAGGGAACTGTGTGTAGGTGAGCTGTAATTAGACACAAAAGGAGAAAGCTGTGATAGGAAAGATTCCTGCTCATTGCTCCCTAGCTAGTTGAATGAGCCCGATAATCACACAGAACTTCCACAAATAATGTTAATATTTTAAAGCCCCACAATACATTCTGGTCTCCAACTCAGGCAGCCTTTGTAACGTTAGTGTCATTTTCCTTTAAAAGACCTGCCTGTTGGGGAGGTGGGGGGGCTTCCAAATAAAGAACATGATTTACAGAATGCTAAAGAAATGCTAATACCAAAATATGTGTTCCTGGTATGTGGTTAAGTGGTTTGGGTGAAATTTCCAGTTGAAACAAGTCTCCCGATACATTGTATGATAACATCTACCGAGGCTTAACCAAAAACAATGTTTTAAGGGAAGTCTTTTTATATTTGGACACAATATAGACTCCCTAACAAAAACCAGAAGCATGAAAAGGCAAAATATAATGTGACAATTTGGGGTCACATACTCTCTTTGGTTGGAAGTCGTTTAAGTTACGCGTAGCCATTCTATGCCAGGAAATTTACCAAGTGCTCTCTCATGGCTGTGACAGAGATGACTATATTCATGTTCTCAAGAATTTAAATAATAGGGAAGCCTGAGGAATAACTAATACCTTCAACCTAGTGCTATTTAACATTATTTCTTCACATATTAGTTCCTTTGTGCTGCTATAATAGTCTCCAACAGACTGGGTAACTTATAAACAACTGAAAAACTCATCTTCTCACAGCTGTGGAGGCTGAGACCAAGGTGCTTGCATCTGGAGAGAGTCCATCCGCGCCATTCTCTGGAGGGGAGGAAGGCTGTGGCCTCGCAGGTAGACAGCAGGAGGAGAGAAGGGCTCCCTCTTTTATAAGGACCTTAACCACATTCACAAGGGAGGAGCCCTCTTGGCCCAATCATTTCTTAAAGACCCCATCTGTCAATAATATTCCATCAGCTACTGAATTTCAGCACCTGAGTTTAGGAGGGGCCGTAAACTGCAGCTCAGCGGAATCACCTGGAGTATGTTTGCTTGTTCTGTAACTAAGGCAATGCCTGCGTCCCACTCCCATACTCTAGGTCTAGGTTGAGGTCCAGGTTACAATGCGCATCAAAGCACCCACAGTTAATGAAGCTGGTTTTCCATAAGATAGCAGGAGAGAAGAAATTCTCCCCAGTATAGGTACTTGATATTCTCAGTAATCCAAATGTTTCCAAATTAAAATAGGATTTTCTACCTCCTATTTTGTTATAGAGAAAAGATAATTATTCTTTACATAGTTCTATGACCTAAATCCCAGCCCAGGTCTCCAGGTGTCTACTACAGTAACTTCATGGCCCAAAACTTGAATGCTGGCGTATAAGGAGCACTCTTTCTGGATTCTTTTAAGTTACGCCAGGTCACACGTGCAGCTCTGATGGTGCAGTCAGACATGCTGTCTCTGCTCAGATCACAGGAGCAGAGCCTCACACCACACCAGGGTGCTGTGAATACAGACTGAGTCAAGGGTCACCCAAAATGTCCCCGTGACCCCCATGCTCCATTCCCTGCCCACCTCTCCACATTCCTCCCACCTTACACCCAGCTTCTTCTCATCTCGGTGGCTTTGCTCAAATTATTCCTCATCCATTGTCCACCTCTGCCTTCCTCCACGCCTCCCAGATGCTTTCTACTCATCTTAAAGCTCTGCTCAATTTCTGCTCAGCGGCCCCCCTCTCTCACGCTGCTCCTGACCTCCAGAGGGATTCAACAGTGAAGCGAATGAAATCTACGTTCCAGGGCAGCTCACTTGCATGGCTCCCTTCCAAGGACCTAGCAGCGTTTTCACATGGCCGTGTTTCCAAAACTTTTGTGTGGTACTGGAAATTGAACCCAGGGCCTACACACTGCCCTATATCCTCAGATGTTTTTTATTTTTTATTTTGAGACAAGTTCTTGCTAAGTTGCTAAATTGCCCAGGTTGGGCTAGAATTTGTGATCCTCCTGCCTCAGCTTCCCAGAGTGCTGGGATTACAGGCATGCATCACCACATTCAGTTTAAAATAAAATTTGTATAAGATATTTTAAACATGGTTGTGTTAAACTTTTCATTTTAACAAACTCTCCATCACGATTCTTGTCTTCGGTAGTATTAGAGTAACCATGAGCATTTGGGGGAATTAAGGAGACACATGTTGAATTCGAAATATATTTGGTTTGGGTTTTAATGGAATAATATATGTGTGTGGTTGTCAGTAACAGAATGGCATATCAGCTAGATTTCAACCACAGATACAAAACAGACAGATTAATGGTCATTGATACATACATACATATATACATATAGAGACATATTACAAGGAATTGCCTTGTACACTTGTGTCAGACCGGCTTAGCCAACATGAAGTTCACAGATAGGCCATCAGAAAAGGAAGATTAGGGATTAGCTGGAACTTTATAGGCCAAAGCTGTGCTCCACAGGCAGGGCTCTCTCCTTTCCTTCCCCTTCCCAGGAAAAGTCTAAACCCAATTTTAAGGCTAATAGACTGAGTCAACTGGTTGAGTTAACTTCTCTTCTAACTAAGTCAGACCCATTCCAGGTTACTTCCCTAACATAAAATCATCTGGTCAGGGCTTTCCTTCTGCAATATCCCTCCAGCACACCTGGATTTATGTTTGGACAAGTAACTACCACAGGGTGGCCTAGAGAAATAGACATCAAAAAAGCCTCCGGGCCGGTGATATCGCTCAGCGGCACGAGCGCCTGCTGGCGCACGAGGTCCTGAGTTCGATCCCTGGTACCCATACAAAAAAAAAAAGCCTCCTTACACAAGGCTCCTAGAGATATACCTGTCATCCCTGTGCAAAATCATCCCTCATGCACTAGAAGGTTGAAGGCCAGGTTTTATAGAGCAGTATTAATCTATCCTTCTGTACTCAGGACCAAAGCAAGTGGGAATCAGAGGAGAAACAAAGTTGGAAAGATGTGAACCCTGAAGCAACTCTAGAGAAACTCGCCAGAATGTAAAAATTAAAAAATGTAAGTTTTCAGTTATCATCAATGCCCAGTGAAAATGGAAAGTGTCAGTAACAATGTAGACAATTATAAAAACATTGCACGATTTTCTTTTCTTCTACTCCAATGAGAATGTAGTATTTGAGCTTCATCAAATATACCACTTAAATTGTAACTTGGAAAAGACTTCTTGGAACATTTCAATTAAAACAAATCAGAAATTCTTCTGTAGTGACTGAAGGACTGCAGTTTTAGATGTACAGAAAGTATACGTGTTTTACCATTTTTAAATGTATTAAAAATTTAGGAGAAAATGTTGATAAGGTTAATGTGAATATGAAACAAAGCAAAAGATTAGCCATAAAAATAATAGAGATTATTCTGTGTTCAGGAAGAAAATAGTAACAAGAGAATTTTCAGACCATCCAAAAAATAATTTAGGATTAAAAACACAGAAATTTCAAATAAATTAGTGATGATAATGTTAGGTTATATGACAATTTAGTTAATAAAGGTAAGTAAATCATACTAAGATGATGGGAAAAGATTTAAATACAAACCTCACCAAAAATGTCCACGTTGCCCTGGTTTGGATAGGGTGTGTCCCCTAAAAGGTTCATGTGATGGGACCTTGTTCGCCAAAGTAATGGCGTGGAGAAATGGGGGAGCCGTCAAAACATGGGACTTGGTGGGAGGTGACTAGACCATGGGGCCCTGCCCCCATCAATGTGTTCTGTCTTTCGGGAGTGACTGGGTTAGTTCCCCGGAGGGGACTAAATCTCTTTAGAGTAAATTAGACCTTGCAGGACTAGATCAGTTACCAAAAAAGTGGGTCAGCCTCACCCCTGTCTCTCTAACAAATGCTCCTCGTCTGCATGCACCTGCAACTCCTTCTGCTTCTCCACCATGAGCGGAACTACCATCAGGGTCTCACTAGACTCCAAGCAGATATCAGTGCCCAACTTGAACATCCCCACCTCTGGAACTCTGAGCCAAACTAAACCTCTTTCCTTCATAAATTACCCAGCCCCAGGCATTTTGCTACAGTAAGAGGACAGACTAAGAAATGCACCATTATACAAGAATCAAAACTAGATTAATACCATCAAATCCAAAGCTAATTAAGATTATTTATTTTATACACACATCACTCAAAACCAGTGCCCTGAAATATGAATGCTTGTAAATGAAAACACTTTGATAGTTTAACTATATTTGACTCTAATCCTAAAATTTCACACATTATTATTAATAAATGTGGTAGTTGAAACTTTTCTATGCTATCAAGTATTTTTAAAATTTCTTACTAACTGGGCCAAAGACAGAATTATCTTTCTATTCCCTCTACAAAACAAACAAACAAACAAACAAAAAACTATTGCCACATAAAGGGGTATGATGGTTAATTTTATATATCAACTTAGTTGCACCATAGTGCCTAGATACTTGATGAAATATTATTTGAGATGTTTCTATGAAGCTATTTTGGTTAAGATTAATATTTTGGGGCCGGTGAGATGGCTCAGTGGCTTAAGCGCCTGCCCAGCAGGCGCAAGGGCCCGAGTTCGACTCCCGGAACCCACATACGAAAAAGGGGCCGGTGATATCACTCAGCGGCACGGGCGCCTGCTGGCACGCAAGGTCCTGAGGTCGACCCCCCGGTACCCACAGAAAAAAAAAAAAAAGATTAATATTTTGGGGCCAGGGATATAGCTCAGCAGCATAGTGCCTGCCTGGTAAGCACGAGGTTGTGAGTTCAATTCCCAGTACCAAATAAAAAAAAATTAATATTTTGATTGGAGGATTTAAGTAAAACAGATTAGTCTCTGCAATATAGGTGGGCTTAATCCAATCCATTGAAGGCCTCAGTAGAACAAAGACTGACCTCCCTCACCAAGCTGAGGTACAGCACCAGCAAACAACCTGCACTGCAAGTCTCCCATGGTATCCATCTTGCCAGCCTCACCTATGGAATTTGGAATCTCCAAGCCTCCAAAGTCATGTGATCAAATTTCTTAAAACGACTTTCTCTTGATAGATAGATAGACGATAGACAGATAGATGATAGCACTTTCAATCTCTTTCTTGCTCTATCTCCTATTTGTTTCTGTAGATAACCCTGATAAATACAAAGCACAATCAAAAAGAAGTATTATAGAAGAATACTATGGACTGAATTTTGTGCCTTTAAAATTTGTACGTTGAAGATCTAATTCACATTAATTCAGAATTACGAATACATGGCTTTTAAAGAGATGATTAAGTCAAAATGAGGTGGTCATGGGGAGCTCTAGTCCAATCTGACTGGTGTCCTCATAAAAAGAGATTAGGACAGTAGGGACACAGTCACAGAGGGACAACCCTGAGAAGAGGCAGCAAGGGAACAACCATGTGCAAGCCAAGGACAGAGGCCTCGAAGGAGTCGACCTTTCCAGCACCACCACCTTGGACTTCACCCTCCAGAACTATAAGAAAATACATTTCTATTGCTTAAGCCATCATAAGTATTTTCTTCTGGCAGCCCTAGCAAACTAACAAATAGGAAGTATATCAGGAAGTTAGTGCCTAAAAATAAATAATGTGTAGTCCTCAATTTGTGATGTTTGCTAGCTTTTAAGAATTTGTCGTTTCTCAGGATTTCTTTTCCTATTCTATGAATGCTCACTTTTATACCTATTTTGGTATTCTTTTTCTTAAAGAGGACCCCCCAAAGTATAATCTTCAGGGCCCACAAAGTGGAGACCCTCTTTCTGCTGACACTGAATCTGTATCTTTCACTTCTCCGTGAAGACCTTTGACACGGTACACCAGTGTATCCTCCAGACTATTGTAGAATGTTCTGTGTGTCTGGCCCAGCTCTGAGGGCACCTCACTCCGGACCGCGCTTCTTGTGAACAGTTAATGCTTGTTATCTGTATGTGAATCTACAGGGGCTAGTTCAATGCCTGGTACATATATCAGATGCTCAAGAAATAGCACTATTTGATGAAAGAATGGATCAATGCACAGACAGATATGTGAATAAATATGTTCAAAAAAAAAGAGAGTCAAATCTTCCAGTCTCTCTACACATCACCTTTATTTTTCGAGTTCACGTTACAGACTATTCACATTATTTGAGCTCCACTGAAGAAAAATACCATTATGTTATCTTCTAGCTACTGGATTCTGATGAAAACCTAAATCAAATGCAAGGCCAGTGAGGAAAGCAACAGCACTTAACCCCCACATTTAACCCCCAGAGAGAACACCCTGCTTAAAAAGAAAAAAACAACAAATAAACTACAACAATCACATACAAGAACAAATGAATAAACAAACAACACAAAAATTGCTCTTCTCCACCCAATACCTCATCCCAAAATATACCTTTGATATTTTAGTACTGTGTTTGGATAGGTATGTAGATACACATGACTTATCTATTTGATTATGTGTTCGAGCAGATAATCCGAGAGTGTGAAATACAATACTCAGAAACCTTGTCAAACACACATTGTTTCCTGAAATGGTAAGATATTTAAGTCTGAGATATGTGTTCTTTCGAGTCCAAAATATTTTCTGTGAAAATACAGCCCTGAATAATAATGAAAAAACTTGTATAAATAATTCATAAGCCATGCTCTCTCATGTATTTCTCCTTATTCCACATTTCTAACTCCATCATGTATTTTGAGGGGAGACTTTCACAGACATACAACACACACATTGACACACACACACACACACACACATGGTGTAACTCATTATATACTGCTTTGACAATGTAGCCATTGTTTCCACTGGGAATTCTTCAAATGGAACATGCTTTGTTCTTACCAAGATAATGAAAAGCAACTTGTTTACTATTATTTGAGGTGTCCAAGAGAGTTGTTTGTACCCAACAAACTTTCCCAACATTGCCCACTTCCCATTTCCTGTTTCTTTCTCCCTGCCACCTATGTAAGTTGAGGTCTTGGAAAGCCTATCATACTCCCTACTCAGTTGGCTGCTTCTTAATCTTTTTTTGAATTATGAACATTCTTGAAAATTTAGCTATCCACCCCCCCATAAAAGGCACACATGCAAATAAACAACATTTTTGCATCATCTTGTCTTTTTAATGCCATCTAAGAAAACCTGCCCAATGACCCTGGGTGAAGAACTTCTGCCTATGTGCTACCCGTTAAGAAAGTAAAAGAATGGGCTAGCAGGATGGTACCAGTGTGGGAATGTGAAACCTACAAAACACTCCATAATATACATAAAGCTTTGTCTAAAGCAAGACTCTTAAGTAAAAAGGAACTGCTGAAGGGAGGTAATAAGTTTTACTTCCCAATAATAGTGCTTTCAACTTTGAATTTTGAGTTCAGTTAATGTTATAAGGGAAGAGCTGGGGAAACTGTACAATTTATTATGGTAAAAAAATTCATTTGATGCGTGGTGTTTTAGCAACATACCTTTTCCAAACAGATGAAGAGTTTGATTTAAAGAGTTCTTCTACTAATAATGCTGTTTAAAAGTAAAGTGTGAAGTAAATATTATTTTAAAGCAAATTTACACTTAATAATATCACCAAAATACAAATCTATTAAAAATAGACCTTGTCTTTAATGTTCATTTCACATTATCTAAGTACATCCAGTTATGCAAATTTACATTTCTATTTCACATCTTTGCCTTTCTGATATACATATAACAGGATAAAAAACATATTTGTAATATCCAGCCCATAAAATCTTGCCCGGGGAAAACAAGATTCGCCACCACCTTATTCTTCTGCATATGGATAAAATACAATCCTAACTAATTGGAATGATTTCAAGACTGATAAAAGAAAAAACTGACTAAATTTTTATTCCATCTCAGGTTATCTGTCCTTATTTTTAAAATGGTCTTCTAATTGTTGAATTACAGTTTAGTAGTGGCATATCTTTGGGAGTTCCTTAAAATATTTCAAGAGCTTGGATAGTTATTTCTGGTGCTCTTGTGATTGGCACGATGTTGCCACTCGCTCCCCAGCAATGATGCTGAAATGTTGGCATTGTGGTGTTGTGTATTCACCTAAGATATTTTTAAAAGTAGTCATCAACATTGTTATCCCTTTTTTGTGAAAATATCTTGCCAGGCTAGAAAATGAGCAATTATTTCTTCAATTAGGCAAAGAAAAGGGACAGACGAATACAATGCAGTACTAATTTTTAAAAGAAACAATCACATCGAATTAAAGAATTCAAAACTATAATTACGATTTTATAAAATCCAAATGTAACAACATGGCATTGCGGTACTAGATGACTGCACATTCATTCTGTTCAATATTTCCCATGAGGTCTTTTGTGTCACTAGTTCCTGGACTTGAATGACTGTTAAAATAGAGGGTATTTTCAAAGGTGGTTTCCTGAGGTAGGTGCACCCGTCTCTTCTTATAAAAGTAATAAGCAGCCAGGGCAGCACCCATTACGATCAGGAGGACCACGACGACCACCACTCCTGCTGCACTGGAAGATTTTTTGGAAGGCTCCATCTTTCTGGAGTCAGCTATAAATAAATAAAATCATTAGCAAAAAAGTGGAGGGAGAAAGAGGGTTGAATGTGATATAAAACAATACAAACTGCCTTGCTGAAAGACTAAAATGTGTATCTCTCAAGTGATGCCAAACAGAAATGGAAGACATGAAAACAAGAACGACATGACATGCAGTTACTTAAAAGGTTAAGATGATTATTTGGTTGCAAGAATATTTTATCTATTTATGAGTATTAAGATAATGTTTAAAAAACAAATGTTATATGAATATATACATTTCATATATATATATATATATATATATACACACACACACCTTGCTTCAAAATAATTTGACCTGCTTACAAACAAATTATAATAAGAAGATAAATAGAATAGTAATAATAATGATGATAAAAGCAAATGAAAATAAAGGAAACTAAAATAAGAATAGTGGAAATTTGAATTCATGAATATAATAAGTAAACAAATTGCATCGTGAGATTAATAAAAGGGTTACAGGCAAGCAATAAATCTCAATGGAGTTCTTTTTTTCTTAGCAGCCAACAATATGAATAAAATAGAATTAGTTCTGGAATTCAAATCATCTATAAAATTTCAAACAAAAAACTTTGCTAAAAATGGAAAAGATCCACAAAGATTCCTAAGAGAAATTTCTTCCATGGGTTCCCAAAGAATAATGCTTTGTAAAACAGCAAACGACGTCTTCAACAACTTTTTAAAACAAAAACACCAACCCATTTCAAGTCCTGTTTTTCTAAAATACTATTTAAGGTGGATGATAGGTCTGACCTCCACATGCAACACACCCCACCACCCCCAGCCAAGTTCCTGAGCTCCGAGAACAATCACAACTCATTCCTACACCCTACAGCCTCTCCACTGAGACCTGGAGCAAAGCTTACTCTGCTTAGGCTCCATACACCAGCCCCTCCTGCGAGGTCTCAGCACCCACTGCTGCGGCCACATACTCAGCCACTGTTGCTCCCCCAATCTCATGCCTGGCAACTTTGGGTCACCCCATCTAAGCCTGTCCCACTAACCCCCTACCATTTCCATAAAAGACCTGGCTCAATCAACTGGACTCAGGCTCCCCTTTGGAGCTCCTCTTGGAGATCCCCCCCAGAACTCCAAATTCAGGCTGGCTGTGCTCTTTACTGGGTCACTACCTCGCAGTGGAATAATGATATACATTAATGACGTAGGATAGTTAGCTCAAGCAATTTGACCAAAAGTTCAGGAGGGGTAGAAAGGGATTATTATTGCTTTTAAAACCTGAAATTTCATATCGTCTTACCTTTTGTTGTAATTAATGTCTGAGTTGGTTCAGGATCAATAACTGTAAATAAAAAACACAAATATTTATAAAAATCCATAATAACTGGATGTAGAGAGTAAACTTCATTTCCTCAGAGATATAAGGAGTCCTCCATATTTGACTTATGACGACACAATATTATGAATGGGAGGATCAATAGATGGATGGATGGATGGAGAGATGGGTAGATAGATAGAGTTGGAGATATAGATAGAAAAAAGATATGTCCATCCTCCATCCTTCTAGTTATCTACGCTATAGCAGCAGCCTACAACTAACTACATAGTGAGTTTGAATACATTGTAAGAGCCAAAAATGTGATCCTCCGTGTTGCATTTGAGCACTGATAGTTTTTTAAAATCTACTCAATCTACCCATGAGTGAACTATTCTGGGCTGCAGATTTTGAAATTGGCCCACTGAAATCTAGGGTGTTAGAAGGTATTTGTGTGGAAAGTAAAATAAAATCACAACATTGAGCCAGAGGATGTGAAATGTTAAAATAGAGTTAAAGAAGTCTAAAAATCTAAAAAAACCTACTGAGGGAACATAACTTGCTTATCTGATTCATTTAATTAAGTTTCTATCTCATTAGTAACTTTCTGTCTTAGGAAGGATATCAGGTAAAATGGCACTGACATATTATTTAAGTCCACACAGTAGTGCATTGTGAGCAGTTAACACTATTAATTTCCCCACTCCCTCTTCTTGTCATGGTCTTTCACTCCATCTCAGATGGAGATCCAGTTGGTTTTACATGACTTATTCCATAATTAAGTCTGAGTTCTCTCCAGCCCTGGCCTCTTCCGCTTCTCCCTAGTACAGTAAGGCTTCATAGATGAGCTGTCCCAACTGCTTGTAATTTAGCAAATCTATATTCAAGGATACCCCATTGTAAAAGTACTGATAAACCAAAATCACCGTGTCAGGTAGGCAGGCAGAGAATACCCCTCACTCACTCACAGCTGTAGGAAGCAACAGACTTGGTGGAATGGATTTTTCACTGATAAAGGGAAAGCTTAACAAAGCTTGCAAGGGGCCTCTGTAACCCCACACCTGGCATCTCATTGTTTGAAAGAAATGGTGGCTTGTGAACACATGTACCACGCAACGAACTTCTTACTCACTTTTCGGTCTTTTACAAATAAATCCTTTGTAGGAAGAACAATGGATATTACTCCAAACCCCCGAAGAGGCAGCCATAACTACACAATCATTTCGTTCAGCCGAGGGATCTCCCGAGTTCCAGTTGACAAAGGACAATGGGCTGTTGTTTAACCAGAGCCACTTTCCTGATCATCAAATAAAACCAAAAAAAAAAAAAAAAAAAAAAAAAGTTAAAAATAACCTATTTTAAGTTCTGATTATTGGTACAAAATTCTAAGCATATCATTTTTTACTACAATTATGAATCGCTTATGAGTAGACTTTTAACAGGCAAGATTATAATGACTTATTATAGGGAAGCAAACCAACAAGAATATGTTTATTATATAGTTTTAGCTGAAAATTTATTTCTAATCTTATAAATATTTATACTTAACCTTCCCTAGGTTTTTTTTTTATTCTGGCAAAAAAAAAAGGAAAATGTTTTTTAAATACTCTTTAAGCTACAGAAGAAATTTTTCATTAGCAGGTTTGAGAATAATAAAATATGTGAGTCATTTAAACTTTCAGTTTTTATCTGAAATAAAAATGAGTTTGAATTTTCAAATTCATCACAAATTAATCATAATTTAAGACTTTCTGGAACTGAAACCTTGTTTTATACACAATGTTTTGAAATATTTGCAATTAAAAAGTGGTTCTTCAAATATTACCTTCAACATTTCTGAACAATCCTATCCAAAAATTGGTTTTACTTCTAAGAGGTTCAACTAGGTATGACAGAAAACTGGATTCAGCAGCATTTTCAATGGAAACCAGAGAGGAACCTGGAAAGTATAAAAGGGTAAATATGATAGGAAGAGCTTAAGGTAGCTAAAGTATTTTTTATAAACAATACTGATATTAAGGGCAATAAAAATCAGTCCAACATTCTGGGAAGCTGAGGCAGGAGGATCACAACTTCAAGTCCAGCCTGAGCAACCTAGCATCTTTGTGAGACCCTGCCTGAAAACTAAAAAATTAAAAAGGGTAAGGGATGTAGTTCAGTTCAAATACCATGGGTTCAGTCTTCAGGACTGCAAAAAAAGTGGGAGGATAATTTCAATAAGTGGATATTTGTTTTCTCAAAATATCAGTATTCATTCTGAAAATATGGCTTTCTAAGCATCATTTTTGTACCAGCATGCAATGAGTTCCTGAAAAATTTGCAAACATAAATGAGATATAATGAGACTTAATGATATTGTGGCTCGTTCGCCAGTAATAAATGGAGAGTACAAAGGGACGTAATGGGGAAATAGGTGCAATTAGCTATGGTCATGTCAAACACTCATTTAGATGAAGCAACGAATGCAGAGAATGGCAAACAGAGAATTTAAGTAGAGAACAGCGCAGAGTTTTATGTAGCAGGGACAGAAAATGATTCCAGATAGCAGTAATTAAACACAAAATGGAGGGAAACACAGAACTTCTTTTAGAACAGGGATGGTTTGATTTGGCTGGATTGTCATTGTAATCTGGTCAATGGACCAAAAACAAACAAACAAAAATTAGGTTAAGCCTACTGCAGGAGATGAGAGTCCAGCTTGCTGACAGGAGACTGGTATTTAGATCGATGAGATGGTAAAGGACGCTTAGTTTTGTGTTGGCAGCAGAATAATACAATATACTATAGGAATAGTAATCCAGCTGCCATGTGCAGAACCATTCAAAGAAAAAAGAGAGAGAAAACTGGAACACAAGTCACACAGCTGTGGAGTTGACATCAAATACTCAGCATTAGATTTTTATAGTAAAAATCTATAGCTTTCTAATAATAACTAATATATTTTAAACATTTCATGCCAGGCATTACATTTTGCTTTGGTCTTCGCAAGCATTATCCCATTACATTCTTACAGGACCTACTAAATAGGTACTACTGTCAGTTCATCTTAGAGATAAGGAAACTAAAGCACAGACTAAGCCTAGGAATTTGCTAATGTCCTCACACTGGCAGAGCAGCGTCATGTGACAACCCAGACATTCTGAATCTTGAAGGCCTATACTTAACCATATGCATACATCCCATATCGCTGTGTTCTGGCTTATCCCCTTATTAATTGTTTTCTCTGCATGATTATATAATCCAATATTAAATGTATTTCATAGACATTAGCCATTCATGTCTGTTATGGCTTGTATCTAGATGTCCCCCACAAAGCTTCATGTGGTCATAGATGGGACATTTCAAGGTGGCTGGATCTAGGGTGTGTGATGCTGGGATTAAGGATGTGATGCTGCAATGAAGGGTGCCCCACACGGGGTGTGAGTGCTCCCCACCTAAGGGTGGGTAGCCTAGGTGGAATATGAGAGACAGAAAGAGGGCCGCTGTCATCACTTGCTGCTGTTGCTTGTCTTCTGCTGCCTCCTGCCCACACTGCAATGTCCCTCTGCTATCTCACCATGCCTTGGAGCCAGCTGATTGTGGACTGAAACCTCTACAAACTGTGAGCCAAATAAACCTTTCCTCTGTTGGGTATTTTGTCTCAGCAACAAGAGAAGTAACTAAATGCCTAATTCATAGACGTTAGCCATTTCATGACATATTTTGATAAAGTGAGAATCATTTGTCAGATAATACTGTTGTCTAAAATTAAAAACGAGTTTTACATATGCATTGTAAATTTTTAAAATATACTTTGTGACATGAAAGAAACGTTATCAGTTAACTCAAAAGCAGACTTTTCATGACATCATCAGAAATGGCAGAGTAGTACTTCTGAAAATTATTTATTAAATTAACTAGAGGTTTATAAGAATCTAAAAAACATTTATGCAAGAAAAATGATTGAATCTTGGTAATGAGAGTAAGTTTTGTGCTATTTTAGCTTGTCTGAATCCCACTGCCTTCTCCCTAGCTCTGTGGTATCCTTAAAAACTATCAGTCCTATAATCACAGTGAAAACCAACAGCCTGGATGCCACTGAAGGGGTGAGAATGTGGTTGGAACTCTTTCTAAGCTCCATCCTCAAAGAATTTCCATTGTTTAAGCTACCAGATAATATCCTAGAAAAGTCTACTTGCAAAACTTGTCTTTATTTATATGATTCAGAAGCCCCTCACTGCAGACAGACTTTTGCTTGGGAGTGTTTGTCAAAAACTGTCAGTGGCAATTGCCTAAGGAAGTGATAGAAGGTGGGGAAAACAATAACCTAACAAAAAGCTAAAATGCAAAAGCTGGGGAATGAAATATCTGCAAGGGACTTTTGAAAGCACCAACACATTAGTAGAGAGATAGCAGGTCACGGATATACAGTAAAATGTATATGTGCCCTAGCTGTGTTCATGCCCGAGAAAGACCTGAGAAGGTCCTAAGCTCCCTCTTCTGTCTGGCCTTGGGGTTCTGCAAAAGCAGGACATGAAGGCTAAGGCAGAGTTTTCAACTACCTGGATGAGCATTAAAAGCTCATCCTAGAGAAAGCCCCTTAGCAAAATCTGGGAGATTTAGTAGCCCTAGACACATAAAATATCTGTGCCTATCACATTTAGGAAAGCCACATCTGAACACATCATAATCAAATTGTTAAAAAATAGTCTTAAAATCAGCAAGAGTGAAATGACTCGTGACGTACAGAGACTTAACACTAATTTTTAACCAGAAACCATAGAGTGCAGGAAGAAATCAGATGAAATATTTAAAAAGCTGCAAGAAAATGACTGTTGACCAGGGATTTTCTGTCTAGAAAAACCGAACTTCAAAAATAAAAGAAAAACTAAAACATTCCTAAGTAAACAAAAGTGAATTTGTTACTGCAATAAACACTAAAGAGAGTCCTTCAGGCTGAAATAAAAGGACACATGAGAGTAACTCAAATTTATATGAAAAAATAAGAACACAAATTCATACTTACATACATACATACCTAATGCAAATAAATAAATAGCACCAGGAAAGGTAACTACATACATAAATATAGAAAACAATATGAGTGTGTTTTTTCTTTATAACTTTTGTGTATCCTATCTGACTTAAAGCAACTACATAAATCAGTAATTGTAAATCTGTCTCAATGGGTATATAACACATAAAGATGTTTGGTATGACAATAACAGTGGAGGGAAAAGAGAATGGAGCTATATAAGAGCAAAGCCTTTGTTCACAATTAAAATTA
Source organism: Erethizon dorsatum (assembly GCA_028451465.1). NCBI lineage: Eukaryota > Metazoa > Chordata > Mammalia > Rodentia > Erethizontidae > Erethizon > Erethizon dorsatum. The sequence continues at coordinate 43,202,636 of CM051831.1, read as the reverse complement.
AATTTATATAAATCTAAATTAGATTGTTGCAAATTAAGATGCTAATTGTGATCCCCACTAAGATACTAACTAAACTATGCACAGATGCTCCTTGATTTAACAATGCAGTTATGACCTCATAAAGCGATCCTAAAATTGAAAAATCCCAAGATGAAGGATCCTAAATTGGGCAATATCTGTATAGTAAAAGAAAGAAGGGAATTAAAATAGTACACTAAAAAGTATCTACTTAATGCAAAAGAAAGCAGTCATGGAGGAATAAGGAAACCAAAACACATAAGTCATGTAGGGGAAAAAATGGCAAAATAAAAGACATAGACATATTGACTTTATCAGTAATTATACTAAATTTAATTAGATTAAACACTAAATAAAATGGAGATTTATAGAATATTCAAATTAATCAATTAGAAAGTTTTAATTATATGTTTTCTGTAACTATATTTTTATTATAAAATAAAAGACACTTGAGATCCAAAGGCACAAACAGGTGAAAGTAAAAGCCTGGATAAAGCTATGCTGCTATGCAGACAATAACTTAAAAACAGCTGGAGTAGCTACGCTAACATTAGACAAAAGTTATTTCTAGTGACAATGAAGACATTCTATAATGATAAAGTTTCAATCAATCAAGAAAATGTTGTAGGTATAGACTTATGTACCTGACAACAAAGCCCCAAAATACATGAACCAAAAATTAATAAACAGAGTTCATCTGATGCAGAGAACAAAGTTAAAAGTTAAATATTGACTTCTGAATGAACCTAAAGGAAATGAGAATATAACCCTGCACTCCACTATTGGATGAAGAATCCTAAATTAGAGTGTTTAAAATGTACTTAAAATAATTCAGTAAAATATTTGGTGAGACTTAATTAAGTGGCTTTAAAATGTTCCCTGAAAAATTATCTTTGACATTTGTTACTTCAGAGGGGAAATCATTCATCTATGTCATGCGTATTTGAGTTTTTTGTTTTTCTTCACAAAGAAAATTAGATGTAAATCCATTTTAATTACTGGCAAAATGAAATTGTTCTTGGGTGCTTGTAAAACCCAAGCTCATCAGTTATAAGAAGCAAGTATGGGCCAGTGAGATAGCTCAGCGGCATAAGCGCCTGCCTGGCAAGTGTGAGGTCCTGAGTTTGACTCTTGGTACCCACATACAAAGGAAAAAAGGGCCGGTGATATCGCTCAGCAGCACAAGCACCTGCTCACAAGTGCGAGGTCCTGAGTTTGACCCCCAGTACCCACTAAAAAAAAAAAAAAGAAGCAAGTATAATACTTGAGATAACCGAGGATGAGAATCGTAACAAGTTAGAATATTATGGTAGAAAGAAAGACTTGTTTAGCAAATGATTGTTTTTTATGTGAATTTAGGTTACAAAGTTAGAAAGTATATTTGGAGAGCCTAATACTGACCATTCTATTACCAAAAAAAATCATTAAAAAATAAACAGGTATTTTACACTCCTTGTATTTTACACATATAGTTATTAGCATCATGGGACTCTGGAATAGACACTTGTGGGATTTTCTTTTAGGAAATGTGTCACTTACTCATCCGAAGACATTCCAGAGAAGCTTGTCCCCAGTTCCTCGTGAATGAAGATTCAATGTAGTAGCAGTGACCATGGAAAGGAATCCATGCGTTGAGCTCCGACTCTGGACACCTGCCCGGCAGCTGTGGTGGTTCAGTGGCAGGAATCTCTGTTAATAAAGAGATATTTAAAATAAAGCAGGGGGCCAGTGAGATAGCTCAGTGGCATAAGCGCCTGCCTTGCAAGCACGAGATCCTGAGTTCGACTCCCAGTACCCACATACAAAAAAGGGCCGGTGATATCGCTCAGTGGCACGGGCGCCTGCTGGCACGCGAGGTCCTGAGGTCAACCCCTGGTACCCACAAAAAAAATAAATAAATAAAAATAAAATAAAGCAAAATTGGAAGTGTCAATGTAATGTAGAATAATATTTTCACAGCTAAGGAAAATTATATCAACCATCATTATTTTTAAAAACCCTCCAATGTTTATCACTTGAATCCACTGTTTTTATTATAGGGTTTTATTTACTTTACCATTTTAAATATATAGCAATAGAATACACAATAACATAGAGGTAATCAATCACAGTCAAAATGTAAAACTGTACATCTATTAGTATTTGTAATGAGGTTGTAAGTTTTTAAAAGTCACCCTCAAATAATTTATAAAGGAGTTTCCTTTCAAGCCACACTTTTCCTTTTCTGGGACCCCAAACCCTATAATTTCTTTTTAGCTAATAATAGCACCTTTGATAAAACTAAATATTATAATTAGGATTCTAGGACTTTGTCCATAATATCTGTTAGTCTGATGAAACTACATGCATTCTGATATAATTCTATTAATATAAATGTGCTGTTTCTATTGAAAAGGAACAGAATTTCTTGGGTAATCTGTCATTATAGATTCAGAGGGCAAACTCAATACCAACACGCACAGATTTATAAAGAGAAAATAAACTCTAGAAATAAAACTTACTATCACCATTGTTTTGACATGTATCTATCTCTCTCCCTCTCTCTCTCTCTCTCTCTCTCTCTTTCTCTCTCTCTCTCTATCTCCAGGTCAGTCAAAGGAATCTTTTGTTTTCTAGTTAGCCACCCAAGATCCATCACTATTTAATAACACTGACAGTGATGTGTAGTAACGTATTCAGAAAATTTCAAATCCCTCAATTGTTTTCATGTATCCAATTACCGTCTGATCTCTTGCAGAGAAAATAAAAACTTTCATTGCAATATGATGTCTTCCAGAAGCCATCAACATCCAGATAAACACATGCTGACTTCAGCTTGGGCTCATTAGCTGCCCAGTTATTGTACCTCATCCTCCATTTATCAATCCAACTGTAGTCATTGTTGGTCTGCAAGAACAAAAAGGACCATGAACATAGGGTTTTGCCTCATTTAGAGAGCACCAGAAGAGCCAAGCAAAGAACAAAGAGTACATTTTAAGACGGTGGTTCGAAACAGTGTCCTAAACATCTGTGAATAAAAAGAACATTATAAATCATTTGTACCAACTCAAATTAAGTGAAAGAAATCACCATTTCTTAAAAATGGTTATTTCTTGGAGATCCCTAGGAACACATCCTTGGGAGCAATTCTGAAAAACACAGACTAAAAAACCCATGTCTTCATCCATGAAACCTTTGTTATCAAGTTTTTCAGGGCCAAGGAAAAGTTTGATTTCATAGCAAATAAAATATTTATATTATTTAAATTATAATAAGCATTAAGTAATTTTCACTGACTCATGGACCCCTGAGAGAAAGACTGGTCTTGTCATTGTTTTGCTGTAGAAATGGCACCAGCGGCAAATTACTTAGGCAAGGTCATTTAGCTGGGTATATAATACAGAAGCCCAGTCTAAGTTTCTAGTTATACATTCTTTCAACTATATAAAGCTTGATGCCATTTAGGGGGCCAGTGAGATGGCTCAGTGGCTTAAGCGCCTGCCTGGCAAGCGCGAGGGCCCGAGTTTGACTCCCAGAACCCACATACGAAAAAAGGGCCGGTGATATCGCTCAGTGGCACGGGCGCCTGCTGGCGCGCGAGGTCCTGAGGTCAACCCCCGGTACCCACAAAAAAAAAAAAAAAAAAAAACAAAAGCTTGATGCCATTTAAAAAAAAAAAAAAAAACTGGTTGTTTTATTCCATTTGCTTACTTACTTTCTATTAAATTAAGTCAAATTTATGGTCACAGACAAAGTAACTGATAACATGAACATTTATCAATAATATAGTAAGTATCCTTTTAACAATTTAAAAAATATTTTTATAGATTATGCCTAAGAACAGGTGGTATATATAACATTAACCAGAGATAACTAAATTTTTTAAAAATTCAAATATTTTCTACCTTTTTAACTGTATCATTTAATTTATCAACACAATAACCAAATATCCAATGACTAAAATTAAAAGCATGTGTTTATTTCAAGTTAGAATTCTTTTCGTATTCTCCCATGTTTAATCAAATAATCCCTGCATAATCATGAAATGCAGACATAGGAAAATAATAGTGCTGTTTTAGTCATCAATCTTGGTGTTATTGAAAACTATTTAATATTTCTTACAATAAGCAAAAGCCTATCTTAAACTCATAGGAGAATTGTGAACACATGCATAAGAAAATGAATAATCAAACAAATCAATTATCAAAAACAGTCAACAGAGAGAAAAAATGTCTTGTTTATGCTTTAGTCACAGAAATCATTACAGAACTACTTACTCTTAAATATTCACTTTCATACCTAGGAAACACTAATCGTATAACATGTAAGTCTGTATGTCTGCACCTGGCCATTAGGAGCTCTATAAAATCTGACAATTTAGTTACCAGTTTTGCCCCTTTCGGTGCTTTTCTTTCTTGGTATTTTTTCTTTATGTTGTACCATGCTAGATTACAGTACATCCAAAAAGATTGACTTTCTCAGAGAAGCCTTGTTGGTCCTCTCATCAGCCCCACTGGTCCCATTTCTCTCCTCCAATAACATTCTGTATATATCTCTCTTTAAAACTTCTGGTATTGTCTCTTGGTTGCCTACTGAAATCTCCATTTCTGCCACTTGTAAGTTTGCTAGTTCACTAGCTAGATGAATGCACAGAGGAAGGATAAATGGTTCATAAGGCACCATAAAAGGCTAGTTTTAGGAATAATTTGGCAACTCTATCACCACATAGTTCTGGCCCTCATCCCTCACTTCACAACATGCTCTACCAACTTTCCTTTCTTTGTTATGGAATACAGGGAATTGAGTGCAATGAGATATTTCTCATACATGGATGGAAGTTCCTCAACTCCACGATCTGTAAAAATCTAGCAGAGCTTGTCACAAAAAATAAAAGTATCATCATCACCCAGGAACTATGCCTCCAACCTCCTTTCTTGATTCCCATGCCCTAGTTGTAATCATGACACTTGAAGGAAATAAGCAAATCAATATAACTATTTAGGTTCAGAATATAATTTTAATATTCAAGTGCAGTCATATAATTCTTAGGTTGGTTTATAGCATATATCACTAGCTTTCTAGATCCCTGAAGGCAAGGAATCCTTGAAAGATCGGGTGTTATTCATGTTAGTACCGTTCACATTGCTCAGCAGTTTCTTTCACATAACTGTTCAATGGAATAAACGGGAAAACCATACTCAACCACGACTTATGCATGTCAAGTTGTGTGTTTCTCCAGCATCTTACCAAGTTACTGTTCAGGCCGATCCACACAGGTACATTAAATGGCTGCATTTTTAACCACAAAAATGCGTTAGTATAGGGATCCAGAATGCTAGCAATAAGGGAAGTGTATCCCTTGCAATATTTCTCTGCTTCATGCCATGATAATTTATTTTTTATAAGTGAATAGCTGCTTTCACCATATTTAATAAAGCCATTTGCTGGAATTGTCGTTGGAGAATTAGGCAAGGAAGGATCTGGAAAGAATAGATTATTTCCATTAGTATTACCAATAAATATTGATTGAGTCATGAGTGTATAACTACTATCTCTCATTCATCAACAAAATAACCAGAATCGCATAAATCCAAACTACCAAGTGTTAAAAATATTTTCATGAACCATTTTATATTAAAAAAATTATTTTTAGTCAGCATGCCTGATTGAATAATTTTTAATCTGTATTTAGGATACGGTAGATATTTGATGAAGATTCTAAACTAAAATATAATTGATGCAAATTCATTGTTATCTAGTATCTGGATAAAAGAAATATCACAGTTTAATCCTAAAAATTAAAGACTATCTGCTATCTTGTATTATGATTCTTTATTCTTCTATCATTGCCAAGTTTCAAGGTCAAGAACAGCCTTCCTCTCTCTCCGTTTGTTTCATTCCATTCATTACTGCACCTGTTTGTATCTGTTTTGCTCCCCCTGTAAGTAATGCATTTTCAAGACGCTGGCATAGGTTGGGATGAAATCACACACACACAGGTCCTTGGTCCATTTAACCCTGATCTCAGGCCCATCTTACAGATGATCACCGAAGTCGCCCATCGCTGGTCCAAACTGGTCCAGGTGCTGGCGCCCTGCTATGTCAGAGCCACTTCCGCTTTATATCTGTCTTCCTGAACATCCTAGCATGAGTTTCTAATTACTGCGTTATGTCCATGCCTCACTCTACGCCATTTAATTAACACACAAAACCAGAGTTTGTTTCTGTTTGCCTTAGATGATGCCCTAGGGCGGAGATAAGTGACCAGCCAGTGGATTAAACCTGGCCTATCATCTGGTTTTTTTTTTTTTTTTTTTTTTTTTTTGTAGTCCATGAGTTACCAGTGGCTTTTAAATGGTCGGGGGGAAAAATCGAGAACGATATTTCTTGATACTGTAAATATTATATGAAATTCACATTTTTGCCCATAAATCAAGTTTTATTGGAACACAGCCACATGCATTTGCTGACATAGTCTCCATGACTGTGTATGATGAAGACAGTGTTGTGCCCCACACAACCTGAAATATTTACCATGTGGCTCTTTTATAGAAAAGTAACCATGAGCCTAGAGTTCTCGATATGTCTGATTACCAATTTTCACCTTGGCCAATTCTCTGTCCTGTACTTTATGCTAACCCAATCATCATCCACCTTGTTCTAATACTACAGAGAGCTTAACTTTCTTTCGGTTGTGCCTGGTAAGCAGTAACTTCATTTCAGCCTCCCTTTCTCCTGCTGTTGCCGCCATCTTGTGTTGGTCAGATATCATTAAACCAAGAGGCCGGGACAGGATCTTCAAAAGGTCAGTGTGTAAGAAACTGCCTTCTTGAGTTCCTGCTTGTGAAGGTCTGGGCTTATCTTAATGCCATCAGAAAACTTGAGGACCATTAAAGGTGGCAAATGAGGCTTGAGGTAAAGTTAAAAAAAAAAAAAAAGAAAAAAGCAAAGCAGTTTCACAGAAGGCTGTATACATCTAGGAAACTTAGCTCTACCCAATTTGCTTATTCATAAAAAACTTTCATAGGAAATACGTAGAAAGAAATAAAAATTGAAATGTTGAGAGGTTGTTTCTAGGTGGTTAGATCATAGGAAACATTTTGTTTTCTTTCTGATTTTGTGATATTTTCCAGCTTTTCAGCAAAGAAGATATTCTATGTATTATTTAAAATACTGCTTCCTGCTGGGAGTGGTGGTACACGCCTATAATCCCAGCACTCTGGAAGGCTGAGGCAGGAGGATTGCAAATTTAAGTCCCATCTGGGCAATCTAGTGATTTAGCAAGAACCTGTCTCAAAATAAATAATATTTTAAAAAGGGCTGGGTATATAGTTCAGTCCAAAGGCCCTGGGTTCAATCCCCAGAACCACAAAATAAGAAATTTCTTTATTATATATTACATATTATATATTATATATTATATACATGTTTTAAAGTTATATATATATATTTTTTTTTTGAAAAATGCAGAAAACTAAAATGAAGGAACTAAAGTCACCCTTCATCCCACCATTGGAACACATTCCTATTTTGATGTACTTCCTTAGAATTTTTGTCATTCTTTTTAAAGAGGAATTGAATAACTTCATGCTCCCTTCAGTAGCACATATACTAAAGTGGAATTGATAGTATTTTTTGATAAGTTGTAGTTTCTACAACTTTATATATGCTGCCTTTTTTCACTTTTACAATGTGACTCTTTCCTTACATCATTAAAATATTTCCAGTATTATTAAGCATCACAAAAGAGTCTATCACATAGGTTTAGAAGAAAAAGATTTCAAGCAAGCATGTGGATCACCATTCAGTCCTGGAACCGTCCTCCCTTCCCTACCCCATACGATGTGGTATTACTGGAGTCTAAGAGCCAGGAGCACTGGACCATGATACCCTCCCCCTTGCTCAGATGCCGAAATATCCAGCTGCTCAAGTCTCTTCTATAAAATAGCATTGACCCTAATCTAAACATTATACAATGGATATGTCTATTGAAACATCACATGGTACCCCATTAACATGTACAAGTTTTAATATTTTTATGTATCAGCTAAAAAGTTAATTTAATAAAAATTTAAAATTGAGTGAAATAAAGAAAAGGGAAAAAAGATATATATATATATATATATATATATATATACACACACAAGATAGTTAAGATAGATATTAATTTTGCTTAGTTCATTGAAAAGAAAGGTTTGTGCTAATATTGTTTGGACAATTGAATACTGATATCTTGTACCCTGAGTAACTAATTTAAAGATAACAATATGCAATGTATTAACCATTGTTACCCTCCTATTATGTTGTTTTGAAATTTTGTTCTACTTTTTTCTCTTTAAAATAAAAAAACAAATAAAAATAAATACAATAAAATTGAGTGAAAATGGGACAGTGCTTGTGTATAACCTACCTGCATCCTCCTGTATACTTCAAATCATCTCTAGATTACTTGTAAGGCCTACCACAATGTAAATGATATATAATAGTAATTACACTGTATTAATTAGAGAATGGTGACAAAAATAGTCTGTCTATGTTTAGTACAAATACAGATGCACGTTTTTTTTCTAAATATTTTCAATCTGTAACTGGCTGAATTCAAGGATGCAGATCCAGTGGATACAGAGAGCAGACTTCAGAAAGAGAAAGTGACAAGGTCTGGACTGGATTTGGGGTTAGGGAGGTAAGCATTCCTGCAGTGCTTTCCAAACACCTGAAAGGATGTTCAGTAATTCCCACTTACTGTCATGTGTTCACACTAGGTCCCTGATTCTCCAGAAAGTGTTGAGAAATCCATTAGAACTGAGAGAGCAAGTACCTTCTAACTCACTCATCTGAGAACAGCATTCAGGGTGCACCTCAGCCACTCTCGACCCCCACCTCTAATCCATCTCAAAATTTCCGACTCTTTTGTGTAGCTGGACATCATTGTTCTGGTTTTACTAGAAACTAAAACTGTAGAACTATAATATTGATTCATAGTAAATACTCATACATTCTGTTTTATTTTATTAAACCACATTCAGGATTTCTAAGATGTAAAGAGAAACTCAAGTCTACATTTTTTAAGACACAGAACATAGGATGAGCCAGGCACAGTGGCACATGCCTGAAATCTCAGCACTTGGGAGGCTAAGGCAGGATAATCCCTGTGAATCTGAGACCACATGGGCTACATTGTGAGCTCAAGGCCAGCCTGAACCATGTAGTGTGAACCTGTCTCAAAAACAAACAAAAAAATATAGGACAAATGATGGGCATATACGACACTCCATGCCAATTGTTCTCAAAGTATATGTGCTGAACTGTGGTTTTCCTATACTAACACTTAAAAAAAGGTACAAGTAGGCAAATGTTTCAAATTTCTAACAAAATTAAGGAAATGTTTTAATTTCAAGTTTACCCCAAATTCAAAATTTTCTGCTAAGGAAGCAGACTCATGAATAAATTCTAGGAAATATCACCCTTTTTGTCAGTCACAGACTCACATGGATTAAAGTGAGAATCAAGGAAATGGCCCTAATTCAAAGACACAATTTGAAAATCCACCTCGTCCAGGCAGACCTGGTTTGGTAGGACTCACCCGGCAGAGTCTGGCATATGTAGCCTTTCTTGTTGTCACAGATGTCGTCCATCCATTTCCCTGCTTCCCTTGATTTCCCTCCCATAATAACAACACAGTCAGCCTGTACATTTGTGGATAAAGAAAGACAAACATGAATTAACAATTATTAATATTAATTCACTTAAAAGTGAAAATCTTCAATGTTCCTAACTTTCGAACTTTATGATCATCCTGCTTTATGTGTATTCAGTCCATAGTCACTCTCCGCCCACCCGTACCCACTGTGCGTGCACATCCCTTGCATTTGACTCTGCTATCTGAATTGAAAACCAAATAGACTGGGGTAAATTGGAGACCTAGGACTGAGAAACTCTGCTATCAGAGATGTTGCAAATTGCTATTAAAATTTAGGAACCAAAGACATCAGGAGAATGCAATATCTCTGCATATCAACTCTCACTCTTCAAACCCAGAAATAAGTATCCTGCTATACAGGGGAAATGAGCACAATCCATATTTCATTGCTAACTTCATTTATAAAATAATTATTATCATTTCAGAGCTAATTGTTACTATAGCTAGAAAGTTGCCTATCTTATTTTGGAGGAGAATTTGCCAGGGCTGGACAATTGCTGTACTGTATTTGGTTGTGAATGTTTGTATTTCCATGTTTCTGTAAGAGAGTTTAACAGCCAAAAGTGAACCCAAAAGAGTTACATAAAACCCATACTTACCAGGGTTTTCATCCATGATTAGATAAAAATTGTGATTATAACATATATTGGGCTTTTCTAACCTATCGGTTGTCATAATCATATGAGCTTACACTCATAATGTCTGACACGGATCTAAATGCTGCCCATGTGTTAATTCATTTAAATTCACATCCATCCTACAACATAAGAAAGAAATGAAGCACAGGGAAATGAGGAAGCTCTCCCAAGGTCAGCTGGGTAGTTAAGTGAAAACAGTTAGCATCCAAGTCCCTGGCACTCAGTCTCCAAGTCTGCATACTGAGGTCCTAATTATATTCCTTCTCCATGATGAGGAATGCAAGGTGCCCTGGGGAGGCCGGGGGACTCCCAGGAAAGGGGTGCTAATTGATAAAGGCCAATAAAGGAAAGGGAAACTGAGTATCATCTTGAATGAATGTGATGCCTACAACCTTCCTAGCCTGTCATAATGAAGAGAGCGGGGCCAGCGTGCCAAGTATGCAGAGACGAAAGATGGAAAGAACCTCCAGCCCTGGTGATGCTAGGGAGCCATGTATCATACGCTACCAAATATATGACATATTCTTTTCATATTTTAACATTTCTAAAATAAGAGGTACATATCATAATCAGCAGTATGACAGAATTTAATTGGCACTTGCAAAGAAAGTGAGCTTTCCATCAAGGGTATCTTAGGTGTGATGAAATACTGTGATTTGCCTTTCAGGCTGGACTTTTTGTCATGGAGATATTAAACATTCCTTGCTGTTTAAACTGGCTGAATCATGCTTTTCTTGTACTAATGGCTTCATCAGTCTGTATAAGCTCTTCCTTGCACAGAACTGAGCTAGCGCAGCCACTTTACCATAGGGAGATGGAGCTAGCAGCTTCCGGGATCCGGCCCAACTCTACAAGAAGCTGGCTTCTGATCATTTAAGTTTCCCCTGTACCTCCTTCCATTTCCTCTTCCCTTTGAAACTTCTCTGTGTCTGTTTCTCTCTCTCTGTCCATAAAATACACTTTAACAAACTTAAAAGAATAGTAATCTTGCAAACTATACTCTACAGCCACAATAAAGTAGGAGTCCATAATAGCTAGAAAACCCCAAAATGCTTAGAAATGTTGTCAATAATAATATACCAATAGTTATACACATATGTAATTTAAAAATAAAGTGACTGCAGTTCACTAAAAATGAAAGTGAGGGGCCAGTGAGATGGCTCAGCGGCGTAAGCGCCTGCCTGGCAAGCGCGAGGTCCTGAGTTTGATGCCCAGAACCCACATACGAAAAAAGGGCCAGTGATATCGCTCAGCAGCACGGGCACCTGCTGGCACATGAGTATCCAGTATCCACAAAAAAAAAAAAAATGAAAGTGAGGGCCGGTGAGGTAGCTCAGTGGCATAAGCGCCTGCCTGGCAAGCATGAGGTCCTGAGTTCGACTCCCAGTACCCGCATATTAAAAAAAAAAAAATGAAAGTGACTGAATCCCATGGTAAAGAGGACACAGCTTCCCATAAAAAATATATAAATATATGTGAAGAATCCCACACTGACTTAAACTGAGTTTAATTCTCTCCATTTTTTCAAGTCCTAAAACTGTAACAAAACATTAGGTGTGTTTTGATTCCATTTTTGTGAAATGCAAACTTTATATATTTATACATATTCTGAAAAACTCCAAGAGTAAACTCAACAAAAAATAAAGTGTTTTTCTTTCTGCATGGTAAGACTACAGATTCTTTTGTTTGTTGGTTTGTTTTTATTGTTTCTATATTTTTTACATTTTCAAAAATAACAAAAGTGTACACTGATGATTTTGATTCCTATTAAATTCATTTCTCACCTATTTCTTTTTTAAGCAAACCCTAAGTCACTCCACTTTAACTCAGTAAATTTTTAGCCCTAATTTATGCAAAGAGGCTCAAAGAATTTCCCCATGAAAAAACCCTTACCCATCATCAAAATATATCCACCCTGCATATAGGTACAAAGTTATCATAAAAATTGATTCTGATCAGATCATTTTTGTATTTAATCCTATTTTTTCTGTCTACCTGACAAAGTGCCAGCTTTCTCAAAGAGCAACTACATCTCTGTAAACTCTACTTTCAAAGCTTACTTGTACTTCTTTCACACAAAAAAATAAATAAATCCCTCCTGTCATATTCAAAGCTTTTTACTCCTACCCAAACATACCTCGTACTCTCTTCTTGAAGACTTTGCTCACCTGGCTCACCAAGCATGGCCTTCCTCATCCTCTTGCCTATTTCCTTTGATGATTAGGTTTTAAGTTTCTCAAGGATAGCATTCGTAGTTGATTCTTTCTTATACGCCCCCTCTATCATGTCATGCGCTGACGGCGGCTTGCACAAAGAGCCCCGTAGATAATGTCAGCTGATTAAATGACTGCTCACCATGATGAGTTTCCTCTTTAACATAGCACTTTCTAGTCGATCCCATCTTTACACACTTTCATTTCTCTACTGTCTCCTTCCTTACATAAGAATTTTTATGCCCAAATTTTGTACTCTGAATAACTACTTTAAAGATATCAATATGCAATATATTAACTATGGTTATTCTCCTGTTATTTTGTTACACAATTTTGTTTTACTTTTTTTCCATAGAATAAAAAAAAAGAAAAAGACTTACATTCTGGCTTAAGTGTAAGCTTTTTAAATGTAAAAACAAAATCTTACATTTTTTCATGATTTTCACAATCCTCAGTATGATGTTAGATACCACAGGTTGACTGTTCAATTACGTAAGAACAAAAAAAGTAAAATACAGACCATCCCTTAGGTTAATGTACAAAAACACTTGGCACGGTGTAGTATAGAATAAGCACTCTATAAATCTGATCTTACTAATGCTAATGATGATGTGGATGGTATCTTTACAAGTAGTGGTACTGTACAGTAGTAGCTTCCAGACCTGCAATCCTGTAACAGCTATGAGGGATAAGGGGCAGCTGATTAAAAGAAAATTGATAACCTTGGGTTCACGTGTTTTTCTTGATTACTAATTAGGCTTAGTATGGAGCTGGGTCTCCCTACTACTCACTAACCCCAATCCCCCAAAGCAAAGCGTTCTTAACAAAATATACAGCCCTTCTCTCAAAGTTGTCTCCATCTGAAGCAGTTAAAACCTGCAAGAAAGTGCCACATCAAGAAGTACACTGATAGACTGGTCATAGGAGATTAGTCAAAAATAAGACGACCTCGTGCACGCTGATTGTGTATAGAGAAGCAATCTGAAAGTGATATTTACATCTTCATAAGCAAGGCTGCTTCTTCTTCCACCAGGGAAACCTTTCCCCCAGTTCGTATACTGAACTCCTCGCCCATCCGTCCAGAGGAACTTGTGCTCTGAATTGACGTCGTTCAGCCCAATCCAGGCATTAGAAGTGGAGTCCTTCATATGGGAGTTAAGAAATGCTAAAAGAAAGTTTCACAAAATGGTTTTAAACTTGGGGGTTCATAATCAACATAGAAAAAATATTTAAAAACATGTTAACTTCAAAATACTGAGTATGGGATGCAGGTTTCTATCATTACTTGAAGGACCTTATCATGAAAACATTCTAACCCTAACGTCATGATAGCTAGTGAGATTTGGACATTGAAAAGTTTCCTACAATGAAAGTCTAGGTTTTATCTAGGACACTGAAGATGGGGGTGCAAGCTGCACCCTGCTCAAGGGGCACCAGGGCAAGGGCAGCAAAGGAGGCTGAAGTCCATCTGGTGCCCCTCTCTGTGATGTGCACCCCAATCTGGCAGTGCCTGCCTACCAGCCCGCAGAAAGAAGCACATTTTCCTAATTCATAAAAGCTCATCCTATAAGTTAGCAGATGTCCTGATTCTGTAAGCCAAATAATCTGATTATAATAATTAGGGAAGAGAGGCCTCTTAACACAGAAAAGTTCTGAAAATCAAAACAAGAGGCACCAGGCTCTCAAATGATTAATATCTCAGATTGCCAATCCAAAAGAGCTACCCAGTTGGGATTCCTCCCGGTCTGGCAACTCTTGGGGATCAGTGACCACCTGTGAATGTGCCTGGACCTAGGAGCCATCCTGATGCTAAAGTGATCTCCTCACTGGGTGAAGGAATCTAGAGAAATTCAGAGTACGTAGAACAATATAGCTTTTTGCTTTTTTTTTGTTTTTTGTTTTTTTGTTTTACCAATTCTGAAGCAGGGGATGATGGCAAATATTCGGAGGCTATAAAAGGTTTAACTGTACATGTACCCACTCTTTTCTTTTAGCTCATCCCTGTGGCTTCTCCAGGGTTCAGCTTCTAGCAACTGTGCCCAAGCCATGAACTCCAAGGCACATAAGCACCTACTCAGTGGAACAGCAGTTTGCAAATCTGTATGCTTAAAGGTGTCTACTGAATGCGAATAGGAAGGAATGACCTTGCACATGGGGTTACCAGTAGGAGATGCAAATTAGAGAAAACTATCTGTTTTTTCATAAGCAATTCCACAGAGCAGTCATGGCTAATATTTATTCTTTTTGCAGAACAGTAGAAGTAGCAAACACCTCACTTAGAGATTAACTTTTTTCTCAACTAAACCTAAAAAACAAAACAACAACAACAAGAAGAAGACATTTCGCCCAACATTTTTCAGAGAAATAAGAGCAGGGGTAGATATTTATTTTGGTTTTACTTTGTTCCTTAAATAAAATGGTAACTTATGCCTTATCCCTAACTGGAAATAAAATGTGGAAAAGCTTCACCTGCCAATAGTCAGCACTGACTTTTTTTTTTCCACTGCCAACAACCACAATAAGAATTCAGCAACGTGCGTGCGTGTTGCCAGGAATAATGTTATTTTATCTGAAAATTGTTTCCTTCTGCACATCTCTACAACCCAGGTTCTAATTTTGTTATGCCAGGAATCAGCACTTTGTGGTTAAGAGAGGAAATCAATGACTGTGTTTCTCTGCTGGGTAGCTAAGCCCCAAAAATGTGGCTGGCCAATCAGAGAAATGTGAACATTATATTCCTGCCTTGTGTGCGATGGTTCGACCCTTTTCTTTCAGTGTCTGGCAACTTGTTGAACTTGTCCGAGGTTCTCAGTCAAAACTTGGTTGGTTTATGTACAAAGTGTTCCAAACATGGTGGCATTTATAAACACTGGGGAGAGCATTATGAAAATTTTTAGTCTCTTTCTTATACTTTTTGGGATATATCATTTTGGGTAGTACAGGATTTTGGAGGTCAGAGAATCTTGGAACAAAAGAGAATATGCAGTTTATATTTCTTCTACAACATCCTCATGAATTTATACACATGACAAATATCTACTGAACACCTTTTCTACATCATGTACCATCCGTCCGTGGCTCTACTGTATCCATTTGGGCATATCCTGTTCAAGTATTTTCCCAATTCCTTTCTTACCTCCCTCGCCAAGCCACTCATCTGATCACTCTAGCTATTGGGATGATCCCTCACTTTGAGCCTAAATCTATTATTTCTCTGTAACTGCCACTCAGTGGTCTTCCTTCTGGGACCATACATGAAGATCTTTTCAAAGTCCACTTCCTCTCTTTGTCAAACTGTTTAAGTGGCCATAATTTGCTTGTAGTTGTTTCCTAACCCTTCATCAGTTTAGTCTGAATCACCTATAGTTGGCTAACATCCCCCCTCAAGTGCAAATCACAAGTTTAACTTAATATTGACTTCACCAAAGGTGGCCCCAAGAGACTATGCAAAAGTGGTAAGTGCCCTTCTTTTGACAATAAATACACTGAATTTTTACAATCTGTTATGTGGACATGACAAGTTTTCTCATCAGTGCTCTTCCTAGGTCTGGATTATCTTTATGATTTATAAAAATGTTCTTCCAAATTTGAATATTTGTCAGTTTGATTGTATCATAAATTATATGACCAGGTGACTAAAAAAGGAATAAGTGTGAAGTTGGCAATTTTTCATTTTGTTCTTCCCACTACTCTTCTTTGACTCTTTGGGAAATGAAGATTTGGTGCAAACAGAACCGAATGCAAACTGGCCAGACTTAGGTTTGATCCCAAAACCCACTTCTTAAGGGGCAAGTTTCCTGACTCAAGTCTCTCTAAACATCATTTCCTCTCTCAGGAAACCAGGTAACAATCCCTGCTTCATAGAGTTGCAATGAAAATGAGAAAGAATTCTACATACAGAGCCCAGCAAATTGTGTCTATGACTGAATAAAATCATTTTTAATAAGTGATTTTTTTTACTTACACTGAAAAAGCAGTTATAGTCAGCAATGTCCTGCCATTCTATGGGCAAACACACATATCTAAATTCATCACTGATTGGAGGATGGCCCACATACCTTGCTCCCTTTCATTGAGTATGGAAACCAGATTCCCTTTAAATCCTATGCAAGCTTTTCGTGCCTCTTGCCAACTTTTTCTCTCTTCTTCAACAAATCCAAAGATTTTGTAACACTGAGATGGAATTAAAAAAACAGGGATTAACTAAAACTGATAAAGTTGACTCTAACGAAATTAAAATTATTCAAAATGATTATAGGTAAATATAAATTTTCTCACAATCAAATAGCAACTTTAAAAATGAAGTTAGCTTTATGACATACAGACTTGCTTTGCTAAGTTTTATTCTCCCTCGAGATAAAGATTACAACTATTTGGATAATATCTCAAATATGCTTCCAATTTCCAGTGAAAGTTTATTGCTGGAATCTCTACTTACTCTTGCCAAAAATTCCCTAAAATGTTGCAGTAAGCAGAAGTTAACTTTGAGCTGAAAGATTTGCTTTGTTGCACTCCATACTGATCAATGCCAAGACTGCGACTCCTTCTCCCAGTACAGTACCTTGTTGTTGTAAAACTTCCAACCATCCTTACAGCCACCGGGGGTTGAGGGTGTGGTGGGCATTGTGGTGGCATTAATGCTACTGTTGTGCCGCTGGCATATGAAGGGATTTTGATAACCACAGTTAATGTCATTCCACAACCCTGGCAAAGAGCAAAAAGAGTTAAATGTCACTATGCCTAAAAACCCTTTAAGCTATGTATTTGGATTGTGTAAGGATTCTCAAACATAGTTTAGAATACAATCAAATTTTATTTTTGCACAAGTGACTAGAAGAATCCGTGCTATTTCTTCTAAGCTGATATTAGTTTAACTCTACAGAGAGAGATTTCTATGGAACCAAGCATATACTTCCTGTTGCAGAAATATTGTCTAGTTAGTAATCACTAGTAAGAATAATTTAATAGGGCCGGTGATACAGCTCAGCGGCATAAGCGCCTGCCTGGCAAGCGCGAGGTCCTGAGTTCTACTCCCGGTACCCACATTAAAAAAAAAAAAAAAAAGAATAATCCAATAATACCTAAGCATCTGCTCAGTTTTAGGTGCATTATCTCATTTAATCTTCTCAACAACAGATCAATTATGTCATTATTCCCATTTTATAGACTAATAAACTGGAGAGAGAGATAAAAGTGATAGATAAACATATTCTAGATATTTTCCTCAAGAACACGAAAAAATGTTTTATAATTTGGGAAGAACTGAGAATACTATGTCTTTTATTAGGTTAGTGATAAGCATCCTTGAAATTGAACAGCTATGCTACTAAAATTAGAATTCTCTCTTCCTGACACAAGTGCACAACTTGTTACTTTTTGCCAGAGGCTGAAGGAAATGACACATTACATCTCAAAGCACATTTAAGAAGATTTGTGTGTTGTCTACCTGAATCTGTATACAACGTTACACAATTTTCATCCTCATTTGCAAAATTGGGTTCACCTGGGGCCCAAGACACATAATCTACTTTGGTTCCATCCATCCAACTGGAAAAGAAAATGCAAGAATTATACAAAAATCCAGTCATTAAAAATAATTGGCTGCAACCTAGAAATGGGAAAGGGAAAGTCAACTAAGATGATAGGAGCATAGGAGACTAAGCAAACAGAAGAGGAAACCTGGAGGGAAAGACAGGAAAACCCCCAATGCCTGCACACTGGGTGCATCCGGGGCTTTGTGCTTCCAAGTAACAACTCTGACACCTTTGGTTCCAGTTTACAAATAACTCCAAATTACATTTAATCTTGCAAAATGTCACTTGTCTTTGTTTTCGAATATCATCAGCCATCAGTAAATCAGCCACTATCAGAGGAACATGAATACTAACTATTGGTCTGCCTTTTGCTCGCTCCCTGGAAGAAACTACCTTTAGTCCTGAAGTAGGAGAAGAAATGGAGATCCCAGTGACTCTGGAAGTGAATCAGAAGCCAAAGTCCTCCCATGGTCCTCTTGGGCATGATCCCCACATAACCAAACCACCACGGAGAGGCAGAGAACACAGAATTTCTCATTGGGCCCATTCTCTGACTCCTATGTTGATTCAGGTTTGTTTTAAGGTAGGTGGGCCAATGCTTATTTTCATAAGTTATAGAAATTCAGAGATTGGGAGAGCTGAAAGGAAAAGAGATCATCAAATTTGACCCTCTCATTTTAGAGATGATAAAACGGGTCCTGTCCAAAGGAAAATCAAATGTTCCTGTTCTTTAGAAATAACAAGCTTGAATTTAGATCTCCATTGCTCAAAGATGGCCATAAAAGTCCCATGGAATGGACCTGTCTGCTTTTCAAATTCAGGAGAACATGTGTATTAATAAATGAGGAAAGAAACCTCAAAAATGTACTAATTGTCTCCATCTTTCCTTGCTTTTTCTGGCCCCTGTATTTAATAGAAAGCAAAATAATCATTCTTCTGAATGAAAGCATACTTGAAACCAGTGCTGCTAAGCAATGAGTGAGGCAACAGGAAAGGCTCCTTTGGTTCTAGTACCTATGTTAGTCTAAACCGGATCATAATTTTTAAAATAAATTCAGGATCCCTATCTAGTACATCTTCTTATTGACAATTTACTGATAAGCAAGGATATCCTAAAACAAAACAGGTGATATTTTGCAAAATCCAATTTTGAATTGTTTAAGAATTATTAATATTGCTGTTCCCTTTCTTGGTATCTTCCCAAAAGAATTAAAAGCATCATAGTACAGCGATATATGCACACCCATGTTTATAGTGGCACAGTTTGTAATAGCTAAATCTTGGAAACAGCCCAAATGCCCATCAACTGATGAACAGATAAAGAAGATGTGGGGTTTTTTTTAATATAATGGAGTACTACTCTGCCATAAATAAGGATAAACTTGAGACATTTCTAGCTAAATGGATGCATCTTGAGACCATACTCTTAAGTGAAATAAATCAGACACACATGTAAATACTGCATTGTTTCTCTGGTGTGAGAAACTAAAAGTGTAAATAAGGACCAAAATGTATAATAGGTATTGTGAAATAGGAAGGAAAGGTTCAAATGGGAAGGGGAACTAGGGAGGGGGGAGGGGAAAGGGAAAGAAGGGAAAAGAAAAAAATGGGAAAAGAAGGAAAAAATGGGAAAAAAAGCTTTTGTAAACAAGGAGGGGAAGTGGGATTGAAGGGAGGGTAGGGGAATGGAAAAGAAAAAGAATCAAGTTATATCATGTACAGTTACAAATTCCCTATGATGAATGTGATCATTATGTATACCTAAAATGTACCAACAAACTTAATTTTAAAAAAGGAAAGAAAAAGAAAAAAAATATTTAAAAGGATTATTTTCAGTTCTTTTTCTGGAGATGTTTTTCAGATTGAGAATGCTGTATACAGCCTTACTACCCTGAATGCACCTGATCTCATAAGCTAAGCAGGGTCGAGCCTGGTTAGTACTTGGATGGGAGACTGAGAATGCTGTAGAAATTTTAAAATGTGTTCACCAAAGTGAAAGTCTCAAAATAACTCAGTATTTTTCAGATCAGTTTGTCCTAAGCAAAGGTGTTTTGGTTTGATTTACTTACATAAACGTCTTATCCAAGCTGATCAATAAACCAATAAAATATGCTGATACTGATGGTGCACCCTTTCTGTTTACCTGGAACACGAAATTTTACTTAGTTTAACTTATCACCACATAATATGCAAGTTCTTAAACAAAACGTATACATTAATGAGCCTATCTATTTGCAAATTTTTCTAAGGAGAAATGTTGTATATGCTAAGTTATGTTCTTCATAAAATAAAAAGAAAAAGATGCACATAATTTAACATGTACATATACAAAGCAAATGCCTGAAGTCATTCTCTATAATATCAAATGCCTGTAATGGGTGTTGAAAACACCCTTTCAAAAAGAAAGTAGGGGGGCTGGTGAGATAGCTCAGTGGCATAAGCGCCTGCCTGGCAATTGCGAGGTCCTGAGTTTGACTCCCAATACCCACATTAAAAAAAAAAAAAAAAAAAAAGTAGCTAGTGAGGATTGTGCATCAAAAGAAGTACTTTTCACTATATGTATTTAATATATACTATAGGTTATAAATATGTAAAATACTACACAAATATATTTTAGGATACATCCTGAGAATTTCAAAGCAAGGTAAGTCCACTAAGATGAAAAGTTAGACCACACAATCATACCATTGTAATTAAATGAATTTTTTCTCCTTCAGTATTGATGAACTTATTTTTTGCTGTTCTCCCTCCTACTTCTCTGGCAAACAGTAAGTATACCATAAAGATTTTTAAACAGGAAGATACTGGGCCAAGCACCCTTAGAAGAAATAAATTAGACCTTCAGTAATAGATGACAATTTGGGTACAACCAAGAAAGATTTTTACATGAATAATCATGCTATACTATGTATTAGCCAATGATTTGATCCAATAAAACAGATATTTTAATTAATAATGAAGCTGTCTGATATACAAAGGATCTCTGATTGATATGTAACAATTAGTTAAGAATTATAGGGCCGGTGAGATGGCTAAGCGGCTTAAGCGCCTGCCCGGCAAGCGCAAGGGCCCGAGTTCGACTCCTGGAACCCACATACGAAAAAGGGGCCGGTGATATCGCTCAGCGGCACGGGCGCCTGCTGGCGTGCGAGGTCCTGAGGTCGACCCCCCGGTACCCACAAAAAAAAAAAAAGAATTATAATCTTTGAACAACAAATTAATAAACTCAAAGCCATCAAATATGGATCCTTCCAAAGCCCAGACTATTCTGCCCTGAAGATTCAAACCGCTAGGCATCATTTCCACAATGGCCCCCTCCTTCAGGCACACACATCGCTAACTCTGAACTCAGGAGCTTCCGCTTCAGCATATAGTTTGAAATTATGTCATGGGCTGCCAATTGCAGACATTAACTATGTTTATAACAGGTCACTGTCCCATTCTTAACCATATTCTTACGTATTTCCATAGAAACTTCTTTTCGCTTTCACTTTTAACAGTAACGAGATCACCAAAATTCCTCTTGCAAAAAGCTCGTGCATTGTCCATGCTTTCCTTCTGTTTGCTAAAATAATACTGGTAATCTTTGTAAATAACCCACCCATCTTCAGTGACTGGTGGATCTGAAAACATAATGAGAAAAAGCCATAAGCGTTACTTACCTAAAAAAAAAAAAAAAATCAGGTATGGACAAAGCAGCTATATTAAAGATGAGAGCCCAGAATAAGGAAAATGTCTATGCCGAATACAGACTAACTTGCCTCAGGCCAAATATCTACCTTCCACAACCCTGTTAAAACCAGCCAGATTCTTTTTCCAACCAAGCTCCATGGGTCCTTATTGGGTAAAAGAATTCCCAGTATTACTTTCATCAACCAAATAGCACAGCTGGAAAGATTTGCACAGGTGCACCCATGGCGTCCTAGGTCCTACAAATGAGAGCTGTGGGAAATTGGATTTCTTCCCTGTGTTACAGATGGATTGGGCACTTTAGAGAAGAACTGGAGAACTAAGGAACTCACATACCAGGATGTCTAAGTCTTCTTCCAAATCATGGAATTTTAGGGTTCTGTGCTGTAGAGGCTAAGGACCCCTAAAGACACTACACTCTGATTTGAACCCCCGCCATTTGTGAATGTTACCTTATAGTGAAGGCAACTTTGTAGATGCAATTAAATTAAGGATCTTGAGAAAGAGAGATCACCCTGGATTATCTGGATAAGCCCTGAATATTACCCCAGTGTCTTTACGGAGGGACACAGAGGGAGATTGGATTGCGTCTGAAGGCAATATGACAACTGAAGCAAGATCTGTATTGCTGGTTTTGAAGATGGAGGAAGGGAGCATGAACGACCTTTTCAGACTGTGGGGCTCCGGAAGCTGATAAACACAGGGAAACAGATGCGCCTCACAGTCTTTGGAGGGGGCGTGGTTAGGCTGACATTTGGATTTTGGCCCAGTGAAACTGATTTCAGATTTCTGACTTCCAGAACTGCAAGGGGATAATTGTGTATTTTTTAGGCCACCCTGTTGGGGGTGATTGGTTACTGCAGCCACCAGACATCTGTTAAGAAGAGGAAACCTGGCCCTTGAATTTGATTCATGGACCCATGGGAAGTTGTACTACTAGGTCTTCTGTGTGTGGCGGGGGAGCTTCTCTCTGAAGAGGACAATCCTACCTTTTGCAAGATTCTCAAAGTAGCAGGAACTTCTCTCCACCTTCTTGATATATATTTTTTTTCATTAAGATAGGAAAGGGGAGAAAAAGACAACACATACAGCAATCAGAAAATACAGAAACACCTACTTTCTTGTGGAGCTGGTGTTGGCTCTGGATTTGGTGTTTTTCCTGTAAAACAAGAGAAAATTAATATAAATGTGCTCCAATCCTTATATTTTCATGGGTCAAAACTGCTAAAATCGGGGGCCGGTGAGATGGCTCAGTGGCTTAAGCGCCTGCCCGGCAAGCGCGAGGGCCCGAGTTCGACTCCTGGAACCCACATACAAAAAAGGGGCCGGTGATATCGCTCAGCGGCACGGGCGCCTGCTGGCGCGCGAGGTCCTGAGGTCGACCCCCCGGTACCCACAAAAAAAAAAAAAAAACAAACTGCTAAAATCTTTACCATCCACCTCCCAACACACACGCAGACTCCTGTTCACTTATGTTGTGGGGAGGGGAGTAAAGGAAAAGGAATTAGAAATTAATAGTTAAACAAATTATGTACAATAATGGCCAGCAGAAATTGGAAGACAGTTTGTAGACACAAGTAGTATCATATAAAGGAAAGAAATTTACAATCAGGACGCCTGTCTCCAAATTCAAAGCCTGGATTTAAGTTGTTTAGCCTTCATTTTTCTCAACTATGAAAAGGACTGAGTAAAATGTGTAAATAGGGTAAAATGCAGTATGTGAGTTATTGGTATATAATAGGTGCTCAGTAGAGATGAGTTTTCCACAAAATAGAGGATGCAGAAATGATCCCAGGTACAGTTAGCCATTTGATCTTTGACAAAGGGGCCAAAAACATAAGCTGGAGGAAAGAAAGCCTTTTTAATACATGGATCTGGGAAAACTGGCTACCCACATGTAGAAGATTGAATCTAAACCCATATTATTCAACATGTACTAAAATAAAATCAAAATAGATCAAAGATCTACATATTAAAACAGATAATCAGCTGGAAGATAAACTAGGAAAAACTCTTGAAAATATGGGGATGGGCAAAGATATTCTGAACAAATCTCAACTGCAAAAACAAAATAAAATAATAGTATATAATAACATCAAGAATCAACAAATGGGGTCATATCAAATTAAAAAGCTTCAACACAGCAAAGGAAACAATCAAAAGAGTGAAGAGACAACCTACAGAATGGAAAAACATTTTGCCAGCTACTCCTTGGACAAAGGACTAATATCTAGAATATATAAAGAACTCAAAGGAATTAGACACCCCCAAATAAAAGACCCAATCAAAAAATGAGCAACTGAAATGAATAAATGCCTCTTGGAATAAGAAGTACAAATGGCTAATACATTAAAAATATTCAAAATCTCTGGCCATTAGAGAAACACAAATTAAAGCGACACAGATTTAATCTTACTCCCAAAAAAAAAGGTAATCATCAAGAAATCAAATAATAACAAATGCTGGTAAGGCTGCAGGGAAAAGGGAGCCCTTCTACATTTTTGGTGGTAATGTAAACTAGTACAACCACTAAGGAAATCAGTATGCAGATCCCTCAGAATACCAAAAATAAAAATTTCATTCGACCCAGCTATTCCCCTTGAAAGGCATATATCTGAAAGAATTAAAGACATCATATTACGGTGATACATGCACACCCATATTTATAGCAGCACAACTCATAATAACTAAATCTTGGAAGCATACTATGTGTCCAACAACAGATGACTGGATAAAAAATGTGGTGTTTATACACAATGGAGTGCTACTCTGTTATAAAGAAGTATAAATTTGAGTCATCTGTAGGAAAATGGATGCACCTTGAGACCATAATATTAAAATGAAATAATATTAAAATGAAATACATCAGGCACATAAACTTAAATATGCCATGGTATGAGAAACACAAAGTATAAATAAATTAAAGAGCAAAATAAAAGACAGAAAATAGGAAACAGGGAGATAGATCTTTTGTAAATGGGAAGGGGACCAAGATCTTGATGGAGGAGGGAGGAAGGAAGGAAGAGGTCATAAAAAGAATTAAGATGTATTATGTACCTGTACCAACTCCCCATGATGAATGTAATCATTATGTTCTGCAAACATGTACTAATAAAAATAAAAATTTTAAAAAGATGTTAGTTTTCCAGTCGGACATTTTCTAATTAGCTGTGAGTTTACTTACAATTTCATTATTTGAAACTATTCCAGGTGTACTATTTGTTTATAAAACACAAATATATTTTCTTGAAAGAATCTCATTAAATGTATGTTTCAATAAAATTTAAATGAAATAATTTTCTTTCCAAGTGGTTAGTAATATATCTAGATTGTGTTGGATTCTGATAAAAAGACTCAGGTTACCTAGCTTTGGGCTTAATATATTAAACATCTGCAAGAATAGAGCAAAACCACAAATAATACAAAAAGGTTACTACCAGTCATTGGTAGCTAGGAGACCTTTCTAAAAACCTTGGTTCATTGGAGAAAGAATAAGAAAAGGAGTAGGGAAGTATGGAGAGGAGGAAGGAAAATACGCACGCAGACAGCAAGAGGGCAGCGCAGTGCCTGTAGCGGTGGAGCTGTCGGTGGATGAAGTTCCCTGACGCCAGAGGGCAACACAGATCCCTTTATCCATTTACAGCGAGAAAGCTGAACTATATTTTTTGTCCAAGGATAGGTTTGTTTATTTGCTTGTTTTTCGTAACCTCATGTCCTGGATTCTCTGCCCCTGGTGCCTGATCTGGCTACGCGGAGCTTTCTCAGTCATCATCCGTAACAGGGGGTGCTAAGAGCATCAGGACCTCCAGATGGTGTTCGTTCACAGCATTGAACATTTGCTTCAGAAATCAACACTTAAAATATTCAGACTTGGGGAGAAGTTTACCTAGCCGATACCTAATATAGAACTCCAAAAGGTAAAAATTCCAAAACAGGGATTGCATGGCCTTTTCCTGACTCTGCTTTACTGTGCAGGACAGGCCCCTCCCACCCAATCCTGCCAGGGCAGACCGTGGGCCACTAGCGCAGCTGCTGGTGGGAACGGTTCTAGTGGCCGTGACTCTTGTCCAGAATTCCAGGGTGGCCTCTTGATCTTCTGTTCCTCCGGAACATTATCTGCACTCAGCGACTTCCCTCTTATCCTGTGAAGTGACAACCCCTGACCGTTGCCTTATTCTGTTATTTTACTTGTTTCCAATCATAAAAGGAAGATACTGGGGTGTCAGGATGGTTTTCCAATCTGAGAGGAAGGGGAAGGTAGGCGACCATACCCTTTTGTATCTGACAAATCCAGTTGTTAAGATGTTCACAGTTAATGTCATTCCAGTACATATTAGGGTCACCTTTCATCTCACCACAGTATTCAACATTATTATAATTATTGGGTTCTCCATACGCCCAGTTTTCATAGGAAACCTGTGTTAGAAACATTACACTTGATTTTAGTCAAAAAGCCAAGACTCAATACTCTTATCAGAAATATTAAATCACAATTATTGTCATTTATGTCAGGCCAATGCCAATCATCTATTCAAGCAGAAAAAAGATCAGTTTGCATTTTTTCATCCATTTACCTTTTTTTCACAGTAGCTTTGCTTTGAAATGATTTATGAACGTGGATGGAAAAGGAACATCTTTTATTACATGGAAACTTTTATAACTGAAGAGAGTAGACAATTGGTTATTACAGCATTTTCTTCACTCTCATTAAATAGAATGGATTCAAGCACCACAAAAGTAGAATTTATATATAGGAAAAACTTAGGAAGAGTCCCACTTCTCAGTATTGGAAGTTGCTAAATTGGCAACTCACCCTTAAGGGGTGATATTTCAGTGGTATTCTGGAAGCTTTCTCTTTACTAGATGAGTAGGATAAAGAAATACAATTAATTCTTCTTACAGAAGAAAAAGACCTATAAAACGTTGCTAACAAAGCTGCCAAACTTGGCCAAAATGAACAGTGGAAATAGTAGAAAGCCCTGGCCTCAGGTCCTCTGTGAAATTTTCAGTGTATAATCAGAGCCTACAGAGTTTTGGGCTAAGCATCATGGTCTGTTTTCTAGAGATATAAATATAAAATCCAAATATTAATGGAGCCATCAAATAGACCATCTTCCTACATGCCTTGAAAAGTTGCTGGTGGGTTATACAAGAAGGCAGAACTGAAATTATACGAAATCATTTCCTGTGACGACCACAGCAGCTAAATATTGCCAGCAGTGCCATAACTTCTCATTTCTCCAATTCTGGGAATAGAGAAGTTTAACGAGCCCTGACAGTTACCAGTGGGACTGCCACAAGTTGTGCCTACTTGTACTGATCTAGAAGAGGCTAGAGAATGCTCAGTTTCGAAGAAGTGTAACACTCTATGCACCAATTCTGTACAGAATGAAGACATCTTAGATAAACCACTGGAATAAGTAGTTTCTCATCCAGGCAGCCATAGATGCTTTGGGTAAGCAAAACTAAATGAGGTAAGGGCAAAATAGTAACCTTAAATTCATGTTTATTTTGTATTAAAAAAAAAAGCTATCATAACAAGAAATTGATTAAAGCAAAGGATAACAAAAATAAATACGTGATAAAGAAAGTGATATATTAAATCAAATTACACACAGGAAAGCCAGAACTCCAGGTGAAGCCTTCTGAACTACTTCCATACGTCAGTCCCAACCAGAACAGCTCATGATAACTTCCAGTACTCCTACAAAACATAAAGAGGACATATGCTACTGCACAGATCAAGTGTGGTCACCTATAAGAATTAACCAGAAGTGACAGTTACCTCCAAAACAAAATCAGATAGTACAGAAGTAAATAGATTTAATAACTAAAAATAAAATGCAAAAGATGTGCATTTTGGTACCACCCATAAACTTCTTGACGGTGGGCCTCTGTTTCAGAATAAATTATTGTAAAGCATTGGAAGATATTCATTCATTCACTCTACAAATATATAATGGGCATCTTTTACCTTTACAGAGTAATACATTGATGGATTTCCATGAATAATGTTAAGGAAATTTAAACTTAAACTAGATCAAAAAGGGCCCATGGATTTGAAATATGATGTAAGTGTTCTGAGTAGCACTCTAAACCAACAATTTCAGAAATATAAGTATTTTCTTAATATCATTCACACCAAATAGGTAAAAGAAAGAAGCACTATATAGAAAAGATATTTACGTTATTAATCTCCATATTGTTTGCTGTTCCTCTTTATTCTTGATAGTAGCTAGCTCTCCACCCAGGGCTCTACAAAAATCTCGAGATTCAAACCATGTTTTCTTCTCATGTTTTCCTTTTGCAAACAACTAAAGATGATATGATTTCAGAAATTATTTTATACTTCATAGCTTATCAAATCAGAAGAAATAACCATTTACTTTGGATGAGATTTTACTGATAGAAAAGCAAAGCATTGCCATGGCCTCAAACAACGCAATTCTCTTGATTTAAATTCACTTTATTAGTGACTATTGGGTTGCAAAACTCGGGGGATGGTTTTGTTGAGAAAACCTTAGAAAACAAAAGAGAAATGAGATTAAAATCTTTGAAACTGTAGGCATGTGGAGCCATTGTAGAAGACAGGGTTAATTTGGTTAAGTGTGAAGAGTAGCATTGAAATGCAAAAAAAAGGAAATATTGATAAGGAGAAGATAAACACAAATAAGGGATATTTTAGGGAAAATGGCCCTCCTAAAACTGTGCACAGTTTGTTGTCTTGTTTAGCTTCAACAGTGAATAATCTGGCAATCTTTCAACACACTATCAGTAATGTTCTTCAAAAAAAGACTGCCTTGTCTTCTTTCCTTACAGTTGCACATTTTCAGAAGTATTAGAGCACATACAATGACACAGTCATCTGGTAGAAATGGGTTATAAGCTGAACTAAATTTAATAGACTTTATAATTTAGAGACTATATCCTATTATCCAGAAGACTGCAAGTAGAACCATAAATGGAATTCACGGTGACATTCTGGGACATACCCATCAGTATCAAGCAGTATAGGAGTTAATCACACCCATCAACTTTTATAATTGTCATTCATTTTTCCTTGTGAATCATGGCCCATCATAGGTTTGTGGAAAAATGGAATTTGTTTCCAATGGATTACGGCTACCAGGTGGTAACGTAAGACAACTTTGACCTTGAACTGAATCTGAACTTGACTTGAGCTATCTAATCAAAGGTGTCTGAGCAAGTTTCCGTATCAGTAGTTCCCAGGACTCCAGTGAGTACTTCAATGTACCAGATTTTGATACGAGATATTGTTTCCTTAAATAAATTTATTTCCAGCTGAATTTTGTTAATTTCAGCATCTTACTATTTATAAACACAGCCTATATGTTTCCAAACCAACCCTACCCAAGGGACCTCCAAAACCATGTAGTTTCTGGTGAAACACGTATGCTGTTCTGGTGAACAGCCACCTGGAGATTGTCTACAGTGGAATCGCCAGTTTACATCCAAGTTCTAGATATCTCTGCTACTCCTCTCAAATAACTGTGATACATCTCCATACCCTACCACCCTCTGGCGAAGGACTACATATAAGAAGAATCTGATTTTTGTTCCGTGATGCAAGATTTCCAGAGGTACTGATAAAATACCTGATTTACTTTGTGTTAGTTTTTGATACTCCATTTACAAAATCCATTTTTTGTCTTAGCCCAATATATTCCCTCCTGTATAATTTATGCTTTTAACCCTGACTGGACCACATGAATTAAGTATAACCTTCTTGAGTTAGAGAAGACTAGACAGCTTCATTCTGAAGCAATTTCTTTCCTTATTTTTCTGTCCCCCAGTGCTGGGGATTGAACTCAGAGCCCTGCGTGTGCCAGCAAGCACTCTGCCACAGAGCTACATCCCTCAGCCCTGACGAAAGCTCTTTATCGTCTTGACAAACGATCTCAAAAGGTACAGCACAGCCATATGCTTTCCAAAGGGATGGCGTAAAAGAGATCCTGAGAGCAGAACAGTATCAGTAAGCACTATATACACTTCTGTATTTGGCTAAATCTTTTTCTAGGGAAGACATGACTTATAAAATGGAGAAACAAGCCCCAAATCCTTAATTCATTGGAGTTTTTATTTCTGTTTTTGCTTCTATTTTTGTTTAGCTGATTGTTTATTTTGGTGAACTTGATTGCATAAGCAAAAAATTGATAGCCCAACCTAAGAATATATAAAATAATAGTAGAATATTGAATTGGCATTTAAAGGGCATTGAGAGGTCATGTATTCCTATCTATCAATGCCTTTATCTCCCATCATTATAATCACTGGGAACTAAATTAGAAAAATGGAGAATTCTCTCTAGAAAACCTATGTGGCATTACAGGTTGGTTAATCCATTATGTTAGCTAAAATGTTGGGTTCCAAGAGCAGAAGAAAAATGAGATGCAATAGGGTAGCATGAGGGGGAACAAAATTTTTCATAAAAATAGAAAGACTTATGAGCTCAGAATAGAAATAGAATGAGAGAAAGGAAAGAGAGAGAGAGGAGGTGACAATGACAATCCAGGTGAGGAAGACTGTGAGTTGCATTTCCTTGTTCATTATTTTTGTTGTTCTAAATGCAACTGGTCATTAGAATCCCACCAAGGAACTCTTGAAAACAACTGATGCCCAGGCACTCTCCAGACCAAGAAGGCCAGTTTACAATCTCTCCAGGTGGAGCCTAGAGAACAATGTGTTCTGTTTTTGCTTTTGTTTTTAATTCCGTAGGTGATTCTTAGGGATAATAGATAATTCAAGTTCTTTACTAGCTTAGTAATTGATACTTACCTTAAAACACGAGCTTGTTTTACTGGAGGTTCCCCAATCCTCTGGGCATTTGGGCTCAGGAGTTGTTGTGGGCTCTGGTGGGCGAGTTACTCCTTCTGCCCAGTGCTTGCACACAAATTTTGCCTTTTGATCACATTTCAGAACATCCCATAAGCCCCCTGCAATCCCAGTCTTCATAGCAACACAACCTGCCTTTCTCCCTGTATTAAATATTAAACACATACAGTAGAATCACTTGAAAGGTGCTCACTAAAAGTTATGGTTCAGATGGAGAATATGCCCCAAAGCCTTGTGCACTCAAAGGTGACACTTTCAGAAGGTAATTGGGTCATGGGGGTGCTATGCTCATCAGCGGGCTCATCTACTAATGAGTTCAGCTGCCGAATGTGCTGTCGGGAGCTGGGTCTGCTTGGAGGAGGGTTCCTGGGGGTGTGACACAGAAGGGTATATCTCCCTCCCAGGTCCTCCTTTCTCTCGCTGCTTTCCGGCCACCATGATGTGAGCATTTTCCTTTGCCAGACCCTTCTATCATGCCCTTCCTGCCTTGGAGCCAGCCAACTATGCTCTGAAAACGTGAGCCAAAATAACCCCTTCTCCTTTGAGTTGAGGGTGTCAGGTATTTTGTCCCAGCACTGAGAAAGTGACTAAGACACTGAAGGCCTACCATGTTCACAGGAGACAACTCAACGCTGAGTGTGAAAGGGTGTGCTAAAATCTGCACACAGTGAGAAGACTAAAAGACGCTACTGAACTTGTGCTGTGGGTGCGTGCTTTTCAAACCATTCTTGGCTTTTATTTGTGTGGTGTATATCCCAAACTGAATATGATGTTAAGTTAGGGGTTTTTCAAATAACATTTTGTATTTCTAACATCTGGCAGGGTGCTCCACACAGAGGCATTTAATGACAGAGTATTTTTAGTATGATGATCAAATTAGCCATAATGGCAAAAATAGTGATTTAATGGAGTTTCCTTCTTCCTTCCTTCTTGCCTTCCTCCCTTCCTCCTTGGGCTCCAGTTTGATGTATTTTTTGCTCCCTAAGGACATTCCAGGATTCATCTCTCAGAATCCTACTGCTGAATGAGCAACAGAAGCAAAGTAAAGCTAGAGAATAAGAATTACCAGATTTTTTAAAAGTATGCATTCAGTTCTTAATATGCTACTCAGTTATTTTAAGTTACCTAAAATTTTAGTATTTTTCATAAAATTTAATAATTGACCAAGAATCACACTGTTCAGATTATTGATATATTTTCCTTATTGAAAGCTGAGACTGCAAATTAAAATAACTCCTAGAGATTAGGATATATATTAGACAAAGTAGTAAATTCCTACTCTTGGGCTATTATTCCTTTTTTAGCTTTTGACCCAGGTATAATGAAATATTTCCTACAAATGTTGAATTCTCTGGATGTTATCATATTGAATAATGTATATGCCAGTGGTACCAGCGTAGAAAGAAGACAAAGAATTTTTGAGACTCTATTTTGGAAATTACTTACAGCCTCTAATCATGGAAGACAAATCAAAATTGATAGCTGGATGGCTGATGCAAATACAACAGCACAAGTTTGGTAACTACCCAGGTTAGTCTAAACCCATGCTCAGAAATTTTTAATCACATAATTTTTTAGAGTCTCAATTTCTACATCTTTTAAATGAAGATGTTTAAACTGACCTTCCAGGGTTTTTACAAGGGGAGAGTAAAACCCAAGGTATGTGAAGGTTTAAACACAGTGATACATTGAAGATAATCAGAATAATAAATTCCACATAAGCACCGCCTTTACCCTACCCCTCAAAAACACTACTATTTCCATTCATAGTTGCACTGAAAAACTTTACATCTATTTCATATAGTTTTAAGTTTTCAAGAATAAGATGACCATTTGGAACATGCATGACCATTTAAGATTTCATAAGTGTTTTTTCAAGCAGAAGCAAATACTTAGCAATTTTCTCTTCCTTTTTTTTCCCCTTAGAACACTGCAAACTCATTGGGATTTGATTAAAAAATAAAAGAAAGGGAGAAAAAAGAAAATAGAAATATAAAAAGTTACTGAAAGCACAATGAACTTGCATAGTTTAATTGTTGCACAGTCTACTTAGAAAGGTACACAGAGGGATAACTGCCCTCGCTGAATGGATGGGCAGGGTGAACAAGGCCCTTGGGCCCAGCCCTGCACATACCTGGCATATCTGCATTCCAGTGTGTGAACTGGACCTCCTCTTGCACAGTCCACTGAAAGGTTCCTTTGATTTGTATATCTGAAAGTCCTGTCCAAAAATATTTTTCAGGCCTCAATCCAACCAAACTAGTCAGGAATGCTTGTTCATATCTTTAAAATAAAAATTAACATTCAACTAGTCTTTAGAAACATTTATATAAATTTTTAATTATCAACCTGAAAACTATCTCAGTTCTATGAGCTATGTTTTAGTTGGTGATCCAATGCATTTTATTTATATGTCATTTCAATTTTAATAATTTCACTAAAGAAGTGAGTTTACAAGGGGAAAATGTCATATACTTGAGCAAGTAAAATGATTTGAAATACTCACATTATTTCTTTCTAGCTCCTATACACTCTGTGCCCTGCCTCAAAATCTAAGAGAATTTTTGAAAACGCAAACTAATTTTGCAAACAGCAATTTAAAGAAATTGTTTAAAAACTCAGTCCAATTTTCAAATAAACCAAATGCTCCTTTTTTTTTTTTTTTTTTTTTTTGTGGGTACCGGGGTCGACCTCAGGACCTCACGTGCCAGCAGGTGCCCGTGCTGCTCAGCAGATATCACCGGCCCTTTTTTCTTTCGTATGTGGGTTCCGGGAGTTGAACTCGGGCCCTCGCGCTTGCCAGGCAGGCGCTTACTCTGCTGAGCCATCTCACCGGCCCCCAAATGCTCTACTTGATTCTTGATTAAGCAAGTAAAGAGAGACAATAACACTACCAATGGATTAATCTAATGGATTTTCCCCCTAAATTTCATATCTCAGCCATGAAACCAAAAAC
The DNA here is from genome assembly GCA_028451465.1 of Erethizon dorsatum. Classification (NCBI taxonomy): domain Eukaryota; kingdom Metazoa; phylum Chordata; class Mammalia; order Rodentia; family Erethizontidae; genus Erethizon; species Erethizon dorsatum. Next base: position 43,169,055 of record CM051831.1, on the reverse strand, counting down.
TATCAAGAAATACACAAAAGCAGATCCAATTTCTAGAAAGAGCTGAGAGCAGAGGGAGGAATTCTAACACCTTTTCTCCCTTTGGATTCTCATCTATTGAATTGGTATAAACTGGTAACAATGCAGTTCAATTGGCAAGACAACCAGGGCAGAAAGGGAAGGTGAAGAGACCTAGCAATGACAGAACATTTATTTGACCATAGTCTGAACAATTTCACACCCTAAACAGAACAAACAAACAACCAATAGATCCAAATGCAATTACTTTTCTTAAAAGTCTGAAAACCAAATTTGACAACGGAGTTAGCGAGCTCCAGAATATAAACATCATAGAGAACACTTAAAGAAAAACAAATATAAAATGTAGTGAAATCCTGTACATGGTTCTCCAATAAATCAATTATAGCACAGACCAGAAAATTTCCCCAATAGCAGTTTACTCCCTTGTTATAAGCTAAAAATGATCTACATTATGATTTTCAGATGTGTTCCTTGTATTATGTGCTATGAAAATAATGTAAGGTGAAAACAGTTCTTCTATAAAGACTGCACACTACAAATGTTATATGATGTTCATTTTTATCAAAGGATTTTTAAAATCAGTCTTCTAGATTTTTATTGAGCCTGCCTTGAAATGCCAACAAATTCATTATATTGAAATTCAACAACTGTTTACTTCTTCTAATGGACATTTTCAAGCTTCTTCTAAGTTTCTTCACTGTCTAATCCAAGGCTTTGCAAAGAGTAGGTGAAGAACAAATAAATAATTCTCAAAAATGGATGGGGCCCTAGAGGTCAAAACCACATAAAATCTTCTATATCCATTTTATTTTACTGACCTATCAGTATACTAATCAAGCAAAGCAAAGAAATAAATGGAAGGATGGAAAGAATGAATAAATGATTTGGTGTGATATATATAATCATTATATATCCAGGCATAACTCTGACCTACCTTGTCTGATAGTAGGTAGGTTCTAAGACCACACCCCCTCAGTGCAGAGGGGTCCTTCCCATGCTACAGAGGGAAGAAGGCAGCACAGAAAGGCCAAAAAGATTCTGAACAGACAGGCCTTGCAAGGTTTCCCCACTGAGGCTATTAGCAATCACACCTAAGCAATGCTATCTCCATAAAAAACCAAAAAGACAGGGTTCAGAGAGATCCCAGATAGCTGAATACACACCTGGGGGTCCATGCAACTGGAAAAGACATGGGAGCCCCACGCCCCTTCTCCCACACCTCACACTGCATCTCTTCACCTGTATCCTTCATCTGTATCCTTTAATTACTTGAACCCAAAAAGAGGGCATGGGAACTCCTCTCTACAGTCTGTCAGAAGCACAGATAGAAGAACCTGGGGCTTGAGACTAGTATCTGAAGGGATGGGTGGGGACAGACTTGGGGATCAAGCCCTCAACCTAACTCCATCTCCAGAAAGACAGAGCCAGAAGTGAACTGGATCAGAGAATGCTCAACTGGTGTCCACGACACAGTTGTTTGCTGGCTGGTGGTGAGAAATCCCCACACCTTTGAAGGTCACAAGCGATCTGTGCTGTGGGTGGATGTTAGGAGACACTGTGTTTGAGTTGGTCTTTCCTTCTGTCTCCCAGGTTCATTCTCTTGGGCCTCTTCATGGTGGAAGACAGACTGTGAGATTTTGAGCTGTAGAATTTTACTTCTGTCTGCTATAAAATGTTGATGTATACATATTGGAAAAAAGTTAAATCTATAAACTACACTCAGTAGATTATTCGTAAACTGTTCTGAATATTGCTGTGTAGTACTAAAAGTAGCAAAATATTTTATAATGTTTGCAATGAAACATCTAAATAAGAATATTAGTTTTGATATTTCTGCCTTTTATAAAACATACCTCAGGATCACATCTAATTTACTCAGGAATTGTGAGGATTCAGATGCTTTGGATATTCTGAAAACTTTGCATTATTTCAGACAGTTTAAAATGAAATTAAAATAGTTACATACCTGTCTTCGATAGTTGTTAAATAAGCCTTCTCATTTTTGCATGTTTGGTTTGCTTCTGTAAATGTGGACAGTGTGTTTCCAATCAAATAGCAGTAAAAGCCGTGTCTTTTCCAGCCCTGTTAATGTCATCAAGCAATAAAGAAATGAGCAGATTATCACTCATATTTATTAGAAAATATTATTTAATAATCATGATTCAAACTGATTATACAGTAGAAAAGTCTAAAGGATACACATCTGAAGGATTTGAAATGAAAATTTCATAGATGAATAAAGAAAACAGTAGTACATGGTTCCTTATATGGCAAATTATAAGACCAAAGTAAAGGGGAAGGAAGTCATTCTCTTCGATTCAGATACATGTCCCAGGAAGACTGTGAAGTGCTGAGTCACCGATGGGAATGAAGAGAATGGCTAAGATTTTGATTAAGAATAGGGAACCCCAGAAAATATTCTGGGGCATAGCAAGCCTAGCTACCTACGTAAGCCAAGAGTGAGTAGAAAATATAAAGCTACGTTATCTGGTCATAGGAGAGCACCATGGTTTGATATGGCTCCTCTCCTATACTGTACTTCAAATACTCAGAAATACTAGATGAAAGCATGACAACAAAATAAAAAATCCATGCTAGAATTTGAGAAGAGCAAGGGGAACTCTCCAGGTACCAAAAATAAGTAGAATACTAAAAGCTGAATGAAAAATGCACAAGCTGTTCTTGCCCTTATCTGGAGTGTATCAAATCTAGATTAAGGTCCAACAGGGTTGGAGTACTTTTGTCCATACAGAATACAAGATTTGAGCTGGGTGTGGTGGCGCACACCTGTAATCCCAGCACTCAGGAAGCTGAGGCGGGAGGATCACCATGAGTTCAAGGCCAGCCTGGGCTACATAGTAAGTTCAAGGCCAGCCTGGAGTACATGGCAAGACCCTGTCTCAAAACACCAAAAAAGAAGGAGAAGATGAAAGAAGGAGGAGGAGGAGGAGAAGGGGTAGGGGAAGGAGAAGAGGAAGAGGACGAAGAAGGAGGAGAAGAAGAAGGGGAAGAGAAGAAGTAGAAGGAGGAGGAGAAGAAGGGGAAGGAGAAGGGGAAGAGGAAGAAGTAGAAGGAGGAGAAGGGAAAGGGGAAGGGGAAGGGGAACGGGAACAGGAACAGGAAGAAGTAGAAGGAGGAGGAAGAGAAGAAGAAGGAGAAGGGAAAGGGGAAGGGGAATGGGAACAGGAACAGGAAGAAGTAGAAGGAGGAGGAGAAGAAGAAGGAGAAGGGAAAGGGGAAGGGGAACGGGAACAGGAGGAAGTAGAAGGAGGAGGAAGAGAAGAAGAAGGAGAAGGGGAAGGGGAATGGGAACAGGAACAGGAAGAAGTAGAAGGAGGAGGAGAAGGAGGAGACAATATTTGGCCTTTATCCCAACCAGGGCAGGGAGTTGAAACTGAGGTCCTTGTATGAAGATGACACCACTAAGGGCAGGGCTCCCTTGAAAGAACTAAACTTTGAGCCACAGAACCCAAAAGTGACAGAGTGTCGTCATCATCCTGGGGTTCTCAGCACCAGAAAAAAACTCTGCTTGATAATAAATGCCAAATCTGTGCCACAGATAGGTACCAGTTCTGACTTTACACTGTTCACATTGTATGAAAATCCATGGCCCCAAAATTAGAGTAGTATTTGTTGTACGAAAGAGGAATCTCTTAGGTACTCAAAGAAATAGAATACTAAATCATACAAGAGAAATATTTCAACAAACCAGATCATGGAGACAGCAGTGGGAATGAACATGGGCACTAACTCACAATAAAAAATGACAAACCATGTAGGAAAATGTCCTGATGTAAGGGAGATTCTACAACTTAATATAATAGAGCAATCTGAAAAGATAGTCTAAAAATGGGCATGTCTGAGACGATTTAGTGACAAAAGAAATAAAATGAATAACAAAAGATCAAAATACTATGCACAAAGAACCAGAAGATTTGAACCAATAAAGAGAATTTCTAGGGAAAATATATAATAATAATGTTTTTTAAAACCCAGGGGTCTGATTACATATAGTAGGGTTTCAGAGAAAATTAGTAAATAGGATGGCTATAGCACAGAGATGAAAAAATAAAAAGAGTTAAAGAACAATGAGGTTCAACACTGACCTAAGTTTCAGAGAAATGAATAAAATTAACAAGTGAGAATTTTCAAGAACTGAAAGATATGAATCTTCAAAATGAAGAATCACATTGAGTACCAAAAGGAAAAAACAAAATAAGTCCTAATCTAAATATGCTGTAGTAAGCACACAGAATGCTAAAGACAATGAAATATTAAAATTAACCAGAAAGAAAAGACAGAATATGCACTTAAGAAAGGGAGAAGAATTAGTGTAATAATAAAAACTCCATTGACAAAAATAAGGGCCAGGAGAAAATGAAGTAACATACAACTTGTCAGAAAACAGCTGTCAATCTAGAATTCTAACCTGATGCAGTTAAACTATTAATTGAGGTAAGGAGGAATTTAAGACATCTTCAGTTTTCTGCTACTGGCTATTCAATGAGAGAAGTAAAAGACTGACGCTGGAAAGAAGGAATTTTAACACAGGAAGTATGAGAGGCCTAAAAAGTCTATTTTGAATAAAGAAATTGATAAACATCTTAGTAAATGCAGGTCTAATTGCCCGCACAAATAACAGTGATAACTATTTAGGGGTGTGGGGGGTTAAAGAACGGAACAAGAATAATATAGGTAATTAATAGCATCATGCCAGTGTTAATCACTTGGTTATTATAGCGTACTCTAGTTAGATAAGGTGTTACCAACCAAAGAAGTTGGATGGGTGATACGATAGAACTCTCAACTATTTTTCCAACTTCTTTTGAGTTTAATATTATTTTAAAATTTAAAGTTTAAGCTATATAAGTGGAATAATAATTCTCATTTTATTTAGGCAGCAGATACAGATGTTAATTTTATCCAGTCAGGAAAATGTAAGATTAATTATTTAAAAATAGAAGTAGAAAGTATAATTTCCAAATCTGTACAGGAGGAAAGTGGAATGAAGATCACTCAACCAACAGCATGCACAAAAAGAGAAAATAGAAAGCAAAGAGTGATAAAATAAAATACAAATAAGATAGTGGAAATAAATCTAAATATATCAGAAAGCACAACAAACCAAAACTCATCTGTTTACCGGTTAAAAGCCAGAGTTCCTCAAATTAAAGTAAGAATGAAGATATATATATATATATATATAGGTATATATGAAACATTTGTAAAAGTTAATGATATGCCAACATTAATATTAAACAAAATCAACCTTAATGGTAAAAATGGCATTGTTAGGAATTAAGTAATTACATGAGAATTAAAGGACTCATTCATCAGGAAGATATAACAACACAGCCTCCAAAGTATATTAATTGGGCCGGTGAGATGGCTTAGTGGCGTAAGCGCCTGCCTGGCAAGCGTGAGGGCCCGAGTTTGACTCCCAGAACCCACATAGAAAAAGGGGCCGGTGATATCACTCAGCAGCATGGGTACCTGCTGGCGCGCAAGGTCCTGAGGTCGATCCCCGGTACCCACACACACACACAAAAAAGTATATTAATTAAAAATTGCCAGAATTACAACCCAAATATTTTGTCAAGTAGGCAAAATACTAAAAATGTAGACTATCTAGATAATACAGCTAATAAATTCCACCTAATCAATATAGATAGACCTCTGGTACCCAATGATCAAAGAAAATCCTACTGATTCACCCATGGAATAGTCACAGAAACTATGAACGAGGGCCGGTGAGATGGCTCAGCAACATAAGCGCCTGCCCAGCAAGCGCGAGGTCCTGAGTTAGACTCCCGGAACCCTCATAAAGGATAAAATGGGCCAGTGATATCGCTCAGCAGCACAAGCGCTTGCTGGCAAGCATAAGGTCCTGAACTCGACTCCCGGTACCCACATAAAAAAGAAAAAAAAAAAAGAAAAGAAAAAAGAAAGGAAAGGCCATAAAGAAAATTTCAACAAATAACACCAAAGAAATCTTTATATGACCACAATTATCAAAATCAATAATATCCCTCAAACATTTGGAAAATAGATAAGATTCTACCACAAAAACCCCTACCACTACTGACACTCTGTCTCTTTCTCTCTCTCTCTCTCTGAAAAAAATGAGCCAAAGAAATTCTAATGGAAATAAAAATATTTTGGATTGCAGCATAATAAAAATACCAAGTAAAACTTGGTGGCTAATCCATGGTTTCAATTCCATCTTTTCTTTCTGTAAGCATTTTAACAACACATTTATTTTAATGTCACCTCTATTAATCCCTCCTTTTACAGCAAGGATTTATGTTTGCCTCTGTCGGGGAGATTAGAATATTAGCAACTCAGGCCACTTTCTGTTAACTTATTGGTTTAGAGCAGTCCTGGCGAACCTTTTAGAGCTCTAAATGATATCAAAGAGTCGCCGCAGCACAGGTGCTACAGGTTCGCCACCACTGGTTTAGGGAATCTTTTTTTTTTTTTTTTTTGTGGGTACCGGGAGTCGACCTCAGGACCTCGCGCGCCAGCAGGCACCCGTGCCGCCGAGCGATATCACCGGCCCCTTTTTCGTATGTGGGATCCGGGAGTCGAACTCGGGCCCTCACGCTTGCCGGGCAGGCGCTTACGCCGCTGAGCCGTCTCACCGGCCCAGTTTTGGGAATCTTAGTCTGACAGTATTGACTAGAAAGCTGAGTTCCAGATCTGTTCAACAAAAGGGTTGTGCTTCTGAACTTTAGAAAGACCACTACACCACACACACTCAAACAAAAGATGTGCCTTGTTAACTTCTTTTGCTGATAAGTAGATCATTTCCTATCTTCCTAGTCCTTTGAGAAAGGTACTATCTATGGCAGGTATTTTTAAATTAGCCAAATTATATAATCTCACGGAGCTCTGAGTTCCTCTTCTTTCTAATTAGAACTATGACAATTTTTCATAAGTTTATGAGAACATAATAATAACTAGACTTGACAGTGGTGGCTGTTATCGTTCTTATTACTACCCGAATGACTAAACTGGATTATTATCAGAGGTTGGTAAGTACGTGACAATGCAAAAATACACAAATTAGACTATGCAAAGGAATATGTTTATTATTTTAGAAAACAGCAACAATATACAATCTCTTGTACATGCATATGATTAGGCAAAGAATATGTAAGTGTGCTGGTAGTGAAACAAAGTGTACTGACCTGGGTACAGGGGACATGAGTTCCAGTCTCACTTGCTTTTAACTCTAAGAATGCTATGCAGCTTCTCTAGGCTGAAGTTTCCAGAAGCAAAAATTAAATAAAGAATTTTGACCACTGTTAAGATCCTTCATGTTGCCAGCATTTTATGATTTTCTGTTCGCTGCTCTAATTTTTCTTTACAGCTTATTTGTATAGTACTGAATTATTTTTCACAAATTCGTTGTCCCCTGGTGTTTGTTATAAAGTGGTGTGACCACAACCTCACACTCTTGGGAAGACAACGAGTTCCTACTTCACTTTTATTCAGGAGAAGTGAGAAAGCACAAAAGAGGAAGATGAGGAACTCAGCAATCAAACAGGAAAATAATAATCATAAACCTGCTAAACTATTTTTGTAGTTTCTTTATGCTTTTCAAAATTATTTTACAGACAATTTGCTTAATCCTCCAAGAACTGTAAGACACACCGGAAGTGTTGCTAACTGCTATCGGGGAGGCTGAGGCACTAACTGCTCTCGGGAGACTGTGCAGTGTTACCGGGTCACTCTGGGCACCAGGTGGAGTCCAGATTTCCTGTGTCCTCTTGCACTGATCTACTGAGGAGATTCTCCTCTAGAAGAAAGCTCATTAAAAATACTATAAATGGGAAAAATATCCAAAGATAGTTAGCTATCAACACTTGGGTTATGTACTGGGAATGTTCTTCGTAACCCACGGGATTGTAGACTACTAACACCTGGATGCCACCCTTCTCCCATGATCTGCCTTTGTCTCTTCACCTCTCCAAACTCCCCTCAGTGTGTCCCTCTATTCCTTGTTCTCTCTTCCAGTCCTCATGACATTCCGAATGGAGCTACTGACCATGTGTACCCCCCATATTAGCTGTAGAGAATTCCTGGAGAAAGCTTAATTAAGGGGGACAGTGACACCAAACAGTAAACCATGAACCATTTGGACAGTGGAAACATTTAGTACTGATGATAGCAAAGCCTTTTCTCATATACAGCCAACTGTATCAAAGAGCATCTGCTGATCTTAAATCACTGTGCACATTCGGTACTCACTTTCCGGCAGCCTGTTTCTTCTTCCGCAGTTCCTGGAGCTTGGGCTTCGGATTTCATCTTGCAGATGTAACCAAGTGGATGCTCACAAGTCCTATCTGCCCAGAACCCATCCTGCAGAAAGCCAATGATTGTTTGTTGTTTGAATTTGATGCCATTTTCTAGTAATTATGACTCAGAGAAGGAAGACTACAATCTAGTAGTCAATCCTCCAATCAGAGTAACATTTGTGAATTACAAATTTCATACTCCACTCCCCAAATAATACTTGTTTCTTTTTCTTTATTCTCTTTTTTAAATTTGAGTAAAATATGCATACGATTTACCATTTTAACTATTTTAAGTATACAATTTGTCTTGCGTTATGTACATTGAATTGTTGTCAACTACTACCATCTTCAGAACTTTTTCCTCATCCTATAGGGAAATTCTTTACTTATTAAACAACAACTTCCTGTTTTGTTTTTCCAACCCCTGGGTAACCACATTCTACTGTGTCTCTGAATTTGACTTCTATAAGTACCTAATAGAAGTAAAATCATACAAGTAGTGTCCTTTATGTAATACTTGTTTCAAGATCTTCAATACTAATGACCCTACCCACCCTCCTAACTCTGTCTCTTCTCAGTTCCTTACTAGAATGACACTCTCTGGTTTCTTCTACCTACCCTTAACATCTACACTTTTCTTTAGTTTTCAATCAATCATGATTAAAACAATGACAGAAATAGCTAATATTCACTGCAAAATAAGTGTGGATCGGGAGCTGTATACAATATTTGCACTAAGCCATTTAATCCTTATACTCACATATGAGCTGGGTAAAATTATTAGCCCCACTTTACAAATGAAGGAAGAAGTCAGGAAGCAAAACCTAGCTTCTTAAACACCACATGCATTATCGACAATAGATAATTTGATGATATGCATCAATCACTATGGTCATATTAGGGACATTGATGCAATCATTTTATGCAACACCTCCAAGTAAATTGAAAAATCCAACGTAGTTCTACAAGTACAGACTCCAAGGTGTGGAACAGATCTCAGTAGATCTGTATCTCCTCAGAGCAACCAGGTGAAGGTAGAACCAAATAGGAACAATATGAGTAATAGTTGTAGGTTAATTTTATCCTTAAATCAAATGTTTCTATCTCCTGTCTTTGAAATGGTCTCCTTGACAGTTTGATTTTGCTAGGCAACCGAAAGAGTCTAAAGGAACTGAATCGAAATCAGTTCTTTGATTTACATCAATTTACCTAAAGTCAAACCAATCTCAACTAACAGATACCCTACGCAGGAGAGAAGGAGACCTCTCCAGTGCCTTGGACTAGACATCGGTGGGGCTGCTCACCTTGCCCTTCATCACCACACAGTCCTCCTGCCGGTTGTTCTCATGGCTGGGTTCTCCACGCAGCCACTTGGTAAATGTTACTGGGGTCCCATCGCTCCACTCAAAGAACATTTGAATCTTGATGTCATTTAAACCAATCCACAACTCATCACTTGGCTCTGAACAGGAAAAGAAAACACAGAAGCAGTATATACAAAGGTTGCTTTCCAAAGTCAGCAGGGCATCCAGAAAGCAAGGCTCTCTTCTTTGTCAACACAGCTCCACTCCCTTGACACCACAACTGTCACAGAGTTAACCCTTTCCCTCTCGGGGGTTCCACTGACCCCCCCATGTGGAAGGCTCATGGCCACTACATTTTCTGTTGCCAATTTTAGATCATGCAATGTTTTCTTTGCATTATAAACATGACTTTGTTTTTTTAGTTGCACTATTACAAATTATATCTTCTGAGATTTGGGCAAATGAAATTGAGGTAAGTCTATTATTACCAGCTATCTTGTGAAGCTGGCTTATTTTTATCATTGTTACAAATAAGTTTATCATGTCAATCACACACATATTGTTGGAAACACAATATCCTGTATAAAGAAACCTATTTGATTACCACTAAATATTATGAGTGCTTTAAAACAACAAATTTAAAATCACTTCTATTTTACTGGCTGTTGCTATCAAGTACATTCCAGATGCTTCCTTTAAAGTTTGATCACTCTATTAGGGTTGAAAATGATCTAAACAGTGAAAGAACAATAAACTGAGGGAGATAGATTGGCTTCTGACATTTGGCATTTATTTATTAGTCTACAGATATAAATTAATTTATAACTTTCACAAAAAAATTGTAAAATGCTAGCAAAATGCAAATAGCAAAGTTAAAATAAAAACAAACCATACAGATTTAAAATGTGATCATTTTGTTTTGAAATTCTATGAAGAACATTATTATTTATAAGCAGTTATAATTTTGAAAAATGCTAAATGTCACAACGAAGTACAGTGATTGAAAATCTAATATTTCAGAGCTGGAAAAAGAACATTTCCAAATTTTAAAATTAAAGAAAATATAATTCAATGTCTACTTAATTTGCATGACTGGGAAATCTACCATGAAAGTTTGATGTATGATTTTTCAACGGTAAAATAAGATTACCTCCAAGGGTCATAAAAATATTTGTTAGGAAATGCAGAAAAACCATACTTACATAGAATTTCTCTAAGTCATTTAATTTCTTCCTCCTAAAAGCTGTCACTCAACTTGCTTTTGGAGAAGTCCTGGGCTGGCCTCATGCCAACTCCAGCAGATGTTTCCAGTGTCATGAAACATGAATGACACTGCCAGGATGATCCCCTTCCCTTTCACTTGAGTTGGCAAATCAGGAGCCTCTGAGCAACAAATACAAGCTTCAGAGAGACCTCATGTGCCCCTCAAGGATTTCGGTGGAAGAACAATGTAAAATTAAATCCCCAACTCCCACGGTCACAAAAAAATATTTAGTCTACATATTTTTCCACTAAACTGTTCTCCCCTTACAGAGTAATTCCTAAGCACAATCTTGATCCTACCAAAGTACCTAATAAGTGAGTGTTGAGTTCTTAGACTGATTTTTAGAAATGTGTTCAGGAAGTTGTGTTAGTCAGTAAACACACAGCTTTGTGCACAGGCTCTGTATACACAAGTACTTGCAATATATTTCTATGATTCATATAAAACCAGCTGAAACAGGCTTTTGAAGGCTTTTGATCTAAAAGCAATAATCTTAATTTTACAACTTTTCCTTACCTCTATCGAGATTATTTTAAGTACTTATTATAATATTGTAATATAATAAATATTATACTGTAAATAATTATTGTTTTTAATAAATCCTTTTTAAAAATGGAAGGTTCTCTGATCCATTTACAAATTTTCAAGCTGAATTTCAGACTACTCTTCATCATCCAGCTCCCCAAAGTAATTATAGCAATAAAATATATGGTTCTCTTAGCACCATATCATGTTATAGAAAGTGAGCAAGATTTGTACTCTAGTTTTTTACGTCTTAACTAATCTGTTTTCCCACGGACTCATTTTTAAGCTTGACTAGCTATAGCAAGTGTCATGATAACCTTAAGTAACTGTTATTCAGATATATCCACTGTGATTACATTATCATTCAGTCTGAATTTCCCAGGCTAAGAACACCTAGAATAATTAGGAAATTGTTGATAGGCCACAGCAGGCTGTTTTCTCTGCACTGTCCTCACTGGGGTGCACAGTGGAGGACAGCATCCCTTGGACACAGGTGCAAAGAGGAGCAGTGTTTGGGGGCTTTCAAAATAAAATGTTTTTCTGTTACTACTCTGTTTTTTTCTAATCAGTTTGTTAACAGCTGCCCCGCCCCCCATCAATTTTCGGGCACTCTGTGTCAGGAAGCTGGCTCCTCTATGACCACCATCCATTTCCTCTTGTTTTGCTGGGTGGAAATGAAGGACAGCTGCAGCGATTCAGCAGCCGCATCAGTGGAAGATGGAAACCATAATCATTTCATCAGCAAGTAACGCAGAGAGCCCGCGATCACTTCGGTGCCTCTCAGCCTGCTCTTCTTCAGGATGTGCCGTGCATTCCCAATTCATGTCACCCATCTGTTCCTTTATTTCTGGATAGCACATTTTCCAAGAATTTCTTTTTTAAAATAAATGTTTGCAGTACATAATGATTACATTTATCATGGGGAGTTGGTACATGCACATAACACATAATTCTTTTTGTTGTTGTTCCCTATCCCTCCCATCCCCCCTCCCTTCCCCCTGTTTCTTCCAGCTCTTGGGCCCTTCTCATTTACAAACGCTCTACTTCCATTTTCTTTTTTCAATTCTGTTTTTTTTCCATCCCCCTTGCCTCTCTTTCCTTCCCTCTCCCTCCATCTCTTGGTCCCCTTTCTACTTGAGAATGATTTCCCTACTTCTTATTATCTATCTTTTATTTTGCTCTTTATATTTTGGGTTTCTCATATAAGAGAAAGCATGTGATACTGAAGCTGTGTATCTGATTTATTTCACTTAATATTATGGTCTCAAGGTGCATCCATTTTCCTACAAAGGCCTCAAGTTTATTCTTCTTTATGACAGGGTAGTACTCCATTGTGTTTAAATATCATATTTTCTTTATTCATTTCATCTGTTCATAGGCATGTAAGCCATTTCCAAGATTTAACTATTATAAATTGTGCTGCTCTACACATGGGTATGTGTGTATTACTGTAGTATAGCAACTTTAACTCTTTTGTACAAAGGGGCCAAAAACACACACTGAAGGAAAGATAGGCTCTTTAATGAATGGTACTGGGAAAATTAGATATCCACATGCAGAAGATTGAGCCAAGTATTTTCAAAATTATGTACCTACAGTATTACTTTTCTATTGTATTACTTTAAAAGGCCAACACCAAACCATTACAAAAAGAATGTCCCATTTCTTTCACGATTCAACACCCTAGCAGCAGAAGCTGGATTAATAGAGAAAAGAAAGTCCAAAATGTGAGATGGTTCATTTAGAGATATTTCTTAGTAAATAAATATGGACCTTAATTTTTAAAAAATAGGACAACCCATTGGGGTCCCCCTTGATTCTCAGGGACTTTCACTGTTCCCCATTTCTATTCCCCATTCCTTTTCTCCAATAAATTTTCCTACTCTTAAAAAAAATTTTTTTAAATGCACACATACACACAAGTAATTTTAAAAAGTCAAACATTTTGGTAAGTTTAGAGTAGATATTTCTGAATCTAGATTATATGTGGAAAAATATTTTAAAACTACCCATGAATTGATTATATACTAACAGAAAACTAAATTACTAAATTGAATTATCTTTTAGGGATAAGAATTTGTAAGTTATTATACAATCCTCACACTACAGCCATGACTTATATTTGTTGTTAAATCTATACTGCTAATTTAATTTTTAATTAGAATTTGTGAGACTTAATATTTGTGATTAAATTTTCCAGAGATAGATGGGGAGGAGAAAGGACTAGAGTCAAGCATATTTCCAGTTTCAAGTTTCTCACCATATCCTAGCTGGGAGATGATAAAGTCAAACTCCTCAATGGTGTGAATGCTCGCAAGGTCTCCACCCTCCTTCCGACATGCAGTCAGGGCATCTCTCTGGATTTTCTTTGCTTCTTTGTGAATCTTGTAACAGTGGCCTGCATAGGGCCACCACTGACTAGGACAGCTACTAGGCACATCCGTTTCTAGGGGAAATAAATGTCAGAAAACATTTAAGAGATAAAATTTGATTAAAATTATAACTATTTTCCATCATTTTATATATAAAGCAGTTCAGAAAGATAAGCACATAAGAGCAATATCTGTTTTTCCTTTCTGGCACATATATTCACAAAAGATAAGCAGACATATTCTATCTTTTTTGTCTCTAGACTAAAAAAGTGAAAGCACCCATCTTTTACTTTAAAATAAAATCAGCAGGAAGTTTCTTTTTAAAAATTTTTATATGCAGGGGCCGGTGAGATGGCTCAGTGGCGTAAGTGCCTGCCTGGCAAGCGTAAGGACCCGAGTTCGACTCCCGGAACCCACATACGAGAAAAGGGCCGGTGATATCGCTCAGCGGCACGGGCGCCTGCTGGCGCGTGAGGTCCTGAGGTCGACCCCCGGTACCCACAAAAAAAAAAATTTATATGCAACAAGACGACACTAAGGTACAGTAGACTGTCTAATTTTACCTATATCTTATCATCAATAAACCTGTACTAAGCATCTATTATATTTAATTGCTAGAAGCCTCAAAGTTTTGATATAAACACATCCTCTAAAATATTTAAATGTATCTTTATTCCATGGATGTTAGAGAACCCGTCATTCCTCAGAGGAAGGACAATACCCATAAGGCAGGCATGAGAAAGACCAGCACTGAAGCAGGGAGTAGAGAAGGTGGGGGTATTCGCGCTACTAGGAAGCTTTTGCTATAGTAGCAGCATGAGACAACCACCTGTGCCTCTGAACTGACTTGCTGCCATTTACCTGTTCCCAAAAGATGATATGTGTTACTGTGACCAGGAGAGAAATTAGATTCAGAAATCTTTCAGGCAAAACTGGAATTTGTTGCAAGTTGTGTGACCTCAAACAAGTTCTATCACACAAATCAAAATATCCGCTTACATAAAAAGTTTTAACTAATAGTAATGTTCGTCATACTAACATTCAATTACCCACCCCCACTCTGTTCTTCTGAACTAGAAAAAAATAGAAATAAATGTGCTTGGAAATGACAAATACTGCCAATTGTTATTTAAGGAAATTATTAGCCAAAATCTTCAAAAAATTTAATTGTAATGACCTGGGGCAAATGACAGTAAAGATGTGCGAAGACATCTTTTTATTCATCCATATATTCCCCTGAACCCATCAAAGGGCCTGACACATGGTAGGTAGAGTGTGTGTAGTAGGGAAAAAAATTGAAGTTATATTCTGCAGATTATTTTCACTATTTTACAGGTAATATTTTTAACAGCAATCTGGCAACCTACCTTGCTTAGAAATGGACTGTATTACCAAATGAAGGTCAATTTATATATTGAAGCTTAATCCTTAATGATTTCAAATGTGCTGCTTTAATAAATGTTCAGTCAGGGAACCTTTCTTTGTTATTCTTTTAATGATTCGGTCCTATTTTCTCTTAAGAGTAAAGACTGAAACATTTTTGTTTAAGTCTAGGATTCTGTGCACGGAAATCACTTAACAAAGGAGTCTATTACAGTGCTGTAATGTTATGCCATTATAATTTAAAAAATGGATATTTTAAAAATTCTATTCCCTCAGTGCAGATTTAGATTCTGTAAACTTTCAGTGGTACTGGGGAAAAAGTGTTAGCGTAACTCTGGAGCCCTCTGGTGGGTTATTTTAATTTTGCTGTGGAAGACACTGAAAATAATGTCAGCCAGTGTCAGCCTGAGGGCTTCAAATACTCAGCAGATGACCTTGAAAAATACTTTAAAACATGGAAGCAACCAACTAAAGTGAAATTAAGGTGAGTTCCCTGGAGAATCCACAAAATATCACTTCTTCCCCATGAGCAGCATTGCCCATAATGTAAGTCACACACATAATTTTACATTTGCTAGTAGTAATTCAGAAAGTATAAAGATAGAATAATTAAACCTTAAAGTATAGAGATATGGAAAAACTAATGTCAAATTAAGGTTAGAAAGTTAAGCAAGGGAGGAATAGTAGGGCAACAAGAATTTACCTTTTGACAATATGAATACTATTATGCAGAAAGACTTATTGATACTTTACAGATAAGGAACCTAAAACCAGTGGGCTAAACAATAAGGTCAAGTTACAGAATTTTTCCTCCTGGAAGATTAAAATGGCAGGGTAAAAGCTGTCATCAAAATTCAGTCTCTCCAGGACCTGGAATTGAGACACCTGGAAAACAACTTTGTGAAAAAAAAAAAAAAAAGGACATTTCCAGGAATTAAGAAAGACCTAACAGGAAAATCAGGAACTATAGAGAATCTGGCAAAACTGAACGCAACACAGAGAAAAGAAAGAAGTGACCAACAACCAAGAGGTAAGCTCTGGAGCGGTCAGCAGCTCCAGGGAGAAACAATGGACCAGGCTGGCAGGTCTAGCCCCAAGAAAAGTCCACAGTTATTGTAAACTGCAAAAATAGCATGGAGTTTCTTTATTCCAAAAGTAATTCTTTCTGCATGATGGTCTAGTGTTGGAGAAAAAATCCAGTGCAGTGCCCTCCATATTTGAGTGTTTAATTGAAGCAATGTTGGGAAGGGGTTAACACTAAGCTACAGAACAACTACACTTCAGGGTTCCTGGGGTCACCCTACCACAGCGACTGAGTGGGAGACAGTCACAAGTCACAGTCACACAGCAGGTGCAGGCTAGACATATTTCCCCCAAGAAGTTTAAGTCCAGCCTAAGAATGACATGGGTGTCTCACCCTCTGTGGTGGTTTTCAGAAAGAGCTGGGTCTGAAAGTACTGACATTCAGTCCAGTGGACAGCTGGACCCCACACACACTCACCCCACTGCCCACACCCAGCACAGAAATCAATGGTCTGTTTGCTTTCTCCATCTGACAATGTGAGCAGGCATACACTTCAGCTCGGATGGTTGCCACAGCCTGGGGTGTACAGAGAGGCCTCTGAAGTGTGGGGAGGAAGCACCATCTTACAAATCCACAGTTCATAAACCTAGATGAAAAAAGCAGTAAAAACTAGGAGTAGCTGGAGTAAATATAGCCTAAGAGCAGACATGATTGACCAACAACACCAGCAGGAATGATGGGCACAACTCAGCATTCACAAAAATGCTAGTGAGGAAACAAGATTGGACCTAGTAGTGACTCACCACACCTTCCCCATATTTGGTTCCACAATGCAGACCCTAGAAAGAAACCACTCATTCGAAAACAGAGACATTTTTTGAACTCCTTTCTCTTTTTCTTCATTGATTGGGGGTAGGGGGAACTGGGTTTTTTTCTTTTCTCTTTTTTCTTTTTTTCTTTTTGTTTGTTGCTCATTTTCTGTTTTCTTCTTTTTCTTGATTGTTCTTTTATTTTACTTTATCTAATTCTATTAATTTCCTTTTATTCCTTAATAGGATTCTTCATATCACTTTTCCCTCTTTCTTCTCATCATTTTTTATTTTTAAAATTTTATTTCTTTCATTTTTACTTTCCCCACCCTTCCAATATTTTGGTATTATTATAAAGCTTTATTGATTTTTAGATACACAGTTCACACTGTGCTGTTATTGTTGAATTCTTTTCTATTGTTAATGGTGGTATATTTGTTGCATTTATCTATATACTACATACAGATATTTGGTTTGTCTTTGTGTCCATATAATTATTGCAGCTCTCATTTCTATTGTTAAGGGTGGTACAGTGGTAGCTTTTATTGGATCTTATGGTATGTCAATATCCAGTTTGTCTTTGAACCTACTATTGTGTCTGATTTCATTGCTATTACCAGAGAAGGACAGTTCTTGCTATTAATTGGTTTTTGCTGTATGATAATATCTAGTTTGTCTTTGTGTTATCAACAAACTGCAGTTCATTTCTGGAGAACTGGGTGTAGGGCCAGTTACAATGCACAGTTTCCTCTCCCAATTAATGGACTTGGTCTGATCTTCAGACAGAGGCAAAGGCCTATAGTTAGCCACATATGTACAGCCACATATGTATCACTGGAAAGCAGATACTAACTAAAGAGATTTCTATACTAGCAACAAAGTCTTTCCACTATAACCGACCCTCAACCCTCAGCAGAAAAAATTAAATGAAATTAAAACATGAGATAATAAGGAAACAAAATGTCTCCAACACTCCCAACTCTCCCAAAGCAGATCCATGGGTGGATCAATGGGGAAAAAATCAAAAGCCAAATAGTTGAATTATATGAAGTGATAAAAGAGAAGACAAAAGAAAAAAAAAAGGTCACTTATACTTGGAGTTTGGTGAGCTCAAAGATGATGTAACTAAACAAATAATGGACTTAATAAACAAGATGACCAGTGAGCTTACAGAAAGCCCTAATAAAAAGCTAGCTGAGCTAAACAAAGTGACTTTAATAAACACCATGATTGACCAGTTTAGCCAAGAAATAAAGGCCATAAATAGGTACCAAAGAGAAATCCAGGAGATAAAAATTTCTGTTGAAAGTACAGGCAGCAGAAGTGACCAGTGTGAGGACAGAGTGTCCTCACTAAAATACAGGGCTGATGCAGATGACTACATACCTGAAAAACAACAACAGATTATGAAAAATGAATCTGACAGCTTCTTCACGACTCAAAGAAGACTAATCTAAGATTAACTGAAATTAGCATAAATCAGAAAACAGCACAAATGGCATTAAAAAACTGTACAGAAATCATAGCAGAATATGTTCCGAGTATGGGAAAGAATGTACCATACAGACAAGTGAGGCATATAGAAGCTCCAATACAGTGATACCTCAGTTCACAAATACTTTTGTTTGCAAACAATTTGGTTCACAAACAGAGCATTTGCAAAATTTTGTTTTTGTTTGCTAACTCTGCACTGGGTGATGAACACAGCCACGGCCATCTTTCCCACATGGACGTTGCCATCTTTTCCAGAATCGTGGAACAAATTAAGTTCTTGAACCGAGGTACCACTGTAGCGACAATTAAAAAAGAACTTCTCTAGGACACATCATAGTCAAAATTTCAGAAGTCCAACCCAAGGACAGAATCATAAAGACTGTGAGAGAAAAGCAGCAAACCACTTATACAAGTAAACCTATTAGAATTACAACGGACTTCTTAAAACAAATATTAAATGCCCTGAGAGTTTGTAGTGAAGTGTTTCAAACTCTAAAAGAAAATAACTTCCAACCCAGAATGATATATCCTGCAAAACTTCCAAAATTGATGGAGAAATAAGGACTTTGTATGACAAATAGCACCTTAAGAAATTCATTTCCATCAAACCAGCACTTCAAAGAATTCTCAAGGAGATCCTAGAAAGAAACAATGAAGCCAACAGTGCCAAAAAGTCTAATTTAATGAATACACCAGGCAGGGTGATTGGTTAAGCAGAAGGAGAATAAAAGGACTCAGCAACAGGAAAGTAATGCAATGACAGGAATAAGTCAATACCTTTTAGTAATAACTCACTGTGAATGGTCTCAGCTCTCCAATCGAAAGACACAGATAGGCAGATTGGATCAAAAAACAAAACCCAACAGCATGTTCTATACAAGAAACACATTTAATCCAAAAAGAAATTTATAGAGTACAAATAAAATGATAAAAAACAACATTCCATGCAATAGGAGCCCATAAACAAGCAGGAGTAGTTATCCTATTTTCAGAAAAGTGAACTAAAATCCAAAATTGATCAGAAGAAGCAAAGGTCATTACGTATTGGTTAAGGAAATAATTCAACAGGAAGAGATGACATTTGTAAGTATATATGTACTGAAAACTGTCACATCCAACCTTATAAAGCAAATGCTACTGGATATAAAAGATCAAATAAACATTAACACAATTATAATGGGTGACCACAATACTCCACTACTACAAAGAGAGAGAGAACTAGACAAAGCAGTCAACCAAGGACTATCAGAGTTGAACCACACCTTCAAACAAAGGCACTTAATAGATATCTACAGTGTTCTACCCCAAAACAACATAATACACATTCTTCTCAGCAGCACACAGAACTTTCTCCAAAACAAACTACATAGTAGCCCATAAAGCATGCTTAAATAAATACAAAAGAACTGAAATTCTCCCAAGTGTGCTATAAGATCATAGCACAGCAAAACTAGAAATCAATGGCAAAAGAAAACAGAGAAATTATGCAAACACATGGAGGTTAAACAATACACTCTTGAATAATAAATGGGTGAAAGAAGAAATAAGGAAGAAATTAAACGGCTCCTCGAATCAAACAATAATGCCAGTACAACATGCAAGAATCTATGGACATAATGAAAGCAGTCATCCTAAGAGGGAAGTTTATAACTGCAAATGCCTCCATCAGAAAAACAGAGTGAGCTCAAATAAATAACCTAATGATGTACTTCAAGGTCCTAGAAAAACAAAAATAAAAATTCAAAGTTATTACAAGGAAGGAAATTTTAAATATTAGAGCAGAAATTAACGAAATTGAAACTAAAAACAAAGCAAAGAAAAAATGAATCGAAGAGCTGGTTCTTCTAAAGAAAAACAAAATAGACAAACCTTTAGCCAATCTTACCAAAAAAAAGGAAAGAAAATACTCCTATCAATGCATGTACAAAGAAAAAAGGCAAAATCACAACAAAATCCAGAAGACTATTAGTAACTACCTCAAAAACTTGTGCTCAATAAGTTGAAAAATCAAAAAGAAATGGATAGCTTCTTAGATGAATGTATCAAAACTGAAGCAAGAAGATATAAAAACCCTGAGTAATCCAATAACAGGCAATGAAATTGAAGCAGTAATTAAAAAAATATATACCAAGAAAAGCCCAGGACTATTGTGAACGGTGATATATATATACTCCTTTTATACCTTTTTCTTATCTGGCTAAAGTTTTGAGTACTCTGTTGAATAGTAGTGGTGATATAGATATCATTGTCTTGTTCCTGACTTTACAGAAAATCTTCCAAATTTTCCACCTTTGGTATGATGCTGGCAGTAGGTTTGTCATGAATTTTATCAGATGGAGATAATGTTGGTCCAACATATGCAAAGCAATAAGTGTAATACGTCACATAAACAGAAGTAAGAACAAAAATCACAAGATGATCTCAATGGACACAGAAAAAGCCTATGACAAAATCCAACATTTGTTCAAGATAAAAACCCAGAAGAAAATAGGCACAGGAGAACATTATCTCCATCTGATAAAAACACCACTACTATTCAACAGAGTACTCAAAACTTTAGCCAGATAAGAAAAAGGAATATATATATATATATATATATATATATATATATATATATATCACCGTTCACAATAGTTTCAAGAAAAATTGAATACTTACAAATTAACAAAACAAAGGAAGTAAAATAACTCTATAACAACGACAACAAAAAATATCACTCTGAAAATGGATATCAAAGAGGACATCAGAAAATGAAAAGATATCCCCTGTTTCTGGATAGGCAGAACTAATATTACCAGAATAGCTGTACTACCACAGTTGATACATAGATTTAATGCAATTCCAATCAAAACACCGACAGAATTCTTCACCAAACTAGAAAAAGCAATGCCAAAATTCATGTGGAACCAGAAGAGACCTATAATAGTGAAAGAAATCCTGCGCAACAAGAGTAAAGCAGGAAACATCACAATCTCGGATTTCAAGTTATATTACAAAGCTACAGTAATTAAAAACAGCACGGTACTGGGGAAAAACACCAGCCGTGTGGATTAATGATGCAGAAGAGAGGATACAGAAACAACCCCAAGAACACTGAGCCATCTGATCTTTGACAAAGGGGTCAAAAAATACACTGGAGGAAAAGTAGCCTTTTAAACAAACTGGCTATACACATGCAGAAGGTTGAATCTAGACTCTCACCATGTACTAAAATAAAATCAAAATGGATTAAAGATCTAAATATTAAAACATAAACATTTAATTTGTTGGAATATAAAATAGGTAAAACTCTTGAATACATAGACATAGACAAAGACTTTCTGAACAGGACCAGAATTGCAAAAAATAATAATTACATCAAGAATCAACAAATGGTATCATATCAATAAAAAACATTCTGCACAGCAAAGGAAACAACCAACAGAGTAAAGAGATAATCTATAGAATGGAAAAAAATTGCCAGCTACTCCTTGCACAGAGCACTAACATCTAGAATACATAAAGAATTCAAAGGAATTAGAACCCCAAAATAAAAGGCCCAATCAAAAAGTGGGCAACTGGATAAATATACACTTCTCAGAACAGGAAATACGAATGGCCAGTCAGTACATGAAAAATAGTTCAACATCTCTGGCCATTAGAGAAATGCAACTTAAAACAACACTGAGATTCCATCTTACCCCAGAAAGAATGGCCATCATCAAGAAATCAAATAATAACAAATGCTGGTGAGGCTGCAGGAGAAAAGAAACCCTTCTACATTGTTGGTGGGAATGTAAGCTAGTACAACAACTATGGAAGTCAATATGGAGATGCATCAAAAAACTAAAAATAAAAATTCCATTTGACCCAGTTTTCACCTTCTAGTTATCTTCCTGAAAGAGTTAAAGACATCGTATGTTACATGATACATCCATACCCACATTTACAGCACCACAATTCACAGCTAAATCTTGGAAGCAGCCTATGTGTCCATCAACAGATAAATGGATTAAAAATATATTTATACACAAGGGAGTACTACTCTGCTGTAAAGAAGGATAAACTTAAGTTATTTATAGGAAAATGGATATTCCTTGAGGACCAATAAAAAATATATATAATTTGTCCATGCAATGGCTATTATTCAGCCATAAAAATGAATGCAGAAGCTATTTATATAATTTGTGGAGAGATGAACAAAATTGTTATTAAGTGAAAAACTGAGTATAATCATTATATGGATAATGCACTGTTATTTGTATAAACAGATGAAAATAATTATAAAGACATCTGCTTATATATTCCTAGAATAACTACATAAGGATACACACTCAGAAACTGATCCTCCAGGAAGGAGAGATAGGTAGAGGTAAGAGGAAGGAGAAAAGTGTTATTCTCATTTAGTACCTTTTCAATTTCTATCAGTATCACTCATACTTAAATGAAATTGCTTCTAAAAGTCAAGAAGAGTACTACAATTTATAATTAAGCTCTAATTTTATTTGTCCTTAACTTCTACTATTTTATGCACTTCAGATCAAATAGATCACTTACCTGAGGGAATTATAAAAGAATTCAAAGTATTGTTGCCCTTTTTACAAATATAGCCCAGTTTCTGAACACATTCCAGGTTTTCCCATTTAGCATTTTTTCCAGGATTTAGGGACACACAGCTTTTTCCAGGTTCCGCTGATGGACTTCCTTTGAGAAAATGAAAAAGTTAAAGTGGGGCTATGACGAGGATTCCAAGTAGACAGCTCTCCCCAGCCTCGAGTTTTCATTCTTGTGGTTTAATGGATCCCCAGTCTGTCTTCTGCTACACATTCACAAATAAATATTTACTGACTGCAGAGCAAAAGACATGATGGGTATCTTTTGGTTTCCTTGTTGGTGGATCATTCCAATGCCTAAAACGTTGGTTAGAAAAGTATATTTCTTTGAACTGTTTTCCCCATCATCCAGTAATGAATCTAAATCTAAAAATTTAAACAGTTGTCACACTGGATTACATTATGTATCACAGACAGATACTTAACAAAAAGAATATATAGAGCTCCAAGCTAGCCATATTAAACATTGTCAATACATACACACACATAAAAACAAAACAAAACAAAACTATGTCAAGGTAACTGTGAGGACCAGGCTAGGGAATCTCTGGACATAGGGAAATCTTCTCCAATCAGACAGAAAAAAACAGGAAAGAAAAGGGATGGCAGGGGCAATGGTAACAGAAGGGAGATCTGAAATTACACCATCTTCAACTCAACCTGCTTAAGAATACTTTTAGGAGCTAATGTCTTATTCATTTCTTAGTGGAAACTGATTAAAGAAGCAGAATCAACATTGAGAATGCAATGGATGTGCGCATGGACACCTATGTTTTTCATGCTTTTGCTACTCTGGTACATGATTTTAAAACCAATGCTCCAAAAATAGCTACATCTCACACCTGACCCTGGGGCAAATAAGCTACACTCCTCTAGTAATGCTGCTTTGGGACCTCTGATATGTATATAAGCTGCCTCCACTTCCCTTTCTCTTCCTGAAAGATGGAAATCACATTACCTGCTCCATAGGGTCTTTATCAGAAAAACTTTAAGGTTACTTAAATAGCACACAAGGAAAAAGATTGTTAGTAATAAGTCCAAGGACAGGTTTAAAATGTGTTGATATTGTGACCAAAAAAACAGAACAGATAAGGTGTTGGTGCTGGAAAGAAACTTCCAAAAAACATAATACATTTTATAGCTAATTGTTACTAATATATTCATTAGTAAGTCACGCTGTACACTTATTAATACAACAACGCTATCAACTTTCAGATATCAATTAGTGCTCTTTCATCATTCATGTAAAATATCCTCACTTGAAATGTAAATGTATTTTAGTAGATGCATTACTTGGCAAGTGCTCAGTTGAGATGCTTGACTGAACAATTTATGTAGAAACAACTTATAATATTCCACAAAGTTTCTAATTTTAGTTTTAAAAATCATACTTTCAGAAGATGATTTGATCTTGCATATACTTCTCAGGAATTTGGTTTAATAAGAAAAACTTTTTATTTCTTTTCTCATTAATATTCCATTTTTATAGCCTCACCTGCACCAAAGTTAGCCCCCAAATTCTCTCACTGAACTCTTAGATTGCAAAAGGTTAAATATTATCATCCTTGCTCCCAAAATGAATAACAAAGAAAATTACTTGCTTAATATTGTACAACCACTTAGCAGCTAAGAGAATAAACTCTAGTCTCCTAACAAATTATTATTGTCTAATTATCTATTTAAGCTCAACTGGTATTCTTCAACTTGAGTGAATGAGTAGGAAGACAATAAATATTAACTCATAAAAAGGAACACCTTATATTTCTTTGCAATAATATTTACTTCCCATAAATAAAGCTATCATTTCAAGATTCATGGAGCAGTGGGTGAGCAAATGCTTAGCATGCAAAAAAACAAAACCAAAAAAATAAAAAAAATTCTAACAGCCCTTAGCCATAATGCACTGAAAGTAGAATTTCATAGTAAAATCTAATCAATTTAAACCAAAATATAACCCCTGAAAATTTTCCTTCATGTTTTTGTGTCTGTTTGGAATACTATTTTATCAAAGTTTTTCTTTTTTAATACAGTTCAATATATAAACTAGAAAGTTTAATTTTTAAGCCAAATTCAAAAACCACTCGCCGGCTTTAAAAAAGATATCTAGGCTATCAAAGAACACCATATCAGAATTGCTTCCAGCAGAATTGATAAAGATGGAACCAATTGGCTACCTTTCTCCTATCCTACATCCATGACAGACATCACTAATCATTCATTGTGCTCTTTCCTAATAAACCAAGATTACCACTGAGATAGGGTTAAAGGGGTTGGAATCATAATCAAGGGCCTCAAGTAGCTACTAACAACAGTGGGTATTAATTAGTGAATAAGATAAAAACGTTTCAGCCCTGGTCTTTCATTTTCTGTGAATAGCTGTATCTACATATAACTTCCATTCTGTAATTAGTCTCCTTTTAGTTCTGGTATGTGTATGTCATGACAACACAGAAATAATTAGTTCCAGCATTTTCTGCCCTCCAGGAAATTAGAAAGCTATCGTATGTTCAGCCATGCCTTGACTTTATTTTTCTACAAACTACAAATTGTCGACAAGTGCTAATAGACCTTTTATGCCAGTATGCAATACTATAATCTATGACTGAGATGGTATTTTTAATCCAACTCTAGGTTAAAAATAGGAGAAAACGGTGTGAATGTAGACCTTAAGGTCTTTGTAACAGTGACAGCAATATTGCAAATATCTCACAACTCCAAATAATCAGAAATTTGCCAACCTAGAGTAATTTCGGTTCACTTAAATTCATACTGTGGGGTCGGTGATATAGCTCAGCAGCATAAGCGCCTGCCTGGCAAGTGCAAGGTCCTGAGTTCAACTCCCGGTACCCGCATATAAAAAAAAAAAAATTCATACTGTGTATCTGTGAGTATACATATATATGTGTAAAATCTTTGACTATTATGTGTGGCATATATGTTACAGATCATGCATATATATATTTACGCATAAGCACTTTGGACTGGAACGTCAAGAAATTCAAAAAGGGCAAAAGGTTCAAAGGTGACTCATGCAGAGAGATTTGGAAGCACTGTGTCAGTCTACAAATAGTTGTTGGGTGCTTCTGTCAAGGATCATGACGAGGTTGATGCAAAATCAAATATACAGTAATTATTAAATATTTATTAAATATATTTAATAAATCATGTTTATGAGTAGCTACAAAATTTGCTTTTGAATATAATACCTTAACAAATCAAGAATACTTTAAACAGACTTGTACTGCTTTGGGCAATAATCCCAGCGAACAAGTCCTTCACCCAGGAATCTGAAACTAACCTTACAGTGTTAGAATTTTCAAGCCCAGCTGGCAGATTTCAAAGCCAGGTAAAAAATGGAGTATGTTGGATGAAGTCTCCAGTTCTTCTCTTTGAGATCCACATTTGACATGTTAGAGCTTTCCTTCGTATCCAGGTGAATAAAATTTGGGTGACATCAATCATACACAGGCTTAGCCTTACCTGGCAACCAGTTCAAGTACCGGAATGGACTGCCGCCACTCCACTGCCAACCACTGTTAAAACTCAGACTGTTAAGTCCAATCCAGAGTCCTGAGGTCAAGGGACTGGTCAATCCTATAGGATAAGAGGCAAAACAAAGCTGGCATTCCGAAAGGGCAGTGAAATGAAACTCAGAATTAAGCGCTTAAATAAATCTGTAATTGAGGGAAGCAATAATCACCAGGCCCAATAAGTCTCCTTTGATTCTCCTAGTAATCTAAAACACAGACAACTGTCACCTCCATTGACAGGTAAAGAAACTGAGGCACAGGGTATATAAGCAAACCAGTAAGACTCTTAAGGTTTTGACCCAGATCTAAAAGTACTGCAAACCCCATCATCTTGACTCTATGCTTTCTCAATGACAGGGCGCATGCGCTTCTTAAGTACAGCTATCATTACGTAACTATCATTACGTAATAGCATGTTTACTTCATTTGAATAAAAATAAGATTTATATAAAAGCCAAAGTTTTCTATGGTGAAAAATTTCAATAAACATTTCAACCTATCATGTTCATAAGTTATTGCCTTAACCTCATAACTCAGAATTTAAGGATTTTTATGATTTTTCAATCAATTTTTCTTCTTTCTTAAAACGATGATTCCATGCAAAACGCTAAATGTTTATGTTCATATGAACAATGTTTTATTTAGGCAGATAATAAATCATAATTACAACGTTTCAAACTGTACAAGGCCTGATATAGAGGAGTGTTATACAAAACAAAAACCAGAAGCTACACGGACTCCCAGTGTGAAAAACTAACCTCTTATTACCTGTAGCTTTTTAAAGACCATAGTTAGGAATTCTCACCTCTCTAAATTCTTTTAATTGATTAAGAACAATTTTTTAAAAAATATTCTTTGTACTAATAAAATACCAACCTCAAGGATGTGTTTAATTGGTAAACAGAAATGATTGAGTTTATGTCTATCGCTATCTGCAGGATAGATTCCCCAATCAATTCTTTCAGCAGTAAGAGTTACCAATTATGGATCATTTACAATATTCAGTACACTGTATTTATTTACTTAATCCTGATAAACTATGAGTTAGGAATCATCTCCATTTTGTAGATGAGAACACTGAGTTTAAACGACACAGGGGGGCTGAAACTTGAACCCAAGTCCATATGATACCAAACTCAGACTCCGTATTGCTGATCTATCCAAAGTCACTCTGATGTACTGCAAAGCCACTACAGTTTTTACCATGTTTTATTAGCTTGTATACACACATATTCAGGTCACCTGTGGAAATGAATGAAAGGGGCACTGGGATTTCTTGCCTAAAATCGTGTCTCATATTTATTGCGTCCAGTTCTCTAAGAGAGCATATGATCTGTGTGCCACCTAGGGCCTGTCCCCATCTGCCAGGGAGGCACTTGCAAAGAGAAAATCCCTTGAGGATACTGATTAGGTGGGTATTGATTAGGGAGGTTGAGGCTTAACAAACTAAAATGACCTCAATACCAGATAGATGTGTGATTTACTTAAATAAAGTCATGAAGACAAATAGGATGAAATTAAATGCTGGTATGCAAAAATCAATAAAAATGAATTCAAATCCACTTATTTTTTATCAAGAATACTATAAAAAAAGTTTAAGAGTTAGCACAGTTGTCTCACTTAGGTGCTTTATGTACTTTGGGAGATTTTTAGTCCAATTCCTTTGTTTCACAGATGAGAACAGAGATGCTGAACAACTTGTAGAGAGAAAAACAGAGCATTAATGGAACAGGATTGGAACCCAAGGTTCGATTTAGTTTTTCCAGGAGATATTAATCCTTGTTGAAACTAAATTTGCCTGTGAGTTATCCCTATAATACATTTTCTGGACAATTTTATTTTTATTTTTATTTTTTTTCTTTTTGTGGGTACCGGGGATCGACCTCAGAACCTCACGCGCCAGCAGGCGCCCTTGCCACTGAGCAAGAGGGCCCTTTTTCCCATATGTAGGTACTGGGAGTCGAACTCAGGCCCTCACGCTTGCCAGGCAGGCACCTATGCCGCTGAGCCATCTCACTGGCCCTGGGAAATTTTAAATAGTAGAGCACATTTAAGGAAAGAGGGATGAAATAGATGAATATGTCTAATACATATCTTTGCTCCCCAAAAATAGCCCACTCCAAGGCTCATTCCTGAACTTGGTTCTTTGACATTAGAATTTTACCCCCCAAATATAGAAATATTCATTACAAGGCTTTGCCAAGGATAGGACATTATCAAAATAGAAACTTTGTTTAGGGTTAAATCAGAGATTACCTTTATCAAGCACGGCCACAAGGCCCTGGGTTCAATCCCCAGCACCCAAAAAAAAAAAAAAAATGGCCACATTTCCTTAAAAAAAAACTCCATATAAGGAATGTAAACATTATGTACTGCATCTATGTACAAAAAAAGGAAAGGAAGGGGATTGAGGGATGGGTGGAACAGGGAGGGAAGGAAGGGAACAAGGATGAAAAAGGAATTAAGATGTGTTATGTACATGTACTAACATCCCACAAGGAATGTAAACATTATGTACCACACACATATACTAATAAACTAAAATTTTAAAAAAATGAATTCATTTAAAGTAAAACAGTTGTATAGCTATTCATGTCATCAATTACTTTTATTTCATTATTTCACACACAATTATTAAAATTATTTTGAGTACTGTATTACTATTTTTCCCTCTTTAAGATAAACCAACTAAAGGGTGTTGTTCTACCTCATTACACATAAGGTGTCAAGAGGAGACACCTGTCTGCAGACTACCACAGAAATAGTCTGAGATCAGTTTTATACTGATGACATTATTTATGTTAATAATTATTAATTTTTATTGAATAGTGGATGATTTTCACAAATCCTTTCAAGTTGTACTAACTTGAATAATATTTCTCTCTATACCTTCAGGGGAATATATCGGAGGAAGTACTCTTAAAAGCAGCATTTCAAATATCTTAATTAAAGCTATTCTCCAAATAAACTACTCTGGGATCTTAAAAAATGTATAAGTTAAGAAAATAAGCATAACAGTAAGAGAAACCACCAACAGAGCGAAGAGACAACCCACAATGTGGGAAAAAATTTTTGACAGCTGTTCCTCAGACAAAGGATTACTATCTAGAATATATAAAGAACTCAAAAAAATCAGAACCCCCAAATTTAAAGACCCAATCCAAAAATTGACATCTGAGATGAATACATACTTCCCAGATGAAGAAGTACAAACAGCAAATAAATATATGAAAAAATGTTCAACATCCCTAGTCATTCGAGAGATGCATTAAATTAAAACAATGCTGAGATTCCATCTCAACCCAGAAAGAATGGCTATTATCAAGAAATAACCAATAATAAATGTTGGCAGGGCTGTGGGGAAAAAAGGATCCCTTCTCCACTGTTGGTGGGAGTGTAGACTGGTACAACCACTGTGGAAATCAGTGTGGAGATTCCTCAAAAATACTAGGACTAGAGGTTCTATTTGATCCAGCTATTCCCCTTCTTGGTATTTTTGCCAAAAGAATTAAAAACATCATACCACAGCTATATATGCACACCCACATTTATAGCAGCACAGTTTATAATAGCTAAATCTATTATAGCTATCAACCCATCAACCGAGGAATACGTAAAAAAGATGTGGTTCTTTTATAAAATGGAGTACTACTCTACCATAAAGAAGGATAAGCTCAAGACACTTCTAGGCAAATGGATGCACCTTGAGACCATACTCTTAAATGAAATAAATCAGACACACGTTTAAATACTGCATTGTTTCTCTGGTGTGAGAAACTAAAAGTGTAAATAAGGACCAAAATGTATAATAGGTATTGTGACATAGGAAGAAAATGTTCAAATGGGGAGGGGAACAAGGGAGGGGGGAGGGGGAAAGCAAAGAAGAAAAAAGTAAAAAAACTAAGAAGGAAAGAGTGGAAACAAAGCTTTTGTAAATGGGGAGGGGAGGAGGGGTTGAAGGGAGAGTAGGAGAATGGTGAAAAAAAAGAAACAGTTATATCATGTACAGGTACAAATTCTCTATAATAAATGTGATCATTATGTATATCTAAAATGTACAAATAAAATCTGATTAAAAAAAGAAAATAAGCATAAATCAGTTTCAAAACTATAAATAATACACTGATTAAAGAAGAATTAAAGTATATTTTACCTAAGACTGCTTAGCTAAATTACTGTTTGGCCTGATGAAAAATAATTATACCTCTTTTCTCCCCTTATTATTACCTAAAAACAGGATTTCACTGGGTCACTAAGCTGCCGAAGATGGTCTCAAATTTACAATACTCTTGCCTGAGCCTCCCAGAATGCCAGAATTATGGGCATACAGCACCACATCCAGCTGATTATAACTCTTTAAGGTAAGTATCTATCCTTTGGTATGTTTCATCGGTTCTAGGTACTCCTAAGCCTAGAACTTAAGCCTAGAACTCCTTGAGAACTCCTAAGCCTAGCCCTAAGCCGGTCTTGAATAATTAATACTTCTTAAAATGGGTCCTGACATATAGCATGTGCTCAATAAATGTAAATGGTTGCTATTATAATTATTGTCATCATTTTTATTAGCTGCATGTAGAATTAGGGTTAGCAAAAGGTATGATTTTGAAACAAACTTCCAACTTTGTGTTAAATGCATCACTTAAAGAGCTGAAGAGTGTTTGCCTAGTCAGCCTGAGGTCCTAAATTCCATCCCAGTTCCACCAAACCACAAAAGGGTAGTGTTTCAAGCCCATGAGAGTAATTTTTATGGTTTGTGTCTAGATGTCCCCCACAGCCTCATGAAGTCATAGGGCTTTTTCAGAGGTGGCTGTATCTAGAGCATGTGATTGATACGATGCTGGGACTGAGGGTGCTGGGATTAAGGGTGGGTGATTGCTGGATCAGTCCACTCATTGGCTTGGCACTGCCCTAATCCTGGTGACTGGATACAATATAAGGGACAGAAAGAGGCTTGTCTCTCCCTTCCCTTGCTTGCTTCTGCTCTCTTCTGCCGCCATGAACTGTTTCTCCTCTGTGATGCCCCTCTGCCAATCCACTCTGCCTTGAAGCCTGCCAATTATGGACCTCTACAAACTGTGAGCCAAATAAACATTTCCTCCTTCAACTTTGAGTGTCAGGTATTTTGTCTCAGTGAGAGAAAAGTAACTAAGACAGTTATCCACAATTTTTTTTCTGTAAAACACACCTGTAATTTTACAAAAAACCACACCAAGATTTTTCAGTGTGACCGTACAAAGCGTGTGTGCACATCCTAAATTTTTAAGTTTTCAATCTTTCTACATAAATTGTTATATGCCTACTTGTGGACTTAGTTATGATAGGACACATGTTAATGAACAGTATTATAATGGCATTTTATTTTCATTTCTGTACAGAGGTTCGACTTGTCTTCTATGAAGTTCCTAAGAAAACTGGTAAAAACAATCAGAGTACCTGTGCATACATACAGTAGTTATAAATCAGATTCAGGATATGAGGATTAAATATGGTCCTAGCCTTTTGACTTACAAAAAGGCAGAAATAGAAGTAAAGACGATGAGATGGCTGTGGGCAATGGGCACCAATGTTTTGCCCTGCAGACACTACCATATCATTTTGCTAGTTTGGAATACATTTACTGAAGCAAGATGTCAATGTATAAATTAAGTTTACTTAGTAAGTGAGATGCAGGCAGGTGAAATGGAAGACAACTGAATTCCAGTTCAGCTATCATCTGAACACGAAGCATTAAGCAAGTTTCCTAACTTCTCCTTCCTGGTCTAATATCTTATCTATAAAATGAGAATAAAAATATTTATTTATAGAGTTGGTGGGGGCTTCAGCAATAAAGCCCACTGTTTGGCACACAGCAGTGGTTCAGTAAATGACAGTGCATTTAATTTCAGAATCATCAAAATGACTTACACATTTAAAAAAAGTATTTACTTCTCAAAATCCACACAGAAAACAAGCTTTACTTTGTGTGTATGTGTGTGTGTGTGTGTGTGTGTGTGTGTGTTAGTAGGAACTCAGGACTTTGTGCATGCTAGGCAAGTACTGAGATAAATCTCCAGCCTTTACTTAATTACTTTAAAAGTCTAAATACTTGTGGCTTTTCATTTTAACAGCATATTTCCAAACAGCAGGATTACAAACATCCACTCACACCATTGTTTTCTAGATTCTTCCTCAATCTATCCCGATTAATATTAAATGTTGCAAATATCTTTCTTTCAGCAAAAAGGAATGTCTTTCCTCTATTTTATCTTTTGCATTTCCCGTCAGGCTTTTTTTTTTTCTTATAGCAGGATATTTTTGACTTACAGAAAGGCAGGCAGTACTCCAAATCTCTTTAGAAAATTCACTCTTATTCAGATTGTAGTTAAAATTTGC
Source organism: Erethizon dorsatum (assembly GCA_028451465.1). Classification (NCBI taxonomy): domain Eukaryota; kingdom Metazoa; phylum Chordata; class Mammalia; order Rodentia; family Erethizontidae; genus Erethizon; species Erethizon dorsatum. The sequence goes on along the minus strand of CM051831.1, from coordinate 43,136,065 downwards.
TGACTAAAATCTCAGAGGCTTGAATAAGATTCAAGTAAGCAACTGAGGTGAACTCAGCCCTGAATGTCCAGGGACACGTTGGCTCCCCCAGTAGACACACTAATGTCACTCTATGAGGCTAGCCAGGCAGAGTCACTGTCTACTCCTATTCCTCCTTTCTTCTAGGCAGGGGGAGGAGAGACTAGAAAGCTATCTATGGTCTGTGCCTTGGCTTCCAGAAGGCCAGAAACAAGTAAAAATTGGAAAAGTCAAGAAAACACAATCCAGATTTCCAAAAAGAACAGGTGCCAAGTGCAGCCATTTCAACCTTGGTATGTGTTTCTCCACTGTGTGTAAATGTGCACAAATGACTCGAGCATTGTCTTGAATCACTTCCTTCTATTCCTTAATCATCTACATAAATTTATGTTCATCTCTTTCCATGCCTTCTCTGTCTCTGTATTTTTACTAATGCTTGTAAATATAAAGTGCTCAGATATTTGTCCTGGCATTAGAAAGGTCCCAAAGACCAGCACAAAACACAGTAACTGAGCAGACAGAGGCAGAATTTCCTCCAAATCTAAGTGTACGCTTACACACTGTGAGGTCACATTGTTTTTCTGTGCTCTGTCCATTTAATGACAACCTAAAGGAGAAATGTGTTGCAGCTGATGAAGACTGTCACCCCCAAAACAGTTGGAAAAATGCAAGTACAGGGAAAGCAGGCAAGAGTGAGGACATGCTGCGGTCCTCATGTTGGTTCATACACATTATCCCTTTAACTCATCTGGCCACTGAGACAAGGAAGACTCCAGTATTACCCCTAAAACCACCCACCCAGTTTCAGACAAGGGACCCAGACAGTCTGAATCCACAGTCTATGCCCGTGACCCCTGCTTCCTGGTATCAGTGGCTGGGTTCAACAGGTACTATCACAGAGTTACGCCAATATGGTCCCTCAACCTTCTGCACCAGAATCACGTAAGAGGTGGATAAAATACAGATCCCGGAAACAGTTGCTGATCTAGAATCTCTGAAGCCTGGGCCTGGCCTCTTCACTCTAGCAAAGTTCCCAAATGATGAATAAGCAACTGCTTTTTTAAGAACTACACCGCTTAACAGTCATCTTGCCATAAAATGTCCGGTTGTCCAAACGTTAGGCTGAATTTCTAAATAATTGTTTTTATTTAGCTGCAGCATCATTTGTCTGTCAGCAAACATTCATTGAGACTCTTTTTCTTGGAAGATTCTATATGAATCTTCTTGCCAGGGGTAGCGGGTGCATTTTCACAGGACATTCATCATTGTCAACCTGTCTCACTATTCCATTCTTCACACAGTGCTCATGGCTTCCTGTGTGGCATTTGTACTTACTCATCTGGTTTCTTGTTTACATCTGTTTTCCCCATTGCTCTTTAAGCTCTATGTGGACAGAATGGGGTCAATTTTGGGTCCCCAGGAGCTAACACCATGCCTGGCACATCTGATAGTTTGTTAAATGAGTGAAGAAACAAAAAAAATTAATGCATGTATAGGTATTCCTCACTTAATAACCTACCTGTTTAACAACTGTTTGAACTTATGACCTACTGCTCGGACATGGCCGGTCTTTTATCTACAGTTCTATACATCTTTACAGAGCCTCGATGTCTTTTTTGGTATGGTATGTCTTGTTTATACAGTACTGTAATTTTTGCTGATTGTACTGTACAGTACAGCACTGTAGTTTTGTGCTCTGTTACACATTCCAATACTACATGTAAGAGTTATGCAAATAAAAGCAAAATCATCATGTTGAAGTTTCCCTTGACCATTTCTTTGTTCTGAATATTGTAATGCACATGCTATGTACAATTCCACACTTAGTGACCAATTTAATGACCTAATCACAGGAATGAAACTCAGTCGTTAAACAAGGAGTGTCTGTATTCTTGTAGGGGAAATGGGACATGTATGTAAGTAGCTGTTATAAAGGTGCTAAACAGATAAGAGAAATGGAAGGAATTATTTTTCCACTGTATAAAATGTGGGGAATTTTAGATTTTTTTAATGGCATAGAAAAAGATGTGGGGGTGAGAAATAGGAGACATTGAGGTCATCTATGAGGAACGTAAGACTTTTCTTTTGTCAAGATGACAAAATGCATGACGGAGACAAGAGTAGTAAATAGACCACTGACAGCCTCTAGGTGTTTAGCCATTTGACAGGAAATGAAAAGCCACTAAAGATACACATGGCATCCACAGGGCCAGCGGTGTATTTATCTAATAGTGTCAGGGTGAAATGAGGGGAGGAAATTCTGAAAGTGGTCAACAGGATGTGGTTCTCCCCACACTGATTTCTCATTGTAAATTCTGCCTCCCCAAGTTTGATTTTTAGAAGCTAAAGCAGATACTCTCTTCTCAAGCAAACTCTACCTTTCCTAATCTTTATAATCTTACAACAGTTGTTTAAGCATATTGTGGAAAGGATATTGATAAAATGTGAAAAATTATGGTGTCCAAAAATTGAGGAGACAGGAGGTAAAGAGGACTGAGGATTTCAGAGCAGTTCTTGATTCGTCTCTGCTGACAGGAGCAGTATTTTGTTTAATCATCTCAAACTCTATGATGTTAAAGGAAGCCTTCTGACTTCCACCGAGACCTGGCTAGTGACTACTTGACCAGAATGGTGCCATTGCTTGTGTCCAAGAACAACATCATTCATTGATTACGGCCAATAAGTCTTCAGGGTCCTTCATAGCACTGGCTCTAGAGACAGTGACAACCAACAGAACAAAGTTGGCGCAGGAAATGAGACCTCCTTCCTATCCCTCGGGTCAGTTTCAGAGTGTAGATTTGTCATATCATCTGCACTATCTGCTTAGGAAACATCTCTATTATGACGCCTAGAATCATTGGCGCTGCCTACTTCTAAGTTAAATTATGTAGAAATAATGTAACCATGATCTTACTTACAACTTTGCTTTCTTTCCATGATATTACCTGTTAGGTATGTCTGCTCATGAATCTCTGTGATGCTCAAGAGCTCAGCGTCCTGCTGTTGGCAGCTCTTCCTCGCCTGCTGCCATGTCAATGCGGATTTGGAGTTGATCTGGTAAAGGATACTGGTCAGTGGGTCTTTAGTCCATAATCTTCCACTGCCCTCAACTGCAAAAAGAGTCAAATGGAAACTGCTGCATTAAGTATTGGAAACACTTCCGGGAAACAATATTTTTTAAGCCTCCATAACAGCGTTATTGCTCAAACCATTATATTTCTTTTTCTCTTTTTTTCTTTTTCTTTCAATTATTTTTAAAGCCAGTTGGATTTTACTCACTCTTGAAATGAGTGGGGTGTTCAAAGTATCAGCCCCATCTGTCTCTTCAAAAAAAAAAAAAAGGTGTACTGCAAACATGTGTTAATAAAAAATTAAAACTGAAAAAGTGTGTATCAACTAATAGATACATTAAAAAAAAAAAGAAAAAAGGAGGCCTCATTTCCATTGGATCTGGTAAGTTAGAAAGTAAGGCAGATATAAAGATGAAAAAGAGATTAGCCCAACTTTTTTCAGTACTGAGGACTGAACCCAGGGCCTCTACACTGAGCTACGTTCCCAAGCCCTTTTTGTTTTTATTTTGAGACAGGGTCTCCCTAAATCACTAGGTTGCTCAGGCTGAGTTTGAACTTGTAATCCTCCTGTCTCAGCCTTCCAAGTAGCTGAGATAACAAGTATGAACCACAGTGCCTAGCTCAACATTCCTTTTTTTTTTTTTGTGGGTACCGGGGGTCGACCTCAGGACCTCACATGCCAGTAGGCGCCCATGCTACTGAACAATATCACCGGCTCTTTCCTCATATGTGGGTTCCAGGAGTCGAACTCAGGACCTCGCGCTTGCCAGGCAGGTGCTTCCTCCGCTGAGCCATCTCGCCGGCCCAGCTCAACATTCTTAATCTTCAAATAGCGGTGGGAATGGAGAGAGCACGTAATTCCCAATATATTCTATAAACCTGGTGTGCTCTATGAGAGGCCACTGGTAGTAAGGTAGGTAAATATTATTCATAACCATTTACATGCGAGATGTTTGAGAAGTTAGTAAAGAAATGAGATCTTTTCATGTGTTTCATATTGTGAAATTTTCCCTTTTTTGAATAAAATAAAATTCTATGTACAAGTCATGGAAGAAATCATCTCTCCATTTACTTGAAAAGAAGAGAGAAAGGATTATGTAATTTCTCAAATTCCCTGAGAAATACTCAACTTGCTGAGAAATTCAGAGTTTTCCATAAGCATATAGCCCGTGCTACTTGGCTTCCTAACTTGGGACTCGATTGTTTTTTGCATCTGATGACCACAGAACTTTTTGTCCTGCATGTACCACACCCTGTGATAGGAAATTTGTGGTCCAGAGTGCATCAAAAAGGAAGAAAAATACATCAGAATTTGATTCTGGCAATGGCATAAATATTTACAATTTGTTTTTGTATCTCTATGATGCTTGGGATCAAACCACACTAGGCAAGCACTCTACATCCCCAGCCCTAAAATAATTATAAAGTCATCATATGTTCACATAAAAATGAATTTCAATTAGTAATGTTAAACTTAAATTATATCTGAGGCCTTATAAGTTTGATGTCTGTGTAAGTAAGGTCATCCACATGAGGCTTTTTTGGGGTATATTTGAAGTTGAAGATGGTTTAAGCAAATAGTTTTAGAAATTCAGAAGTTTTGTTTATAATACGGTAGGAAATGTAAGAGATTAATAAAAGTATTGTTTTCTTCTCCAGAAATAGAGGAAAGGGATATAAATAAACAATGAAGAAAACTCGATTGATTCTTCATTTAAAGAAAATATGTTTTGCATTTTAAATCAAGGAATTAAAACATCTCTCTCAATGAGTTTGTAAGTTTGCTGACTGTACAACCTCACCCCGAAGGGTTTAAACTTCTACCATCAACCTCCACAACCAATGTTGCAAGCTATAGGAAATTGAGAGAAGAGTCTTTTCCTCTTCCTGTTCTCATGATATTTTAAATGTCTAAATAGAAGGAAAACATCATAATAAACAATCCAAAGGACAATGACGAGCATATATTCAGGGCCAATAAGTGGTATATCAATTTTCCTCTATTGAACCTACTGGTTTTAGGCTAATATAAAATATAATCATCTTTTCAAAAGAACATAAAATGAAAGAGATCATGAAATTACAAAGCCCTTTTGGCATGAAATTTATATATTGTGCTATAAATTTAAATGCAAAATCAATGTTTTAATTTTTTTCAGTTATTTTACTTTAACATTTAACAGAGAAAACTGCATAATTTGGTTCTGAAGACCTAACTTAGAAGTAACAAGATTAAAAATTACTCTACTTACTATAAAAATATATACTAGTAAACAATATATAAATAAGTAAGGGAATATAGGAAAAAAACTATTCTACCGAATATACTCAGGACACTGCTCCAATATATACTGCTCCCCCCTTTGGGAGGAAAATGGCCTACGATCTCCAAGGTTGTGAGTTTTCTTTGTGATTAGTAGTTTACCCTTTGTCACCCACATTTCATTCATTAAACCACACATCCACCCAATATTTCCTTCGTCAATACCACTTAAATGGGGGATGCTATATTCAAACCCAAGAAATACATGCTCTTGTTCCCTAATAGATTTAGAAAATATCATTCCTACTAAGTGAAACAAATGACACTCTTCAATCATTAAACAAGTACTGCCTTATCTTTCAAATTTTAAAAAAGACAGGGAAGGGTTCTATTTTTTTTTTAGATAAAAAGATTGCTCATGCAAAAATTAGACATCTATAAACCTTTCATCGGAATCAAATCTCTAAATGTTGATGGAAAAGTGGCACATACATCTGCCCTCATCAAGACCAGAGAGGAGTGTCCTAATGAACCAAAAGCCTGTCATCTTTATGGGCATTTATCCAGAGCAGAGTGACTGCCCAAAGAAGACAATTACAAGGGTCGGTGGTACTGAGAAATCAAATTTACTTTTAGTGGGATGATTAGGGGTGATGAATCCCAAGAGATAAGTAAGGAAAGTACTTAGAAGCCTGGCTTCAATTTGACAAATGAAGATGTTTTTGTCCTGGCATATGCATTTATGTGTGGAATGCTGGTGACAAAATTTAGTAGTATTTGATCCTACTGCAGCCATCCTGAACCACACTGCATGCTCATCCCTGGCCCCCGCCCCTCTGCAAGTACAGAGTTCTGGGTGATGCCAGGAAACTGGAGCTGCTCTGATCTAATCTGAAGCAGCAAGTTAAAGAGGTCAGAGGGTAAGAAGTTTAGGAAATGAGAAACTGGCAGCGGAAGGATGTGTGTGATGGGGAGAGTGAAGCAAAGAATTCACCCTTTCCTCTTTCTTCAGCCCAGATCTGTCTCCCAGCACAGAGGCCCCCCTCCACCCCACTTAAAACCAGCTGTGCTGTCTCTTTACTGGTTCTTAACCAAGAATTTGCAAGCCGTGGTGCCACTAACATATTTTTGCATTATTGCAATACCACTCAAACTTTCATTTCTAAAAGACCTGCATGCATATAAATCACCCAATTCTATTGATTCATAACTGTGGTAAATTAAATGATACCCTCTTTGAATTAAGCTTAAGAAGGACATGATTAATATCGTTTTCACCATGAGGAGTCCTTTTCATTATATTCTCACAAAGTGCAGAAGCCCGCTCATATCTCTCTTCCAACAAACCACATTGATGGCATCATTTAAATTCTGGTTTTGATCTGTGGTTTGATAAAGTTAAACAGAGTAAGGGATTAGAGGAATGGTGCACCTATCTCCATCATTGAGTATGATATTGCATCATATTTAGTTTGCTCTATAGTCTTAGAAAATGACTGATAGCTGGTAAAAATTGGGAGGGGGTCATTTGATGTAGGGACAATTGGAGTACAGTCTAATTTTATTTATTTTTTGGTACCGGGAATCAAACTCAGGACCTCACACTTGCCAGGCAGGCGCTGCGCCACTGAGCTAAATCCCCAGCCCACAATCTAATCTTAGCAAGAACTAAATATGCATCAAAGAGCCCAGGACCAAGAGAAGTCTGTGTTCTAGTCTTTGGCCAACATGAACCATCTTGTCCATTGTAAAATGGGAACAATGCTATCTGTAAAGAATAATGGCAGGATACAGTGGGTTAATTCATGTGAATAACTTTGGGAGGAAAATGGATAAGCACAGGTCTTCTCATCTCATAGCCAAAGCGAATGTGTCAGACTTTTCTTGTTACATGGTTACTTACATTTTGTAGGACAAAATCCAAACAGCTTATTAGAGTCATAGTCTGTGGTGGTCCCACACCAGAGCCACCCATCCGACCGGCCAGCATTCGTGCAGTGTGCGTACCACTTGTTTTCAAACTTGAATGGAAATGCACAGGGGGCTCCATTTGCATTGCCCAGCAGCGTGTACATGGCTAGGGAAACAATGATTTGCACTTAGAATCAGAGTGATAATTCTGAACACTGAATTTCCTGTAAGAAGTCTATTGCAAGAATTGGTCTTGCTCTTTTAATCATATTTAGTGTACCTATCCAGGAGAGTCACTTCGTCCCTTCAACCTGTACTCCAGTCTTTTGCTAGACACCTCCAGCAAACTACATAGGAACTACATTTCCACTTCTGTTGGAACAGATTTTCCTCCTCCTCTTACAAAACAATAACAGTCACTTCCATTGACACCAGTGTTAACTTCTGCATTTCCCCCAAAACAGAGGAAAGGCCATCCTTCCTCTTGGCTAAAACCATAGCATTACTGAAGCATTAGGTTGAAAATAACTTTAAAGCTGTGTAGCCCAAGCACACAGGTGACATTTAAGTTCCCTCCAATCTTTTCCTGTCCATCCAGTCTTTGTAACAGTGATTATGAGAAAGGGTAGGAATTTTGGCTAGTTATCTAATTCATATCATGAAAAGAAACCACTCAAAATCATCAAAACCATTAGATACTATCTACAACTGACACTCGTCTTCTTAAAATCTGAATTCAAAAAGATCAAGTACAAAGTTCTGCATTCAGCTAGAAAGGAACATTGAAACAAATATGCAATCATTAGGGTTTTTATCTTTTTTTTTTTTTTTTTTTTTTTTTGTGGTACAGGGAACTGAACCCAAGCCTTCACACTCAGCTCTATCTCCAGCCCTATTTATTTTTTATTTTGAGCAGTCTCTTAAAAATTTGCCAGGCCAGTGAGATGGCTCAGCGGCGTAAGTGCCTGCCTGGCAAGCGTAAGGACCCAAGTTTGACTCCCAGAACCCACATACAAAAAAAGGGCCGGTGATATCGCTCAATGGCACGGGTGTCTGCTGGTGCGCGAGGTCCTAAGGTCAACCCTCGGTACCCACCAAAAAAAAAAAAAAAATTTGCCAAACTGCTTAGCCTGGGCTCAAACTTGTGATCCTCCTGCCTCACTGCCCATAATCCTGGGATTACAGGAATACACCACCACACACAGCCAGAACCACTGATGCTAATGGTTTGGCTTAAACCAAAAGGTTTAGAGAAGCTCATAGTTATTTCCACTGACAATCCAACCACTCATATAAATTTTTCAGAACATTTAAAGTCTTTATCTTTCTAGGGGTTCCCACTTTGGGAAATAATAACCCTTTACATTGACTTTATGCTACAAGTTGACATTCAGAGCTTATCATAGGTAAGAGTTCTTAATTACATTTCAGAGATTTTGTGGCTTGAAAAAGTTCTTAAAAGACACTTAGTCGTTTAGCTAATAAGAAGTTTGTAAGACATGCAGCACATATTAAGAATACAATAAATGTTAGTTCCTTCCCTTTTTTTTTTTTTTTGTGGGTACCGGGGGTCGACCTCAGGACCTTGCACGCCAGCAGGTGCCCATGCCACTGAGTGATATCACCGGCCCTTTTTCGTATGTGGGTTCCGGGAATCGAACTTGGGCCGTCGCACTTGCAAGGCAGGTGCTTATGCCACTGAGCCATCTCACCAGCCCCAGTTCCTTCCCTTTTTGTCCTTTTCTTTTATTCATTGTACTTATCCCACCTAGGTTTAGTTTTAATTATCTCAAAATTACTTTTTTATCAACTAGCTAGTTGTTAATAACTTTAAAATGCTATTCTATCTTTAGTTCCACTAAGTTACAGGGCTAGTCTTCCAAATCATAAATTGTATATGTTATGTGCTAGATTCTGAAAGAATCATGCCAACTCTTGGTCACTGGGATACCTGTGCCTTTCTATGACTTTCTATGACTTTTAGTACTATCATCTAACTCAAAAGACCAGCCTTTGTACATGGCTTCAAGTTCTTTTATATTTTTGTTTTGTTTTCTGACAGCCGCCAGAGAATGAAAGTTAGCCAGGATAGAAGAAGACTAAATACATTGATTTTATTTAACCATCAAGAGCTCAAAAAGCCAGCCACAATACAGTAATTTTCCACCACACCACTGCTACCACTTTCAAAGACAGCTAACTAAATATGGTGCATGTTAATTTATTATCTAACTCCTCAGCTTTTCTAACCTGGTTAGTACATTCTCTCAGCACCTAGAGGGTGACAAAATAAATCAGAAACACTTAGAAACCCAAACTGTCAGGGAATTTGCCAAAATTTCATTTCAGGCCATTTGAACTGATAAAGAATATTGTTCTAAAGATCATTTCTCTAGGGAAAACTTAAAGGAAAAGAATAGCTTGGTTAGATTTATCACTAAATCTTATAAATAGGAGGATTTAAGTCAAAGGTTACAGTAAAAGTGGCTTTCTGAAAATCGTAACACAAAGTTGAAAAAATAGAGAAATTCAAAAGTAATGTTGTCATATTAACCACAGATCAGGAGCTTTTATCACATTTATTCAGTGTCATGTTCTAGAACAGAGAAAAATTCAAAGCACAAAGAAAAAGGCTCAGTTAATATTTCTAATACAGACCACACAAGAACATGGTTATTTTCCTAAATTCCAACACAGAAGAAGAGAGAAATACGACACAAAGGTCAAAAATGCCAAGTTTTTCACCTTCATAACCTCTGGAGCATAGATCATCTGTGGTTCCATAGATCTTCCACCGGCTCCATAAGCCAGATCCCTTGTACAACATAATATTCTTTTCTTGTTTATTGCCATAGTTAAAATATAGCTCTTCACCCTTGATTCCAAAAAGTGTGTCATTTTTGCACTCCCATTTCTGAATTTCACTTTTGGAGTTGCAGGGATAGAGGGTGACTGGAACCCAATCAGTTTTCGATGGCACCCCCAAGCATAATTTAAAAGCAACGCTCATGACCTGGACCGGGGACACCCATCGGAACTTCTGTGACTCCGCATCCTGGTTGCAAGGTGCAGTTTGGACAGCATTGGGGCTGACTGCTTCTACACAGCGCTTGTGATCTTCATTATAGATTAAAAATTGTCTCGTATCTGTTAAAAAGAAAGAAAACACGCGTAAGTGTGGTCATATAACAAGGATAGTAGGTTAAGTTAAAAGTTCCCCACCTTTCCACTTCCCTAAAGACTTATGATTACAGGAAAAGAGGGAGAGGTAGCCAGGCCCTGGGCTGGCACATTTTCTTCCGGGGTATCCCGGAAGCTGGAGGGAGGGGCTGAACCACGGGGTCAGCCAGAGCTGGCAGGAGTGGCCACTGGCAACCAGCCGGAAGTCCTGGAGATCATGAGAGCCTTAGGAAAAGGCCCACCTTACATGCAGTGAACTGCACATAAAAGGAAGATAACAGAAGGGAAGAGTATCAATCTGAGAAAAGAAACTGTGGGTAATTGAATGCAAAAAGCTGTAAAATTAAATACATGACTTTCCCTGAACAGGATTTCGAAGTGTGACATTTCTGGAACCTTTTTGGGGCAGAAAGATGAAACCTACATATAATTATTCCACGGATTGCCCTAGGGACTTGTAACTTTCTTAAATTTAAAAAATATTTTTACCTTCGATAACTTTATCTTCATTTTATGCCCTGCAAGTTTTCCAAATACATTCTGGGTAGCCCAGGTCAGTCCTACTTGACAAGTTGTATTTTGTTTTCTTTTTCTCTTCCAACAATAAAAAAACTGAAAGATTCGCGGGGAAAGAACTCTTCTACATTGTTGGTGGGAATGTAAACTAGTACAACCACTACAGAAATGAGTGTGGGGATTCCTCAAAAAACTAAAAATAGAAATTCCATTTGACCCCACTATCCCCTTTCAAGGTATCTTGCCAAAAGAGTTAAAATCGTCTTATTACAGGGACGCACAAGTACCCATGTTTACAAATAGCTAGATCTTGGAAACAGCTTGTATGTCCATCAACAGATGAATGGACATGGAAAATGGTATTTATACACAATGGAGAACTGCTCTGCTATAAAGAAAGATGAAGTGTTTGTAGGTAAATGGATGCAACTTGAGAACATAATGTTAAGTGAAATAAGTAGGACACACAAGCTTAAATATTGCATTCTCTTACATGAGAAATAAAGAGCAAAGTGGAAGATAGATAAACAGGAAGGAGGGAGAAGTTCAAATACTTCCCAAAATTATATATTCTGTTGCTTCAAAACTATCTTAATATGTATGCTAATTTGTTTCATTTATACTACTAGTTTATCTTAGCTCACTGAAAAGAAAGTTTTGTGTTACTGTTTCTTTTTTGTAAGAATCTTTTTGGTCTGTCTTGTACTCTGAGTAACTACTTTGAAGATAATACACAGTGTATTAACTATTGTTATTCTCTTATTTTGTTATGAAGGTTTGTTTTTATTTTTTCAAAATAAAAAAATGACAGTATCTAAAATGTCTATAATAGTATGTTAACTTTCATTTTATTGGCACACTCAATCTAAACTTTATAGAGCAAAAGGATACAAAAATGTATTTCATAATTGTGAAGTTTTCAATAAAGGACAAATAAATGTAAGTTTATATCACGGGAGAGATTTAGAAGAACAACCTTTAAAATAACAATTTTTATGCTTGTATATGGAACTGGTGATATAAGTAAATACGTATGGATGGCTTTTATTAGAGTACATAACCACCAACTGGCAAAACAAGACTTCCTCTTTAAAAGGGAAAGAAAAAAGGACCCAGTAAGCATATTATTTTCTTTAAATCAAAATTGAATTCATGTCAACATTTTTCTTTTTTTGATTATTTTTTAAACAATACACAAATGAAATGACTGATTTTTTAAATTCTACAATGTGTATATAAATTATACACTTCTGCTGAAGTTTTCCTAAATTCTTTCTACTTACTTTGCTTGTTTTTTTTGTTTGTTTGTTTTTTAAGACAGGGTCTCATTATGTATTCCAGGCTGGCCTCGAACTTGCAGCAATCCTCCTGCCTCAGCCTCCCATGTGCTGGGATTACAGATGTACACCGCCACTCCCAGCCTGCATAGTTCTTTCAAAATGAGCTGGTAGCATTGCAGATTTTGAGGATCTGAATAAACCTATTTTTAACCAAATCATTCCAGTGAAATAAAATCAAGAACAGTGCCACGAGGAAAGTCCTCCTGTACTGACAGAGTTTTTCCTGGGCCAGGCTCTATTTGCTGTTCTCAACAGTGCAGTGGTGTCCGAACCACTTAGACACTGAGCTCAGCTCTAGGGCCTTAGACCTAAGGCTTACAATGACTCATGGCTGGAAGACATCATTTTCTCCCAGCATGCTCCTCTCTCTCCCTCTGGCTACACTTTTGGAGACCTCTGCCTTTTTGCTACCTGGGTCCCTAAGTCAGTGCTACGTTGAACGGCTGCCTGGCTGCCTCAGCTGTTACTCATGTGTGCGCATTTGATTTCTTGGAATTGGGACGCAATAAAGCCTGGATCCAGAACACCTGCTTCTGTTGGCGTCGCCGGGGTTGACATCTGTCATCTGAACATGCCATACCTGACCGAATCTCCTGTCTAGCTGGACTCTGCCTCGCTTGACCTCATTTGCTTGCTGCCCATGCCCTTGTGTGACTAAATGAGGAATTTTCTGCCTTGGCAATAAAATTAAAATTTCAACAGTACAGTGCTTGGCTTATAATAAAACACAGGAGATAGAAAATTTTTTAAATTTTTTTTTTTTTACTATGGTCATTTACCACATACAAATGTAAATTAAGTCTCCTCTAAAAAGGTAATGAATTCTGAAAATTCTGTCATTTAATTCGTTTTGGCTATTCCACTTGCTGTTTTCTTTTCTGGATTTGTCTTCCACTTTTCAGATAGCTTCGCTCAATAACATCTCACTGTTAACAGTAAATTTATTTTTCCCTTCACAGTTCAACTATGTTGATTACACTGTCGAACAGCGAACACTGTGTGTGTGTGGGTGTGGGTGTGTGTGTGTGTGTGTGTCGCCCTCTACTACTGAACAACACCCCCGGTCTTTTTTTTTCTTTAACAGGATCTCACTAAATTGCCCAGGCTGGGCCCAAATTTCTAATCCTCCTGCCACAGCCTCCCAGAGTCCTGGGATTATAGCAGGCATGCACCACCACGGCTGACTAATGAACACGTACTGACTGCCCAACCGAGTGATAATCAGCCATTTAAGATGAGGTGCAGAAAAGCCTGTGCACGAATAGCGTTGCTTCCTTAGAGGGTTTACACTTACAGGACTTTTATTTTACATGCCGAATTTTCATCTGTAGTTCCATTTTAACTTTCAATGTGGTGCCAGTCTTCTCTTTCTCCATGGTACCACATCCACCCAGATTTGTCTACCAAAAATATTGGTATCATCCTGGATTTTCAGTTTTCTCACACTTTCCAGGACAATAGCAGAATCTATTGGTGCTGCTACCCAAAAATAAACTACAATGGTTAATTTTATGTCAACTTGGCAGGGTTATGGTGACCAGATACTGGGTCAAACACTATTCTACATATTGCCGTGGTCTTTGCTTAAGAAAAGAAATTCACTTAAATCAGTAGAATTTGAGGAAATGAGATGACTCTCTACCATGTGGGTGTACCTGGTCCACTTAGTCGATGACCTTAAGAAAAAACAAACTGAGAAGAAGAGGGAATCTGTCTAAGGGGCGGGACTTCTGCCTCTAAACTGCCTTTAGTGTGGATTTTTTTTTTTTTTTTTGTGGGTACCGGGGGGTCGACCTCAGGACCTCGCACGCCAGCAGGCGCCCGTGCCGCTGAGCGATATCACCGGCCCCTTTTTCGTATGTGGGTTCCAGGAGTTGAACTCGGGCCCTCGCGTTTGCCGGGCAGGCGCTTAACCCACTGAGCCATCTCACCGGCCCTTTAGTGTGGATTTTAAATATTTCCCAGAGGCCCGTGTTTTAAAGCTTTGTCCGCAGTGTGGTGTTTTGGGGACATGGTAGGTCCTCTAGGAGGTGAGGCCTTGTAGGAAGTCCTTGGGCCACTGGGAGAGTGCCCTCTGCGAGGACTGTGGGACTCCAGCCCTTTCCTCTTTTTTCGCTTTGTGGTCATGAGGTAAACAGTTTGTCTCCCACACATTTCCACCATGATGTGCTACCTGGCTATTAACTGCCCAAAGCAACTGCTCTAACCAACCAAAGACTGGACCCTCCAAAGCCGTGAGCCAAAATAAACCTTTTCTCTTTATAAATTGATTATCTCAAGTATTTCCTTATAGTGATGGGAAGTTGACTTATGCAGACTTTAACTGTAATAGCAACTTTTTCCTGTCAACCCTGGACTCAATGCTCTCCACTGTTGTGTGAGCCAATTCCTTAACTCTCTAGACATACACACACACACACACACACACACACACACACACACACACGTTCTATTTCTCTGCAGAACCCTGCCTAATACATATGTCCTACTCCATTCTCTTCTCTTCAACTTCATGCACCAACCTATACCAAACCAGCCTGGCCTGGCTCTGCTCTTACTTTCTTTGAAATGCCATCACCAAGGAAGATAACATCTGTCTCTAGGTTTCCTTCCAGGACCTGGGCCTGACTTATCACCAGCTCCACACTGCAAAACCTACCCCATGTAGTGCTTGCATCCCCTGAACCACAGCTCAGTGTGATTCTATTTTCACAATTTCTTCACTGGATTGCCTGTATTGTGTATCATGTTGTGGCTGAATGCTTACTCAATAATCCAGTCATTTTCTTCCTCTGCTACCTTGGGCCTTGGGTTGGAAGATTTTGTTTCTAACCAAAATTTATTCCTCGACAATAAAAACCCTTGGAGGTCTTTACCAATACGCACTGGAAGAAAACATCCTGCATCTCTATGGCAACCCATGCACTACCTTTCAACCATGCTGCCTTTCTGTTCCTCAAACTCGCCAGGCTCCTGCCCACATTAGCAACTTCATATTTTGAGTTCCTTTTTCTGTGTCTGCTAAGATCTCAGGTCAGGTGTCAACTCCTTCACAAGCTGGCCACAATTTGTTTACTAGTCTGTGTCTTATCTGTATCCCACTACTATAGTGTAAACTCCATGAGGAAAATGAACTTGATCTTTCCGATTGAACACAGTAGTTTTGCTTTGGGAAGCATGAAGTAGTTGCTCAACAAATATTAGTTGAATGAATGAAAGAATACTTACTTAATCTGAAGCATCTTGGCAAATAATTCAGGTAAATTATTTTATTTAATAATTATGAGTATATTTAAAATTAGTCTTTTTCTCTGAAAGCTTTATTTTTTCCTGAGAGCAACTTATAAACACTTATACTTACAAAAAGAGCATTTAGAAATGAAAAGTTTCAACACACACTTATCTAGTCTTGTTTCAACTTATCTTTCAAAGTTAGGAAGCAGAAGTTCGATATTGTCTTTGTCAGACAATACAAGGAAACGTAAAATTATCACATTATGGTCATGTATTTGTGCATTATCCTTTCCCCAAGCTGTCAGCAAGTGAGTTCTCATTTATCACTGTCTCTGTGAAATGCATTGGAGTTAAATGTCATACTTCCTCCTCTGAAAGGACTTTTAACCCTGACCAAAAGGCAAATTGGGGCATTCCTGTCACCCTTCACACTCTAATGTCACATCTTTATAAACATTCTACTTTTTATCTGTACTAATTATATTTTTATAATAAAAATATTGCAAAGCTGAGCAGATAGAGGGCCACATTCATGTTTGCCTTCTCATTTATAAGATCCGAGTTTCTTGTTTTAATCAAACTTTATTAATTAGAGAGATTCTCCATCTGAACTCCATCTTTCTAATCTCGTATTTACTTTTTGACAAATACTTGGCTAACATCTACTGTGTTCCAGGCACTGTGCTAGTGACAAAACAAATAGAAACCAGAGAAACAAGTTTCCTGACCACACCAGGTTCATACTCTTCTCTGGTTATTTCAAAGGCCAAAATTAAGGCAAAATATATTTAGGAATGGATTGATAAATTTCAATCAGTGTCTCAAGTTAAAAGTACCTGAAGCTCAAACATCCAATACCATCAGCACGAATTTTCTTTTAAGTGTGTTTTACCATTTTTAAATTATTACACAGCATTAAACAAGCAAAGACATTTCCAAACCCACCAGCAAAAAAACTTAGGTTTTAAAAGGTAAGTATTTAGGGATATAAGATGATAGTCTATATTTTCTGTTACACTTTTACTTTTTCTTCACTATCAACAAATAAAATGCTGACATAAAAAGATAAAAGAAAATAACTTCTGGAAGACGGAGACGCTGAGTTAGCAGAAGATAATCAAGCATGCTCTAGTGGGTAGCGAGGCTTTTGCCATCTTAGAGCACGTTGGCCCCACTGCCAAATTCCACAGCATATCTTTTGGCCTGGGCACTTTTTCTGACCCTCAGAGACCCCAGCCCCATGGCTGCACACAGAGCAGTCTATCCAGCTGAAAGAAGCAAGGGCCCTCAGGACTAGCCCTTCCCCAGTGATGGGCATGCCCAGGGCCTTGCCCCTCGGATGGGATGACTGAGTCTCTGAGACAGTATTCCTCACGGTCGCTCACAGCTCCCCTGCAAATCCCAGCTCCTCTTGCCCACTGTGGTCACAGGCCTCTCAACACACTTTCCCTTCTGGTCTCACTTCCCCATTCCCCTGCCAGTGCTTCCTGGGACCGCCTTGCACTCAAATCAGAGCACAGCTGTCAGATGCCACCTTCAGGAAGAACACAAAACACAAGATACGGTATGTCCATTAGCCTTGGGAAGCAAATGCAAAGCCAGGCATAGTGACAGATGCCTGTAACTGCAGCACCTTAGGAGGCTGAGGCAGAAGGATCACAAGTATGTACACCAGCCTGGGCAACTTAGCAAGATCTTGTCTCAAAAAAGATCTGGACATGTAGATCAGTGTGAAAGCCGTGGGTTCAATACCCAGTATTGCCAAAATAATAATAATAATAACAATAATGTTAATAATAATAAGCAAAACCTACAATGGTTTCCCCCAAAAAAACTGAAATCAAGTGACAATTATTTATTAAGTACTTCGTATATGCGATAAGCTAGGCTTGATGCTAGGAGAAGATGAATAATCACCCGGATGGGGCTTAGTAATGTTGATCAAAAAGTAAAGGAAAAATTAAGAATTATTTTGTTTCTCACTTTGATCTTTCATTCATTCATTTATTCACTCATTCATTCATTCATTAAATATTCAGAATACCTACCAATTTTGTCACTACATTTAGCCATTTGGGGATGTACAAATATGAATCTGAAATGGTTTTTTTGTTTTTGTTTTTCCAGTACTAGGGATTGAACCTAGGCTTCTGCACTGAGCTACATCCCCAACTCTTTTTAAATTGGTTTTTCTTTTAATTTTGAGATGGGGGCTCACTAAGTCACCAACTTGCCCAGGCTGGTCTCCAACTTGCACTCCTCCTGACTCAGCCTCCCAGAGTTCTAAAATTACAATCTTTGCCACCATGCTTAGCTGTGAAGTGGATCCTGAGCTCAAGAGGAAGACAAAAATGCATGAAATTCCTACAATATTCCTCCAACATCTCTAAAAAGGCGAATTTCTACCTCAACACTCATCCTCCCTGCTCTGGCTTCTCTATCAGCGACTTCAGAATGCCAGCTCCGCCCCAACATGGGGACGAAACAAACACATGTACAGGTTTTGTAGAAGTTGTCTCCACACTCCTGTTTCTTCATCCACAAGCAGTCATGCCAATGAATTCATTCATCCTGTCAGCTGGATGTAGAGCTTCACTGCTTGGTTCCCAGTTAACCGGAATCAAATTCCTTGCTGGGTGACCTTGGTCAACAGTCAATACTACACTGTGCCTCCATTTTTCCCTTGGTAAAGTAAAGGGGAGGTAACAGGACCTACGCATTGTGGTAAGAATTAAATGAGATAGTTTAAATAAAAGTCTTAGAACAGTTCCTGATACAGAAATTGTTCAATACATGTTTGATATTATTATCATTAACTTGGGGAAAACGGTCTCGGACACCGTGTGAAATGTTTTGGAGCAGCGGGAATTAGAGCCTAGAGAGAGCTGATTCAGCAACCTAGAAAGAGAGACAGAAGGACAGAAAGACACAGGAAGCAGAGACCAGAGTTTCCAGCCTCAGAGGCAGGCAGCATCAAAGGGAGAGGAATGTTCTTGGGGATCGGCAATTTCGCAATCAAATTCTGGCTCCACCGTTTACGAGCTGTGTTACCTTAAACTAACCATTCTAGCCTCAGTTTCTTCATCTGTAAAATGAGGATAGTAACGCTCTTTGATAGACTCACTGGGAACTTCTGAATGAATTCATATAAAGCCCCAGAGCGTCATTTTGCATGTGGTAAACACTGACTCAGTACTTCCTTGTCTCCCTCTTGAAATAAAAAATCCAAAAACTGTGATGCAAAAAGGGGACCTAAGTCCCTCTTTTAGCATACTTTTGTTTTGATCTACACTGACATCTTTCCTGACCAACACACTCCAGCTGCTAAATTATCTCTACTTCTTAGCCTGAGTCAGAAAACATGGGCAACTGAAATGATAGACACTTCTCAGAAGAAGCACAAATGGCCGATAAATACATAAGGAAAGGTTCGACATCGCTGGCCATTGCAGAAATGCAAATTAAAATAGCACTGAGATTCTATCTTACCCCAGGAAGACTGGCCACCATAAAGAAATCAAATGAAGGGCCGGTGAGATGGCTCAGCGGCGTAAGCTCCTGCCCGGCAAGTGCGAGGGCCCGAGTTCGACTCCCGGTACCCACATATGAAAAAAGGGCCGGTGATATTGCTCAGCGGCACGGGCGCCTGTTGGCATGTGAGGTCCTGAGGTCGACCCCCGGTACCCACAAAAAAAAAAAAAAAAAGAAAAAAAAAAGATATCAAATGATAACAAATGCTGATGAGGCTTTGGGGAAAACACTTCTACACTGGTGGTGGGAATGTAAACTAGTACAACCACTATAGAAATCAGTGTGGAGATGCCTCAAAAACTAAAAAGAAAACTTCCATTTGACCCAGCTATTCCCCTTCTAGGTATCTTCCCAAAGGAATTAGAGCCACCATATTACAGTGATCCATGCACACCTATGTTTATAGCAGCGCAATTCATAATAGCTAAATCTTGGAAGAGGCCTATATGTCCATCAGCAGATGATGAATTAGGAAAATATAGTATTTACACATAATGGAGTACTACTCTGCCATGAAGAAAGATAAACGAGTCATTTGTAGGAAAATGAATGCACCTTGAGAACATAATATTAAGAGAAATAAATCAGACACACAAGCTGAAATATCACATGATTTCTCTTATACAAGAAACCCAAAATATAAATAAAGAGCAAAATAAAATAGGAAATAAGGAGATAGATCTTTTGCAAAAGGGAAGGGGACCATGAGATGGAGGGAGGAGAGGGGAAGGAGATGAAAACAGAATTGAGATGTGTTATGTACAGGGACCACCTCCCCGTGACGTGTGTAATCATTGTGTACTGCAAACATGGAATACTAATAAAAAGGAGGAGGAGGAGTTAGGGGAGAAGGAAGAGAAGAGGAGAAGAAAATGTGGTCAAGAGTTAGCTCTGGTCCTTGCTGCAAGGACTTTCTGCAACCCACTCTCCTTTTAGAGTCTCAGGTCCTCCTCCAGCAAAAGGTAGAAAGTGGTACCTCCCCAACTGCCTTGAGCAATGCTGGGGTCCCTGAGGTCTCTGTTTCTGCTACAGTTATTTGTGCTCAATGCTCATAGCTTAAAGCACAAATTACACTTAATCACTAGAAGTCTAACCTAGCCCTCCGCTGCGATGTACACATGTGAACACAGACCTCCAAACACAAGCCCTGAGAAAGCTGAGAAGTAGAGTATGAAAGCAAACAAAAGAGAAGCAAGGGGCTGGTATTTCTCTCCCACTTAAAGATTTTGTGAAAAATAAACACATTTAAGAATTAATATTGTACGACGTGTTTATACTGAAACAAAAGTTTTCAAGAGTGATGGTGAGTTTCAATACCGCGATAACATTAATAATCATTCTCTTCCTTAGCATTTAGATGAGGAAAATGAAACAGGAAGAACAAGAGCATCAGAGTTATGTGGGGTTTTTTGCATATATCAGGGTCAGAATCACAATGTGGTGGCTTCCCACCCACTCTGAGCCCCTGACCCGGTCCAGCAAGGCCAGCCTGATTCTCACTCAGCCAGTCTTAAATTACAGCAAGAAATCTAAGGGTAGATGGAAAAGGAAGAGTTGAGATGGATATCCAGGGTCTACCTCTGCCTGCTGTAGCAGTGCCCCTTGAGCCTGTACAATGATCACACCAAAACTTGACTTCCCAGGTCACTCTTGCTTCAAGGACTCACGACTTCCTCTGGTTTCACGAGTAGCCCTTGCTCTGGGCTCCTTCTAGCCTCTGTTGGAGCTGCGTCCTGAGCCGTTTTTTTTTTTTTTTTTTTTTTTTTTTTCCTTCTGCAAAGAACTGGTTCAATTTACCAGCACACTACTGCCCATGAACCAAATCCTCTCATGTCCAAGCTAAATGTCTCTGCTATGGTCCCACCTTGGTGTCCAACTCTGTCACATCTCTACTGTAGCCAAAATCTCCCGAGGCCTAAGTGTGGCAGTGAGGGCTAAAGGCCAGCAGGGAGAGAAGGGCAAGTGGCCCCCCTGTTAACTGGCCTGGACGCCCAGGCACACTGGTGCACATTCGTTCACTGGGCCCACCCTGCTGGATGCCCACTCGTGCTGCCCCTATGGGGGTGGAAGAGAAGGTTCTGGGTTGACCAGAAGTAAGGAGAGCTTCCTGTGGGTTTTCTTGGTGGGTAGGAAGCCAGCAAAGAGGGGCCTGGCGATTGGCCTGTGCGTTGACCTGCTAAGGAAGCAGCTGTCCCACCCGCTTTACCCAGGTATCGCTCCTCACATGCTACTTGGGCTAAGAAAAGGTAAACTGAGAATCATGGGCTCTGGGGCAAAACACAAATTTTGGAAGGGGCCCCTTGTCCTTTTTTGTTTCTGCGCTTTTGATTCACCAAGTAAACAGTTCTTCAATACCTCCCTCTCTCCCCCGATAGCTACGCCCAGGAAGAGGAAGATACAGGTCAGGGTGAAGCATTTCACTGTCTCAAGGAGGCAAAAATTCCTAAGAAAATTAAGAAACACTTCTTCCTCAAAAGCATTGAAGCCACTTTAAAAAAAACTGAGGGCTGCATCTGTGCTGTGCAAGATGGGAGCCAGTGGCCCCATGCTACTATTGTTGGCGTAGAATGAGACTAGTGTAACTGAGCACACTGTAAGTATACAATTCACACCAGATTTAATTTTTTTTCTTGTTTTTTTTTTTTTTTTTTTTGAGACAAGTCTTGCTATGTAACTCAGGCTAGCCTCAAACTCGCAACCCTCCTGCTTCAGGCTCCCCAGTGCTGGGAGAAGAGTTAATTTTCAAAAGTGAATGTGAAAATATCCCAATAATTTTTATTTTGATTAAACACTGGTCATATTTTGGCCCTATTGAGCTAAATAAAATATAGTACAATAAAATCTATTTCACCTGTTTCTTTTTTAGTTTTTTTTTTTTTTAATGTGGCTACACTACGCAGCTGTTCCTGCTGGACTAGACTAGGTTATAGGGTCCAGGTCTTAAATGATTCATCCAGCTTCTGTCTGAAGGTGCCTCATGACAGGGAAATTACTACTCCTCCACAGAATACTCTATTTGAGACAACACAACCCTAGGGTTTTCTCAGTTCTAAATTTTCACCTTTGGGTCCTGGACCATATTTTAATTCTCTTGCACAGGACAGAAATACTGGAAAAGACGGAGACAAGGATAGGGCCTCACCTATACTCAGCCTTTTGAAGTCCAAGTTCCAGATATCCTTCTCCAGCACCCACCATCAGCTCAGAAAGCTGCTTCATAGCTGAGACTCTCTGGACCCCGGGAATCTCTCCTCAGCATGCTTTCTTGAGAAACTTCGCCTTTCAGTCCTTAACATACTACTCTGACTGGAAAACTAATTACTGTCGCAGGAAGGGGGGAAACCACTTTCAACAGCTAAAGCTTACCAAGCACCAACTGTGGGTCATACTCCTAAACGGACATTTGTAACTCATCCGGTCGACACTGCAGCTCATGGGGCAGGAGACATTATTCTCCCCACTTTATAGACATGGAAACTAAGGCACAAAAACATAAGTCACTGCTCAGGGTCACTCAGCTAGCAAGCGGCAGAGGCAGGGTACCAACCATGCTGCCGTCAGTCGTAATTTGATAATCACTACTCTTAATGCTTATTAGGATTCAGTCTTTTCTGTTGTCAAACGCTCTTCACAGGGAGCTTCCCCGCCACCGTCACAGCAGGGCTCTCAGTAGGGCCCCTGGGACAAACTCTGCTCCATATTAGTTGATTGGTGGAAACAAAGGGGGATGAGGAACAACAACAACAACAATAAAAAGCACCAAAGTTGAAATCCCTTGTAAATCATCTCAAAAATAGAAGTGGGGATGAAAATTCTCCCAGGCGCTCTCCCTGAAGTGTAAGCAGGTGGAGTCTAAGAAACAGAAAGACTCATAACATCTTTGAGACTTCGAAGAGCTCTGAATCTGCTCCTGACGGGCAATCACCCATCTTCAGACGAAGCACAATTAAAAACTGAAAACATCCACTTATGAGACAGTTTGACCGCTTTAGAGAACAAATAAGGATGAGCCCCCCGCTGTAAAAATTATAAATGATTAAATATGGTTCCCAGGAATAAAATGAGTGTGGAAATCACACGGAATCCCAGGGAGGGAGAGTTGCTGAGTGATCCTGTCCTTGGATGTGGGAGAAGGAGAATCTTCCTCCTCCTCTCAACCAGGGACTCGCAGAAAGTAACTGTTGAGAGTCAGATGGAAGTAGGGTGAGCTGCAAACCACAGAGCAGGAAATCCTTGCACAAGTCTAGGAGAGAGAAAGCAGCAGGACACGGCTCCTTCAGGCAATACCTGCCACCGGGGAAGCAGCCGCCCTGCTGGGCTTGTAAACCTGGAGGCCAGGCGCAGGCTGAGGTTGCACCTGTGTGCAGGTGTGGCGAGGTGTTGCGAGGGAAGCGTGTTCTCCTCTCACAGGTGCACACAGGACTCTTAGCATTAACCCCAAAGAGGAAAGTGCGCTCCAAGCCCCCATGTCTTCGCAAAGTCCCCACCTCACAGCTGACTTACCCAGGAGCTGCACAGCGACAGGAAGGACAGAGACAAAACCCAGGAGTAGGGACAGCCTCATGGCCCAGGGTTTATCCTTTTCTCCCACGGATGGAAAGGAGAACGTGAAAAAGAAACACACAGGGCCCCTGACAGCCCCCCAACCTGGCCCAGGTCCTCAGGGTGAAAAGGAGGCTGGAGGACGCTGTCCCTTTTAAAGGGCTCCTGAATTTAGGAAAACCCTCCAGTAAGGAGATATCCTGTCACATGAGGGTGGTTAGAAAAACAGGAATTCAAAGTTACAACTTTGCTTCGTAAGCTAACTTCGGAGAAGGGCAGGCACGGGGGAAGAGGAGAAAGGCACATGTGTGGGAGAGGAGTGGCCACAGGGAGGGGTGATGACGGGGAGAAGTGGGCAGCTGGCCCAGCCTGTGGGGAAGTGACTGGGCCAGGACCTCTCTGTTGCTAGCTGTGCAGCTGAGTGGAGACACAGGCTCCTATAGGAAGCAGGGGGTCAGGGGTCTCTATGCAGACCCCCCACTCTAAAGGGACAGAAGCAGCAGTTGCTAAAAGGGACAGTTTTCATGGGGGACAATTTTCATGGGGGACAGTTTTCATGGAGACACTCGTACTTAAGAAGGGCAACTGATCTCTTCATTCTCTATACGCAGGGCTTGGAATCCCCTCTCCCTTTTTTTTTTTTCCTTGGAAAGTTTCTAAAGACACAGTTTAAATAGAGCTTTGCTCCTCTACCTGGAGGAAAAGTGAAAGAGAAGCTAAATCTAAAATGGAATCCCAGGGAGGCCAAGAGGGAGAAAGTTCTAGAAGCCTTTGTCTAGCAAGCCAGAGCAAATAGTGGCAAAGAATTGGCAAGACAATGTTGCTGCCGGGCCCCAACCATAGTGATCATCCTCAACTTGGAAAGGTCCTCCAGCAAGAAGAAGAAAATCTAGCTTTTAGGCCGGAAGATGTCTATTGATGTCATGACCAGAGAGAATCTCTGTTTAAATAAAAAAATGTTAACAGATCTTTCATGAAGCACAATATCAACCCCCCAACATCATTTTTGTTATTTTCTTCAGAAGTAAAATATGAATTAAGGACATCTTGAAGTAGATACTAATGGTTAGATAGCTGACCCGTAACTTGAGTGTGGGAAATGTTTAGTAATTGAAAAAGAAGCTACTGGGAACATTGTATTTTTTGAAATTTTGAATGAATGTTTTATCTTCAAATGGGAAGAAAGCTCCAAAGATTCTCTATCTCTGTGATAAAGTTGCAAACTTTACTTCCTAAAAAAATTGCGATACAGTTCTCTCATTGATTTTTTTTTAACATTCTAAATTTAAGATTATTATGACAGAAAGAGAAAAGGTGGCAAAATTAGGACAGAAGGTCATTGTTTCTTATTCTCTAAGCCAGTGCTTGACTGACCAAAAAAAAAAAAAAAAAAAAAAAAAAAAAAAGGCTTGGGAAAGAGAACAGATGAAACAAAAATGTTTCAAACACTGTTTTACTGATTTAGAATGAAAAATTTTAATGAATCATTTGTAGCTTTTCAACATTATATTAAAAATGTCAAGTCATATTGCCTTGAGGGTTTTGCCTAAGTTGGATTTATATGATTTCAAAAGGAAACACAATTTAATTGAATCATCTTTACACTCATACTCAGATTTTTTTAACCACATAAGTGTGTCACATCTCATTCATGTAGTAATGAAAAATCAGAATCAGTGGTAAAGTCTGTGGCTTTGAAGTAACATGAAGCCAACTCTTCCGCATGATATTTAGCTACACAACCTTAACCTTATGGAAACAAAGATTTATTAGGCTAGAAGAGGTGACCAGGGCAAATAAGAAACCTAGCTCTTGGGGAAGTAAGATCTCAGATCATGGTGAAATAGGAATTTCCAAGAATCCATCCTTCCATCTAAACAATGACTGAACTGGCAGGAACTGTCTGAAATAACTACTTTGAAATTTTAGAGCCAAGTCAAAAACGTGGACCAAAGAGGCAAAAATAACAAGAACAACAACAACAACAACAATCTTATACTGAAAACTATAGAACATTGTCAAAAGAAATTAAATGTCTAACTAAGTGGAAAGATACCCCAGATTCATGGATTGGAAGGCCTAATATTGTTAAGAAGATGACATTACTCAAAGCAATTTACAGGTTTATGCAATCCTTATCAAAATCCTAATTTTTTTTGCAGAAACAGAAAAACCCACTCTAAAATTTACATGGGGGGCCGGTGAGATGGCTCAGCGGCATAAGCGCCTGCCTTGCAAGCGCGAGGGCCCGAGTTCGACTCCTGGATCCCACATACGAAAAAGGGGCCGGTGATATCGCTCAGCGGCACGGGCGCCTGCTGGTGCGCGAGGTCCTGAGGTCGACCCCCCGGTACCCACAAAAAAAAAAAAAAAATAAAATAAAATTTACATGGAATCTCATGGTATTCCACATAGCCAGATCAGTCATGAAAAAAGTGTTGGGGGATTCATACTTCCTGATTTCAAAATTTACAATAAAACCACAATATAGTTATCTAAAC
This sequence comes from Erethizon dorsatum, assembly GCA_028451465.1. NCBI lineage: Eukaryota > Metazoa > Chordata > Mammalia > Rodentia > Erethizontidae > Erethizon > Erethizon dorsatum. Next base: position 43,109,958 of record CM051831.1, on the reverse strand, counting down.
AGTGAAATATTAGCATAAGGACATATAGGCCAGTGGAGTAAATAACCTAGAAATAAATCCTAATACATGTGGCCAATTGAGTTTTGACAAAGTGCTAGAGTCATTTAAATAAGAAAACACAGTATTTTTGTTTTTTTGGTGTTTATTGTAGGGAGTTTGGTTTTCTTTTGCAGTACGAGCTACAACTCCAGCCCTTTTAAATTTTCTTCTAATTTTTCTTTTCTTTTTTTTCTTTCTTTTTTTTTTTTTTTTCATATTTTGAGACAAGATCTTGCTACATCACTAAGCTGCCCACACTGGACTCAAATTTGAGATCCTCCTGCCTCAGCCTCTCAGAGTTCTGAGATTACAGGCATAAGACATCATACCTGTTCAAGAACAGTGTTTTTAACAAATGATGCTGGGGAAATTGTACAACCACACGCAAAAGAACAAAGCTGAATTCTTAAACCTTATACAAAAATTAACCCAAAATGAATCAAAGATTTAAGATTACACTTAGAAGGAAACACCAGGAAAATTTTCATGGTATTGGGTTCAACAATTTCTTAGATATGATGTAAAAAGCACAATCCCCCCAAAAAAATAGATAAATAACTTTATCAAACTTAAAAACTTTTATTTATCAAGGACACTATAAAGGGAGTGAAAAGATGACCCATAGAATAAGAGAAAATATTTTTAATCATACATCTGATAAAGGATTAGTATTCATAATATAAAAAGAACTACAACTTAATCAATTCAAAAAATGAGCAGTGAAAGATATTTCTCTAACAAAGATCTACAAATGACCAATAAACACTTGTGAAACATCATGAGCCATTAGGGAAATAAAAATCAAAACTATGAAAAGATACTATTTCACATCTAAAAGTATGTCTTTTATCAAAAACCAGTCAAAAATACTAAGTGTTGGTGAAGATGTGGAGAAATGAAATGCTTGGGCATTGAAAATGTTATAAGGTATAGCCATTGTCAAAAGCAGTTTGGCAGTTCTTCACAAAGTTAAATATAAAACGATCATATGATCTAGTAATTCTACTTCCAGATACACACCCCAAAGAAATGAAAACAGATATTTGTACACCAGTGTTCATAAAAGTATTATTTACAATAGTCAAAAGGTAAAAGAAACTCAGGTATCTATCAGAAAACAAACCAAATGTAGTATATACATTCAATGGAATATTGTACAGCCATAGAAAGTAATTCTGGTACTTGCTACAATATGTACAATCTTTAAACATTACGCCAAGTGCAATAAGCTAGGCATAAAAAGACAAATACTGTGTTATTCCACTTATTTGAGGTGTATAAAATAGGAAAACTCATAGAAACAGAAAGAAAAGAGCTTATCACAGTGTGAAAAAGTAGAGGGCAAAGGAAAATAGAGAGTTATTGTTTAATGGATATAGAGGTTCTGTTTTGGATGATAAAAGTTCTGGAAATATTGGCAATAGTTAACATTGTGAATGTACTTAAAAGCTATTGAATTGTACAGTAAAAAATGGCTACAATGGCAATTTTATGTTACATATATTTTACCACAATTTTAAAAAATTTCACTCTTGCTTTTCTCTTATGTCTTTCTACTAAGTTTTGGTTCTAGTTTCTGATAAGCTATTAATGATGGTGTTTGATTTTTTCTGTTCCTACTTTCAAGCTAGAAAAAAAATTTTTTTAAATTTTTTACTAGCAAGACAATTGCTGAATATGTCATTTCCTTCTAACTTTCTCAAATATCAGCCACCTGACACATTCAGTTTCACATACGATGAACTTCTCATCTGCTTGCCCTCAAATAGTTCCAATGAAATTAGCTCAACAAATTCTTTGGTAACCTGTTACAATAAAGTGAATGTCGTGAAAAAGTCCCACAAAGTTTTGGCTTCCAAATGTGTGGAAGAGTTATGTGTACAATGTGCTGAGGCCTATTAAGTGTGCAAGAGCATTGTGTCTAAAAAAATGCATGTACCTTAATTTTAAAATGCTTTCTTGCTAAAAAAGAAAAAATGCAAACAATCTCGTGAGGCTTCAGCAAATCCCAGTCTTCATGCTGCTGACTGATGAGGCCAGTGCTTGCTGAAGTCCGGAGCGCCCGCCACAGTGCTTAAAGAGCGCAGGCTACTGGAAAAATGGCTCCGAGAGATGCGCTCAGTCCAGGGTCGCTCCCCGCCTGCAAGGTGTAAATGATGCAGCAGCTTCTCAATAAAGAGATGGCCCATAAAAGAAAATACTCCTGTGTACTATGTCTCACAGATAAAATTAGTGCTCCATGCAGAAGTTTTCTCTTATTAAGTAGGAGTATCTTTTAACAAGCAACTGTGCTCAAATGGTACCAAGGTAATTCCTATGCTGGAAGAAGAAGAAAGAAGATGTAAATAATGCCAATTTTGTCATAAAGGTGCATTATCTTGGGTGTATAATACCCATGTTTATTCTGTAGAATATTTCTATTGATAATTATTAATTTTGTGTGTGTGTGTGGGTACCGGGGGCTGAACTCAGGACCTCGCATGCCAGCAGGCGCCCGTGCTGCTGAGCGATATTACCGACCCTTTTTTCATATGTGGGTACCGGGAGTCAAACTCAGGACCTTGCATTTGCCAGGCAGGCACTTATGCTGCTGAGCTATTTCACTGGCCCAATAATTATTAATTTTAATTTTATGAGTTTTATTATATTACACAATGAGTACTTTAACAGGAAAAAATATCAAAAAAATAGTGTTAAATTTTTAATATTTATTGAGTGTTTATAAAAAAGAATCAAAATTTTCAACATTAACTGGTTTTGGGGGTACAAAGTCTAGGAAAAAAAAACAACAGAAATGAATTCTTATATGAACTACAATGAAAATACCAATAGAACACTACAGAAAAAAATCTTTAATTATCACACCTAAGGCAGTCTTCGCACATGACAACAGCACAGTCCATAACACATATCACTTACACTGACAGCATATGTGTTTTGCTTTCCTGGCATTTCTATAGGACATTCTTGACATCTTGCTGGTCTTGCTATATTGTCAGGAGGTTCTCATTAAATTATGCAATGTGTGGTTAATAGGAACTTAAAATATCAACAAACTATTAAATTCTTGATATGTATTACACATGTAGAATAAACATCAACATTTTCACATCAGCTGTGTACTTGCTTACAAAACCTAAAAAATGACATCAGAAATAAATTCCTATATGAAATACAATGAAAATACCAATAGAACTCTACAACAAAAATAATATTTGCTTCAGTTGTCACACCCAAGGCAGTCTTCACACATGACAACTGCATGTTCCATACACAAATATGGCTTACACTGACAGCACATATGTTTTGTTTTCCTGTCCTTTCCTGTAAGGAACAGTTGACATCTTTTTGGTTTTCCTGCACCTGTCTGTTCACCTATCAGCTCACTAGTGCACTCCACAATTTTTTTTTTTTTTGCATAGCTTCATGGGCAGAAACACTTTATTTTTCCTCTGCTCTAAATGATCTCTTATGAGTTCCAGTCCCAAACATTTTTTTTCTTTTTTTTTTTTTTTTGGTACCAGGAATCAAACTCATGACCTCAATCTTGCCAGGCAGGTGCTGTGCCAGTCCCAATCTTCTAAGGAAATTTTTCTGTGGTATTTTGCTCTTGTTATTTTCTTTGTAAACTATCAAACTATTTATGCCACACATTTAGGATCGAGCAAAACACAACCACTGGCCAACACTTTGTTTCCAGTGATGTCATAGTTGCTGCATAACTCATCAATAACATCTACTCTACTTTGGTTTTGTTGTAGAAAGTCTCCATCTCAGGCTTCCATTTTGGGGGGGTTTCTCTATCAATTTTTCCATCACAGTGCAATGTTGACATCAGCATTACCAGTTTGTTTTTCTTTGCTATACATGAGGCCAATGTAAATCTTTCTGAAATCCAAAGATTGTACCATATAATTCTCTGTTTTGGAATTGAAACATTTCATTTGGAATTTCTGCTTTGTTCCTACATATAGTTCCTCTGTTGGTCAACTTTTGCTCTGTTAGCAAATGTAACATCGATTGGAAACTGGTAAACCAGTTGTCGAATGTCATATTCCTATCAATTTGGGAGATGGAAGCAACAAGTCTGTTCACAACATCATTTGGTTTATTACTATCTGAATAAGGACCTGATGACTGAATTCCAGGATAAATTTCTAAACTGAAAAGGTAGTAAGTCTTCACTTCTACAAGGGCATAATTTTTTATGCCATATTTTGAAGGTTAATATTCCCATGTCAATCTGAGGCAAATTGTGAGTTTTTTAAATAGACATACTATATCTTGGAAAAATAAAATTTGTGTACTGTGTAAATGCCAACTTTCACAGCCAGTATTACTGTAGTAAATACATCTTTAAATTCACATATAATTAATTATGATATATTTAAGACTAAACTATTTTTTCTTTGAGATGGAGGTCTCAGCAAGTCACTGAGTTACCCAGGCTGGGCTTGAACTTGGAATCCTCCTGCCTCAGCCACACTTAGTGCTGGGATTTCAGGCATGTGCCACCACTCCTGGCTAATACTAAACTACTTTCTAAAGTAATCTTGCCCATTTTATTGAAATTTTTAAATGGATTGCTTATTCATAAAAACAATACCTAGTCTATGCCAGGTAATCAAATTTGTTGAATGAATAAAATGCTTAAAAATGGTAATATGTATAAAAAGCTCTTATAAATAGCCAATTGTTTACCAATCTTCAGTGTTATAAAACTGTTAGGCACAGGTACTCTGGTTTCATTTCCCAGGAATGTGAAAGTTGTGCGCTTGGGAAGAAGCTGAAAGCATTCTTCCCCAGGCTCTGAAAATCACACACAGCAGTCTTGATAAATACATGTCTGAGTGCCGTTCCAGGTTCATGAATTCATACCTTTCTGTAAAGGTTTGAAATACTCTTGTTTGGGGTTTGTTTGTTTTTTTTTTGTTTTGTTTTGTTTTGTTTTTTTTAATGTGGGTACCAGGAGTCGACCTCAGGACCTCGCGCTTGCCAGGCAGGCGCTTATGCTGCTGAGCTATATCACCAGCCCTGTTTTTGTTTTTTGAGACAGGGTCTCACTACGCAGTTCAGACTGGACTTGAATTCACTATGTAGCCCAGGCTGGCCTTGAACTCATAGTGATCCTCCTGCCTCAGCCTCCTGGGTGCTGGGATTACAGGATTTCACCACCATGCCAGGCTTGAAACACCTTTCTAACGCAGAGGGATTTGGGTCTTGGTTTTCCTATATGTCGGCTGTACAAGACTGTTTTCTCTATTTTCTCACCTCCTGACTATTGGTTCTATATTTGGATCAAATTACCAAAAATCCTGGAAAGTGGATAGAGAGACAAGCAGCCCGGAAGCTGAACATTAAGGAAATGCTTCACCGTGATTTTGATTAACAAATAGAAATAACCACTTTATGAAATAAGATGGCTCCTGGTGTAGACACTACATGCACTTTGTCTTTTATTATTTACTATCTCCTCTGTGGAGTGTGCACCTATTCCTAAGTGCTATGGCCTCTAAATGGTATATTGTTATTCTCTGAAGTTTAATTTAATATGTATTTTAATGCCTGTGATAAGCAAAACTATTGAAATGTTCACTAAATCAAGTTTTGCTCTAAGACCCATTACACCAGACACTCACTTGTCTACCAAATAGCCCAATGCTCAGCATAGCACAGGCATTTAACAAACTATTTCATTTCTCTCTCCTTTCCTAACTCTTACTGTTATCATCCCTCCATGAAATAAGGCCAGTAGACAAAAAAGAAGACTGAGGCTAGATGTAGTGGCACACACCTGTAATTCCAGTACTCAGGAGGCTGAGGCAGGAGGATCAAGAAGAGTTCGAGGCCAGCCTGGGCTACATAGTGAGTTCATGCCCAGCCTAAAGTACATAGTGAGATCCTGTCTCAAAAAATAAAAATTTTTGGATGTTAGAAAATAGTGGAGTGGTGAGCAGCACAGATACAGCCTCTCTGAGAGTCACTGTCCAGATGCTGGAATATAGCAGCTCCGGGAGGACAGAAAGGAGGGAAATGGGTCCCCTGGACCCAGGAAAGATCTGAAGCACAGTTTTTGAGGCCCATGGAGAGAGTGAAGAGAGAAACTTCAACAAAGAAGAAGGAAGTGGCCGCCAGTGCCTTCTCCCTGGGTCGGGACTCGCTGCAGTACAGAAACAGTTCAAACCTGTTGACACGGTGACTGCCGGCGGCCCTGGGGGTCTCCACGGAGAGACGCGGTGGTGGTGCAGGGGAGCAGCAGATGTGAAGGACCGCACTGGCTGGCGGTGAGTGCTGAGGGCTCAGCTGTCCACGAGAGAGTGATTGGCTGGGCACCATTGTGGGGGTGCAGCTGAGCTTGGAGCTCAGAGCAGCTGCAGCTCCATCTACGGCTCCCAGCAGCGCTCAGGCTGCAGAAGGTGCGCTGACGCCGGCAGGCTGAATGAGTCTGGTCTCAGCCAGAAGGTGCAGGCTCGCTGAGATTATCACTGCCCCGCCAAAAAGCTGCTGCTGGCTTGCAGGGACAGATCAGCAGGGAACGGGACTCTGTCCCCACACATTATCTACCAGCAACAACAGGGACAAACCTGGAAGCGAACTTTCTTTTTCCTCTCTCTTATTTGTTATTTGTTGTGGTTTTTTTTTTTCTCAATTTCATAGTTTGATCTTGTTTTTATATGTGTGTAAACGGAGTTTCTAGCCTCTTTGTGGTTGTGGTTCTGTTCTGTTCTTCCTTTTATCTCTTCCTTCTCTCTTTCCCTCCAGTCTTCTGCACCAGTTTCCCAATGTTAGCATGATCCATCTTTGTCCTCCAGCCTTACATCTAATTCCTTCCTCTTCTTCCACTTCTCTATTTTCTCCTTAACTCATTTTAAATGTTAACCCCTGAGGGAAAAATTGACAAATTAAGGACTTGTATACTGCATATAATTTTCTGGTGTTTTAAATTTTGTTATATAACCACGAATCTAGTTTATATGGTTAAAAGTGGTAAATAACTGGTTAGCTCAGTCTGTGATTTTCTAGGTTGTGTTTGATGCTTTTGGTACCACTAGAGCCAAAAGTGACATAATTGTTCTAAACAGCTATGCTTCCTGGTATTCCATGACTGAGATTGACTAAGGGTCACAGCAAATACTGTGGCATAGTACCAAAGAACCAAGGACTGGGCCAAACAGGCAGCAACATCTCATGTCCAACAAATTGAAGATGTAGGATCTTGCAGCAGACTCAAAGCCCAAAAACAGCTACACCTGGAAGATACCTTGGAGAAGTAATCAACCCTTAAGGGTTTTAAATACTAGCAATAAAGCAACCAACCATAGGCAATTTACAAGCATCACCCCAGGAATTAAACTAAAGAAACAAAAGAAAATGAGAAGACACTTAAACAAGATGCAACCCCACACATCCAGTTCACCAAAAGCAAACCCAGGGGGCAATGAGGTGGGACAATCTGAAAGCCACCCACCTGGCATCTCTGAGTGGTAACAACAAAGAAATTAAATGAGGCTCTGGAAAAAATCAAATCAGAAATCATTTCTCAGATAACTGCAGAGATGATGTCCACAATGAAGACCATACTTAGGGACTCTAGAGCAGATACAGGCAAAAGATAGACGAGCTTAAGAAAATTATGGAAGCCACAAATGCTCAGCATAGGAAAGAAATGGAACCCATAAGGCAGATTCAAGCAGATATCCAGGAGAACAAAATTTCCATTGAAAGTATTCACAGCAGATTAAGCCAATGTGAGGACAGGATCTCAGATATAGAAGACAGGCTTGAGGTTATTGATCATGAAAAGAAAGATTTCTTAAAAATAGCAAGGGACCATGAGAAATCAATCCAGCAGCTGCTAGATGAGGCAAAGAAGAATAACTTAAAATTGATTGGAGTCGATGAAAAAGCAGGAGATAGCATAAGTGATATAAGAAAACTGTTCACAGACATCATGGCATAAAACTTCCCTGGTAGAGAAAAAGAATTTGACATACAGATAAGTGAGGCACATAGAACTCCAGTTAGCCATGATCAAAAAAAATCTTCAGCTAGGCATATCATAGTCAAGATTCCAGAAACTCAACACAAATGTAGAATCTTAAAAGCTGTTAGGGAAAAGAAACAAGTCACCTATAAAGGAAAGCCCATCAGAATCACAGCTGACTTCTCAGCACAAACCCTCAAGTCAAGAAGAGCTTGGAGTGAAGTATTTCAAGTTCTAAAGGAAAATAACCTTCAACCCAGATTAATGTGTCCTGCAAAACTATCTTTCAAAACTGATGGAGAAATAAAACACTTCCATGACAAAGAACATCTGAGAAAATTTATGACCACCAAACCAGCACTCCAAAATGTTTTGAAGGACATTCTAGAAAGAGATAACAAGGACTACAATTTGATGAGCCCCAACAGAAGGAATCCACCAGGCAAGGCAAACAAAAGGAGGGAAAAAAAAGAGGGGGAGCCAACAGCAGGAAAATAACATGACAAGGATAAGTCAACACATATCAGCTTTAACCATCAATGTTAATGGTCTCAATTCCCCAATCAAAAGACACAGACTGGCAGAATGGATCAAGAAGCAAGATCCAACAATAGGCTGCATACAAGACACACATTTAATTCAAAAAGAAATTCATAGACTGAAAGTCAAAGGATGGAAAACAATACTCCATCAGAAAAAAGCAGGCGTAGCTATTCTTTTTGCTGACAAAGTGGATTTCAAGCCAAGACTGATTAAGAGAGATAAAGAAGTCACTACATCCTTGTAGAGGGAACAATACAAGAGGAAGAGATAACCATCATAAATATATATGCAACAAATACCAGCATACCCAACTATATAAAACAAATATTAACAGACATGAAAAATCAAATAGGCACTAATACAATTGTATTGGGGGATCTCAATACCCCATTGTCACAAAAAGACAGATCAACTAGACAAAAAATCAACAATGAAATATTAGAACTGAACCAAATTTCTGAACAAATGGACTTAGTAGATGTCTACAGAGTGTCCCACCCCACAACATCAGAATACACATTCTTCTCAGCTGCACACAGGACCACACACTACCTCATAGGACCTGATTAAGTAAGTACAAAGGAATTGAAATTATCCCATGCATATTATCAGACCATAGTGCAATGAAATTGGAAATCAATAGCAAAAGAAACCACAAGAACTTCCTAAACACATGGAAATTAAATAGCACCCTCCTGAACAACCAATAGGTCGCACATGAAATTAAAGAAGAAATTAGACAATTTCTACAACTGAATGATAACAATAGTACAATATACTGGAACTTATGGGACACAATGAAAGTAGTCCTAAGAGAGAAATTTATAGCAGTAAATAACCATATCAGGAAAACAGAGCAAGCGCAGATAAACAAACTTAATGGTGAACCTCAAACTTCTAGAAAAAGAAGAGCAAGCTAAGCCAAAAGCTCATACAAGGCAGGAAATTATAAAGATCAGAGCAGAAATTAATACATTGGAGACTAAAAAAGCAATACAGAGAATCAATGAATCAAAGAGTTGGTTCTTTGAAAGATTAAATAAAATAGACAAAACCTTATCCAGCCTTATTAAAAAAAGGAAAGAAAAGACTGAAAGCCATGCAATTAGGAATGAAAAGGGTGAAATCACAACAGACCCTGCAGAAATCTAGAAGATCATCTATACCTACTTTGAAAACTTGTATTCTAATAAGATGGAAAATGCAGAAGAAATGGACAGATTCCTAGATACATATGAATTACCAAAGCTCAATCAAGAAGATATAGAAATCCTAAATAAACCAGTATCAATCAATGAAGATGTAATTAAAAACCTCCCAACAAAGAAAAGCCTAGGCCCTGATGGATTCACTGCTGAATTTTACAAGAAATTTAGAAAAGACCTAACGCCACTACTTCTCAAATTTTTTAATGAAATTAAAAGGGAAGAAATTCTCCCAAATTCACTCCTGGAAGCAAGCATTACCCAGATACCAAAACTGGAGAAGGATCCAACCAAGAAAGAGAACTACAGGCCAATCTCCCTAATGAACATAGATGCAAAAACCCTCAATAAGATACTGGCAAACAGAATGCAGCAAATCATCAAGATTACACACCATGACCAAGTTGGATTCATCCCACAGATGCAGGGATGGTTCAACATACGTAAATCAATAAATGCAATGCACCATATTAACAGAGCCAAGAACAAAAATCATATGATCATCTCAATAGATGCAGAAAAAGCTTTTGACAAAGTCCAGCACCCATTCATAATAAAAAACCTACAGAAAATTGGAATAGATGGTCTTTACCTCAATCTGATAAAAGCCATCTATGACAAACCAATAGCCGACATCATACTAAATGGACAAAAACTGAAAGCTTCCACTCTAAAATCAGGAAAAAGACAAGAATGTCCACTGTCTCCACTCTTATTCAACATAGTCCTGGAAACTTTAGCCAGAGCAATTAGACAAGAGAAAGAAATAAAAGGAATAACAATAGGAAAGGAAGCAGCTAAATTATCATTATTTGCAGATGTCATGATTCTCTACATAGAAGACCCCAAAATTTCCACCAAAAGATTTCTGGATTTAATACCTAAATTCAATAGCATAGCTGGATACAAAGTCAACACTCAAAAGTCAATAGCCTGGGCCAGTGAGATAGCTCAGCGGCATAAGCGCCTGCCTGGCAAAGTGCGAGGTCCTGGTTTGACTCCCAGCACCCACATACGAGAAAAGGGCCAGTGATATCGCTCAGCGGCACGGGTGCCTGCTGGTGCACGAGGTCCTGAGTTCGACCCCTGGTACCCACAAAAAAAAAAAAAAATAGCCTTCCTGTACATCAACTACAAACTCACTGAGACAGAAATTAGGGAAACAACACCTTTCACAATAGCATCCAAAAAAAATGAAATACCTAGCAATCAATCTAACAAAGGATGGAAAAGACCTCTACATTGAAAACTACAGTACTGAAAAAAAGGAGATTGAAGAGGATATCAGAAAATGGAAATGTATCCCTTGCTTTTGGGTAGGAAGAACTAATATAATGAAAATGGTCATACTTTCAAATTTGTATACAGATTTAATGTAATTCCAATCAAAATTCCAACAACATATCTCACAGAATTAGAGAAAACAATCCTAAAATTCATTTGGAACCAGAAGAGACCTAGAATAGCAAAGGCAATTCTGGGCAACAAAGGCAAGGCAGGGGGCATCACAATCCCTAATTTGAAATTATACTATAAAGCTACTGTGATAAAAACAGTGTGGTACTGGCAAAAAAAAAACAGACCCGAAGATCAATGGAACAGATTAGAAGATGCTGGAACAACTCCAGACATACTAACCACTTTATCTTTGACAAAGGTGCCAAACACATTCACTGGAAGAAAGATAGCCTCCTTAATAAATGGTGCTGGAAAAATTGGCTCTACACATGCTGAAGGTTAAAATTAGACCGATATCTTTCACCGTGCACTAAACTAAATTCAAAATGGATCAAAGATCTAAATATTAAAACAGAAACATTAAATCTGCTGGAAGATAGAATAGGTAAGACTCCTGAAGATTGGTGTAGGCAAAGACTTCATGAATAAAACCCCAGTCACACAGGAACTATCACAAAGAATCAACAACTGGGATCTCATCTTATTAAAAAGCTTTTGCACAGCAAGAGAAACCACCCACAGAGTGAAGAGACAACCCACAACGTGGGAAAAAATGTTTGCCAGCTGTTCCTCAGACAAAGGATTACTTTCAAGAACATATAAAGAACTCAAAAAAATCAGACCTCCCAAATTTAAAGACTCAATCCAAAAATGGGCATCTGAGATCAATACGCACTTCTCAGATGAAGAAATACAAACAGCAAATAAATGTATGAAAAAATGTTCAATATCACTGGTCATTCGAGAGATGCAAATTGAAACAACACTGAGATTCCATCTCACCCCAGAAAGAATGGCTACTATTAAGAAATCAACTAACAACAAATGCTGGAGGGGCTGTGGGGAAAAAGGAACACTTCTCCACTGTTGATGGGAGTGTAGACTGGTGAAACCACTGTGGAAATCAGTGTGCAGATTCCTCAGAAAACTAGGATTGGAGGTCACATTTGACCCAGCTATTGCCCTTCTGTGTATCTTCCCAGAAGAATTAAAACACCATACCACAGCGATATGTGTGCACCCATGTTTATAGCAGCACAATTTGTAATAGCTAGATCTTGGAAACAACTCAAATGCCCATCAACTGAGGAATGGATAAGAAAGATGTGGTATTTTTATACAATGGAGTACTACTCAGCTATAAAGAAGGATAAACTGGAGACTTTTATAGGTAAATGGATGCCACTCCAGACCATACTCACAAGTGAAATAAACCAGATGCACATGTGTAAACATCATATTGTCTCCCTAGTGTGAGAAGCTGAAAGAGTAAATAAGATTTAAAATGTACAATAGATATTGTAAAACGGGAAGAAACTGTTCAAAAGGAAAGCGAAACTGGGATGGGGGAATAGAGAAAAGAAGGAAGGGAAAAGCAAAAAAAAAAAAATATATATATATATATATATATACAGAAAAGATTGTTAAGGTAGACATACTACTAATTTCTCTTAGTTCATTGAAAAGAAAGGTTTGTGCTAATATCGTTTAGACAATTGAATGCTGATATCTTATACTCTGAGTAACTAATTTAAAGGTAACAATACACAATTTTTATTTTTATTAACAATTAACAAGTAACCATTGTTATCCTCCTATAACGTTGTTTTGAAATTTTGTTCTATTTTTTTCTCTTTAAAATAAAAAATAAATAAATAAAAATAAAATTTTTAAAAATACTATCATTTACATATTGTCATTTTATTTTTATTTATTTATTTTTTTTGTGTGTGGGTACCGGGGGTTGACCTCAGGACCTCGTGTGCCAGCAGGCGCCTGTGCCGCTGAGCGATATCACCAGCCCTTTTTCGTATGTGGGTTCCAGGAGTTGAACTCGGGCCCTTGCGCTTGCCAGGCAGGCGCTTATGCTGCTGAGCCATCTCACCGGCCCCCATATTGTCATCTTAAACACCAACTTTTAGAAAGAAGAGGCACCTAAAAAATCTATTAAAGAATTTTTATTAAAAATTTAGATGGCACAGAATAGTCTGATCACAGAAAAAATTTTAAATATATCCTTCAACAACTAACTTTAGAATGAACTTACCATCTGACAAAGGCATATTATCAGTTGGGCTCCAAATTTTACTTGGGGTAAAATATCATAGACCTATCATAGACTAGGCTATGTTTTACAGAAATACTTTTATGGAGCAGAAAACTAAACTGTTTATTAGGACAAAAAAGCTACATGGACCTTAATACCAACAACCTTTAGAAGCTATGAGAATTGAAATATAATTTTAATAACATAACTTTCAATTACACAGTATAGAATTAATGTTGCTTAACATAACTTGCTGTAATGTCTGCTAAATACCATTGGCTTGAACTTTATAAACAAGTGTACAATCAAATTAAATTAGATACTCAACACTTTTCCTCCTAGACATAATCTTGGGTGCATGCCTTCTTATTTTTTTTTTTTTTTTTTTTTTTTTTTTTTTGTTGGTACCGGGAATCAAACTCATGACCTTATGCTTGCCAGGGAAGCACTGTACCGCTGAGCTATATCCCTGGCCCGTCTTCTTTATAGTGTTACCACTCCCAAAATATAAGGCACATTCACATTCAAATATCAGGCACAAAATGCATTCTAAATTCAAGCAATATTTTCGAGTTTCCTGAGCACTGTTTATACATTCCAATGTAAAATAAATATATATTTATGTGAAATATTTTCATACATAGAAATATTACAGGGCTGGTGATATGGCTCAGCAGCATAAGTGCCTGCCTGGCAAGCGTGAGGTCCTGAGTTTGACTCCCAGTACTCACATAAAGGAAGAAAAGGGCCGGTGATATCGCTCAGCGGCACAAGTGCTTGCTGGCAAGCGTGATGTCCTGAGTTTGACTCCCGGTACCCACATTAAAAAATAAAAGAAAGAAACATTACAAATTAATCACTTATTTATATGCTTTTCTTAATTAAAATAAAAGACTACCAAGGGAGAATTTGTAAGTATTTGCATTATATTTTATTTTTAACATAAATATTGTAAGTACCTATGGGATGAACACATAAAGGTAAAGACTCACTGTGAAACAAAATACCCTCAGGCCTTCCCTTAGTTAATGTATTTACAGATTAATGAGAAACCCAAGGAAGTAAACTCAAGATGAAAGGTTTTAAAAAGTGCTATAATTTCTGGGCTCAGTGGCTTACACCTGTTATCCAGCTATTGAGAAGGCTGAGGCAGGAGGATCACAAGTTCAAGGCCCATTTAGCAAGGCCCTGTCAAAAAGTAAAAAGATGTAGCTCAGCGCTCCATGGGATCAATTTCCAGTACCATAAAAACAAAACAAAGAAGCAAAAAAAGACTGTATGTATTATTTTTCACAAATATAAGGTTTAAAGTATCATTCCCAGAAGGTAAGCAGGGATACAGAAAAGAATAAAACAAGAAAATTAAAGCAATGTCTTTCTTGGGGATGATACCATTAAAATACTTGCAATTCATCATTATTGTTTGAATGATTCATACTCTTCTGTATCAGAGGGTCCCAACGTAGTAAAGGCAAATTCCATGATTATTTATTCAATGATTTTTAAGGCATCAATATCCATGATACAGTACCAGATAAAGCACTTTTGTTAACATATTTGTAAGTTGAACTCAGAATTTTAAATAGGGTGTGTACTAGACTTTATTTTTACAATATTATTCAATTCCACAAATAAAATATTCTTATACTTTGAAGCCCACATCCTCATTTTATGGCTTCCCATTATAAAACTTTACCTAGGTATTCATGCACGTTGATTTCATTATGCTAAACGACATTCCTGTCAGTGCTGCAATACTAACAAAACAGCTAAGCCTTACCCTGAGTCATACATCTGTTAAAGTAATTGCTTTTTGAAATCAGTCGATGAAATAAAAGTCACTTGCTACAGCAGAATAAAAAACATAGTTCCTGGGCTCAGGAGGCACTCAGTAGTAGGGTGCTGGCCTAGCTGTGCGAGGCCCCAGGTTTGATCCCTAGCATTGGGAAAAAAAAAAAAAAAAAAAACTGGGCCGGTGAGATGGCTCAGTGGTGTACACGCCTGCCTGGCAAGCGAGGGCCCGAGTTCGACTCCCGGAACCCACATATGAAAAAAGGGCTGGTGATAACGCTCAGCGGCACGGGCGCCTGCTGGCGCGTGAGGTCCTGAGGTCGACCCCCGGCACCCACCAAAAAAAAAAAACGAACAACAACAACAAAAACCCAAATGCAAATCAAACAACTCAAAAAAATGTATATATAATTCTATGTCTGAAAGAAATCCTAAAACAATTGAAGGACATCCTGAAATTATAATTTTCCGATTTTTAAAAACAAGAATGATCTATAACTTTTCAATAAATTCAGGTGTTAATGTCTAAAAAATCTCTTTCTTGATTTAACTTACAGGGAAAACATGCTCTCATTTTTTTAAAAGACTTCATTAAAGATTGTTTTTTAGATTAAAAAAATCCAACATACATAACTAAAATTGATCGCTAACATTTTCTAGAGGCCCATACAGCCAATTTACCAGAATATGACTTTGTTTAAATTTAGCACCATCTGTAAACATAAAAAACTGATAAGCTAGTTATTAAAAATGGTTTATTTGCTACAATCTATTCTTTCTTTATATAGTGCCAAAGCTTAAGCCCAGGAAAATATTATTTGAAATCTTCGTGTAACCATAATGAAGAATTCTGACTATCTTACTTTTTCTTTTTAAGACAGAGATGTTTCAAAGCTAGAGAAAGGCCTGAATTTGGTTAAATAATTGAAGTAAACATAAGAGAGAGTCACTAGTACATTTTTACAAAGGCCTAATATGGGAGTGATGGTCCCCAAAGCAATGATTAAACTAAATCTAACAAAAACAAAGGGTAAATCCTGCAGCAGGATGCCTAAGGAATTGAGAAGAGGGTTTTGGTGAGTGAATATAATTCGAAGCACAGAAAGAAAACTGAATATGTAGACCGGGTACAGCCAGCCTGACTTGTACACGCTGGGGTGACCAGCCACACGCACCATTTCTATGGTGTCAGACCACCACAGAAAGCTCCACAGGAAAATCTCTGCCCGGGGGTCTCTCCGGGACATTGCCTTCAGGATTCCAGAGTCAAAGGAGGGCTCCTGGGGTCCCACGGCGACACGGCTCCATGGCTGTGACGTCCCACTGGTCTTGGCTGCCTGGGAAAGTGCAGGGTTTCCTTCATTCTGTCCCACTTGTTCGGTCACAGTTTTTATCTGTTGTAAAGAGGTCGTATGGATGTGCCTGTCTTTGTTACCTGCAATAAATTGATGTGTGTGCATTTTAAGTTTTTAAAAAATTTTTTTTTAATTTAAGTTTTAACAAAACTCGAATTCAAGTGAAAAATAAAATTCCATGGGTTCTCTTAGTTGAGGCCTATATCCCAGTGAAAGATAACAATGGACATGGAGAAGGTTCTTGGTGTCTTGTATTTTCCTGGATCTAACTCTTAAGGAATTTTTAGCATTTTACAGTAAAAGCCATTACTGGTCACTGAACTAAGCACAATCACGCATTATCGCACTCAGTCCTAGGAACAAAATTGAAAGAACGGATTTACTGTGACATTTTACAAATATGGAAACTGAGGCTTTCAAGGTTAAATGATGCCCAAATTCATAGTTGGAAATGGACAGAGCTGGAATTCAACACCAAGATTTGTTTGACTCCAGATGATAAATCCATAACTTTACAACTGCTACCAGCAAGATATCATGCGCTAATTACAAAACATATGTGTGTCATAAAATCAAATAATCTAAAATTTCACCAGTCCAACCTTGTCATTTTGTAAGATGACACAGATAGACAGGGGTCAGTACTCCACAGATCTCTAGGCAGGGACTTTGTCGCTAAGAGAGAATCTGTTTGACCACTAGAGACTCATAGTGAAGAGTAATATGCTGAATTCAAGATTTTTTTTCCCCATGACTGGGGATAGAACCCAGGGCCTTTGCACTGAGCTACTTCCCCAGACCTTTTTATTTTTTATTTGAGATAGCATCTTGCTAAGTCACTAAGTTGCCCAGGGTAGGCTCAACTTGTGATCCTCCTGCCTCATCCTCTCAGAGTGCTGGGATTGCAGGTGTGCACCACCACACGGGTTTGAATTCAAGATTGTTAAACTGCTCTTTCCCAAAGGTTTTTGAAGTGGGCAGTAGGATTAGATGGTCTAGGGATCTCTCCTAGGTCATGAAGCTATACCTGGTCAACACAGCAGTCCTCTGAAAAAGGAAGACATTGGACTTACCACCATTACGTGTGTGCGTGCGTGCATGCGTGTGTGTGTTTTCAGTCCTCATTGTCTGTATATGGGGTTGTCAAGGATGGAAATTATGAAGGGACTCTCAAATCTCAAGACCTACAATGCTGTTGATGGAGTTGCGATTGTTGTTGTATTGTTGTCCTTCAAGGGGCTGGGGACTGAATCTAGGTTCTGTGTCCATTGGGCAAGTGCTCTACCACTGAACTGAAGTGCTCCCAGCCATAAAACACTGCTTTTATATATGAAAGGTATAGCACACTTTACCTTTATCCTCAAGGTAAAAGTAAACATCCACTTAAACACCATTTTTTTGCTAAGAATTTATCATCCTTGACAAAGTTTACTCTGTGAACATGCTAAGCCACCATATTGCCTGATAAGAAAGAATTTAGAGAGAGTCATTACTTTGAATAGCTCTAAAGGTCAAAGTCAATAAAAATTTTTTGAACTGTACTGAGCTGAAAGTGAAAACATTTTAAAATAAATAAATTACGATTCATGAGTAATAAAATGTTTTGTTACAATGAATAACAGTGTTTACATAAAGGACACAATAAACTCCACTGGTTTTTACTTAATTACTTAAAATTTTAAGGCGAATTGAGTATTTTTATAAACTGAAAAATAATTTAAATTCTCAATGAAACACTACTTCAGATATGAACGATTCAAAACTAAATGCCAAGATTCATGACACTTAAAACCTTTTTAAGAAATCACAGTGGCCTGAATAGTTTTCATTTTAACAAACAATACTTGATTAAAAGATAAAATCATATGCTATCATTTTAAAATTTCCCGGATGTGGTGGCACACTTCTATAATCCCAGCACTTGAGAATTTGAAACTGAGGCAGGAGGATTGCTGTGAGTTCTAGACTGGCCTGGGCTTCATAGTAAATTCAAGGCCAGCCCAAACTGCAGAGACTGTCTCATAATTACAATAATAATAAAGGAAGTCACCTCCTTTTCAACTTAGATGCATCTCTTACTATTTTTAAAAAATTCAATATAGAATATATGTTTTGTAGAGTATGGATGTCATGACCTGGAGAACCCTCCTTCAACTCTCTTAACAGACAAAGCTGTTTCAACAAAAATCCAAATCCCTTTTCCAACACCAGCCATGAACACAGTGTATGGTTTGGGCTTTTGAAAGATGATTGTAAATTTAGCATTCAGGAGGTGGCCATCTAAGAAGTGACACATTAACATTTCCTGCACGATCAGTGGGAGTCATAATATCCGAGAATAAGACTTGTTGATGTGAACAATGAATTCTCAGCTAGAGTTTGGTTTTGGTGAGAAACCATGTCCCGGTCCCTGTGTATTTGGTGAAGTTGGGGTGGGAACTTCATGTCTCCATGACTCAACAGGGACTAGGTAAGATCTGGGAGTACAGAGGCTGCTGTGCTTTTTATGCAGTAAGTAGCCCTAGTTTAACTGGAAAGTGCCGCTGACCTCCCACAGGTCAAAGGAGAGATTAAAAAGCCAAGAACTCTTTTGGTGATTGGATTGGACCAGCAAGCATATCTCCAAGCGACATAAACATTCGTGCATTCAATACTAGGCCCTTAGGCTCCAAGATTAGTTTTCTCTCCAAATTAGTACTTTTTAAATTTCTCCTTATAGCTGGGATTCTTTTTGTTGTTATTTGTTCTATTCTGGTAAAATGATATGTATGTGTGCAAAACCTATAAAAGATACTAGCTTAAAGAGAGCAATCCACTCACTTCCAGAGAGGCACACAGTGCCCTCTACCAACAAAAACTAGAGGGCTCTGTGCAGTTCCTACACTGGATGCCAGTTGCTGAAATAACATTTCATCTTTCTTCACTGTGCAAACTAAATAATTAAGGAAAATTTTTTTTGCCATAATGGACAAATGTGTAAGTAGATATAGTTAACGCCTACCTATTTTACTTTACTATTTGCTTCTACTGATTTGTTTTACCTCTAATATGTGCACCCAGAGAATTATTAGGCTCACAGGGAATAAATACAACCCCACAGAACAGGTCTGTAGAGAGGAATTTTTTAGGTGGCCATGCATTCCTCTTGCAAAGAGACCAAGAGGGCCATGCGTTATCTAAATAAAAAGAGGAGGAATCACAAGCAAAGGCGCCTAAAAACAAGCCACAGTGAGGAGCTCTGAATAAACTAGACTTCCAAATGTCTGTTAGGAGCAGGCAAATATGAAAGGGTTGCACCACACCTAAAGTAGATGTCAACAAATAATATACCAAGTGGTATGGAAATAGTCCCCGTTGTCCACCACTTCCTGTATTCACACCACTAAGTGAAGAATAATAAATGGTGACAGGGCTTTAAAAAGAAAGCATGGTCACCCCACAGTATTGGGACCTGGAACCCCCACAGGGACTCAGATGCATGGCTGCTCGGGTCTCTTATATAAAATTCTCCCATGTAGTCTAAATCACCATAGACCACTTATAATCCCTAATATAGTGTAAATACTATATAGTGTGCTATGCTGTTTAGGGAATAAAGAGGAAAAAAGTTGGTACATGTTTAGTACAGATGCAATTTTTTTCAAGTATTTTCAGTCCACAGTTGGCTGAATCTGCAGAAACTGTGGATATGGAGGGCCAATGGTAAACTCTGTGAAGAAAATTATCAAGGCGACCTGAATTAGTCTAGGGGTCAAGAGAGGCTCCTCTGAGAAGTGACAGGTAAGCAGAGATGGGAAGAACAAGGAATTAGCTAGGATGGAAAAAGAGAATGGAAAAAGAGAACTTGCCTGGTAGTAGGACCTGCACGTGTGAAGATCCTTCAGCGATCACAAGTTGAAGGAGAGCTTGGAGAAAGGTTAGGAAGGCAGAAAGAAAAGGAAGCAGAGAGCCATTAATATTCGCTAGGTGCTTTCTAGTTACTAGGTTCCATTCTGAGCCTTATATATGCATTAGCTCACTTATAAAAGTCCTGGGATGTAAACACTGTTGGTTGTCTGTTTTAGGCATGGAGAGATCAAGAATGGCTCCCAAGGTCAAGCAGCCAGCAAGTAGAAAAAGCAGAACTTGAATCCCCAGCCCTTAGCCACTGTACCACAGTGACTGTGAGAGAGACAGATGAAATAAAGCCTTAGGGCTCAGGAGAGAAGACATGGACTCTATTCTCAGTTTGATAGAAAGTGCTTGCTGAGCTCAGAGCAAGAGAAAGACCCACTTCAAGGAAAATGGACGGCGACGGAGTCAAAGGGGACTTAAGGGACATGTTGACATGGACAGAGGCAGCTGAGTGTGACACAGTTCTTACTTCTCTGCAGCCAGATGACAAAGCATTATGCCAAAGAAAGTGTGATTAGTGTTGATGGATACTCTCCCAATTACATTTTTCCCATGGGCCAAATGTTCTAAAGAAAACTAAAAACAATTCACATGAACACTGAAGAAAAAAAAAAAGAGAGAGAGAGAGAGAAGCAAATGAGTAGTTTTATTTTTAAAAATTTAGAAACAATGCAATCAAAGCACTTTTAGTCACATTTCTCTTGGAGAATTAGAAGGGGAAAGGCAGTAAGTAAGAATACAACACAAAATAAATGATAAATATTGTTATTTGGAAACTATACAGTCACTGAGGTAGGAAAGACAAGTAATATTGCCCAGAAATAAATGATCAAACACAGCGTGTACCTAACAGGATGGTTATAATGAAGGAATAAGTCAATATCTACACAGCACTTAAAATAGTATCTGACATCTACAAGGTCATGTATATGTTGAATAAAAAGTAGCAATAGCCAAACAATTTACTGCTTTAAATTAATGGAAGTAGAATAGAGAATGACAGAGTATATAATAAACAGTAAGGATGATTGAAGCTTGTTAAACTTTGGCTTTGGTTGCACCGTGACCCAGATACCGTGTGTTGAGGGAGGTTCAAAAGCTTGAGAAATAGTATCACACTATGTCTTAAGATCACGAGTTGATTTCTCATACTTGCTTGTTCACAACACAAAGAAAAATTTTGCACCCCGGAAATAATATCTGTACAGATGGAGACAGTTTACGCCACCTAGCAAGAGCTCGTCATGTGCACCTCTTCCCAATTCCATGATCAGTATCCAGCGATACCCCCTTGGTAGCTTAGCTTGAAATTGGTCATGGCTGGAGTCACAGCAGGGAAACTGGCGAACGCTACAAATCAGAGTTCCCCACTCATCGCCTCACCCTAGAGAGTAGTTGATCAAAACTTGGCCAGCATACCATTTCCAGTGCTCAACTGTACGCAGATTTTCCCCAGATGAGAAGGAGGATGATGAACTTAAGACAAATATTCAGCCCATCAGCAGTTCAGAAAATACTCATAGTCATACAGCCCCAGGTGTGAAACAAGTGCAGCACCTTTCTTTACAAAAGGCATTATGTTGTTATCCAGAATATTCAAAAGGCCCAGCATCCAGCTTCAGTTCCCTGCCGTGAGTTGTATAACTCTGACAGGAATGGATGTGTCATTTCTGGATTTTAATTAATGTAAAATTTTAAGAGATTTTTATTTTGTCCGAGGATGGTTACAAGTTTTAAAGATCGTTTTCCCCTCCACCATTACTTTATAGATTCATCTAACACTGGACAAAAAATGCTAAGAGCTGATAATTTTCAATTTTAAACTATTCTATTTTTGAAGATTGAGAAATCTTTCTATCCCAAACTTGCTAATCTTCAGCTGTTCATTCAAGCTATTTTGGCCAGCTGATACGTGTTTAGACGAGAGTATGATATAATTTACTGTACACAGAAGTAGAAAATCATGATATATTCACACTAGTTATATATGATATATATTTCTAGATATTTTTAATCAGAAATATAAAATATATAAAATAATGCATGCTGAATCACATTCCCCTATTCTTATCAGTTTCCCTCAAGTATTTATTTTAGAATATATATAAAAATAATATATCGAATAAATTCAATTAAATGTAAATAGTAAGATAAAAATGTTGAAAAGCATAGAGTTATTTCATTGCCAAATATAACTAATTCTACATTTTGAAATGGTTTGAAATGCCGCTATTATATTCCCCGTATTCTTATAAATACTTTGGAGCATTAAGTGCTCACATATGGACTAGAATTGAATGAATTTAAGACAAACATAGACTAGAGCTAGAAATCCAAGCGAGGCTCAAGTGGGGCAACTAAATTGACACATAAGGGAAGGAGCCTGGTTCATTGCATTCACAGCACCAATCTCAACTTTAATTACGCACATTTACTAGGGCAGTTTACTAACTTCTCGTTATGCCCACTCGACTGGGAGATTCCTAACGGGGAGCTATTCACTATTCTACCCCCAGCACCTGCTATTGCTATGAAATACATCCACCAGTAAGATTTGCCAAATAAAAGATGGGAGGGCTTTCTTTTCTGGGGTCTGTTGACATGAGGGTACAATGAGCACTCTGGTAAACAAAGCCTGCACTAAGGCCAGTGAGCCCAAGCATAAAGGCCTGGCCCAACAATTGCTCAGAGTGAACTGGTAGAAGGACTGGGGCTTTCTGCACAGGGTCTCCCACTCAGATTGCCCTCTGGTCCCGGTCCTAGAGAGAGCCCTCTAAGCAGGGCTATAAGAACTGATTACATTAACAAGCCCTGGGAGACATCAGGTTCTCTTGGCAGCTCAGTGTGGAGACCTGCATAGCCTAACGGTAAGAGAAGATGCAACATGGCTTTGGCCCCAGAGGAGCATGCCAGCGTAGCATGGCTCTTGCATAGCCCAGCAGGTCTCAGGCAGACAGAGAAATGGCTCCACCAGCAGCAGGAGTGGTTCAAAGTCTTTCAGAGGCCTCCCAGGCATCAGCCATGTCCGGGGTCAACAGACCCTGGAAGGAAAAGGCAGATGAGTGACTCCGAAAAGAGTGTGTCTATGAGCTCCTAAGAAGCAGGCCTTCCCACCCTCTCCCCAACGATAACCCACGTACACACCCAGAAATGGGGGATTTGGTGTCCTAAAATAGCAATGGAAACAGAGCATGAGAAAAGCAGTGTTCCCACAGAAAGGACCCCACTATTAATATACACACAATGTCAACAAAAAATGACCAGGAACATCTGCACATTCTGCAGGCGATCAGCTCCCTTCGATACAAGACGAGAAACCTTAGATATTGAGAACAATTACCTATGACTTTCATTTCATACTGGGACCAACAAAAGTTTGACTTGGTTGGTAAAGATGTAGAAAATAAGGCTTGTTATTCTAAAGAAATTCATGCAGAATGATCCATGATCTGATATTCCTATCAGTCTCCCTGGTATATTTATTTCAAAAATATTCTGCCACTCTCCAGTGTCTCATTTTACATACCAAAATCATTCACAATTTTTCCCACTTAGGAAGAAACTAACAATATAGAAACAAATTGCTAAAATCATACGAAGCTGCCCCAATCAAATGGGATCTTAATTCAATATTTTGATGGCAACTGATGCTCTGTATCTATTGGCACAGAGCTCACCCTAGGAGAGTTTTTGGTCTAATCCACAAGGATTGAATTGTGACAGCTGCTACTTCGTTAGAAGGTATAATCAGAAATGTTACCCACTTTCACATCAGCAAGTGGACACTTATTTCTTGAGAAGGAGAAAAAAATCCTAGAACTGACATACTTTCCTGGAACTTCCTTCTTCTATGAAGCAAAAGGAGAGGAAGGAAGGAAATACCCTCCCTTCTTGGCATGGCCCGAACACAGTGTCCCTCATATGCATCCCTGACCATACTATTGCAAAACAACACATTATGGAAACCAAGCTCATGCTGGGCTGATATTGTATAATAAGCTATTTCTTAAAAAGAAACAAAGAGGAACTCAAAATGTCATTCATTTTATTCAGAAAAGAAAAAAAAAAAAACCAAAAAACAAAACCCACAGTGCCCCCAGCTACCTTTGTTTCCTTTAAGTCTGTAACATCTCTTACACTCTGTCTGGTTAAGGCATGATAAATTACATTTTAAGGAAATCTGAGAAGTAAGTTTCTTTAGGAATTTTAGATTTGGTCTCTCAGCTTTTAAACTTGGTATTGATGGTAGCTCCTAATACTTCCTAGAATCAGGGGTGGGCCTCAGAATTGTTTCTGGAGCTTTAAAAATGTACAGATCTGGCTCGGCATAGTTGCCACAGGCCTGTAATCCCAGCACTCTGGGAGGCTGAGGTGGGAGGATTGCAATTTCAAGTCCAGAAATTTAGCAACTTAGTGAGACTAGGCAATTTAGCAACTTACAAGAGCCTCTATCTCAAAATAAAAAATAAGAAGAGCTGAGGATTGCAGCTTGATGCAAAGACCCTGAGTCCAATTCCCTAGTACCACAAAAAAAGAAAAAAAATCATACATGCCAGGTTCTGTCTCCCCCTCTGTATGCAGAGCTCATGTGTTTGTATTTTGGAGATTTTCCTGGTCCTGGGGAGTACCCAAGGTTAAGAGTCCCTGCATATATGTTAACAAGAAACCTCTGAGACATTAGGAATACAAGTTCAATAAAAATCATCAGTGCCATGTATTTTAGCAATTCTGTTTTGGGGCTTGGCGTATAGCTCAGTGGTAGAGCACATGCTTAGTACGTGCAAAGCCCTGGATTCTACCCCTAGCACACTAAAAAGAAAAAGAAAAAATAAATAATTTTTCACTAGTCAATAACAAGTAGAAATAATTCAGAAAGGAGCAGTTCCTCTTCCTTCTTCTATCTGCCCCGCGAACACCCAGACCTTGAGCAGTCCTACAGTTCTGCCGCGTTTACGGCTGATGCCCATATTTCTGGGCCTGACTGCAGAAAACCACCTCATCTTGATGAGTGGCAGAGAAGATGCAGCCGGTTCTATTCTTTGTTGTGCCCTCAAAAATCACTCATCTTCCCAGGTCCCTGTCCCTATGCCACCTCACTTCTCCCCACAGCAGCCACTCCAGGGCTTCCCAAACCATTAGATTCTCTCCCTTCCACCCGTCTCCACTCCTCGCAACAGAAAATGTGCTTCCTGCTTCACAAAGACACTGGGGCATCACCAGGTGTCAACTGCACCTGCTCTTTTTCTCCCCATTGTGCCTTATCACTTCCACAGCTGTAAATCACCTGGCGAGACTGAAAAATTCCTAGTGCCTTGGTCCCATTCCCCCAAATTATGATTTAATTATCTAGGGTTATAGCCTGGATGTCAAAGAAATTTTAAGCCCCTTAGTTGATTCTAATGTACAGCCAAGGATGAGAACCACAGCTCTAAATTAGAGATATAAAATCAGAATCACCCAATGAGATGTTCTTTTTAAAAATCTATACATAATCAAGTCCCAGCCCCAAAGATCCTGATTTGGTTCATGTAGGTGCTGTGCTTGGCACTAATATTTTTAAAGCATTGTGTTGTGTTTTTATATGTTGTGACTATCAGGAAGCAATGGACAGAAATACTATGGAGACATAAATCCAAACACTGCCTGGTCAAATAAATTAATATACTGTTTATCATATTTAATATATTGCTTATTTATAAATTAACAAATTTGTACACTATGGAGCATTTAACTTTTCTTCATTAAACATTTAAATGTAAATTTTTTGAGAAAATTACCGATAGATAATTTTCACTTATAGGAAAAAATAAGTCTTCCTAATTATGCCTTTGGCATAATGCCAAAGACTGAACCAAGAAAAGGAAAGACTGATAGCTTGAAATAGAGCAAAATTTAAAATTCTCTATATCAAAAAACACCATGGTAAAATTATAAGGCAAATGATAACTGAAATATATGTCACAGCTATGACAGCCAAAGATTAACTTCTTTAACATTTATAGAACACATAAGTCAGTAACAAATTAAAAAAAAAAGGAGGGGGCCAGTGAGATAGCTCAGTGGCACAAGTGCCTGCTGGCAAGCACGAGGTCCTGAGTTCAACTCCTGGTACCCACATAAAAAAAAAAAAAGGATATAACAAAAGAAAACTAGATAAGGAACGTAAACATAAATACATGATAATTAAAAATACAAATGGCCAGCAAAACTATGGGAAAATGTTAAACACAACTAACACAACTACCTCAAAAGGCAAACCATGAAAGTAAGAAGATACTATTTGCCAATGCAGTTGGCAAAGATAAAATAGAATAAATTACAAGGCTGGGGAGAAACGGGTGTTTTCTTACGCTGAGAATAAATTAGCACACTCCTTAGAGAGAGCAACTGGGCTACACAGATCAAAAACCTTAAAATCTTATGCAGACTGTGAGCCAGACACTCTGCATCCAAGCATTTAAGGAAGGAAATAATCTTCTCTGCCGCTGAGGTCCCTGCAGCCCTTGGCCTGAGCCTCTGGGTATTAAAGAGACGACACAGAAGGGATTGGCCCAGGGCCCTTGTGAGCAGATTTGTTTGAAAGCCGTGCCCTGCCAACAGCATACCTGGCACCTTTCACTGATGTGACAGTGGAAGCCACCTCCTTTGCAAAGTGCCGAGGTTTCCACTCCAATGTCCTGTTGACCTCATCCCCGCAAGCCGTCTCTGATTGAGCAGATGGCCCTAGTGCAGCCAAAGCACTGTCCCAGCACACACTGTCCCTACGACCCCCTCCCGACCCCCTCTGCGTTTCTCTGCGTGTGCAGCCGGCCATAACACTTCCTTTCTTCTGGCAGCAGTGTTGCCAAGGACTCTGGGCATGAGCAGCAGCTCTAGGTCTCCCGAGGACACTGCAGTCATCGTCCTGATAGCATTCGGCTCTCGGCCAGTGCCAGTTAACTGTCTCCGTCCAGCCTCTGTCTGGCTGGCCGCCTTGCTGAGGGGCTCTGACTCCCATACCCAACACGGGGTTGCTTCACACTCAGACCTCCTGCACCACACATGTGCCCTAACCACAGCTTGTCCCTTCCCCAGCCCGAACACCCGTGGCCTTACTCATTCCATATTCTTGTTCTTTTCTACCAGCAGTGCTTAGAATGGCAAAGAAAACCAGAACAAATCCAGTTATCCAACCCTAGAGGATCAGCTGAATGTAGTGTGATCCACTGATCCAACGAGATATTATTCAATGAATAAAAATGATGCAGTAGCTGACGATGTGATAACAAGATTGACACCGCCCATACACTAAGGAGAAAAGTGACAAAATCCGTTTTCTTAACTGAAGAATGTACAATAAGCTGCTGTCAGTAATAAATCTCTAATTTGTAAGATTATGGTTGATTTCCCTAATTATTTTCTGTTAGTCTCTATTTTACAACTTTTTAACATGGATATGTATTCATCTGGAAAAATAACATTAGAAATCAAACAAATTCAAAATGGCCTGTTAAAAAAGTTACGTGTTCTTTCAAGGTGGTGTGCATCAAGCCTGCATATACCCCAGGAGCTTGGGCCTGCTGTATCTGCAAAGCTGAATTTGCCCAGAGCAGTTTGCCTCTAGGTGGTGCAAAGTCCTGATTTTGAAGGAAAATGGGCCTGGAGAGGGAATTTGTCACCTCAGCTGTGGCAGTGCCCCTAGAAACAGGTACAGCCGACAGCTCTGCAGGACGTCTGGACAGATGGTTTTCAAGCCTTTAGTCCTCACCCATGAAACCTTACATAAAATAATTCCTAAACAAACATTGTGTTGATCTGGTTGAATAGCAACTGGGGCCTCTAAAGACCCCAGACCTTCCCTCCCCACAAGATTTCACAGCAGTTCTTGAAGTTGTTTTGTAGCTTCCAAAATGACAAATTGACAAACAAGTAGTAGTTGGTTTTAAGAAGGTGACTTGCATTCCAGCAACAGGTATGCTGATTCAGGGTGTGAAATCCAACTGAAGTTATTTTCATTTCCCAAACACACTCATTCACTTCTACCCACACCTGAGTTCCCTGAGGGCTGACCTTCCTTTGATATAGAAAGCTTCCTTCACCATGTCCACCTACAAACTCCTGCAAATCCCAGATTCACCCTTTGGTTTTTCTGACCTCCAACACCTTAGATTAAATTTTCCTTCACCTATAGCCCCATAGTATTTTACCTATTACTCTATTATATCATTTTGTAACACAATATCCAAGCTGGGCTACATATACTATTTCAATAAATCCTGCAGGTAGGATTGAAAACTCTCGCCCTAGCCATGAACACCTTCAACTTGCTGTAGCTGCTGATGTATAGATGAATTAAGGCATTCTGGGTAGTGGCATAGAGGGAAACTGAAAGGTGATCGTGATTAGAGTTCAGACAGTATAATGTCTATCGTGATGGCTGGTGTAAGGAGAAGCTGTGAGTCCCCACGGGGCGGGGAACACCTTAAAAGAAGAAGTTCGGATCTATTAGACTCAGCTGCGAGGCCTAGGAAGAAGGGAACATGGTAGTTTCCAGTGGAGAAAAATGATCATTACTTGCAATCGTTGAAGCCCATGTAATCTTTTGGTACAGTACATTTGGGGGATAAAAAGCTGTGTTTCCAAACAAAAATCATTGTTGCAGTACTCCAGGACTTCTCTAGAACTCACTGAAAGGAAGTCAGTGCTCCAACTGGCAGGAGAAAGGTAGTCCGTGTAAAGCCCCAGCAGAACATCAGCTCATGTCCCAAACACAAGCAACCCAGGACTGAGGATGGACGGAGCTTAGAGCACAGACTCTCACAGGCAGGGTGGAAACAGCACCTCAGTTTTGCACACAAAATGACCAGAGCAAAACAGAAGCAGTGGGATATTCAATGATCTGAAGCAAAAAATCAGAACACTGCTGATACACTGGGTTCTGGGTTTTAGAACAGGAGCAGGAACAAGATGAGAAAGGAAGAAAAGATGGAGGGCTAGTCATGAATGGGTTGAGACTCAGCTAGCAAACTTGAGATGGAAATGTTAGGGACCACTCATTGTACTCACAGGCCAGTAAGGGCAGGGGATCTTCAAACTGGATGATTCTATTGTTGTCATTGGTTCGCGTGACTAGACATTAATATTATTAGACAATATGTATATCTGTGAAATTAGCATAACTCAGATATCTACATGTGAGAAAAATATTTCTATGAAGGTTCAATCTACATGAAATGATGCCCTTAGGAATTGTGGCAGGATGATCACTTGAAACTGAGGTGTTTTCACTGGTAATAGGAAGCCAATAAAAAGGATATCTTGGCCCAGCACATTTTGTATATAGAATAACTGGAAATTAAAATTTAGAAAAGGAAAACTACATAAAGATAAAATTTTGTAGCTTGGCTTTAAGATGGTGAGGATGGCACAAGAGTGTCTATATATCGAAGCATTTTGTATGTCCTTAATTTCATCTAATCTAAAGTCAAAACTGCTACAAGATAATGGACAGCTGCGCATGCCGAACTATTTGGACAGTGGACAGAATATACTTACTCCACATTTTGTAAAGGATGGCAAATTTTCTAAACCTTGCTCATCATCCATTCCTACCCTATTTCTTTGATTCTAAAAGTACCACATGTAGTGACACCATATTTATAGCTAACTTACTTAGAATCAAATTTATACATTAAGATTTATATGTTAATGTGTTTAAGTTCCATGGGATAAATGAGAATGTCCCAAGGACTCAAAATTTATATAATTTATTTTACTAATATGCATGTTAAAAATGAGCATGAGAGACTGAGTTGAAACTTGCATAAAAATTAAATGCATGAACCATTTTTATTCATAAAGATATTTTGATTAGATTGGGGTTTTGGTGGAGCTAATTAAACCAGATATTAATTATCACCCTTCAGTTTGGGCAGAAAAGAGTTCAAGGAAGCCCTTTAAGAAGAAGTTACACAAGATGTTCTAGAGCTTTCTTCCAATACTGACTTCTTCTTTTATGTCCTTTATTTTGACTTTCAAAGTTGTCATCGCTGCTGGATTCAGGGAAAATTCCCCTTTAAAAATCCAACTCATCAGTAACAAAAGTGAAATGTCATTGGCTTATTCTAAAAAATACATATGTGTATTTTAAAAAATAGAACTTTTCACTTGAACAGAAAGTTTACATTAATATACAAAATATAAAATCATCAAAAACAGTCTTGCAGTTCTAAGGAATCTAGAGATGTAGTAAAGGGTTTAGAGATTCCCAAATTAACAGGGGCCCCTGGCTGTCACCTTATCTGTCACCCGAGCTGTGTTGAGCAAAACAGTCATCTCCCACTCAGTGACAAACGCAAATGAGACACTTAGATTTCCTTGTGGTCTCCAACTCAGTCTTGCTTTCAGTTTGAAGAGCAAAGCGATGAGAAGGGGGTTGTTCTTGGCCCACAGATGAACGACTGGCTCTGCTCATTATCCCTGTCACTCTGAAACCTTCCAGCCACCCTGTTGGGAAGTGATCTTACAATATCCACCCATTTTAGATCCAAAACATGACAAAATCTTACCCTTGAAATAATTACACAAATATTGCAAATTAAACACATACTATCACATGATATTAAATAAAAGTTAAAGGAACCTATAACTGAATAAATAAAATATTCAATTAATAAAATACATGTTTTAAGGCCCATTTCCATTTAATTTCAACTAATCACTTTGGAAGAATACGACCTATAATGGTTTTATTAGTCTGATCTTTGGGTTTTTTACAATCCACAATTAAATTCATATAATTCTCTAGGACACAACTATAATATTCAAAGTATGTTACCTGTAACAAAAATATCTAAGGTATCATTTTATTCATCTAAAAGATTTAAGAGCATTTTCTCAAGAATATAAATCTACAGGGCCGGTGAGATGGCTCAGCGGCTTAAGCGCCTGCCTGGCAAGCGCGAGGGCCCGAGTTCGACTCCCGGAACCCACATACGAAAAAAGGGCCGGTGATATCGCTCAGCAGCACGGGCGCCTGCTGGCGCGCGAGGTCCTGAGGTCGGCCCCCCGGTACCCACAAATAAAAAAAAAAAAAAAAAAAAGAATATAAATCTACAATAATTTACTTAGGTAATTTTTTTGCTAGGGAAAACATTAAATTTTTGCTACTAAATATTTGATAGTTTTATTAATTTATCAGAGCTACCAAAATGCAACTAAGAAATAAGAATAACTGACTATCAAAATAGGTATAAAAATAGCTATGTTTATACAGCTTTGTTGTCCATCTCCCATCAGTAATGTTGTCCCTAAGAGAAGATACAGTATTATTAAACATATCATCAGACAACAGAGTGGCAAAAAGGTGAAAGACTTACCAAACTTTAAAAAAACATTTTTTTTAAAAGA
This sequence comes from Erethizon dorsatum, assembly GCA_028451465.1. Lineage (NCBI taxonomy): Eukaryota > Metazoa > Chordata > Mammalia > Rodentia > Erethizontidae > Erethizon > Erethizon dorsatum. The sequence continues at coordinate 43,078,254 of CM051831.1, read as the reverse complement.
ATACTTACTCTTTTCCCTCCCTCTAAGAGGATATATCCTGAGCTTTTCAATAATGTCAACCACGATTAAGGATAGCAGAACCAGAGACACGGGCAGGTCTGGTAGGGAATCAGGTAATAAATCAATGGACCCATTGCTGTTCTTTTGCACCTGTTTTTAGAAAACCATTTGGACTCATTAAAATGTTGTGCTTACTTCACTCAAAATTTTTTCAATACTTTGCAAGGAGTGCTAAGTTAATTATAAGTACATTAACTAAAAAATTAAAAGCCTGGTGTTTCAGCTTCTCAGGTTGTAAATGTCACAAGGTAATGAACCATTTCTTAAGATGAAATAAGGATTCATCTAAGTGGAAGAGTTTTCAGTTAAAGACAGGGCTTAGTGAACACATGCAAAAATAGAATAGTAGGCTCCTGGTGACCATGGAATGGCTAATTCCTTTCACCTGTACAGTTAAACCAAGTTTTGGAGAGTCTGGCCTCAAAGAGAAATAAATAATAGTGTCTAAGGTTTTCCAAGGAGGGAGAGCTCAGCTTAAACTAGGTGGGCTTTCTTCCTTCATCTGCAGAAAACTTAGGGCAAGTATCATTTTAAGGGGGAAATACTGAAAATTTTCTCTCTGAGATCAGGAACACAACAAAGATGCCACCAGAATCATTTCTATTCAACAATTTACTGGTGGCCTTAGCCAGTGTAAGGTGTCACAAGAAAGAAATAAACAGTATAAGAATTGAAAAGAAAGAAAAACAAAACATGGTTATTCATAAATTGCATGATTATATGTGGAGAAAATCCCCTAAAATGGATGAATTATGTATAGATACCAATGACAAAAATTTAGAAGTTGAGATTTTAAAAAAATGATACCATTCAATGTAATGTCAACTTTCTCTCTCTCTCTCTCTCTCTCTCTCTCATACTGGGAATTGAACCCAAGCCTTTCACACTGAATCACATAAGCTCTTTTTAAGTTTTGTGTTTGTTTGTTTGTCTTTGAGACAGGGTTTTGCTAACTCACTAAGTTGCCCAGTTTAGGTTTGAACTTGGGATCCTCTTGCCTCAGGCTCCCAGGGTGCTGGGATAACAGGCATGTGCTAACACACCCAGGAACATTTCAACTTTTCATGGAATGTGATAAGCAGGTTCTAAAATGTATGTGGAAGCACAAAGGCAAGGAACTTTAGAAGACAAAGAAGAGAAGATAATGTGCTCTTCTGGTTATATAGAACCATTACAAAGCTACAAAAACTGATACGGTGGGCCGGTGAGATGGCTCAGCGGCGTAAGCGCCTGCCTTGCAAGCGTGAGGGCCCGAGTTCGACTCCCGGATCCCACATACGAAAAAGGGGCCGGTGATATCGCTCAGCGGCACGGGCACCTGCTGGCGCGCGAGGTCCTGAGGTCGAACCCCTGGTACCCACAAAAAAAAAAAAAAAAAAAAAACTGATACGGTGTGGTGTTTGTTAGTATAGGAATAGAAAACTAGGCAATAGAGCAGAACAAATGCCCAGAAACAAATCACATGTGTGCACAACTGACTTATAACAAAGACAAGACTGCAGAGACATGGGCAGGACAGACTTTCTTACTAAATGGTACCGTGTCTGTTGAATTTATTTGAAAAAAAATGGAAAACTTGATTCTCAACTACACAGCACATACAGGCATCAGTTCCAGATGGATCGTGGGTCTAAAAGAGACTTGAAAAACAATATCCCTCCAAACTATGAGAAGGGGGAATATCCTTAGGATTTTGAGGTTCACAATATAATAACATTTTCTCAAATAAAGGGCCAGAAGCAATATCCATAAACTAAAGAAATTGATAAATGGAACTATTATTAAGTTAAAAATTTCTGTTCACTGAAAGATACCAGGAAGAATATAAAGGTAAGCGACAGAATGTGGCGATATCAGAAATACATATAACCAAAGAAGGGGCTGTAATACAGAGACAACACTTTCGAATTAGTTTTTAAAAGATAAGCAACCCAATAGGAAAATGGGCAGGATAAAAAGATGCTTAACCTCACTACTTATGGAGGAAATGAAATTTAAAACTACAACGAGATCCAGGAACATAGCCACTAGAATAGTTAAAGACATGCAATGCAAATGCTGGTCAGGATAGGGAGAAACAGAAACACTCATTCTCTGCTAGTAGATTCTTTACTATAGAAATGAAAATAATCTCTTTGGAAAATCAACTGGCATCAACTATTACAATGGAACATTTGAATATCTTCCAACCCATCAATTCTGTTCCTATGAATTTACCCAACTAAAATGCATGCACATGTGTACAAGAGACACATTCCGAGGTGGCATTATTTATAATGGCCCAAAATGGAATAAATCGAAATGCACATCAAGAAGAGAACCAATAAATTGTGATATCAGGCAGGGGGTGTAGCTCAGTGGAAGGTGTGTGCTTAGCATGCATGAAGCCCTGGATTTGATCCCTAATACCACATGATAAGCAAATAAATAGTGTTATCTTCATAAAACGAAACACTCAACAACAATGAAGACGAATGAACTAAACTATTATAAATGCACAACATAAGCTCACAACTATACTTTTGAATAAAAGAAGTCAGCCATAAACTATACCACATATATATATACATACATACATACATAGGTAAAATTTGATCTCCTCTACAAAAAAATTAAAAAGCAGGCAAACTGTTCTGTGGTCGAGTTCCCTTTGGGAAGGAGGAAAATGTAGTCATTGCAAGGAGCCGTAGGTAGAGCTGGCTGAGTTGTATTTCTTGGCCTGAGCAGTGTTTGCACAGGGCTTGCTCTGTAGTGCTCCATTTATGGTGTGCATTTGTGCTTTGTGCAGGCTTCTGCTTGTGGGTTACACTTCAGTGAAAGGCTTAGTGAAAAATTAAGCAAAAGAGGAAGGAAAAAATATAACAAGGGATGAGCTATCACAGAAATGAACCAAAAAGAGGGGCTGGTGAGATGGCTCAGCAGCGTAAGCGCCTGCCTGGCAAATGCGAGGGCCCGAGTTCGACTCCTGGAACCCACATACAAAAAAGGGGCCGGTGATATCACTCAGCGGCACAGGCGCCTGCTGGCGTGCGAGATCCTGAGGTCGACCCCCAGTACCCACAAAAAAAAAAAAAAGAGAGAACTATAAAGAGCTATCGAACTCCATGTACACTCATTGTTCCTTGAGAGGTTGTAAATTGAATTTTTAAAGCTCTTGGGAAGCTCCAAGCTACTGCTTTTTTATTTCCCAACACTTCACAAATTAATCAGATTAATAGAGCATTCTTCTCTGATCTTCTTGTATAATAAAGTTTTCACAGCCTGTTAATTTTGCCTATAAAAGTTCTGCCCTGTGGATACGCACCAGAGTCCTTTGGAAGCCATATTTAACCAAAGCATAAAGTAGTTTTCAAAGAGCGGTCATGTGCAAGGAATTTGTCAGTGGATATCTTACCAATGAACTTAAAGTTCAAGAGGTTATTCCTTTGGATATTGCCATATTCCGTTAGAACTGAGGACAATCATGAAAAATATCAAGTTGGTAGATCAACTTTCAAAGTTCTTGCTTTTTCATTATTTTGAAATAACATTCCCATCTTGCACACATAAAAGCAAGAAAAATGATTTTTTAAAAACTTGAATGTGAGTCTTGACAATCACAGAGCTAACAATGATCTTAGTACTTTAAATACATATACTGCAATTTGGAAGAGGACTGGATTCAATAAATTTTAAGAAATTTATTGGGCACACTGCTGTCAAATTCCAGTAACAGAAAATTCTAAAACCTCAAAATTTTGCAGCAGAAGAAATCAAAATTCCATACCTCAGTCACTGCTATAGAAAAGCTGAAGCTGGGAAGTGTAGTGAGTACTACACACATCATCAGAACAGGCCTCCTAGCAAGGGAGAAAAAATAAGCAAAAGCAATAATGTACAAGATCAACAGTTCCTGTTATATTTTGCTAATTTTGCAGTTACTGTTCCATTCATCTATAGTTTTTTAAGAACCCAACTGCTTCCCTATTTCCATTTCCCAAATGTTTGAGTATGGCAAAGAGGAACACATGCAAAAACCAGAATTATTTTCTCGAACAAAGGGATGAGAGATTTTCAGATAATTAGCAAATCCTAGACTACTGAAGCACAAGTTAGATGACGTTCAACATTTCCACCATCACTTAGAATCCTACTCATGAGTCAGGTTCTAGTGACTAACTGGGAAAAAAAAATATGACTTTCTCAAACTATAGTACATCCATGTTGTAAAATTGATTTTCCAAAAATATACTTAGAGCTAGGCGCAGTAGCACATGCTTGCAGTTTCAGCATTGAGGGAGGCTGAGACAGAAGGACTGCAAATTTGAGTCCCTCCTGGACAGCTTATAACAAGACCCTGTCTCAAAATGAAAAATAAAAAAAAGGGCTGGGAGTATAGCTCAGTGGTAGAGTGTCCTCAATGCCTAGTACTGAAGGAAAAAAAATAAAAAGGAAAGAAAGATTAAGAGATGATAAGCTATTAAAATCACTTAAAGTAAGAACATTTGGACACTTTTGCTTGAACCAAATAAAATCACATACATAAAAGGGCATAATTTTTTGAACTTATTTTTAGACCACTCACACATTGTATGATCAATCAAATACTGATTAAAATATGATATGGTAGTACTATGACAGAGAAAATAGGATATTTAGCTTCACTCACTGATGGGAAGACAATAGACATTCAAAGATTTTCTATAATGAAATATTTACCTTCTCTTTCATTAGTTAAATACACTATTTTTAATTTTTTTTTGTATTTCAATGTAATACATGTAGATATTAATAAGGAAAATGTAAGTAAGCACTCTCCTGTAAAAAAAATAAAATCCATAACAACATAATTAGAGACTAATTAATACACTGTGCACTATAATCCTGAAAGAATGGCCAAATGTTACTCATACCACAAGTCATAGACAAAAAGACTATTTCTTACAAAAAAAGAAACAAGCAGATAATAACACAACACTTTCTTTTCAATGAACTAAGAGAAACTAGTAGTATAAATGAAATCAATTAGCATGTACATTGAAATACAATGAAACAGAGAACTTGAGGAATTATTGGAACATCTCCCTACTTCCTACTTCTCTACCTTCTGTTTTGCTCTTTATTTACACAGGTATATATTTTGAGTTTCTTGTATAAGAGAAATCATGCAACACTTAAGTTTCTGTGTCTGGCTTATTTCACTTAACATTATGGTCTCAAGGTGCATCCATTTGCCTACAAATGCCTCAAGTGTATCTTTCTTTATGGCAGAGTAGTACTCCATTGTGTATAAATAACACACTTTCCTTATCCATTCATCTGTTGATGGACATACACACTGTTTTCAAGATCTAGCTATTACAAATTGTGCTGCTATAAACATGGGCATGCATGTATCCTTTTATATAATGTGTTTCTAAGTACAAGAATCATTGTTTTCCAATTTTTAACAATTTCTCCCTGATTCCCCTAACCCAGGGATAGATGCTGTAAGTGCAGACATAGGTTAGCCGGGGTGACTGCCCCTTTCTCTTACACAGACCTGGTCAACACCAGTTATGATGGGATTTAAAACTGGTGCCTTGGATTCTTTGAGCCCAGATCCAAGTTCCTGCAGCACAAGGCTCCTGAAGGAACATTGGCGAGCCATCTATCAGTCCTCTTTTCCTCAACTGGACCTCTAAAAGTGGGACTGCTCCTGGGCTTCTTTATCTAATTATCTTCCTGGATTATGTCATCCATTCCTGTGGCTTTAAACACCACCCACTTCTCCCTGGTTCTCAGATGTACGCCAGCCTTTTTCCTGAGCTCGGGACCTACACACGCATCTGGGTGCCATCTTCCCCTGGACGGCAAAGAAAAAATGCAGATTTAATATGTCCAAAAAGGGAAGTCAAGTTCTCTTCCATACCTATGACTATCCTGTCTGATTTACTGCCCAAATCCATTGCAGATCCATTCTCTTCTAACACAACAGTTCATCCAATATTACCTCTCATCTGCAATACGTCCTAACTGCTTTCCATTGGTTCTTCTACTCTGGCCTAGCAATATTTTCTCCATATTGTAAAATGGAGTCATATTTTTATTTTATTTTTTTTATTGTTAGGGGTTTTTTTGTTTTTTTTTGAGACAGGGTCTCACTATGCAGTTCAGGCTGGTCTTGAACTCACTATGTAGACCAGGCTGCCCTCAAATTCACAGTGATCCTCCTGCCTCAGCCTCCTGAGTGCTGGGATTATGGGTGTGTGTATGCTGGAGTCATATTTTTAAAATGTAAAACACATCTTACTACCTTACTCAAAAATCTTCAATGCTGCTGGTCATGGTGGTACTCACCTACAATCTCAGTGCTCTGGGAAGCTGGGGCAGGAGGATTGAAAGTTTGAGCCCACCCTGGGCAAATTAGCAATTTAGTAAGACCCTGTCTCAAAATTAAAAAATAAATACAGAATAGAATAAAATAAAATAAAATAAAATAAAATAAAATAAAAATAGCTGGGGATGCAGGTCAGTGCAAAAGCCCTGAGTTTAATTCCCAGTTACAACAACAGTACCCTCCAATGCTGGGTGGAGGAGGAAATAGGCAGTGTTGTTTAATGCGTATAGAGCTTGAGTTTTGCAGATGAAGGACTTTGTAGATGGATGGTGGTGATGAGTGCACAGTGCAGTGAAGGGCCTTAATGCCACTGAACCACACAAAAAATGGTTAAGGTCATAATTTTATGTTATGTTCATTTTACTACAATTAAAAAAAAATCCAATGGCTGTGCAATGTGATTAAAATAAAACTAAAACTTATTATTCCAGCCGACATGTTCTACAGTGGTCCGTCTTTTCCCACTACTTAACTCCAGAAACACTGGCCTTTGGTTATTTTGTCTTCGCATCAACCTGGCCCTCCTCAGGCTTACACTGTTCCCGTCGCTGGGGGCTCCCTACATATCTGTTCTGTCTGGTTCCTTGTTGTCATCTGTTTCTATAGAAACATGGACATTAGAGGAGATTCTGGTGGGAGCTCAGGAAGGAAAGAAAAGAACTACAGAGAAAGCTTTTGTCTCTTGGAAAATAGATACATTGTAATGGACAGAAGGCTGCTAGGAATATGGATGTTAAAGGCGCTTCTGGTGTTTAAGATGGAAATGAGGACAAATGTTTTTGGAACTGGATCCTATTTATAAAAAGGCAGAAGGGTTGAGCTGAATTGTGCTCTATCAGGTAGAAGAATAGAACCTGTAGACAATGAACTCAGATATGGAGCTGAGTGTTCCTAAGCAAAAAGGAGGGCACTGAACCATACAAAAATGGTTCTTTTTTCCATTTGTGACTTACACTAAAATGTGAGGGCAGATAGATAAATTGAAGGAGGAATTGTTTGGCAAAAAAGAAACTAGAACTTGAATATTCGCAAAATATTTAGCCTATCTGTAATGCAAAACAGAACAAAACATGTTTAGAAAAGAACACCCAGATGTGGCTCACGGATCCAAGAAACCATGTCACCCAGCAAACTGCTGGCTTGGGAGGGAGGTAATAGAAAGAGGATGGGATGGAGGGGGGACCCTTGGGCTTGTGGGACTCCAGGGAGGAAAGCTGCTGGCAGACCTATTTGGATGCAAATCCATTATACAAAAGGAGAGAAAAACGTCACCGATCACAAGGAGGTGCAGATGATGGTGCTTCAACCCCAGGACCAGAGATTTCCTCCCCAAATCAGAGAGCAGGGCTGCTGAGTACAGCCAAGGAGTTGGAGCTGCCACCTTGGGCCCAGACAATAGAAATCCAGCCCCAAAGAATTATTGTCAAACCTTAAGACATAATGAAAATTTCCCTCCTAGGTTTTGAACTTTCTTGAGACCCGCAGCTCCTATTCGCCTCCTAATTTCTCCCTTTGGGAATGGTACTGTCTCTCCTGCCCCACTGTTTTGGATCTGATTTCACAGGTTCATGGGCGGAGAGGACTTCGTGGGGACTTCTGGGACTTTGAGTTGCTGATGTCGAGACAGGATTTTGAACTTAAGAATTGATGTTGGAATGATTAAGATTTTCGATGTTGGGATGGACAAATCTGTTTTCCACATGGGAAGAACATAAATGTTGAGGGGCCGGCAGGTGAAATCTATGGGTGGGATTTTTTTTCTCCTGAACAGTTACATTTAAGGTCCAATTCCCAGTACCTCAGAATATACAGTAATGCCATTTATGCTATAAAGATAGCATTTTTATAGAGGTCATCAAGTTAAAATGGGGTATCAGAGTGTACCATAACCCAGTGTGGCTAGTGTCTTTCAAAAATGGAGAATTTGGAAGCAGACATGCACAAATGGAAGCCTGTGAGGACACACAGGAAGAAGTCATGGGAACATGGCGGCAGGTACCATGGCGAGATGTTCCTACGCCACAGAAGGCCAAAGATTGCCCTTGAACCAGCAGACGCCAGGAAGAAGGCAAGGAACAGATTCTCCCTATGTCCTTCAGAGGGGACCAACCTTGCTAGCACCTTGATCTCAGATTTCTAGCCTCCGGATTTTGGGATGATACATTTCTTTAGGTTACCAAACTTCTGGGACTTTGTGACAGCAGTTCTTGACAACTAATATGAATAATAGCATTTATGCTATTAATATCATAAATACAGCTTTGAGAGTCTACTCATGCTGAAACTAATGTAATGATGCAATTATAGCATAGGTCAGCTGAAGAAAAGAACTTGGGGCATGGTGCACTTCCCTCCCAAAGAAATGGACTAAGTGCTACCAACAGCCCTCCATGAGCATCTATGATAACATGGCAATAAGAAGGACTCTCCCAAGAATGTGGCCCCTGAAGAAAGAACAGAGCTGGAGCACCATGGGTTAAAACTTCCTGTTTATGAGCAATCATTCTGGCCCTGAGATTACACATAGAGGAAGCATGGTAGCTGGAAAGGTCAGATAGTAACTTGGGAAAGGCTCTCTGCTCAGAAATGTACAAAGATTCTCTTTTACCTGACTCATTCAGTCAAAGTTTCCCTGCCTGTCTTTCCAGAATTTCCACAATCTGGTCTTAACTCTCCAGAACATGCTAATACTCCCTCTCTACACTCCAACTGAGTGAGTTTGTACTACATGCCAAGTACGTAAGGAACGCATGTTTACACACACCACACAAACCCCACAACAACCCTCTGAGTGACGATGAAACTGATGCTGAAAGTGTAATTCATTTGCCCCAGTCAGAGGTGAAAGATGATTTCCAATCCCCATCTTTCTGATTCCAAAACCCACACACCCACAACTGCAAAACTGCACAGCTCATTTCTCTATACTTGCTCTTTCTAAACAAGTTGGTCTTCTCCTGCTGCTTAAAAAATTTATGCTTATTCTATTGACTCATGACTCTTAGTCATCCTCCTCTTGTGCATTTTTCCACTCCTGTCTTTTCAAGCCCAGTTCAAATCAGGCTTGCCTTCTGAGACTGTTTCCTCTCCTAACAAACCTACATCTACACAGCACGATCCAAGAACACACAGAGGGAAGGCACTATGTGGGCTGATGGGGAGGGGTAGGAAGTGAGGTGGAAAGAATGAATTACAAAAAAATCTCCTCTACCATCAGTATTAAATTTTAATGACTCTATTAGCTGGATTAATAATGGACTCATGGGTGGGTCACATAAAATTTAATAATTTATTTTATAGTATTTTGTCTTCTTTTCTGGATTTTTCATGTCTAATTGTGCAGTCTCCACAGTAGAGTAGAAAAGCCCTGATGCAGTCAGGTATCACCCTACAGCAGTCCAGGAATAGCACCAGCTAGAAGGAAGAATTTTTATAGGAAGACAGTTAGGACCTGTAGGTGGAGGCCAAAAAGTATATGGTCCTGAACACTAGCTATGTCCTAGGATACAGTGACTTGTACTCCTGATGTTAGCTTGTGGACAGGCCTGCCAAGTACCCAATGGCTACTCAATAAATGCTGATTCATAAATGCACTGAATGAATGAGAAACGGGAATTGGAAAGAAATTCAGGCATGTAAATTTATTGCTGTTTAAGCAAACCCTTAGAGTGGCTTAATGGATCACTATGAAACTGAAGAAGTTCTGGTAAAACTATCACATCTAAGACAGGTATGGTGATACATGCCTGCAACCCCAGCACTCAGGAGGCTGAGGCAGGAGGACTGCCTCAAGTTCAAGGCTACATAGTGAGTTCAAGACTAGCCTAAACTACACAGCAAAACCTATCTAAAAAAAAAAAAAAAAAAAGATTCTGTAGAGTCCAGAGGTGATAACTTTCAGACTGACACTATCAGGATCCTAAAGATTTCAGTTGTTAGAAAGGTAACTAATGCCAACATAAAACAAAGATGAGAGTAAACTACTGAATACATGTGAAAAATAGTTCAACTATTCCTTCATTCACCTAAACTGTCCTGAAAGAACATATGACACCATGTTCTAAGGAGAGAAAGACAAAGACCCAGTCTGATCTTAAGGCGTGGACAGGCTGGTGGGAGCTGCCTAACTGCAGGATGAGGGAACCCTGCAATGACAGCAAGTTTTTCTGTGGGTTTTAGTCAACTGTCCCCTCGGTTATGAAACATATGACATCATTGCAAATGAGACTGAGTGTTGTATCAAAAGCTGATGCTGCATCGAAGAGCTTCAGGGCATCAGTGAAATCATATTCAGATATTAAAAAGCTAATGAGCATCTCAAGATTTCCAAAAGAATAAAAGGTCCTGAAACCATGGGACAAGAATGACTGATGGATTTCTGCACGTTAGAGAAGAGAAAACAGCAGACCGACATGGCAATGGCACGACCAACTACCATCCAGTGCTAGAACTTGAAGGCAGATACAGTAACCAAAGAGAAGTCACCCACTGAGGTACAGAGCTGGGAGTTACCATCACACAGTGGTAGTTTATGTCGTGATGGGAGATGAAGTACTCAAAGAGCAACAGAAAGGGGAAGAAATGGAGCACTGGGCAGAGCCCTGACCATGGTCAAATTCACTGGCATATAAAGGGGAACAGAGGTCTGACACTGGGTTTGAATCTGCAGAAACTTAGGAAACCACACCAGAAACTCAAATGTATGGTGCCCTGGAAACATGGGCCTAACTGGGTGCGGTAAGCAGTCACGAAGAACAGGGAGCCCATGCAAGAGAGGCGAAGAAGAAGCAATGGAATATGGTGACTCGCCGCATACGGTGGGAAGAGAAAAGCAAAAGGTACGATCTGGCTGATTTGTGGGATAGGGTAGGGCAAAGCAGAGAAAGCCGGCTGTAGAGTATAACACAATTACGATACTGCGATACTGAGTGTGTAAGAAGGAGACAGCCCCGCGGGAGTGTTCTGGGAAGAAATAACTGGTAGGATGAATATTTAATTTATGGGGTCTTACCAGCAACCTCTTGAGATGCTCAGAAGAGTGGGCTCTATTTCATGCATCTTGGCTAGTTTCACACTACTTAGGGACAATGTGGTGCTCAAGAGACCAGGCTCTGGGGACAGATGCGCTGGGGGCAATGTTGCCTCAATTACTCTTTGGCTGTGTGATCTTGAAATTCGCATGCCTCAGTGTCTTCCATCTGCAAAATAGCGACTGTATTTATATGTAAATGTTAAGGTATTAACTGAAATAATACAGATGATTGTTTAGAATTGTGCTTGGTACATAGGAAATGTTCCATAAATATTTGTTCTTATTTTACTATGACTACACTTTCTATTACTATTATCACTGCTTAACACAGATAATGCAATTCAATAGCAAGCACAGAGTGTACAAAGTTCCTAGAATAATTTAGTTGTTTCTTCTCTTTCATGCCACTAAAAGATAACTCTATGACATGATAACTCATGAATGAGGCCTTGAAGAAATAGTTTCATAGTTCACTGAAATTATAGATAAACTGTCAATTGTCTGAAACTATTTAAAAAATTTATGACCAGTCACACCCACAAACAGAAACTAAAGGCTAGGAGAGGACTTCCCAAAAGAAATCACTGAAGGTTGTAATTGTGGTGACAAATTGAGATACTTTATTTTAGCACAGGGGGTGGTTCCCAGACCAGATGTACAGAATGAAATCTGTAGACGCCAGATGCCACTAGATTATAACATACCCTGGGAAGTATAATGTATCCTAAATCTCAGCTGCCCCAGGAGACTGGGACCTTGTCCTTCAAAGAGATTGTCTAGGGTGGTGGTTAGAAGTATCAGTTAGAGAGAAAGACCTAAGTCCAAAGTACAGTTCTTTCACTCACTAGTTCACTGACTTTGGGCAAATTGCTTAACTTCTCTAATCATCATTTCCTCTTGGAAATACCAATGATAAATTCATTAAAAGATCTACTTCATTCAGTTAAATCATTATATGAGGTGGTATAGAATTAAATGAAATCCTGTAGAAGCTCATGGCACATAATAAATAATCTCTAAAGATGCAATTATAGCTTAATAATAATGTGATATGGGAAAGATTTCTGCCTGAATCACAGTCCAAGTCCTAGGGATTTGAGCCAATGTAAAAAAACATCTCCAACAAACTTGGCATGTAGTGGGCCAGCTTCCTGCTGGTTTACCTTTGCTGTCATTTGGACTTTCTATCATTCCCTCAATTTCTAGTCCAACCAGAGTCTTGGACAATCAAAGCATTATCCCTAGAGGGTATGAGAGGTGAGGGCCCATTCCAGGTCCCAGTTACACCATGGGAGACCCCAGGGATCTAGTCAAGATTGGAAAGTTCCCTATGCCCCACTAATAAAAGCAGTGCCAACTACAAAATGTTTACTTCTGGACATGTTAGAGCACCACCTTTGGAAAACGGAAAAATCCTCTGAAAAGTTTCAGGTGACCACATCTAGTCTTGGTACCTAAAGAGTGCTTCACAAACTCTATCCGCACTTGGCCCCTTCCACTTCAGCATCTTCCCAAAGATGTTTCTAACTATTTTCTTTATGTATTATTATTACATTTCTGCCTTTGCTTATGTTTAAATCCTCGACTTCTTGATTTTCAAGGGTGTTCCATATTGTTCTACTTTAAAATAAAAGATCATAGGGGGCCGGTGAGATGGCTCAGCAGCGTAAGCACCTGCCCGGCAAGCGCAAGGGCCCGAGTTCGACTCCCGGAACCCACATATGAAAAAAGGGCCGGTGATATCGCTCAGCGGCACGGGCGCCTGCTGGCGCGCAAGGTCCTGAGGTCGATCCCCGGTACCCACAAAAAAAAAAAAAATAAAAAATAAAAGATCACTATGAAAGAAAGTGTATCTGGGAGTGGTGGAGCACACCTGTAATCCCAGCACTCTGGGAAGCTAAGGGAGGAGGGTCACAAGTTCAAGCCTAGCCTGGGCAGTTTAGCAACTTAGTGAGACTCTGTCTTAAAATAAAAAATAGAAAAGGGGCTGGGGATGTAGCTCAGTGTGAACACCTTGGGTTTGAGGCCGTTTTGAAAAAAAAAAAAAAAGGAAGGAAGGAAGAGAAAAAAATTTTAACTTATCAAAGAGTAAGATATCAGATCTAAAGATCTAAAAGGAAAAATACATTGGCATCATGGATTATTTGTTCTCAATATCTTTACACAGATGACAGTCTAGCAGAACTGCCCGTTAAACCAAAATTAAATCTTGATTTCTAAAAATATAAAATTAAATTACAAAACTTGATTTCTTTAAAATGTGTCTCTATTATCATTGAAAAAGTATTTTCTCACTACAAGGGCAATAGAATTTACCAACATTGCAGAGATGTATTTCTTAAAATCTAAGTAAACAAACCAATTGTTACAATACTCAGTGGGTTAATGATTAAATGGTGCCTCAGAGCTACAAAATACAATGTAAACATTTAAAAATAGATACTACTTTCAATTTTACACCAAAGTAAAATTCTACATTAGAACCTCACTATTAGGATTTGTGTAAGTTAACCCTGGTAACTTTACGCAATGTAGTGTACCGAGAAATTAGGTGCAATGTTTACATCTTAGGATTTCAGGGACTCAGCTAACACTATTCTTATTAACACATGTAGTTTGTTATTGCTTAGAAAAATGATCATAGGGGCCGGTGAGATAGCTCAGCGGCACAAGCAGCTGCCTGGAAAGCGCGAGGTCCTGAGTTCGACTCCCAGTATCCACATAAAGGAAAAAAAAAAGAAAAATGATCATAGAAAATGTAGAAGATACTATCATATCATTAAATACAGAAACAGTGATTGTAACCTCACCATTAATCTCACCTTATTAACACTTGCGTAACGCGCACATCCGTCTGTAACATACATAACACATTAGAAATTATCTGAAAGCATCACAGGGACTCCCCTGCTAAAGACTTCTTTTACTTACCATCCAGTAATTTTTTTGTACAGATGACGCTTCTTGTATAGAAGAACTTTTATGGGAACCCAGATCAACAGAGTCACTACAGCCACATAAGCAATAGAACAGGAAACGACCAGCCAATACCATGTTCCCTCGGACATATTCCTTGCCTTGTGGTAGGCAGTGGCAAACTGTTCCATAATCACAAGTGTGGGGATGGAGAAAGCAGCAAACTCAAGAAGCTCAAAAACCACAAGCTTAATTATTCTTCCAGAAGCCATCCCGAGGAACAGCAAGCTGCCCAGAATCCAACGCTCTCTCCCTTTGGTTGTGAGCAGCACATAGGCGCATGGATACCGAACTAGGTTCAAGTTCCTCATCCTGGAATCACTAACCAGTGACTTAACTCTTTTATTGACCCTCACATGGTTCGATGATCTTGTAACTTAACAACCACAGTCCCTTAAAGAAACAGGACTATTGCGCAAGTGGTCACTTCCACGATATATTTGCACAAATGTATTTGCATTGTCCATTGAGAGATCAAATGAACTCTAACGTGTACCTTGGAATACTGTTTAAAAGAAGAGGCTTTTAAAATGTATTTATTGCTAATTTTAGCACAAAATTATTTATACAATATTCAACTTTTGTTAAATAGAACATTGAAATAATATAATTTGAGAGTCAAATAGGGAAAGGAGATGTAATCCAATCCTCTATTTTTATGTCTAAGCAAATTCAGGCAAACAGAGATATTCAAACCCAGAGTCTTCATCTTTGGAAAACTACCTCTTATTTTTCTTCAAAGTGCTTAAAACAGGAGTTTGGGGTCACTTTTTCAATCTCCTAACTGATATCATGCCTTATACTTACAATATTTATCCATTATTGCACATTGGTTGCCATCTAACTCAGATTAATGTTTTTATTTCACTGGTCAGGAAACTGAAATGACAATATTAGAAACCTGTTATCAGAACTAACACTTTAAGAGCTATCCATATCTAGTCTTAAAGCAAATCAAATATTTAAAGACAACAATCATGTTCACAAATCCTTTCTTCAAAAAATATATTTGAGTACCCGTGGTTCACGCTTTCTTTACTAGCTCTAAAGGCGTGAAGAGATATGAATGACAGGGGTTCCTGAGAACAATCACAGTCCAGGGACGAAAATAAACCTATAAACAACAAAAAGGGACAAAGGTCAAGAGTATAAGCTAAATGCTATAGTAACACATGGGAGAATTTCATCTTTGAGCTCAGGGAAGGGAAAGGTAAGATAAGGACAGTCAAGATGCATGGGGGTGTTGGTGACATTTCTGATAGAAAAATAAATTCAGGCAGGTTTCAGTGGTTAATAATCTGCTGGGGCACAGCAGAAAATCGGAAAATACATGTTAGAAAACTCTGAGTTTTCTCATATCCCGTAAAGGATTTGGGGAGGGGAGATGACAGACAGTGAAAAAGCAATCATTTGATCATTTGGAAAGGAAAGTCAGCGATGTGGATGGCAGACAGGTGCAGCACTGCCAGGAGGACCGGCGGTGTCAACATTGTCTATTGGACACTTCCTGTGGGTGGATCAGGACAGTCCCTATGGAAGCTGACCCAAAGTCACAGGTAAAACCTGAGTGGGCCAGGCAGGTTAGGGCTGTGAATGAAAAGCTCTACCCTGCCACCGCCCATCTTCCTTCTCCAGCCACATCTGCCTAGTCTAAAAATGTTTCAAATATTTAAAAGACAACAATTGTGCCTGAGCCACGGAATGTTCAGCTATCAACGTAAGGCTTGGTACCAACTGAACCAGTGAGATCTCATCCTCAGGAACTGAGCTAAGAAACAGTAAGTAGAGTGAAAGAAGGCCATGATTTGGAGTTAGAGTTAGAGCAAGCCATACTGTATGTGCTAGAACAATCCCTAGCATGTTATGAATAGTCACTAACTACACGATCAATGAATAGAACGAATGAGTGAATGAATGAATGAATGAATGAATGAAAGCCAAACAGCAAATTAACATAAGAGTGTGTACAGTGATGTTGTTGAGCTGGAGAGTGAGAAGTTGAAAGAGACTGACGGGGAGAAGCAAGCATCCCATGGAAGACCAGTTTGCACAGGGACCTCAGTTATTGAACTTTCCAGTTCATATGTGTCTTTACAAAAAGGACTTATTGTTCTTTGCAACCAAAAGGGCTTGAATAAAAAACAAACAAAGAAAGGAGTATGTTTACCAGCAGGGGCCAGGTATCTGGAGACAACATGTAAATATACTAGATGATTCAGAGGCAAACACTGGATTTTTAAAAATCAAAGTGAAGTGAATTAAAGAAGGCTCATCAGAGGAGGTGACTTTGGACCTGTACTCATCTTTCTGTTAACTCAAAGCAATATCTATATATTGCTACAGTAATCCTCTCTGTATATGCCTATGACCTTTCCTTTGAAAAAGTTGTAAGAAAGCTCATGACTGGTGATAGATAAATAGATGATAAATGGAGGATAGATAGATAGACAGACAGATGATTTATATGGACATGGATGGGGGAGAGACCAATACAGATGCTTCATATAACAATATGAATGACACAATGCCATCTTGTTTTAAAATATTGTAGCTGTAGATTTATATGTAAATTTGCAAATCCAGAAAACTACTCATCAAACTGTTAACAGTGCTGTCCCTGGGCTGGGAGGTGGAAAGAAGGAGATTTTTAGCTATTATTAACATTGCCAAAAGGAAAAAAAAAGGAACAAAACAAACACACAAAAATAAACATTGCCATAGTTTGAATATTTCACAGGCATAAAAATTAGAAAAGACTTTTAGACTAAGAAAATTCAATTTAAATAGTTAACTGCAACTGAAGAAATTTCAGGCTCTATTTTTTTAAAATCTTTCCTTCGCCAGTTTATTTTCCCTTGCTTTTCTGTAAGCAGGGGCCAGATAAACAAATTTCACTTCCACATAGCCTTTTAGTGGCAGTACTAAAGAGCAGTGAAATAGCCAAGCAGCAAGCAGAAGACAGGGCAAGTGTTGGATGGGGATTTCCCGGCTGGACATTTCCTCCCCTGCCCTCTCCTCTCTTCCACTCTTCTCTTCCTTTTTTATAATGGGAATTTGAACTCATCCATTTTCAGCACCATATCTAGCATATAAGGGGGCCTTACCATATATTCCTAGAAGGAATGAATGAAGAAGCAAAGTGTAAGTGAGGGGTGTGTAGGGTTTTAATAACAGCTAACTGCCCTTTACTCCATGGGCATTGACATTACAGGGGAGACCATGTACTATATGTCTCAATATAATCTATTCACTCAGTCCCTTGATTTCTTCCCTTGGTCCCCTTACCCTTGCCGGGCTGCATCCCAGTTACAGCCACCATGTCTCCTTTTGCCACAGCAATAGCTCCTTTTGGTCCCAAAGTAAGAGAGAAAAGACAAAGTCCCCATGGACTGCAGAATTGACTGATCTCATTATGCATATTGGAAAAAAGATTACACCTCTTTCTAAGTATTTGCAAAGACAGTACAGGTGCCAGTGTTACAATATGTTTCTCAACCATTACCAACCTGGTACCCTCAGAAGCCCATATTCCATGATGGATCTGAGCCATTAACAAAGGAGGCTGGAGAGGACTGCACGGTATTTGTCTAGTACAAGGCATAGCCTTCAAAGATTGCAATCTTCAGCTCCTCCAAAGTGTCATTTGACTGAATTATACCTAACAGATTGGCAGAGCAACTAGCTAGCTTGGCAAGGAAAAAGAATGCCATTATGCCAACATTAAGCTGCTGGAAGGAAATAATGCCAGAATCTGACTTGGAGACAAAGACAAAGAGAAATTAAAAGAGGGTTTAAAGTCACCTACCCTTCAGCTGGGACCAGTTTACTCCAGTTCTGATTCCTTCCCTTCTAAGTCCCCTGACGAATTTGCCACACAATCGCACTGCCAATAACTGGAAGAACATGGAGGGGGACATTTTCAAATCAGCCAAATTCTTTGCTTGGGTTAGTCCAGTACCGGTTCAAAGAATCCTGTGCCTTAGTATGCACTTTAATGTTGGGTTTAAGAACTTCCTGGTAGGAAAAAAAAAAACAGATTTGATTTTCTGAAGCTGAATCCTCAGTGGAAAGACTGAGTCTTGTGGTTAGAATTCACTTCCACGTAGGAGTGTCGATGCAGTGATTTTTATTTTAGTAAGCAGAAGATATCATTCTGTTCAGAGGAACACCTGTTCTCCACACTTCCAACTGTCATTTCCTTCCTGCAGGCATGAAGTCAAAAATTGAAAGTCTTTAAAATTGTTAGTAAAATCATTTGTAATCTCAAGGTTTGTTCATTGTTTTTGGCACAGGGTCTGTGAAACAAAGTGTACAAACTGCCAGGAATGTTCTGGCGTATCCATGGTTGGTTTCCTGTGATCCTGTGATGTTGATGTGCAAAAAGGCAGGAGGTGGTGGTAGTGAAACCACCCAGATAAAGCTAGATCTACAGAGAGCCTAGGGAGGAGGTGAAAGCATGTCCCCGGGCCTCATTTACTGATATTTATAATTTCCAAAGAGTTGCTGACCCTTGCTAGCAGGTGTTACCAGACAAGTCACCAGAAGTAAACCTAGTAAAATTATGATGCTATTTGCTATGAACCTCCTTCATCAATATTATGCTATTTTAGTCTGGACTATACTAACTTTAAAGAATAGGATACTGCATAATTTCTTGTGTCCATCTATTGAGTAATTTAAGCAATTTTTAGGAGCAAAGACAATACTATATTCATTTTTGTAACCCTCTCATAATTGGTGACTCTTCTTAAGATGAACAAAACATAGAGAATATTCTTACTTTTTAAAAATTTATGTACCTTTGATTTACAGAATCAATTACCTTTTTTTTTTTTTCCTTCAGTACTGGGGATTGAACCCAGGAACTTGAGAAGCTTTCTACCACTGAACTACATCCTGATCTTTATGATACCTTGAAAAACTTTTCTATTATATTTGCTCAGATCTTAAAAAAAAAAAAGGAAAATAAATGAAGACTTTCTCTTCCACTACATAGTCATCACACAAATTATGTACATAATAAGCTAGGAATTATAAAAAATAATATTAAAGAAAAAAGAAATAATTCTTAAATTTAATTTTCAAGAGATAACAATCTAGTCTTTCAGTATTCCAGAATGACAAATTTAATCAAATAATTAAAACTTATTTAAAAGTAGATATAGCCCTAATCAGCATAAATTCATCCTTATATTTAACAAAGATGCTTTGGCCTAAATTTCCCTAATCTTCGCTAGTGAAGATTATCAAAGTTTTACCCACTTAAGTTAAATTAACTTGAAATCACTTCCAGTAGTCTTACCCATACTCCCACAAAATAAGGAAAATGATAATTACCGAGTTAATTGGCCATTGTAAATAAACTAGTTTAACCTTCCATATGACTTGCTGATCTGCAGTGTTTAACTCCACTGAATCGGGCAGGGTTTCTTTTGTTTTAATCACAATTCTGAGTTGATCTTCTAAGAGCCATTGAGTTTGAATCTTCTAACCTAAAGCATCCTTTTTAAAAATGTTGGCTATGAAGGTGTAAGTCTTGTAGAAAGTCATATACAGTACCTGCTTACACTGCACTGTGTTTGGCCCATTTAGTTTGACGAACATTTAATGAGGTGAGTTAGGGTTTCTCATCAAAACTGCCTCCCTGGCCTCCCTATTTAGAGTAAAAACCCTGAGCTTTTGAATCCAATCCTCCCTAACTTTCGTTCTCTCTGATGTAATTCTTTATTACTTTTCTTTTCAGTCTGTCAAAATTCTTTGAACACACAGTCATAATGGCTTCAGTCCCAACTGTTCTCTTGGCCTGAAAAGATCTCCCCAAAATATGCAAAAAGGCAGCCACTTCATTTCCTTTATGTCCCTTCATCAACGACACTCAGTGAGACCATTTATCTAAAATGTCAACTCCCCGATTTCCTGTCCTTCTCTCTGGCTCATTTTTACCACTTAACACTAATATCATGTTTATTGAATATACTTATTATGTTAATTGTCTGTTCCCCAAGTACAGTGTATATTTCTGGAGGACAGGAATTTTTTTTCTTTAACAATTTTGAACTCAGTTCCACACTCAAGCTAGCTTGGCACGTTGGATCCCAAACACATCTTTGTTGAATGAGTGACTGAATGAATTCCCGAAAGGATTGAGTAGACTCTCCATGTAGCCACAGTGCTAAGGCAGGGCTTTCCAGCCTGTTGGGGAGCCAGACAGATCCACTGGTAATTTCAACAGAGGCACAGCGGGAAGCGTATGCCCGAGGCATGGTGGGAGGAAAGGGGAGACGGTGCCAACGGTCAACCTGGAGGCTCAGGTAAATGTTTCCTCACAAAAATCAGACACCATCCCTGTGCTAAGAAAATGAGTCCTAAAAAAGCAAAATTACAACACATTCAAAGATCTGATTGCTTTTATTTCCAGTTCATGAATCAGGACAGCATCCCATTCTACAAAATGGAGTAAGAGCTCCAATGAGCCAAGCAGCAGGCATTAGTTTTCCAGGCAGGAAAGGGCTGAAGTGAGCAGAAATGAGGAACAAAAAGCAGATTGATCATTGCAAACTTCTTTCTTTGTAGGAGACTTCCTGAACCCTGGCTCGGGTTGCTGGATGCCTTGTGACTGGTGGCTGTGAATTGTTTTTGTTTTTGTTTTAAACTGGCTCATGTTTTAAGTTGTTTGATTATGAGGCATCTAGCACAACTGAATCCATTCTGGTTTGGTGTGGTCTGCTGAGGCCTAGCAAAGTGATGACCACCCATAAATTCCATTTAGCCCGAGTCTAACTAGATTCTTTCAAAGATCCTAATAGAAAATATTATTAAATTTTTTATAAAACACTGAAATGACTGAAGTCAATATCTAATTATCCAATTGTAAGCAATATTAGTTCTTGTACCGCCCCCCCATTTTTTTTTTTTTTTCTGGCACTGGGGATTATACCCAAGGACTTTACACTAAACTATATCCCCTGCCCTTTTTTGTAATTAAAAAAAAAAATTGGGATAGGGTCTTACCAAGTTGCTAAGTTGCCCAGGCTGGACTCAAACTTGTGATCCTCCTGCCGCAGCCTCTCGGAGTACTGGGATTAACTGGTCCCCTTTTCTTATTTTCTTATTTTATTTTTGAGACAAGGTCTCACTATGCAGTTGAGGCTGGCCTTGAACTCATTATTTAGCCCAGGTTGGCCTCAAAGTCATGGTGATCTTCCTGCCTCAACCTCTAGTGCTGGCATTGCAGGCATGCACCACCATGCCCAGCCCCAGCCCTTCTTATAGTCTTTCATTACTAAATTCTAACCTTGTGCTGTGATTTCAAATGTATGTATTTTATTCCCTTACTCATCCATGACCTCCTTAAAGGTAGTGACCATATCTTCTTGTCTAAGGGGAACACCCAAACCACCACCACTTCCAGTAATTTGCTAGAACTCACAAGATTCATCGCTATGATTCACTGCACCAAATGGACATGAAGCTAATGGACATGTCCACCAAATAGACAGCAAAGGGACAAGGGCCAGAGTGGATCACACTACCAAGTTTCCTCTCCCCACGGAGTCACACAGGACCCAGTTAATGCCCTAGTGACCATTCCAGACAGTGGATATGACATGCTACCAACCAGGAAAGCTCATGAGACACCCAGTGCCTACAGTTTTTCTTGGAGGGCTGATGATGTCAGCACTCTCTGCCTGAGATGCACCACAATTCCAGACTCCAGGAAGGAAAGCAGGAATTCATCATAAACCACATCATTCGGACACAGTGAGCCACTTTGATCATTCTAGGAATAGTGGGAACCTGAAGCTGAGCTCCCAGAGGTCAGACAAGGACCACCTTTGTAAACAAGCCTTTCAAAAGACAGCACTCTGGCCTGTAATGGAAATTCTTTACTGTCCTCTTACTGCTCATTATTAGACCCCACTACTAGCCATTGGCTGAAGGCCATTTTCAACATTGTGCTAGTGTTACAATGTGACAATGGGAATTTAAAAATGTAAGTGTCAGACATACAAAATATTATGGTTACATTTAAAAATTCTTCATATGTTTTTAAAAACTCCATTTGTTTTTTGTTCCTATTTACTTCAATGTGGACAAACCAATTTCATGTAAATACCTAGCTAATTATCATAATAAATATAGAAATACACAAAATGTAACGGTTTAAATCACCACCACTTAAAGTAGTGGCCCACATATGATTTCTATTTTTAACATCAATTGTCTGACCTAAGGTATCTAAGTTTATCTATATGATCCTCCTCTGTAATAAACACACTTCAAATTTGTATCACCGAGCCTGTGTCAGAGTTGATAGATTCAGATTAGTAACAAGTCAATTAGTCTCTATAATTAAAAATGTTGAGTGATTGCTGGTGGGATCCAGGTGCTGAGCGTTTCGGCAAGACTCTGGCCAAGCCTCAGTAGACATCTGTGCTTCACCTCTGCACTCCAAGAATGACTTTCGCTGTGCTATAAGAGGGTCCAAAATCAGGCTCTGTAAACAGAGAGCATGTCCTTGGCAACAGAAGAAAGTGAAACATATACTTTCCTGGTCTCCTCCGTTGTCTTTTCTTCCTGAAAGAGTCCAAAGATTGTACTTCGTGAAATCCTGGCCAGAGTATTTCATTAATAGACAAAGTCTGTGTTTTAAGACCAGGCTAAATGGAAACTATATGGATTCCTTTGATTTTCATTTTTTCTTGTGTTCAGGAATATCAACTGTAAAACCTGTCCATTTTTACAACCTCTGGCTATAATGGGGAAAATGAGACAAGAGGCTCAACTGGTAGGGTGGGGTCAGGATGAAGGGAAACCTTGGAAATGGGGAAAGGGACTGGGAAAGGGGAAAAAGGAGAGGGAATGGAAGTTCTGCAGGATGAAACTTCCCGAGATAGGCTACATGCATGGGTTCTCAGGTCTCTGAAGCACCTGAAATAATACGCAAAACTCTTGGCAAGAGCATTTTTCTGGGAAGATGGTCCACAGCTTTCTTCAGCTACTCAGAATGTCTGTGATGCCTCAGACCAGGTGTGAGAAGAAATTTTGTTCCAGAAGAGGATGTTGCATAGTATCAATGTTTTCAAAACCAGTAGGACCTAAAAACTACTTAGGACAGCTGTTAAATGACAGCTTTGCACCGTCATACCAGATCAATCAAACTCTTTAGGCAATTTTAACCAAGTATCTCTATGACATAGTTTGGAGAACAGACACTTTATTGTCTTTGAAATCACACCTGGTTAGACATTTTATAACTCCACAATTTCTTATGAGCCTATTTCTGTTGGTAAAGGTGTGTCAAACTCATTTATAAGAGCTGACAGGAAGATGTTACTTCAGAAAGTCATTGCTGATGCTGCCACAAGGTAGAGCTGTGAAGTTCCTTGCATGTAATTCTCTTCTCTGGGAAACTAAAGAACTTAAAAAAAAAATTGATATACATATTATCCTTGTATTGCTCACAGTAAATTAAGTTAGGAAGGCCACAGCTACCCCCAGCAGAGCAAGTCAATTATCAATATGTTCAATAATATGCTCTTCCTTCCGATTCTGCAGTTGTATCAGCTGCTGTTCTTTTGACTGCTTGGCAAACCTAGAATATTCTCCATATTAAGTAAATAAAGCCTGAAAATCAACGCTTTACAGATATCAGAGAAAAACAATGGATCAGAAACTGACTGCTCTGTAGGATTAATTTCCTTCCCCCATAACTGGTTGGACATCTAAATAATCTTTGTCAAAAGTCTCTTTTGCATTTTTCATGATTCAATCTTAGCAGCACCACATACTGATAACTTAAATTCAGCACTTTATATGAATTCTTAGCAATGTGCATGTTGAATGGTTAAGTGGAACATGTTTGGCTTTTCATAAAATAATGTGTATGATGACATAATTGCTGGAGGGAAAAATTGATATTTTTGCAGGTGGTGAATTAACTTGCATTAAATGACAATGCATACTGCAACTCAAATATGTATTGTGTGCTTGCTCCTGATCATCGCCTCCCTCCCCCTAGAATGCCTGTCACTTGTGTTCCAGTTGGGCTCAGCCAGTGAGCAGACTGGCAGCAGATCAGAGGGCAGCAGAAGCTGGGTATTTATTCCCTGTCCCTCCTGCCTGCCTGCCACAGCAGCCACAGTTCTGCAGTCTGTCCCTCACAGGGCCAGCTGTCACGGACTGCACAGCCTCACCACTTACCACTGTCCGCTCTGCACTGGGAGGAACTGAGGGTGCCTCACAGCCCCTTATTTGTTCCTTTAGTCTTGAGTAAGTAATTCTTTCATGAAAGCCTGTTCACCGGAGCTTCCCGAGTGTGCTTCCTCCAGGACCCTGACTGATACAAAGAGCTCTCTGGAGCCTCAGCCTGCATCCTGCGAAGTGGAATTGATCACTCACTCAACATTTGGTAAGTGAATACTATGAAAAAATATTGCCCTTGGTGGAATGGTAGATGCAAAAGAAATATTTTATTAATATCATGAAGCAGCTCTATTAACATACATACAGGGGATTTGGGTTGCCTAAATTTTAAGGAAAACACTTCAGCATAACTATGTAATCTCTTCACACAATTTTATTACTTAGATATCAAATAGGTAGGCTGTGGGCCCATTATGTCTCCATAGTTCTGCGCAAGAGTCTGACCTAGTTCACTAGCATGATTAGAACCTGGAGGGTTTTGGAAACAAGCCAGTTAAAAGCCTGTAGCCAGCTTAATCTTTAATGCGTAATTTTGCATTCTAATGAGGTACTCTCACACACAAGTGCTCACATTAAAGTCCTGCTGTGGGACACACACACACACACACATACACACACATTCTCCAAGAGTGCCAAGATCTTGGAGAACAAGGACCTACTTCATTCTTCCCTGTGGCCTGCAGCCTTCTCAGCACGCACCACTCACACAGTAGAGTCAATCAACTGTTCAGTGATGAGGTGGCAGGCAGCTTAGCCTAGTGGATAAGAGTATAGATTTTAGCCTGGCGTGGTGCCACAAACCCATAATCCCAGCACTCAGGAGGCTGAGGCGGGAGGATTGCCACAAGTTTGAGGGCAGCCTGGGCTACACAGTGGGTTCAAGCTCAGCCTGAACTATATAGTGAGACCCTGTCTCAAAAAAAAAAAAAAAAAGAGTACAGCCTTTACCTATGCATGAGTTATCCAAACATTCTCAGGCAAATTACCACGCTTTCTTGTCCCAGTTTCCTTATGTGTAACATGGGGACATTAATATCACCTTAGTTTAAACGAGTTCTCTGAAAAGCACTTAGACTGGCACCTGTCCCAGAGTAGGGGCTATGTCAGTGCTTGCTGAATAGATCAAATTAAAGAATTTGTATACCACCTGGAGGCATTAACCCTGGAAGGGACCTTAAGACACACAATTCTCTCGTGTTATAGACGAGAAAACTGAGGCCCAGAAAAAGTGAATGCAGTACGTGAAGAAGTCATGAGATCATCCCGGGTAACCTCACTCAAGGGAAGATCTGCTTATTGATACAGCATATTTTAGAAATAATTTTATCCAGCAAGACAAAAAACACATGGGCATCCAAATCTATTCTGGAAAAGGTTTCATTATGAGTGGATTCACTTATGTTCCACAGTAAACAACTTGTTGATTTTATTGTAATTACCCAACACAACTTTCAAGACCTGTGAGGGGTCTATTTTATATTCCAAGTTAAACAGTGTCAGTTCCCTGAAAGCTGACATAAGTGCATTACGCACAGCACAGGGAGGTAAGGTGGTGGCCGGGTGACACCTGCACTTGCAGTGGGCTTTGGGACCCATGAGGACCCCTTGAGCTTAAAGGGCCCAAATCTATAATGGCCTACATACTCTTTTCTCAGGAGAGAGACAATAACTGAATTTCCAAGTTGTTGTAAGCAGACCTGATCCTCGTTCCAGCAGACACTATCTCTACCTTCCCAACATCCTGAGACAGAAACCAGAACAGCAGTTAGTGCCTCTGCTTGCAAGATGTACACAAACATGAAAGAACTACGGAGAGTTATCTTCCGCCAATTTTTACTCCTCATTTTCATTTAGTGTTTGGCGAATTTTCCCAGGAGCACACCAATCTGTCATTCTGATTAATTTTTTTTGACAGAGGCCGAGACAAGACCTGTTCAATTAGTCTCACACAACATTCAACTGAAACCACAGCAAACAGGCCACTAAGCACAACAAAGCCGACTTTGATCACGGCCCTCCAGCCTGGACCCAGGTAGTTCAACAAGTCCCGTAATCCATTAGAATTCACCTTCGAAAATCAGAAAGACCTGGACTTCTAACTAATGTGGACCCATACAGGAAGCAAATAATTATCACCAAGTTATTCTGTGACTATGAAACCAAAACAAGGGCAAGCAGGCTATTCAGAGCCAGTGTTATGCATTTCCACCTAAGGAACAGCTTACACAAGGGACTAGAATACTCACATCCTATGAGCTAAGATTCACTCTCGCCCAATGTCCCTTTTGCTAGACTTTCATAGTTCTACATGCTACCTCCTTCCCAGCCTACATGTCATCTCTTGCTGCATAACAAATTACCACACGCTTGGTGGCTTAAAACAACATAATTTTATTATTTCACAGGTCCTGTGAGCCAGGATTCTGGTCCTCTTCAAGGCTGTGAGTGCGATGGTGGCCAGGGTTGGGTTCTCTGGAGGCTCGGCTGGGCTGGTCTGTTAGCGAGATGAAGTCTTCCGTGTCATAATCACTGCAGTGACCTCCTGTCACCTTTGCCACAGTCTGTGTGTTATCAGCAAGGACACAAACATCCTGCTCACACGCAAAGGAAGGGGCTTAAACAAAGGCATGGACGTCATGGGGAATATACCACAGAGGACAACTTCAGAGTCTGCCTGCCACAAGTCAGACGCCTTCTTTAAGACTCTGGTCAAGCCTTACATTAGCACTACAGAAATAGGATATGAGGGCTGGGGATGTGGCTGAGCGATACGCTGTTTGCCTGGCATGAGTGTTCAATCCCCAGCACCATAAAAGAACAAAAGAACATGAGCCACATACAGATTAAATTTTCTAGTACCCACATTAGAAAAAACAAAAAGTGTACAAAACAATACCACTTTATTGATGCCATGGTGACAGTGAAATAGAGTCCTACCAAAACAACGAAGCAGTCTACACTGCTCTTTTTTAGTTCTAAATTCAAGTTAAATAAAATATAATTCAGTTTCACAATTTCACTAGAAAGTTCCCAGTGCTGAGTGGTCCAGCCCTGGCTCTCTTTAGCAGGTATAGGGGTGTGTGGTTCTTAGAAAGCTCATTAGCAAATGAGACAGGATGGCTAACTGTGGGAAGGTAAGACTTAAGGTTATTAGACACTCTGGTTTTTCAGGAAACCAAAAACCTATTTTTCGTAGGAAATCACCTAGTCCTAACATCTTTTTTCTTTTGAAAAAAAAATTAATAAAAAACTCATTCTATGCAGACCAAATGTCAGATCTGCTATCAGATTTTAACCACAAAATAATTGTTCTAAAGAGACACAAGAAGGAGCTGAGTGATTAGTCTTCCAGCGGATGAGGTAAAAAGAAAATGTGATCTCAAAGTGCAAGTCATGAAAGTAGAAAGCAACCACCCCACAGATTTATCTCTGGGACTCAAACAGGACGGGAGACAGCAAGCTGGCCTCAAGCAGGTAGTGTGAGGGTTGAGATGAGTCCCACTGGTTACGGGAAAGAAGCACGAGGAGACCCACTCCTGGGAATACGGTTTGGACTGTGTTTGTCTTCCTAAAAAGCATTTGTGGTATTTAAGTTCAACATACCATCACCTAAATGCTACAATTTGGTTATACCCTGGATTAAATAGGGTTTAGATTGTAACCTGGTGAGCTCATAAGCCAGGCTCAGTACCCTTCCTAGCATATTTCTCTATGCAATGTTGTGAGTTGGAGAACATATGAACTAGAGACAACTTGTGTACAAAAATCTCACATTATATTGTATAATATTTAATTCTGACACTACAGTGGACCCATTACTACATTTATTGTTCATGTTTCAATAAGTTTACCTGACTGAATTTGTGAAGACCTGGATTCAAGCATTCAGATTTGTAGATATTCATATATTTAAAGAAATTCCTGCCAGGTTTAGTGCTACTTAGTGCTCTGTAAAAATTTAGAAAGCAGTTAGTAAATCTTGAAACTCATGTATATACTTGGGTCAACCAAATGAATAACCATCATCAATAGTTAACAAACAAAAATAATTATTTGAAAGTGTTTTTATGCTAAACTGGAGTAATTTCTGATATGGTAAGAAGGAAGTTTATCCTAGATGTTGCCTAGAATTCTTACCATTTACTCAAAAGTATAAAGGGTATTAAGTTGGAAATAAATGGTGAGTAGCCGTTCATTCTCCTTCTCTAAATTACTTTTAGAGTCATTGATACTGCATTTGCTTGGAAAATACAAATTTGTTCCAGGGGACTGATAAACTAGGGAAAACATACATTTCACATTTGCACATATATCATTTTGTCCAAGGAGAAACAAAAGGCAAAATGAGGAAAACAGTATCAAGGGAATATACAAAACACCTACATATACATACATACGTGTGCATGCACACACACACAATTACCAGCAACCTAAGTTTACCACAAGTGTTCAGTCACGCTCATCCATACCCGGCTTTACAGTCTGCCCTCTAACTCGGGCAGACTCTCTTCCAAAGCTTCACAGTAATTCACAGCGTAGTTCTTCCAATACCCACTTCAGGTCTTTCCTAAGGTAAAGTGCCATATTTGTGGTCATATTCATGTATTTCTTAACCACTCAACATGTATTAGGCATGTTATCACTGTGCTGTATTAGGTTCCTACATTTATTCTTAACTATGTCATTATTAACATTTTCGAGTGCTGTGTCTCTAACCTCATTTTCCCCACAAACTCTGGGGCTTTTTTATTGAAGACTTTTGCAGAACACAGTGATTTTTAGCATGTATCATGTGCATTACACACAGCAGAATTCACCTGTTGAGCTCCATTTCATCAAAAATTATAACAAAGAACAATACAAAAAAGGTTATCTGCTGAACAACACTACCAATGTTCAGATTTGTCCTAACCTAATTTTAAGCATTCTGTAAAGCATTTTAAATGACAGCTCTTGGAATAAATGTCTAGATATAAGTGAGTTATAAACAACACTTGATTAAAAAGACATGAATAGATACAAAGAATAGGAATATCACTTGCAAAAGACACTCAACATGGTAATTTAAATCATGCTATTCAAGTCTTAATTTAGTGATTACCTGGCAGGGGGTGAGCCACATCCTAAGCATCTGTTTTATTTTTTTGAGAGACAAAGTCTTGCTAAGTTTCCCAGGCTGGGCTCTAACCTGCAATTTACCTGTATCAGCCTCTCAGAGTGCTGGGATTACAGGTGTGCACCACCATGCCTACATAACAATTACTTTTAAGAAAACTATTAAAATATATTACCTAAACACCTTTTCATTATATTACTATTCTCTTACTTGGCTTTGAAAACAATTTCCTGACCATTTTTAATTATAGCACACATAAAACATCTGGCATGATCTTGACACTAATTCAATTATAGTTTTCCCTACTAAGTATAAACAGAATCAAGTTTCAATAATAATGCTCCAGAAAATAAAAATTTGGGGACATTTCCTGCCTTTCAAATATACGACTCTATATAGTTAAATAGCTACAAATGCTGAAGGAAAGTTACAAACAGAATTTGTGCCCATGATGCCAAAAACCTTGAGAAACATTCTTTTTCCAACACGAAATGTAGACAGAAAAGTAAAAATACTCTTAGTTTAATGAGTAAGCAAAGTAACTTGCAGCCTAGTATAATGCTGTCCTACCTACAGAACTTTCAATTTCAAATACAAGTTAAAATAACTTGAAGAGAAACTACTGGACTACTTTCCCTCCCCAGGTAAATTAATACTTGGCAATCACATAAATGAAATAGCCCTGAAGTTTTGATATTCAAATATTTCACTAAACTCTAGCACAAGCTAAGTTGCTTTTCAAAGGAAAGAATACTAACTATATGAACACAGAATCAGTATTAACTATGAAATAAAAACTATTTTCTGGTGTGGGGAGCAAAACCTAACTAGCATTCCCTTTTAGGATGATTCCTGAAAAAATTAGGATAAGACAGAAAAAAAAAAAAAAAATATATATATATATATATATATATATATAAAAGACATCTGTTTAAAAGGGAGAATATATTACAATCAGTGACAAACAGAAAAGTTTGTCTTTCCCCCCTACAAAAAAAGAATAAAAAGCTCATCTAGTTTACTCGATACTTGAAATAAGTCACTACTTCTTTATCATATTACATTAAATAACAGAAACTAATTTAGGAAAGTTATCTTTAAAAATGCCAACAAGTATCTAATCTTCTAAAGCAGGAAAACTAAAAACAGATACATGTGGAATTGTTTTGAGTATAAAAATGGATTCATGTAATGAACAACACAATGGACTCTTCTTAAATGGCTACATTATTTTTCTTACTAATAACTTGTAAAGAAATGGCATATATGGCATTTTTTCTAGGCCATGTATTTGTGATGCCAACATTTTGCAGCTTATTTGAAGACTCTTAGCTAGCACAAAAGCAGGAAATCACAGTTTCCACAATGCTCCAGAATCTCAGTAATCTACTCACTTTACCCTAACAGCTAAATCATGGTAACTGCAGCACATGGCCTCTACTATCACTTTCAGGCCAATAGGACCACGGGCACCACTTTGCCCACTAGGACATCAAGAACAATGAAGTTTCACACAGTCTGATGTTACCTATCTCCTTGCTTTAAAGCAGTATACAAATACAGTATGTCCCAGAGCTTGCTTCCCCACAAATAAGTACCAGTGAAAGCACTTCTAGCCAGAGTACAAATGCTCCTGGTAGCGTCATTCAAATAGAAATAAAAGCCTTGCCAATTTAATAATGGAAATGCAGTAACCCCACATTATCTGCAGAAAGTAAACTGTAAAGACTGTGCTGGAAATCATGTAACCAAGTGTCAGCACCATCGTACCCAACCCCTCTGCTCTTTTTCCTCTTCTAAGCTACCAGAGGGTGAATTCTGTGGCATAGGAGAGTTACTCAGGCTGAAGGTCAGAGACATTTGGGGTAGACAGTAGAGGATATAAAGCACTGAATTTTTGCAAGCTACAAAGAATTAGGCAGTTCCATTAGCCCTGGAAATTATAAATAAGTAGAAGGCAACTCCAAGAGAGTCACAGAGCTGCCCAAGGTAACAATATCTACCAAAACATCTTTTGACAGAAACCATATCTGGGTTAAATTCCTGGGTCAATAAATTGAAACTCCTACTTAATAGCAAATGAACCAGTAAATTCCCACAGTTTAAGTCAGTTCTTATTTTTATCTTCAACACAAAATACCATCACTACCAGCCACCACCTTTACACGAAATTCACGTCCACAACCTATAAAAACATTTGCAATGCAAATTAATGAACTATTTTATTATGTGCCATCTACCATTTTTAGAAATGAACTTTGACAAGTATTAAGTGTCTTTGACAAGTTTTAAGTGAATTTACCTGTATTCTTGATTACAACTTCAGTCATATTTAACAGCTCTTGAGTATGTTATCATTATATTTGTAATCTACAGAATATCAAAGATACTTATATTGAAATCTTTTTCTCTGAAGGGAGAACTCCAAAACAGTAAAACCCAATTTTGTCTTTGTTCAGAGAAAAATAAACATATCACATGAATGGTTTACATAAATTTTCCTATTTGCATCTTACCTAGTTCATGCAATATGACATAAAATTAATTCAACTGAGGACTTTCTAAATTGTTTACATACCATAACTCTTTTTAAATTAGCAAGACATATAATGGTCCTGTAGCTAAGAAACCTTGTATGTTCTATGGTGAAAATAATGGATTACAATCACTTATATTTTTTAAAAAGCCATTAACAACTAAAATAATTTAAGATCCTAAACCAGCTGTTTAAAAAACAGATGATAGATTATTTTAACTGGCATGTGTTTCCTAACTTGACTGTTGTTCATGTATTTTATTCAACATGCTCCCAATCTGGTAACCACCTTGAGAAAATTAAGAAACAATCAGTTTTTTTTTTTTTTTTTAAAGAACTTTCTCTCCATTTCAGCAATTTCAGTATCTTCATAGAGGGTATGACTATAAAGTAATGAGAAATCTTTTAAAACAAACATTCCAAAATTAATGCACCCAAAGATATAGCACTATAAGTGCTGATTACACTTCTAACATGACCTAGGAGCCATCCACAGTAAGTTGAGTAAACAAAGAAAAGCTGATTTTCATTTGAATGGCAGAAAGTGAGGTTTTGCTTCTTGTTTCAGAGTTTCTTTTTTGCACAAACTTTCTTCCGTTTCTCTGATTACAAATGAAAAAGAAGACCACAAAACTATACCGAGCTGCAGTAACATCAATGGCCTGTTATAATCCATTACACAGACACTTAAAAGTTAACAATGTTCAGGGATGTGTACAGCTTGTGATACAAGCTTGAAAAAATTAGTTTCATTACTTCTAACCCTAAATCATATGTTTCTGATTAAATTTCTTTTAGAAATACATAACAATCACTACAAGAATATAGCCATCAAGTGAAATAACACCATAAAGAAACAGAGATATGTCTGGAATGTGAGACTTTCCATGAGACAACTAGTGTAGATTTTTTTTTTTATTTTTTTTATTTTTTTGTGGGTACCGGGGGGTCGACCTCAGGACCTCGCGCGCCAACAGGCGCCCATGCCGCTGAGCGATATCACCGGCCCCTTTTTCGTATGTGGGATCCGGGAGTCGAACTCGGGCCCTTGCGCTTGCCAAGCAGGCGCTTAAGCCGCTGAGCCATCTCACCAGCCCAAGTGTAGATTTTTAAAAAGTCAGAATCCGGAGGGAAAGGAGTGATGTGGATATTAACTCAGATTATATACAGGCGATTTGGGGGTCACTTGGTAATGTGCTATGGAATCCCTGCTGGTTTTCTTATATGTGATAATGGTTTAGGTTTTATGAGAGACTGTCCTTCCTTATCCTTGTGAAATGCACGAAGTACTTAGAAGTACAGTTTACAATATCCATGACTTTCATATTCACACAAAAATGTGTATGTGAGTAGATGGACACATTTATACACAAATACAGATACGTATATGTAAACATACACTAAGGAGATAAAGCAAAATGTTAATGATTAGTGAATCTAGATGAAAAATATTTGGGTATTTGATACATTACTCTTTCAATCTTTCTGCAGGCTTGAAAAATCTCAATACAAAAAGTTGTTGGGTAAACATCATTTATATAGCACCAGAGACTTAACTTTAGGAAGCCGACTTAGTAATCCCTATTCCCCTTTCTGAAGTAAAAGGTAATTATAAGACCTTAAAGAAAACATAGGTAAGTCTCTTCTACATATTTTATTCTAAGAAGAAAAGCAGTTAATCAACCACAATAAAATAAAACCCAACTCCTCCCCCAAGAAAAACCACACAAATGAAAAACAAAAGAAAACCACCAAAACAGTTAAAAAATAATACAGGAGTGAAAAATTTAAACTACAGTTTCATTACTAATATTTAAAAACAATATAACCAAAAAGTATAATTATTAGTACAACTGGTAAGTAAAACAAGGAAATAGATGAGAAAAAGAAAATAGTGATTTTAATGTATAATAGATGAAGATTTGACCAATTATACCAATCAACCTCATTTTGGAAAATAATTTCTATAATTTTTATAGTTCAGTTTATTACATAGGGCTTCATGTTTTTCTCACACCACTCTGATGTTCTGGATGAGAGATATTTTCAAGCTCAATTAAGACATATGTCATATAAGAAACCTCTATCTATCAGAAATGAACAACAATGGACTTTTAAGGATTGTAAGTATAAGAACTAAGAGGAGTAGAAAAAAAGTTCCACAAGTATTTCATATGAAGGGAATCCTTTGGCATATCAAAAGGTCCCTCACTGGGTACGAGAGTTGGTCATAGTAAAGGAAGACCACAAAGTTAGAAAAGACTGTAAAATCATATTAAGTATATATTATAAATCACTAGTTTTAGGACACTCATATATTATTATATCCAATGAGCCACGGAGTCTGTTGGCTATTTATGCTACATAGTAACTGGATTGAATTTTTTCCACTTAGTGTCACCTTTATGGAAACATACCTCGAACTTTATGAAAGAAATAAACAAACTGAGAAATAAAAATGGCTTCATAGAAGTTTACATTATAGTTAGTTGATTTTATAACTTCTACTCCTTCAAAATAAGGACATCTACTAATGAAAGATTCCTTGAAAGTGCAACGCAACAGGTTTCAAAAGAAAATCACTTGTGACCCTAACTGGTATCCTCCTACTTCCATCCTTGTTTGTGTCATTTGAAAGATGGAAAAGCCAGTGCTACAATTTTCACTGAAAATTTTTCACCTGGCACATTCATTCTTAATAAGTGAAAAGCACAAACTAATATGATATCAGTTTTAAGTGCTCATCATTTAAATATTTATAAGCCCAGTAATCGAATAGGTAATGGAAAATTGTATATGCACTGTAATAAAGTGTAATAAAGGTAGGGTTTTTGTTGTTGTTGTTGTTTTTTGCATTTCA
Organism: Erethizon dorsatum; assembly: GCA_028451465.1. Classification (NCBI taxonomy): domain Eukaryota; kingdom Metazoa; phylum Chordata; class Mammalia; order Rodentia; family Erethizontidae; genus Erethizon; species Erethizon dorsatum. The sequence continues at coordinate 43,043,110 of CM051831.1, read as the reverse complement.
CCATTCTTTGACTTTCATAGGGCAAATGCATACTAGAAATTATTTGATTGATTTTATAACATGAAGGATATCAAAATTAAAATGCGAAAAGGATACAGTTGTAAACAAAAATATATCATGACAGAAAAATATGACTTGGGAAAAGCATATCAGTTAAACCATAATATTCAAATTGGGACAAAAAAGATTATAATCTCTTCAACAATGTGTATCAAAAGTAACTTATGAAAGTACTTAAAGAATGGAATTTGAATGGAAATTTTAAAATTAGTATTTGAGGAAAATATACTTTAAACTCAGGAAAATACAACATCAGCATAAAACACTTAAATTGAAGATGGTGCTTTAAATCTGAACCTATGAAATTAGTCACCATTAAGATTATTTGCCAAAGATGGAGTCATTTGTCAAATAATTTACCTAATTATAATAATCTTAAAAAATACAAATCAAATTTGCATTTATAGTATGAAACCTAGTAAATCAACTCATTACAAATGGTACTCAACTCAATTTTTCAGTTTTTTAAAATAATGGTGTTAAAATTATAGTAGAGCACAACCAGGGAAATTATAAATATTTACGATTAAAATGTCAGTGAAAAACATTTTTTGTATGAATTAAAAGAAAAACATTCATTCAAAAATACTCCCAAATATGAGCCAAAGTAATTCCATCAGAATTTTAAAGGAGAGAAAGCAGCCCCAAACTCCAGTTTGAAAGGTAACAATAAATACATAAACTGATAAGCAAAGCCAGGAATATGAATTACTTTGAAAGATCTACTTATATCCATTTTAATGAAGAATTAAAGAATACAATGTGTTAAAGACATATTTAAAAGACTAGTAGTAGGGTAAGACAGATGAATCAAATTTTGTTTCTATCCTAAATAATTACAAGAGACTGAAAATGTAGTGTAACTCATGTTTTCTTTCCAGTTTAAAAATTTCTATCCATTGCCTCTATCTTTGGTGTCACTGCCACCAATTAACACAGTATACAGCTCAGAAACCTAATTACTATCTTCAACTAGGAAAAAGGAAATAGACATTATTTCTTTTAAAAGAAGATATAAAGAACATGGTCCTACTTAATTTTGTCTCATGGTCCCACAGCATCTAAAATATCATGCCAAAATGTAAGCCTAAAAGGGAACATTATCATTTCTATAACTGCACCAAAAATTTAGCTACTGTACACTGGTGTGATGACAGCCAGTAGTATGCAGAGGCTACAGAAAGATGTAATATACTTAAGTTTAGCTCACAATTAGTAAATCAGTGAAAGGAAGGTTGGACAACAACGCCTTCACATGAATATGCTACAACTTTGTTCTCTCGCAGTTGAAAGGATAGTGTAATTACCTTAAAATTTACATAAAACATTAGGAAACAGAGTAGTTGTCATGATTAAAATAAAATAGCAAAGTAAATTAATTTAACACAGTGTTAAATATATTCACATGATCACCACTGTGATTCAAATGGCCACTAATGAAGTTATATATCAATATATGTACACGACATATGCCACGACAGTCTTTGTAAGTTTGACTTTTTGCAGACCAGGTAATTTTACGAGACAAATAATCTGTATCAATTCTTCATATTATGAAAGGAATTAAATCTTGTAAGTAGTTTCATTCCGCTGGGGGAGAATGAGGGGTGAACCTCTAAAATGTCTGTGCAAATCGGAGAGTTCTACCTTCTTGAATATTTGAATTTGTTGACCAAGACGGATTCCTACAAGCCGAGGATAAACAAATATTAAGATATTAATGGATCTTGTAACATTGTCAGCGGCATTTAGCAGGTGTTTGCCACAAAGAAGAAAACCAGGTCCTATAGCAGAGCCTTCTGAGAATAGGGTTGCTGGGGCTGAGGTGGCTGTTGGCTGGCTCCGGGCGGAGGCAGGGTGGACGATGTTAAGGTGTAGTTTGGCACCTGGGACACACTAGCTCCTGCATTCTGGTAGATCGTGCCATCAGCAGTTGCAGCAACAGCAGCAGCAGGAGGAGGACTATACATTGCGGCCTGGCTGGGATATGTAGTTCCTTGAACAGAACTAACCATTGCACTGCGGATGGAGAAAAACACCCAATGAGCGAAATACTGCCTTGCAGCCATTCAGAGATACACAGAAAAGCTATTTATCAAATGTCTATTCACTTAAATTCATTTGATAAGTTTTATTAAATATCTATAATGTATCAAACACTGTTGTTATAGGAACTGAGATGTTGTAAAGAAAAAGTCCCTATCATCGTGACCTTACATTCGAGTAGGAAGAGGATAACAAACACATTTGTAATACGTCAACAAGTTATAACTGCTATGAAGAGAAACAGCAGGGTAGGGAGGGCCAAGAGTACTTGGCACAAGGGATTCTAGTTAATCCTGAGTAGTGGAGAAGGCCTTTCAGAAAAGACAACATTTAAGCAAGAAGCTAAAAGGAGGGGGTCATATCAATTATCCAGGAAAATAAGTTTCAGGCCACAAAAAAGAAGCATTTGAGAGAGAACGTGCCAGCTAAGTTCAAGGAACAACAAGAGGGCCATGAGGACTGTAGCAGAGTGAGCATGAGAAATGTTATAACCATAAGCGGCAGAATCAACGGGGAGGCACTTTAGGATATACGGTGTCTTGAAAGCCAGGAGGATTCTGTGAGTGAGATGGACAGACACCGGCTGGTTCTGAGGAGGGTGATGTGGTGACTTAGGTTCTAACAGGCTGTCTCTGGAACATAGAAGCGAGAATGCTAGAGGCCATTAGATTTTCCCATGTCACAGCTGTCAGGTGGCCAGAGCCATGGTGGAGATGGGAAAAAAGGGTCAGTTTTGGAGACAGTCTCACTGAAATTGGTTGATAGACAAAGTGGTCAAGAATGCCTGAAGTTTTACAACTGGCAAAAAGAATAACTAGCTGAGTGCCCATTCACTGAGAAGGAGAAAACTACAAACTGGAATACAATGGACTGGGCTGGGAGGGGTGTGGGAAAAATGGAAGAATAGTTTTGGACATGTCAAGAGACATGCTGGAAGATACACGAGAAAAGATAACACACAGGCGATCAGCTATTCAAGTCCACGTGGGAGCCATCAGCAGGTGTGATGTTCAGAATCACAGGGCTACACGAGATCCTAGGAACTAACCACTGACAGAAAAAAAGCAGTCCACAGAGCAAGCCCTAGACGTCCTGAAGTCAAGAAGCTAAAGAGGCACTAGGCAAGGAGACTGAGAAGGAGTAGCAGTGAGGCAGGACAACTAAGAGACAATGGGCACGGCCGGTGAAAAAGTATTTCCAAAAAGAGAAAGGAATCTGACTTGTTAAACAGGGTAGGAGAAATGACTGACTACAGGAGCTGGCAGTGGAGAAAACCCCAGTGTTCTTGACAAAAATAACTGAATGAAATAGTAAAGATGAAAGTCTGATAATCTCATTTCTCTTATTTTCCTAAAACTACAGAATAAAAGAGACTTTCTATATACCCACTACCCTATTTATCAACTATCTGTGCCTACACCTACTCAGATCTGAAATGATACCCCTGTGTGACGTCATATGGGGCACATGGGGCCTGACGCTACCAATACAGCATGGCTTTTAATGTCACCTCTGGAGAAACACGTGTTCATTCCAACAGGTGCTTTTTGTCCTAGCACAACCTGGAGACATTTAGCCTTTTTGGCCTGGCTCATTCCTATTTGTTAGTTCTCAGCTTCATTTCCACTAAGATGACTCTTGCTTTCCCACCTCTCGTGTGCCATAAGAAGGTCTGACAGCACACCTGTCACTTTTCCTCCCTGGTAGCCGCCTTTTTACTTGTCTGTACACCCATACACTACGATTATCTTAAGAGCCAGAAGTGAGTTTCATTCACCTTTACGGTCACACTGTATGATACAGTTCTGTGCCAGATAGGAACTCAGTAAATACTTGATAAATGTTTAAGCATTAATGATTACAATTTCTGGCTTTGCAAAGGCTCTGAGACAATTTAAGTATATATAAATGTGTAATATAGATATTTATAAATATATAAAAATAACTGTGCTTAAATGGAGAAGAAAACCGCTAGCAGAGCAAATCTAAGATAAACTGAGGAGTGAGGGCCAGGGTAAGATATCTACCTGCATTAGTGTCCTGCATATGTGACTCGAGCTTTCTAGTTGCAAATCAGGGACAATAAAGATTTTTGTAGTTTTGTTTGTTTGTTTGGGTACTGGGAATCGAACTCACAAACTTGCACTTGCCAGGCAGGTGCTGTGCTGCTGAGCTACATCCCCAGCCCCTGTAGTTGTTTTTGATAGGTAGTTGTTTCTGTTTTTTTAAAAGTGCTCTTTAGTTCACACCTAGAAGCCTATTTCTTATTCCTTTACATATAATTTTGGTTCTAGAGTTAACACTTTTTCAGACTTCTGTCACCCTAGGTCAACCTTACTGCTCACTGGAAAAGGTGATAGTGATATAGTTTCCAAAAGCCACCTGTAGTGATGGTGGATCAATCTACTAAATCTATTATGAGCACAGATGTACTGTAGCAGAGGGACCGTCATGGGACCTGTCCATGATATAAGCAAAGATGGAAAGTCTGAAAGGCCTGGTATGTGGCAGGCATTACCACCAGTACCTTAATACTGTAGCTTAAAGTCTGTGGTAGGAGAAGTCAGATACACGTTACTGACAAGGACTGAAGAGTGAGTGGTCCTCGGCAGCATGTTAAGGAACCTGAGACTTACATTACAGATAATGAGAAAGTTCATAAAGGGAGGGGGTTAATGGGATTAAAAATAATCAAGATACTTTAAATGCATGTACCAATTTCCCAAAACGAACCTCACCATTCTATATGACTAACGTGCTCTAATAAATAAATATATTTTTTTTTAATTTAAGAGCTTTAAATGGCAACAGGACAGAAAGATTCACGGGCTAAGATTATAAGCCAGAGGAACTTGTAGATCAGGCAAGAAATGATGAGAGTCTAACTAAAAGATGAAATGATATTAATGGAAAAGAGTTTAGAAGATTAACAAATAATTGCATACACAGGTGACATGGTGAGGAGAAAGTGCACAACAGAGATAAGAGAGAGAAGTACTGCATGAATTGTAGGGTTACACCCCAGGCCATTTGGTGGATGGTGGAACTGTAAATTGAGATAAGGAATACGGTATGAAGTGAGAGAACAGTAATGGCTAACACTTATGTAATGTTTAGTATGCGCCAGGGCCTGTGTTATTTGCATTGCCAATTATCCCTCCATATGTGTTGCACAGTAAAATATAAAGTTATAACCAAAGTAAATTTTCATACCATTATTTATGCCAGAATGGACCACCAAATTGCACTAATTAAGTGTCAGCTCTGCAGGCAGAATGCCTGGTTTTGACTCTTAGCTAAGTGGGTTATCTTCTTCATAGAAGCAATGAATTAATATGTGTAAAGCATAAGGCACAGTGCCTGGCATACGTTAAACACCCCGTGTTAGGCCTCCCTATTATCTTCCTTAAGATCACTTCAGAATACTAGATGGGACAAGACAATAATGCCTAAAAAATCCCCAACCACCTCCAACACGGGACTCTGAGGATGAGTACTACAATACCAGGACAGGAAGGGAGCACTGACAGGAAGGTTCCACAAACTGTGCCTGTGCCACCTCGACATCTTTGCTGAAGTCAGAATATCACGACTTGTAGAATATACCTGGGTAAACTCTTAACCTACTACCTACTGACTCAAGGCAACAAATTCGGCTTAGATTTCCATTAATTTAAAAAATAAACTTATATATGTAATAACCACTTCACTGCATGGTAGACAACATTATAAGTAAATGCCAAAAATAACTGGAACTGTCATCTCATAGTCAGCCATGTGCCCCAGGGACCACAGAAGCACAGATTTTGTGCCTTCTTTCAAATATTGTGCCTTCTACAATAAAATTAAATTCTGACATAGGTCAAAAATAAGAAAATATTTTCTTAAAGAAGCAGCCCAGATTATATATTCTAATAACAGAATTTACATTTTATGCAAAATTTGTGGGAAAATGATGTATTTACTAGTATTGTTAAAGACATTATCAAGTATCATAGACTCAAACAACAAAAACACTTGATAGGAATATAAAAAAAATATAAAACTAATACCAAAATACAGCTTAGTGAGTCAGAGGACTGGCTTGCAGCTGGTCCTCTCAATACCAGAGGGCTTCCTGGAGAACCCACTCAACATCACAAAGGAGGCCATCTGCCTGCAGGCAACTGAAAAAAATGTAATAGCAACAACTCCAAACAACACCAATAATCCAGTTACTTGGGGTAGGAAGCTGGGGTCTGCTGACTAGGAAGGGCTGGGCTGGCGGGCGGAGGAACCGCGCCTGGGCTGAGAGAAGACAGCTGCTCCGGGGGAAGGCTGTAGCTCTGCAGATGGCTCATCTGTGCACTCCCTGCAACCAGGTAAGCACCGCTTTGAGGAGGCCCTGGATAGACCTACAGCAGCCAATGAGAAAACATATTCCCTTATGAAGTTTTAACACACTTTCAAAACCTGCTGTTGAGAAAAATTATTTAAGTTATTTCTGTCCCCAGGTATTTTACAAAAAAATACTTTGAAGTGACGTGGACTACTGATTTTTGTTTTTAACCAAAGAATGGACTCATGTTTATCTCTACATGGAAGCATTAAAGGAATTTACCTTGAAACTTTATAGTAATATAATTGATTTTTCATTAAATATATGTAATACTTTCCATGTTCATATTTTAAAAGAAAACCCAAAGGGTATTTAGGAAGTGTGAATCACTGCTTTATAATCATAGACTGCATCTATAATTCACATTTCTAAAAGTGAAACTTAGTGGACCCTGAGCAAGCTGACTTCCTACAGCAGGGGTCAGCAAAGTTTCTCATAAAGGGCTTGATGGCAAATATTTTAGGTTTTTATGCCATGTAACTACTTAATTCTACAGGTACAGAACACACCTACAATGCAGAAACAAATGACAGCAGGTGCATTCCAATAAAAATATTATCTAGAAAAATAAAAAGAAATAGGGAGCAGGCTGGATTTGTTTGCCTACTCCTCTACTTAAAAGCTGTATTTTTTTTTTTTTTTTTTGTGGGTACCGGGGGTCGACCTCAGGACCTCGCGCACCAGCAGGCACCCGTGCCACTGAGCGATATCACCAGCTCTTTTTTGTATGTGGGTTCCGGGAGTCGAACTCGGGCCCTCACGCTTGCCAGGCAGGCGCGTACGTCGCTGAGCCATCTCACCAGCCCAAAACTGTATTTTTTTTAATCTAAAGAGATTGAAGTTTTAAATACTCAGAGTCTTAAGTGTGTTTTAATTTTCTGTAGTATTCATTACCTATGTTTGAAAGAACTTTTACTGTCTATGCAGTAAGACCATTCATGTGTTTAGACAGTAACCACCACCAAGACACATGGACAGTAATCATCACATTTCTGTTAAATCCTAACCGACTCACCACACACCAGAATCCAAAATGGTATAATGATGTTGTATCACTGTGAACACACCCATACCAGTCCTTACAATTCTATCCCATTGTTCTTTGCAAACTGAACATGAAAGTTTGGTTATTTGTCTGACTCGAATCAGGTGACGAAGGTGCGCTCTAGCCTTGTGTTTCTCGGGCCTGGTTGTTCACCTCCTGGACGCTGACCCTCATTTCAGGGGAAATGGACCATGGGAAAAAATTATCTCAACAAAGTCTGTGGCCACTGTAAGTGGACGAAGCAGAGTTATCTGGCTAATTACTCCTTACAACCAGAGCATGCAACAGTTGTTTGAGATGAAGAAAGAAAAGGGCTCTATATTTGCATTATATGCATTCTAATGTAAAGAAGGGGGGAAATTCCACATTAAGGTGGCTTTTAAAAAATATACAGAAACACTGTATTTTATTGGTTAATAGCAGCTTTTCAACTCATTCTTTTCTACTACATTTAAGTTTCCCTTTTAAAAATAAGTACAAATTCATTAGATGTTTAAGAGAGGTTTGTTTTTTCTTTCTGGAAATGGTACATTTTAATATGTGGGTTTTTAAAAAATATACTTTATTGAGATATGACTGACACAGAAAATGCTGTACATATTTATTGTATCCAACTTGATAGGTTTGGAGGTAAGTACACACCCTTCAAGCCATCACTATAATCTACGCCATAAACATTGCAACTGACTCAGGAGTTCCCTCTCCCCTACCCATTTTACCTTTTCTTTTTGTGATAACGCCTAAATGAAGCAGCTCACTCTAAAAAAAAAACCTGTAGACTCTCTGAAGAATTCAGTAGTAATTAGAAATTTGACTTAAATATGACAAAAACTGTTTTTATCAAGATAATTACATATGAAGCTCTTAAAATATGTAGATGTTTGGCCCGCAACTGTAAAGATTTTGATTCAGTAGATCTGGGACAGGACCAAAGTGTATTTTTTTTAAAACCTGATGAGCAATTCCACCGCCTATTGCTGTTTAACAGCAATTAAAACAAAAAAGACTGATATACTCAGCATATCATACATTGTATTCATCAACAAAAATTTGATTAAGCTTTATTTTCATTCTGAACATTACTTTCAGAGTTTCACATTTCACAAAAATACTGCTATTCTCAATAACATAACTTGCATTAGAGAACTTAAAAGAATACACTTGAGTTTTTAAAGGCATACCTGAGCACCAGACACACCAGACGACTGCATGTAATACTGCTGATTCTGTAATTTTGCATACATGGAATACATGGGATCTTCGTTCATTAACTTCGTATACAATGAAAGCGCCTCCATCACTTTGACATTAAGTTCTGAGAGTTCTGAATGTTTTCTGAAACATAAAACAATAATTTGAAACACAGTTGTTTATTTAAATGATACAATGTTCTAAATAATAATATATCAAAATATGAATAATACCAAAAACTAGAAGACTATTAACTATTTAACCTGTGACAAAAATATTTATATTTTAGCCTGGAAGCAACCACACTGTTTAAGGTTTACGTACGGTACTTGACTCTACCTTGAAACAGGTAGGTTTCCCCATGGTTCATGTGTGGGTCCTTGTAATGCCACTACAGGAAAGACGATTATGCTACCTCTTATTTTGAAAAAGACTTAATACAAGAAAGGTCAACAAAGTCCTTACTTTTAAAAAAAGACGAGCCCAATTCTTCACATTTAGTTGAAAACAAGAAAATAAGGAACAGTTCCTTTGGAGTATCTTTTTAATTATCCCTTGGTGGTGGTGATGGCAAAACTATGGATTGAACCTAAAGCCTCTGCACTAAGCTACAGCCCCAACTTTTTAAAAAATTAATTAATTAATTACTTTACTTACTTATTTTATTTTTAGACAGTGTCTTGCTAAGCTGCTCAGGCTAGACTTGAATTTGTGATCCTCCTGCCTCAGTCTCCCAGACTGCTAGGATTACAGGTGTGTACCACCATGCCCAACTTGAAGTATCTTTTTGAAAAAGGCAGATATAATCCACTCTGCAGTTTACAGAGATAATTTCAGGGAAGAAGGTACACAAATAGATATAATACATTTTCTTTTACCTATCAATGTCTTCCAGCTTTTCATCAATGAGAGGTCCCATCTGGTGACACATTGCTAAGATGACAAGAATTAAAGACATAAGAAAACAACAAAAAAAATGAAACTTTGAGAAATATTCATATAATTAAAGGAATAAAAGTTTTAATTTGGAATAATACAAATTCTATTAATTAACCTTAGTGAACAACTCAAAATTGGTTTTCTTAAAGTATAATGGTAACAACTTAATCTAAAAAATTTTTTTTTTTTTGGTGGGTACCAGGGATAGACCTCAGGACCTCAGGCACCAGCAGGCGCCCGTGCCGCTGAGCGATATCACCGGCCCTTTTCCGTATGTGGGTTCCAGGAGTCGAACTCGGGCCCTCACACTTGCCAGGCAGGTGCTTATGCTGCTGAGCCATCTCACCGGCCCTAATCTAAAACACTGATCTCCAAATTTAAAACTTTTCCATTTTATAAGATTCTAAGATGTTGAGTAAAATATTTAATTTGCATTAAAAAGTATAAGAATTCAGGCTTTATCCAAAGTTTAAGAAGTGAAGCTGGGTCAAAGGAAAGTGAAAAATGTTACATTTATAAGATCATTCTCAAAACTTGTTCTTTTCCTGTACGGCAGATATAATCTCCAGTTATTCTTTGTTTTTGCAAGGTAAGCAAAAAACAAGATTTACCTTCAAGATGAAGTAGCTCTGGTAGATCTGGCTGATTATCACTGGGATCTGTACTTTGCAACATTTGCAACAACTGGTCCATTTTATCCTACAGGAATTAAATAGTTAACATAAAAAGCATCCAATCATAATGAAACATTACATTTCACTTTATTAGCTAGATAACGGAAATCAAACTTTCATAATTTATTGTTACAAAGACTTTAATTTGCTTATGTTTTTAGCTCCCAAGAATTCTCTTTAGTATCATGTGAAGTTAGAACCTGGAGAGCCATTCCTACATATTTTTGCTAACAGAGATTCTCTTAAATTAGAAGAAACAGAGCCATATTTAAACTTACAACGTGTGCGTTCTTCAGTCCCTTATATCATGCTGAAGGATTTCACTTTGGAGCAGCTGTAGCTTAGCCACACAACAGGTGTGACGTCCCTCTAAAGAAGGCTAGCTATGACTAACAACTCAGTCACGACTTCTCCCCAGTGGTGAATGCAGCAGCTGTTTCAGTAAGGCAGAGCTCAGCTCGATTACAGCTGGTCTTGGAAGAAGGCCTGTAAGGATTTATTCTACATTTTCTTTCCACCAATGTTTCAGTTTGTCATTAAAAGGAGGAAAACTTGCGGTTTCTATATTCTCCCATGTGAGAAAGGCTGGAAGGTATCTTAAACCTATAACTCAGATCTATTTCAGAATCTTTTATTGTAAGGATCAAAAGAACTAATAAAAATCATCATTACATAAATATATGTATCATATAAGTACATATATATTTTTTAATCAAGCTAGTTCTAAGCTACCAAAGAATACAACTAAAATAATCACAAAACTTTCTCCATGCAGTTTTTATATGGTTAGAAGTGGCATAATAATTAAAGAGTACTAATTCTAAGAAAAGCAGTAATTCAAAACAAAAACAAAACTTATTCTGTGAAGGAAAATAGTCTGAGGATGAATTAATCATTAGAGTGAAAATAACAAAAATGTATTAAAAAACTCAACTCAAATGAATTCTGTATTTTGAAATGGATACTTTTCAAAGTAAATGATTCACCATTTTAAGAAGTCTACAAAAAGGAAGGCATGTATCAGAAAAGTTTGTGTACAGCCAAAAAAAAGGTAAAGTGAGAATGGAGAGTCAACTAGCATTTGGATAAGCTGTTTTGTTTGTTTATAGAATATTATATACTATTTGAAATTATTTGCTGTCAAAGAAATGGGGTTCTTTACGGAGCACCAGTCTTACTACATTGATTTCCTTCTGTGATGCAATCTTGCCTAACACAATTTTCCCTGACCCAGTTGGACTCTTTGGCTCTTAGCAGTCTTCTACACCCTGTTTCTCTAAAAGAACCATCTTCGAATCATCTCCTTCTGTCTCTTTTAAAAAAATGCTAAAAGCTTATAAAGCCCTTCACATATTTTAAAGATGACTTCTCATTTTTCGAAGTTTAATATGTTTCAAAGTGTATGATTTCCAGGACATTATATAAAAAAATTACATTTGTCTAAATATACCCAAAGGAATTAAAAAACCATAGCAATTTACATTCACCATTACCATTTTAGTCTGGGACAGGGGATGTGGCTCAGTGGTACAGCACTTACCTACAAGGCCCTGGATTCATCCCAGCACCACAGAAAGACAAACAATCAGTCTCTGTCAGGAACTTCAAATTGTTCATTTTTTTTCTCCCCAAACTCAATACAAGTTGTTCCAGCAATATTATTGCATTCTCTCATTATCTTTAAGTTTCATGCCGGCATCATAGTGGCCTATCATTTAAGTATTTTTAATGTCTACTCACTGATAATTCATTTTGTTCCTCTATCTTTTGGCAGTAAAATATGTAAGACCATCTAAATTGTGTTACCCAGTCATTAGAGTCATCATTTTCCTAACACCAACACCAATATTTGAAATTGTACCTGAAAATTTTTGTACTATTGGGTAAAGCACCACAGTAAGCTTCGGTATAGGCAAGGGGCAGAGCTATCTTCTCTACAGTGGGAGAGGGAAATTGCAAGAGCAACGGAGAGAAAGAAAAGGACGATGGTGGCAGAGTGCGCTCAGGCAGGTCAATTTTAGGAAAAAGTGCTTACAGAAAATGAGGATCTGAAAAGATTCTAAAATGATCTATACCAGGGGCCAACGAACACTCTCTGATAGTGAAACCTTAGGGCACTGCAGGCCATATGATCCTCTCCTGCTATAACTCAGTTCTGCCTGCGTAGCAGCCACATACAGTATGTAACCAAACATACTTGTGTTCCAAATTTGACCTGGAGGTGATAATATCTTGTATGGCTTGCTAGTTCTATAATTTGATATTGTACTGTTAATTCAACAGTTATGTTAATATTGTTATTTGAAAAAGTATTAAGTCTGAATAGAAAAAGGAAACCACAAGGATGCTTAAAGATGAAAAAATAATCAGTTTAATCTTCTTTTCCTTATATGTAATAACAGCAGAGGTTTTTATAAAGCTTAAGTAGATAGGATATATTAACTTAATTCAAGAAAACCTCAAGTTTAAATCATGATGATACATAAGTTTAGCTATTACTATCTAGCTCCAAAGACTATAGATTGAGCTGCCATCAAATTGACACTGTATTTTCAAACATTAACTGAAAACACGCATAGTTTCCGATGTGACAATGACATATGGACACATTTAATGTGAAATTAGCATAAGCTTTTTCAAAGTACCCAAATGTGTTCCATCCAAGGAGGAACCACGATTCATTCCCATGAAATGGTTTATGTAGTACTAATTTAATTGCAGTTTAAGTTTTAGAAACAGTAATTTGTTTTATTCACAGTACAGATAGTCAATAAGTGTCTCCTCAGAAATGAGCAAATAATTCTAATATGCTTGTTAAGGACAAGGGGAAATAGATACTTTCATAATTTCAATGTGAATGTAAAAATCTCATTTTACATAATAATTTGGCAATATCTATTAACACAGAAAACACACAGATCCATCAACCTGACAGTTCCATTCTTGGATATCTAAAGAAACAGAAAGATACAAGTGCAAAAAGTCTCACTATAATACTGTTTGCAATACAGTAGCAGTAAAAACTGGAAACATCCACAGTGTGTAAGAGAATAATTAAACCATGAATCCATTCTATGACCTATGAGGCAGGAACGTTCCCCCCAGTTCTGGGAACAGGAGACAGGAGCCAGAGCCTCACATCTGCTAAGCAAGCGTTCTCCCGCCGAGCCACATCCCCAGCCCTACACAGGAGGTCCTGACAGGGTAAAAACCGGACTGGAGAGGAAATGTTGAGAACGCTTTGTACTGACTGAATTTTTATAATAAGAAAATACAAGATTACTCAAGTAACTAATTGTTTTAAAAGAAAGCAAAGACATTCCAACTTCAACATGAAGTACAACCATTACCACCAAGGAAATTACTTACTTCGTCAATAAAAGCTGGTTCCGGCTCTGGCTCTATTGTTTCTACCTGAACATCGTCACTAAATTGTACCGTCTTCTTCTCTGTTTTAACTGCAAAATATGTAAAAATTACCTTTTCCTTATAATAAATTTAAGGTTATATTTGAAATGCTAAGTTGGATATCTAAGATAAAATTTAGATTTTTTTCATTTATTCCCCTCAAGCAGAGACTCAATTTACGGAATTTGGCTGCTAACAGAAGAACACTGCTAACAAAATTCTTAAAATTCTGTCAAAATTTCTTAATTTTCCCTTGTAAAGATTTTATGGATTCCATAAAAAAGACTTCAGTAAAAAGTTATGCTTCTAAAACAAAAATTAATCACTCACTATATAAGAGTTCAGTAAACTGCTAGGGAAAAAACAGAGTTTTACAATGGCATAAGTGAACGCCATACTTTAAAAAAAATTCTCTTCTTGAATTATCAGTCCTTTCAAAGATAAATCTCATTTGATAGAAATACCACCCTATTTCAACGTAGTGAACTGAAAATCAGCTCTCTGCTCTTTGGCATGCCACCCAGGCTGCACCAAGACAGTGACATCCAGGCCAGCAAAGAAGCCTGCAAGTGGCCCCGACGGGGCCCTAAACTGTCTGTCCCACACGGCAGCCTGGATTTTCTAGCAATGTTAGACTTGGAATGACAAAGGGGTCATTAAGAGAACGGCAAATCAATGGGTAGAAGCACATCTCTTGCCCACCAAAGCAATCTTTAAAAACTATTTCATATAACTAGTAAATATAAGGTTATTAACAAGGAACTTCCCAACAATACTAAGAGGCACATGCAGTTCTAAAGGAATGAACTTCCTTTCTGTATTTTTTCTTCCCTCTGTGAGGTAAATCAGAATTCATAAAAATACTAAGAATCAAGACAGAAGGGGCAGAATCAGTGAAAAGAAATATTTACTACATTATCATTGTGCCTCAGGAATTTCTCCCAAAAAATCTCAAAACAAATTTGATGTGATATGTCCATTTTATAAATAAAGTGGCTTACAAGGATTAAAAATCCTTTCACAAGAGAATATTAGTAAATGGTAAAAGCCTGGATTTGAACACCAATCTGCTCTGCTCTACTTGCCCATCCCCATCCTGTGATTTCACTCTGAGCACAAGAAGTCATGTCACTTAAGTACTTTGTGTTGGGTACTTCCATATAAAACAGAAATGGTTTAATTTCCAACATAAGGACTATATTCATCCCATTTGAGTCACCATAAAACAAACCATTCTACATACAAAAAAGTTTCAGCTGACTCATTTACCCATCACGGGAAAGTGCCACCTACTACAGGTAATTTTGCTTTCTATGGCTGTTACCCATAAGAAGACATGGCAGATTTCACATAGCTGATGATGTGCAAATTACAGTTCTTTTTCTCATAGCAACTAATATATGTGTATGTGGTATATAAGAAAATTATTTACATATATGAAAGTGTTTTTATAATATCTTGTATCGCCAAAACAAATTAGGGCAGATGTTTCTACTTGACAGGTTAAATGAAGTGGGCTTCTACTCTTTCTAAAAGAACAACACCAGGAGATCATGCTAGTAGCATTCATCTTCCAAGCTTGAGAAACACAGCTGCGTTACTTAATCTCTGATCCTCCTGCTTCTCTTTTAGGTTGCCCAGAGGGAAACACAGAACGACTAGAAGACTCACGGTAAAGCTGCACTGTCATATGAAGAAAAAGAGATGCAACGGCTACGTACTCTGCGTGAGATCTTGGATCTTAGCTTGAGCAGAAGTCCAAGACGATTCCAAGCTTCCCAACAAGGACCAAGAAAATGCCAAAACACAAACACGTGTGCACATGCACGCACACACACCACCACCACCACAAGTCCAATTATTTAAAAAGCTAGCACAGTGCAGGAGATATGGCTCAGTGGCAGAGCACTTGCCTAGCATTTGCAGGGCCCTGGATTCAACTCCCAGTACATGAACAAGACAGGACAGGACAGGACAGGACAGGACAGGACAGGACAGGACAGGACAAGACAAACCAAAATCCCCTACAGGGTATGGTGGTGCACACCTACAGTCTCAGCACTATGGAAGGCTGAGGCAGGAGGATCACATGAGCCCAGCCTGGGCAACTTAGTGGCTTAGCAAGACCCTGCCTCAAGTTTTAAAAATAAATAAATAAATAAATAAATAAATAAATTTTAAAGGGCTGGGGATACAGTTCAAAGTGAAGGTGAAGGCCCTGTAAGTAATCCCCAATTACCCCCTAACACACACACACACACACACAAACACAGCGCACTACACAGTGCCATTTAAGCAAGGTTATACATATTTCTGAGTTCTAAGAGAAAAGACCTTGATAAGAAGCATAGATATCAGGAACCTGTCTCTATAAAGGTAACCTAAAAATAGTACCTGTAACTATGAGAAGATGGTACTTTATTAAAGATCCGTAATTTCCGATTTGTTAATGCCTTCTCTTCACAGAGAGGTGAAGTCCCTTCACTGCCAACACATATTTATGCATTATTTTTCCTATGAATACTTATGTAGTATATTACTAGGTGATGTGGGGAAAAAAAGATAGCCAAGACAAAATCCTTTCTTCAAATTCTTTTTGAACTAAGAACCAATCATCTTGTGGTTTAGAACTTGCTTTGATCTCTTCTATCTGACACTACATAAAGATGAAATCAAATATTCTGCCAGAGAACTGCAACCTACCAACTTATATATAAAAACTCTAAAAATCTGAAACCTTTCAGTCATTAATATAAATCTTTCTAGGCTAGTACAAATTTTTCTGTTTACTTAAATAGAGGGAGATTATGACTTAAATCTTCTTAATGGCTCAAAGCTCACCACTATGAAGATTCATTTAGGAGTATTATGTAGGAATGTAGTTAACTGTCTCCCAATGCTTTCACAGAATATAGTAAGTTAATCTCCTACAGCTATCATGGATTCCACTGGTATTGATTTTCCTCCAAAAGTGAACTTTCTAGAAATGAACTTTCCTAGAAATAAATTTTTTTATTTTTAGTTCATTCCTTCTCATCAGCAAAAGTTTAGAAATAAAAAAAAAAAACTATGTAATTAGTTAAATATCAGTTGATATGACTCCTCTTGTATATCAGACATGGTGGCTTGGGACCATTATAATGCTTTGAGCCTACTGCTATCAAACATAGGGCAAGACACTAGAAAACTGCCCTGACCTGTGAGGAGGAAGAACCCTTGAGATTACAGTGCATTCACTACACTTTTATCAGCTGATTAAAAAAAAAGCACCTAATAATTCCATAACACTTAATAGATTTGTACTTGTTCAATGGCATCTATCCAGATAGATATAACTTTTTAAAAGTCCACAGTGTGTCTAAAGTTAATCTTGGGCCGGTGAGATGGCTCAGCGGCTTAAGCGCCTGCCTGGCAAGCGCGAGGGCCCGAGTTCGACTCCCGGAACCCACATACGAAAAAGGGGCCGGTGATATCGCTCGGCGGCACAGGCGCCTCCTGGCACGCGAGGTCCTGAGGTCGACCCCCCGGTACCCACAAAAATAAAATAAAATAAAATAAAATAAAATAAAGTTAATCTTGGTAGAAGATTTCAATTCTTAGATTTTTTTTTTTTTTTCCCTGATAAATAATCTGCCCAGGCACTTGGGGAAACAAAAAAAAGAAAACACCTTGGAGGTACTAGCATCTGTGAGTCGCTGCTTCAGAAAGTTAATTAAGTAGAAGTTTATGGGTTACCTATCATTCATCAACAGACTGAAAAATACTTACTCATTTCTGGTTCAGCAGTGAGATCCGCAGTCACAAAATTAGAGGGAAATAATCCGATGCCTTGATGGGTTTCACCTTTCCACCAGTTTGGATCACTATGATGAACAAAAAGAACAACTTACTGTAAAAAAGATTCCGAGAGCTGGGCATGACGGTACACACCTGTAATCCCAGCACTTGGGAGGCTGAAGCAGGAGAACAGCCCCGAGTTTGAGGCCAGCCTGAACTACATAGCAAGATCCTGTCTCAGAAAACAAAACAAACAAATAAAAAGATTCCTATAAACTTTTATTTCTATAAATCTTTCCTTTATGTATTTAACTTATTACCAGATTGGAATCCCACAATGACCCAGTAAAGGACCGTGCCCTTATTACAAATAAGTGAGTCCTTAAGAGTAGATAAAAAGCTACTAGTTTTCTATCTCTTTGAAAGCTAATGAATACTCTGAGAATCTAATAAAAGCTGTGAATACTCATCTAAAAGAGGCTCTTATGCTTAAAACTTTTCAACTTCACGTAGTCCACAGGCTTTAGCACAGATGCAAAGGTAGGCTTTTAATCTAAACTTTCATTCCTAAACCACTGCTCTTTCTATTACACGTTAACAAGGTTTTTTCCTCCTAACAAAACATAAGGACACCATTCTTAGCACAAAACACTCACAAGGAGAACATTCCCTGGTGCACACACACGCTTATTTTACCACTGTACCCCCAGTGCCTACTGCATGGAAAGCTGGCAAGCAATCAGTGGATACTTTATATGGAAAGATACGGATAGGGAAAGAATGCATGACCAAGGTTTCATGCAATTTCCAGTTAACCAACTCAAACTTTACACCTTTTTTCCCTCACTCAAGAAAACATATTAATGGGCCGGTGAGATGGCTCAGCGGCGTAAGCGCCTGCCTTGCAGGCGCGAGGGCCCCAGTTCGACTCCCGGAACCCACATACGAAAAAGGGGCTGGTGATATCGCTCAGTGGCACGGGTGCCTGTTGGCGCGCGAGGTCCTGAGGTCGTCCCCCTGGTACCCACAAAAAAAAAAAAAAAAAAAAAAAAAGAAAACATATTAAAGTATAAATGCTATGGTCTGAATATTTGTCCCCCTGTAACTCCTATGTTGAAATCCTAACCCTCATGGTGATGGTATTGGGAGGTGGGGCCTCGGGAAGTTCATCTGGTCATGGAGGCAAAACTTTCTAGAATGGAGGTAGTGACCTTATAAGGAGACCTGACAGAGTGCCATGCGCTAGCAGTGAATAAACTACTGCCTATGAACAGGAAGAAGGTCCTCAGGACAAGACAGGAAACCTAATGGCCTTGATCTTGGACTTTCCAGCATTCAGAATTATGAGAAAGTTCTGTTGTTGAAAAATCACCTTGTCTATGGAAGTCTTGTCTTATAGCAGTTCAACAGGACTAATACAGGAGGTGATACTGTAGAAATAATCTTAAATCGATCTGAATTTATTTTTTAAAACCAGTTGCAAATTTCAGTACTTCATCATTAGTAATAATAATCTATAATAATTCATTTTCAACTACAATATCACAGAGTTATAGCTTAAAAACAAAACTAATAGACTGGATCACTTCCTCTATGATAACATAAATGTATAATTTCATGTAAAGTTCTCTTCTACATGTTGATACTGTTCTGTATAAATAAAATCAAAAGACTGCATTTCTTACAAATTCAGTATACTTTATAACATTTGACTTCTTAATTGATTGAACATTAGATGAAACAAAAAATGAATAGATAAAACTAGACCTCCAAAACAAATAAAAAACTATTTAAATAGTATAAATGAGAAAAAAATTAGATTACAAAATAAGAATGTACAAGCAGGACAGAAGCAAATCAAATGTCATTCTGAGAAAACATCTAGTCAATATTTTGATTACATTTGGTCACTGCATTCAACAAAAATAATGTGAAACACAAAAGTATTAGGCATTCTCACACATGTTCAATTTATAATTTGCTGTTACCTGTCATCAAGAACTGTGATAATTTCTCCAGCTTTAAAAGTAAGTTCATTATCTTCAGCAGCTTCAAAGTCATATATGGCTCGAACTTTTCGGCCGTCATGTTGGTGGTTGGTTAAAAGGTTGGATGTGCTTGGATAGAGAGTGGAAAGGGTAGTAGACTGCTGCCTTTGCTCCTTGAGAGACAACTCAATGGCTGGAAAATAACGACCCAAAACGTTCATCTTGCCAACAATGCAAAAAAGTACAAACAGATATATCAACATAAGAAGTATTAGTCTTTCAACTCCAACTGGAAACGTGGATATATCCTGATACAATATAGTGAACAAAAATCATTTTGTCAATTGTATACATTAATTTTGAATCGAAAGTTTAAAAATAAATTGACAAAACATCATGATTTTTATTTTTACCAAACAGATATAATTTATTCTAGGTAATAAAAAAAACTCTTAGGTACTTCTTTTGTAATTTAACAGCAGATATTTTACATTTTCTTTCACCTTTTTAATGCATACACATAATTTAAATTCACAAAATGATAATCAAAATCACCTGGGAATCAAGAGGTCTACATCCCACTGCAGATTTACTTAATAAGAATCGCAAAAGTATCGTCTGAGAGCCTGAATTTTATTGTTACAAAGGTAACTGTTATGTAATTGGTTGTAAGACTCATCTAACAAATCCCCTCAAATGCCTCTCCTCTATCTCCCCCACTATGAGAATATAGGAAAATATCTTTTAGGACCTTGAGGAAGGAGATGTATTCTCAACAGAACACAAAAGGTAAAACACAGCAAAAACATAAAATAAAATAAAAAAGCACAAATTCTTGATATCACAATTTTAAATGGTTTTATTTGGGGGGGCGCTGGAGATTGAATCCAGGATCAATGCATGCTAAGCAGGTGCTTTACTACTGAGCTATACCTTCAGCCCCTAAAACTTCTATTTGATGGAGCACACCATTATCAAAGCGAAAATATAAGGCAACAATTCAGGGTAAGTATTTTACAATAGAAACAACAGTAACAGATTAATATTTAAAAATAAAGATTTGTACATATTACCATTAAAATAAAAGCACAATAAAAAGATAATTCACCTGATGAAATCGGAATAGTCAATACACACACAAAAAAAGACTCAACCTCACAAGTAGTCATGGAAATAAAAAATAAAAATAGTTGAATATTACTTTGAACCTATCAGATTCAGAAAAATTAACAATACCAAACATTGTCAGGAGATTAAAAATAATCATCATAATAACAATAGCTTCCATACATTGTCGATGGAAGAAAAAAGTCAAATCGCCATTTAGCAAAGTTGAAGATATACCTATCCTACGATCCTGCAATACCACTTTTAGTCACATGTAATAGTCACACCTATAGTCACAAAGAACATGCACAAGGTTCACTGCAATACTACTTGTGACAGTGAAAAAAAATCGAAAAATGTCCACAGGAAGAGGACAGAAAAAGCATGCTGCATTAGTACACTGGAGTAGGACACAGCAGGTGCCTCACAGAGGAGAGGAAAGAAATGACACCAGGAAGGGAACCAAGGAGATTTCCGCTTTAGCTGTAAAGTTCTATTTGCTTTATCTTCGAATATCTCAGGGAAAAAATACTCAGCTAGGGACTCATCATCTTCCCACCATCAGGGAGCTAAAAACCCACCTTTTGCTAAATCTTCTTCTTCTTTTTTGTTAGCCACAGTACCAGGATCCTTGGCTACTAGAGCTGGGCTTGCTTTTGCTTGTTCTGCAGCCTAACATAAAAAATAAAGAACACAATATTTGAGGGTTGTTCACAGATTCTGTACTCACACCTAATCTAAGAGCTCACAAGGCCCCTCTCACCAATCAACCACACACTTCTGAAAACAAATTGGATGAACACCCTCCTTGAAAGAGATGGAAGAGTCAGAACCAAGGCAAACCACAGAGAGGAGGGAGGGAAGGGGACATAAAAAAAAAAAAGATACATTACGTACATGTACAGACTCCCTACAATGAATGTAATCACCATGTACTGCAGACACATAGTGCAGACACATAGTAATAAAAATTAAAATTTTTAAAAGCAAAGAAATGTAGAGCCTAAGCACAATTAATAAACAGTGCCTACACCACTAAAAAGAAATGAATTGGGAGAAAATGACTGAAAGCAACTGGACACAGGTCAAATACATACCCCTAGATTTGGGTAAGTAATTTAACAGTATGCAAATCAGAAAAAAACTAGAGGAAACTTTAAGTTTTTAAAAAAATTTAAAACCAGAAAAGGAGTGAGGAAAGGGGAGCAGATTATTTTAAGAACAGTTTTTTTTTTAAAAATGTAATACCTACTCAAGTTAGTTTATTGCTTCCTTCCAGATCAAAAGTCAGAATATTATTCTTAGGAACCCATATTTCTATAAAACAATATAAATGCTCATAAAATCCTATTTTGTAAACCAAAATGCAGTTAACTTTGACAGTATGTCACTGCCTATATTAAACATATTTTGTAACTGAGGCAATGTACTAGTAAACAAACAGACAAACTGGTTCACACTCCTGGAATTACAAGTTTCCAAGATTCATGATTTCCATGGCCTTAGTTTCTGCACTCACTGAACACAAACCAGAATACAACCTGTTTTACCAGCCTCGTTTTCAACTTTTCTATTGGTTACCAGAGACTGCTAGCAGCTCTCAAGGAGTCTACATCCAGGGATTTGCGCTGCTCTGGCACACATTTGCTCCTGCTTACAATGTTCTTCCTCCTCAGACTCCTTTTGTTCCACCCACTTTTTTCCCCTTGTTGAATTAGTAAATAGCTAAAGTATCACTTTCTCAATGAAATATTCCTAAACCTTTTAACCAAGCATTCTCTCCTGTATTCCTCTGATAACACTTTTAAATAAGATACTATAAAGGTGGTTAAGAATGCAAGCTGTGGACTCAAATATGGGTTCAAATCCCACACCACTTTCTAGCGGTGTGACGTGAGGTAGATCAGCCTCTTTGCGCCTCAAGTTCCTCATCAATAAAGTGAGGATAATCACAGCACCTGTACCTCATGGGCACCTCACAATCTATCTGGAGGACTGGATTAATGCACACAGCTTCCAAAATAAGATGAGATGACGTCCACTGAGGTTTAAAGCAATGGTGTAACATTATCTCCAGGGCTTTATAAGGTCAGCAGAGGTCATTCTCAGCCACAGCACAAAGGAGGCTGAGGTTGGGAGTAGATGAACCTATACAGTTGCGAGGTTTTCATATTTTATACTGAATGACACAATATTAAGGATGCAGATTGTGAATAGTTACGAACAACAGTTGCAGTCCCCAGAGCAAACAATTAAGAAAAGTCACATGGTAGCACTTGGAACCACACTTCTATCCCAGCTTCTATTGGAATTATCTTGTTTCATTTCTGTCTCTATAACTGAAGCACACACTCCTTGAGGGAATGTTCCTATTCAAAACTATCAATAAATGTTTGTTGAGTGTAATGAAGGCAAAACATTCACTATTATCATAAATACAGTCCTATATTCTTCACTTACTGTATTTTGTATTGTCAAACAAATGCATAGGAACTTATTTTTAGAGAAACTGGTAAGGAAAAAGCTTCTTGGAATTCCCTTGAATATAACTTTGAGCACTCTCAATTCTGACCCATCACTAGTTGTAATCTCAGAAATATAATTATTATATACTCTGAAAATTGAAAGTATACTTAGTCCAAGACAGCCTCTATCATTTATACGAATCTTTTTCCCACAATTTGGTGAATTTCGCCATAGAGACATACTGATCTTTTGTGGTCTTTGAAGGAATCTCTATCATTTGATAGGGAGTGCAAAAGCAAGCTACATTGTAAGTTATACTCCCAAATCACATTTTTCTGTGGTAGATACTTGAGCATAAATTTTCTTAATATTTTTTACATAATTTTCTTTTGCACTTGAATGAAAAAAATACTCAGAAAACTCTTTGTATTTTCAGTATGTGCTGACAAAAATCTAACCTGATAAAAACATAATGATGATTTAAGCAACTTAAGTGGGTTTAAAATCTAGAGGAAGCTCTGCAGTTGAACTTATATATAATTTCTTTCCTTATTGGTGGGAGAAGGGTACTGGAAATTGAACACAGGCTGGGTTTGAACAATTTCCCTGCTTCGGCCTCCCAAAGTGCTGGGATTACAGGGATTTAAATATTTCTTGTAGCTGTAAGATAACAGCTAACAAAATTAGCTTTTGCATATTTTATAATACGTAGATGAAAAGAAGAAAAATGTTAACTTTCCTTTTAGTTTTTTCTGTCCCAAATATTTTGAACAAGAGAATAACCTAATTAATCAAGAAAGAAATCCTCTTGCCAGTGTTGACTATACTTCTTATCCTTTGAAGTCTAGCAGGGACAGACACATTATCACAAGGAAGGCAGAACCAGGCAGTGCCAAGAATGATGGACCGAGAGTCAGCGTGCCTGTGTTCTAGTTCCAGCTCTGTCAGCTACAAGCTGCAACCCTGGGAAAGTTACTTTACTGTTCTCAGCATCACATTTCTCATCTGTAAAATAAGGTGATTAGATCAGAGGACCCCTAAAGTTGTTCCTACAACATTTTAGAATAACCAAGCAAGCATGCATGTCAAACAGATCATTACTGCCTTCTAAGAGTAAGACCATTTGTAGAGTAAAATTGGCTTTATTCTAACATGCTTCCAGGGGATGTGGACGCTGCCAATGAATCACGCTCTGTGTAACAATTTCTAACACTAAATGTCATTCCACTAAACATCTACACTCTTTGGTTCTCTGTGTTGAGCCTACTCTTTTGATAAATAAACACTGTTTCTATCGTCAAGGGATTTTTACTATCTTGGGTTACTCTGCATAAAATTATTCCTTAACTATACACTCTTAGAATCATTCCTGGTAAAAGTCAGTTGTCAATTATGAACAAATACTTCTCAAAGACAGGATTTTTCAAATGAAAATTGTCCTTTGCTTCCTTCTTCTTTTGGACATACTTCTGGATTTCACATCTCAAGAGCACTCAGATAAAATGTAAATGCCTTGGGAAGAAAATCTAGACAGATCTGGATGAAAGCAGATAATCTACAAGACTCCCGGAAGGGATCAGTGGCCCAAAGGCAACCCTGCACAACTGAGAGTGTTCCACTTTAGAGCTCAGGCTACTCATAGTACGCCCTGATCCATGTCGTGGAGAAAAAAAGTATACTAAATTACCACACCTTTAAGCCTCTATAGAATGGTCACCTGTTCCTATATGACATAGATCAGATTGATCCCATTATACAATCCTGTATGTTCGTATGTCATGGTAAGGGGAGAGTAAACCCGCCAGTTAACTATACCTGTTGGGGAGAAGGGAGATTTATGTACTGGTCAGTTCTTAGTAAGAAACAAGGTGCCTCATGTGCTCCTCTTCCCATTACCCACTCTTACCTCCTCCCATTTCCATTGGCCATCATCAGAAAAATCAAACAAATGTTGGTGAAGCTGCAGGGAAAAAGGAACCTTCTACATGACTGGTGGGAATGTAAACCAGTACAACAACCATGGTGATCAGTATGGAGATTCCTCAAAAAACTAAAACTAGAAATTCCATTCAACCCAGCTATTTCCCGTCTAGGTATCTTTCCAAAAGAGTTAAAGTCATCATATTACAGTGATCCATGCATGTCCATGTTTATAGCAGCATAACTCATAATAGCTAAATCTTGGAAGTGGCCTATATGTCCATCAACAGAGAAATGGATAAAGAAAATGTGGTATTTATACAGAAGGCAGTACTACTCTGCCATAAAGGATAAACTTGAGTCATCTGTAGGAAAATGGATGCACCTTGAGACCATAATGTCGAGTGAAATAAATCAGACACATGTGCTTAAACATCACATGGTTTCTCTTATATGAGAAACCCAAAGAATAAATAAAGAGCAAGATAAAAGATGAATAATATAAAGTAGAGAGATAGATCTTTCTCAAATGGGAAGTGGATCAAGAGATGGAGGGGCAGATGAAAGAACTGAGAGGTGGTATGTACATGTACCAACTCCCCACCAGGAATGTAATGTAATCACTACATAATGCAAACAATGTACTAATAAAAAACTAAAAATGAAAATAAAATAAATTCAGGTGTTCATAAATTTCCTACTCAAAAGAACATGTAAACTCACCTCTAAATTTTAAAAATACCTTGATTTTTAAGCTGTCATTCTTTGTTGATAAAATTATAGCATTAAGACCATTTGTCAGTGTTATCTGATATAATAAAGCAACCATGTCCATATAAAAACTATATAAAAATTTTAAAATTTTTAAATGTAAATCAATTCATTTACAAAGAAGAGACAGTGACAAAGTAGAATTTGGAACATATTAAGTTTTCACTGTAACATTTTCTTTCACCTTTAAATACTAGACTACAATTAACAAAAATTCTTCTGTGTAAAAAACCTAGAAATGGAGGAAAAGAGAAAAATTCCAATAAGTGTAGCTATTTTAGAGAAACTGAAGCGTATATAACTTTACAGAATACCTGAGAGCCAAAAGCTGGGAAAGTAACTCCTTGCTCCTTAAGGTTCTTAATCATTGCTGATATTAGACTAAGCTGCGGATCATTCTTAAATTCATCTGTCCATTCAACCATAAGAGCTTTTAACTTCTCACATACTTTAGGATGACCCTAAGAAATAAGAAAAAAATTAATGAAAAATTCTATTTCCTAGCTATTGATTTTAAATAGATTTCAAATATAAAACTATAATAAAGTACTCTAGATCTCTTTCTGAACCACAAATTACAAATGTGAAAATAAGATATAGTTAGATGTTAAGAAAAACTTATTTCCACAATATTAAAAAAAAGATACTGTTATGTATCTCATTTGAAAACTGAAACATGTTAACTATGTAATAACTTATGGTGAAGATCAAAAAGGACTTTTCAGAGTATTTCCCAACTAACCATGCTTTGTACATTGGGAAGACAAGGAAAAGTAGTTTATTTTGGTTTGCTTTTTGAAGAACAATGAAACATTACTGAGAGGAAAGAATAAATGGTACAGTTCTTTTATTCTTAATTCCTGATTTTTAGTTATTCATGAATGTGTGTTTTTCTCATGATAATCTTCTGAAGCCTGATTTGCAGGATTTTACAGGCTAATCTCTCGAAAACTTTGTTTTTTCAAAATGTTTCACCCCTGTAAGTATAAAACTAATACATAAACTGTAAAACATTAGGAAAATAAAGTCCTCTCACCTATATGTAGTTGTTCTTCAAAAACAGTTGCTTGCACTAATACCTAAGTTTGTATATTGCATCTTATAGAAAACACAATATTAGAATCTCTTTATAAATATTCAAGACATGAAAAGACAATGCTTATTAATTAGTAGAAAATAACTAAGAATAACTGTATAAAAGAGAAAAGGGATTATCACATTAATCAACTTCAAAAAGCACAAAATTTTAAATTATCAAATTTTTGCGCCGCTTTTTTCTACTAAAACCTGGAACTACTCATGTTTTTACAAAAACACCTGAGGCCATTTCCTTTTCAATATTTACATTTTTTTCTTGATGTATTATACCAAAAAATTTCTAAAGCCAGAAATAATTACCTTTAGAATATATTAATTTTTATTAGGAAAACTCAAACATTTCTTACTAATTTAAATTTTTAAAGCTTCTTGAACTGTGGGATCAAATCCTTTATTCCACACGCAGTTATATGTAGGCTCCCCTAGGACCCCTGTTCTCCTTTTTTGCCCTGATGGAGGAATGCAGAGCACCTTGACTACTCTGGGGCCTGGCCAGCAGCATGTTTTCCTCTATAGGTTTGACCCCAAGCCAGGGCTCTGAACATTCCCAGCCACTGACATATTTGTTGCTGTCTGATACACTTAAAGATCAAATACGTTGGTAAACACACAGAGACCTACCCTGGCCCTGAGCAGGTGAATTCCCATACACACTCCCTAACCTCATCCGTGAACACCTTGTTCACTGTCCATCATGAGGATACTGCAATCCTCAGTTCATAAGTCCCACTAACAAATGTTTTGGACACATCACCCTGGCTTCAGTGTGTCTTTCTTTAAAATCACACCCCGCCCCATCTTGGGATGGTTTAGGGCAGCACCTACCCTGTAACTATGCTGTACCAACTCCAGCTGCAGGTGTGGCCAGACAGAATAACAGTACAGTATAAAAAGCTTGTGATGGGTCACGGCCTTATTCATATAAGACAGAAATTCAACAGTCAACAGCCTTGTGTTCTGGTTCTATATTTTGGCAGTATTTCTGAAGGGTTCCACATTAGGAAAATACCTCTGTGGCTACAAAAAAAGGTTACAAAAACTATGCCTAAAATAGACTTGTATTATTGTTTCATTAGATACAGAAATACAAATATTTTCTTAGATGGAAGGAATGATGCAAATAAGAAGCTGACTAAATATACTTTAATATGGCTTGAGAACGTCAACTTTCAAAGTTATGTGGATTTGTAGCCTCTAGCAAAATCTAGAATTTACTTATATAATGCACAGACATAGCCTAGAAGGCGGGGACAGGGACACACACACACACACACGGACACAAGCACTGAATAATCCTATAGTTCTGTGGGATTAAAAATGTGAAGAACCAAACAAAGAAAAACACATTAAGAAAGGTGACCTTAATTTCTGGAAACAATATTCCTTACCTTATTTAATACGTTGCTTACTTCACTAGCAAAATCTCTTGAACACACTTCTAAGTGAAAAATTTTGCCACAGTTTGATACACATGCTCCTAGAAGCTAAAAGCATAAAATCAGAAGTTAAAAGGGATCAATGCTGACAGATAATTTTTTTTTTTAGTACACGGGTACCGGGAGTCAAACTCAGGACCTCGCACTTGCCAGGCAGGCACTTATGCAGCTGAGCTATATCACCAGCCCACTGACAGATAATTTTATGGTACAGCTTAAAACAAAATCACTTACAGTCAATGCTTGCATAGCAACATGAGGATCCTTGTGGTTCACCCTTCTCATAATAGACCGAAGACAATCTTTAGGTCTAAAAATGAGAAATTTAATGATTAATAACCAGCACATCTAGCTTCCCCCCTTTAACTGTTATAGGCAACAGGCTACTATACAAAAGGGACACTATGGTAGTTATTTAATTTTTATTAATGACATGTTTGAAACACTGTACACTAATTAGTTCCTTTAAAATTTTTCAAAAAGAATTAACAAGCTTGTTTACTTAGCAATCATGCATTAGGCATCTCAGGCTAATGCTGGGTGAAAAACATTTGAAAATAAAATAGTAGGCCAAGACTCCCACTTCTAGTTGTTACAGAATAAATGCAACCAGATTTATACTCTTTCAATAAACAATAGAAAGTGAAGATACATTTAAAATATACACTGGATGCAGCTCAAGGCCTCCATAGTGATGGCAGCTCCCCTGGACCTGAGATGTGCCCACATGTCCCCAGAGGAGACCGTTGCCACCAGCAGCTCTTGCTCCCCGGGAACCATGTGCAACAGCAAGGCAGTGACCAAAACTACAGACAAGTTGCAAAAGATGCAAAAGAACTGGGAAGAGTGCACTGTTCAGGCCCTGGAGAGAGGTAGCACAGAAAAGGCCACCTGGGCCCACATCAAGCAGTCTTGCGTACAGTGGTACAGCAGTGAGGTTAAGATCTTTGTGATGAGGAGTGAGTTCAAATGAGAAGTCTGACAAAGTGCACAACCTCACCTGGCACTGCAACATGGGGAAACTTTGGCGGTTATATGACACATGACACCAAACACTTCATCTACTTCCACCTGGGCCAAATGGCCATTCTTCCGCTCAAGTCTGTTCACAAGCATGGGCTGTGCCATACCCAGGGAGGTGTCCAAAAACAAGCACTGCAGCTTAAATTCCACTCACCAGACAGAAATCTTCAGCTTGGAGCACCTCGATTTTAAACTTCTATTGTTTTTTCAGGGAATTCTCTGTTGTAATTATGCTTCCCCCACCCCCAGGGCTAGGAATTGAATTCAAGGCCTGTGTACACCAGGCAAGTGCTCCACACTGAGCAACACCTCGAGCCCACAAGTGTATTTATTTTCTATTCCATACTTCCCTTGCCCATGTGTTTTCACCCAATTCATTCCTTCAAAAATAAATCTGTTTGGAGGGGGTTAAAAATGGTGGAGTAAGGACCAGCAGGAAAATGTAGCCTTGTGAAACCTGGCATCAAGACAATTGGAAAGCAACAACTTAGGGAAGGAAAACAGAAATAGAGCTCTGGGAATCAAGAAAAAGTCAAAAGGAAAACTAGGAACTACAGAGAAACTAAAGACAACATAGAGAAAAGAACAAAGCAATCTGAAGCAATAACCCCGACTCCCACAAACACAAGGTGAGCCTGTAAAGGGCCAGAAGCTCCCAGGAGAAGCAAAGGCTCGGTGGACAGCACCAGCCTAAGAAAAGCCCATGGTATTACAAACTGCAAATATGCCATGGGGCTTTACTCTGAATGCGCAGGCTAGAATTGGAGAAGTAATTCACTGCAGCCTCCACCATACTTGGGACTGATATAATCAGAAGACATTTTGGAAAGCGGTTTATTAAGACTGAGCTATGCTGGGAATCAGAACACTAAACAACTTCATTTCAGGGTCTCTGGGGTCACCCTACCACACTGACTGGATGAGAGAGAGCCACAAGTCATGGAGAAGAGCCAGGCGATTCACAGAACCCCTAAGAAGTTTAAGCAGCGGTGTGCTGAAGTTATGAAAGACACACAAGACTGGTGAGTAAAAGACACAACTCTGTGGTGAGAAGCCAGGCTGGTGGTAGGTTTTTCTGAGGGGGCTGGGTCTACAAGTACTGACACGAAATCCAGCAGACTGCTTGGCCCTCCTCACTGCCTACTTGCAGCACACAGCTCAGTGGTCTGTTTGCTCTCCCCATCTGCCAGTGTAATCGGGTATATACCTTGGCTTGGACAGCTGCCACATCGCAGGGTGCATGGACAGAAGGGCCTCTGGGGCAACGGAGGCATCTTACGCGCCACGCGCCCACAGGCCATAAAGCCAGGTGGAGACAGCAGTGAGGTGGGGTGCACAGAAGAGCACAAACAGTAAGAGCAGCTGGAGTGAATAGAGCCGTGAGGTAGATGACATACCACTGACTCACAATACCCAGAAAAAGCAGGCCAGGACTCAGCATCCACACAGCAAAAAATGAGTGTGGAAACAAACTAGGCTCTTAGTTGTGACTCACTATCCCCCACAAATACCTGGTACATCCCAATACTACAGGTTCTGTAAGGAACCACTCACCCAAACACAGGGAGGAATTTTTTTGACTCATTTCTCTTTTTCTTTGTTTTGTTTTTGTTTTTATTTTTTTCCTATCTTTTGCTCTGTTTTTACTTTTTTCTTATTTTTCTTCTTTTCCTGTTATTTTTACCTAATTTTTAACTTTCTTTTATTCTTACCTAGATTTTTATCGCATTTTCTCTCATCATCATCCTTTTTTCTTGTTCAAATTTTACTTCTTTTATTTCCTCTGCCCCATCCCCTACATTTTTATTATCATTAAGCTTTAATTTTTAGGTATTTAGTTGATACTATGCTATTATTGCTGAATTCTTCAAAAAAAAAAAACAACAGTTCTGGGGATTTGATCCCAGGGAGTGCTGAGCTACATCCCCAGCCTTATCTTATGTTTTCAAGTTTGTGACAGGGTCTAGTGAGTTGCCCAGACTGGGCTCAAAACTTGCAATTCTCCTGTCTCAGCTTCTCCAGTAGCTGGGGTTACAGTCCTGTGACACTATGCCCCGCCCATTATAACTATTCTTAATAGGCTACTGTATAATCAAACATAGGCTAACCACGATCAAAGCCCCACACTTTCCTAACCCTTCACTGCTTCTGGGATCTGGAACATAGCAGGTAACATGGAAGTTATTATTACTTTTTTGAAGGGCCAAGAAAACTGGTAATCAAAAAACTACCTAACCATACACATAAGTATATAAGAGGGACCAAGGCACCACTTTAATTAGCTTTCAGAATCCCTCTTACCATAACCAGACTGATTAAGAAAAACAGGATTCTGCTACTCAGATGCTCTAAGTCGGTGAACCACTGGTTTTGATAATTACAGTTAGTTTTTATTTTGATCTTCTCAGGCACTTGTGCCTAAGACTACTCTGCCTAGCAAGAAAAACTTCACATAATATGTACCATGTTTCAGAGTAGTAGCTTCCACAGTGCCACAGTCTGCCCATTCAATTAGCTGCCTACTTTCTCCTCTTCATTCTCTTCTTTCAGCCCTTCTTCATCTTCATCATTATCCTTATGCCAGTGCCTGTTTTGCTCCTATGAATCTCTTCTTTGTCTCTGTCTTTCTTCTTTTGCTTTGCAGCTTCCTCCTTGCCTTTTTGTTCCCGCCTATTTGTTTCCAGAGCTTCTTTTAATGGGGTTTAATGAACTACTGGAACTCCATCTCTTCCATGGCCAAAAGCACACCACTGGCATTGAGTGTCATGCACTTACCTTTCATTGAAAGATTGTTGGTACAGGGTGTAGCTTACAGCACCAAGATGCTGGTGGTGGAGGAGATGGAGCTCCAGGTTTTCTTGCAGATGTTGACACCACCCAAGAGTACCTTCTTGATGATCCTAGTGATAATGACGCTGGGCAGTTATATGTCCTTAGCCCTCTCCACCACTGCTGCCACAAGGGCCCAAGCCTCTTCTGCCACAGGCCTCCTCTTCAGGCAGTTACCATATCTGGACCTATTGCTGAATTCTTTTCTATTGTTAATGGTAGTATAGTTATTGCTTTTCTTAAATAATTACTGTTTATCAATACTGGCTTGTATTTGTATCTCCATTATTATTATAGATCTCGTTCCTATTGTTAGGGATGGTATAGTTGTAGATAGTATCGATTCATACAGAATGTCAATAACCAGTTAGTCTTTGATTTTATTAATATTGTTGATTATTTTTCTATTGTTAATGGTGGCATAGCTATTGCTTTTAATTGGTTTTTACTGTATGCCAATATCCGAGTTGTCTTTCTATTGCTAATATTACTTCAGTTTGTCTCTCCTATCTAACTGGATTAAAGCCCTAGTATGGGGGATTAAAGCCCTAGAAGAAAGTTGGACACTAAGAAGATCCTCAAATATTACACTAAATAGTTTGAATAGGGGTATAAGTACCAAAACATAATCAAACCTAAGGACACATCATCACAGGTAGACAGAACCTAACTAAAGAGGTCTCCACAGTAGTGTCAGAGTTTTTCTACCCTAACTGATCTCAATCCATGGCGTGAAAACAATATATACATATGAGAAAGCAAGGCAACAAGATTTTTTCGCAAACCTAACTCCCCCCAAACCAATCTTACGAATGCTGAAGTAGAGGAAGCTATAGGCCAAGAACTCAAAAACCAAATGTTCAAAATGTTTGAAGAGATAAAAGAAGAAACACATAAGTAAATGCATAAGATGTTTAACAAGCTCAAAGAGGATTTAATTAAAAAGGTAAAGGATTCACCAGCAAAATGTTCAATGAGGTTAAAGAATGAGCAAACAATACACTAGTTGAGTTAAGCAAGACAATACATGAATGACCACTTCAGAAAAGAATTAAAAGGTATGAAAAGAAAGCAAGTAGAGATAGATAATGGAAGATTCAATGGCAAGCATGGGTAGCAGACTTGACCAATGTGAGGACAAAGTGTCAGAAATAGAAAACAAGGTGGATGCATGTATTTACTAAGTGTCACAAAAACATACTAATAAAAAAATTTGTGAAAGAAATAAATGTTTTAGAGACAAATAAGAAGTAAAATATACATTGAGGTAACTAACTGTTTGGGGACATTTAGGCTATGGTAGAACTGAGTAATAATTCAGATTTCAGTGCAAGGAAGGTGATCCCAAGAACACCACTATGATCTCAGTGAGTTAAGCAGAAAGAAATCAGAATTCAGGAGGCCTGTGGGATCTAGTATTTGCAAGATGGAATAGAAGGTAAAGGAAGAACTCAATATTGCTGCAAAGGGGTCTATTTACGTCTGTTGTGGAAAATACCATACATGAAAAACTACACGAGGCTGGACAGAAAGTGACTGACAGCTACGGTATACGTCAAAAGTTTCTTAAAGTTCACAAAGTTGTCATAGGTCATACTAGAATGGATAGTCCTTGAATATCCAGGGCATTTGGTGAGTGGAAAGTTAAAAAGAAGCTACACTATCCCTAAATTCATCCTGTGACAACTGAAAAATAAGCTACAGAATGATGTAACGATTTGAAAGAATAAAGTCCAATATTCCTTTTTTTCTTTTGTTTTTTTTTGTTTTTTTTTGTTGGCAGTTCTAAGGATGGAACCTAGGGACTTTGCACTGAGCTAAATCCTTAGTTCTTTCTCTTTTTCAAGACACTGTTTTGGTAAGTTGCCTAAGTTTAAAGTCCAACATGCTTTAACAGGTATGCAAAAAACTTGGTGTGTTCCAACAATAACGTGAATACCCAAAATTCAACAAAAATTTAGATATGATGTGAAGCAGAACACTGGGATATAATAACTAGGAGAAAATTCAGGCTGGACTAGCAGTTAAAGACTTCATATGAGCTATTGCCACATATGCTTATTGATGTACAAAAAAGTGAAACATCAAGAAAATGTTACATAAAAAGAAAACTCTAGAGATGAAAAATAGCAAAATTAAAAATTGGATAAAATTAATCAGATAAGTATGAAAGAGTCATAAATTTGAAAATATCCTGAAAGTATCTGAAGCACAGACAGAAAACAATGGCTAAAAAAAGTAAAAAAAGGGCCAACACTAAAATTATTTTTTTAATGGAAATAAAACAAAACCATATAAATTCAGTTGATATTTAAAAGACAAGTGGAAATAAAGAAAAAAGAAACAGAAGAAATACATACAAATTATCTTTTAAAATGGCAAATTAAGATATCAATCCATGTTAACAAACTACTACCAAGGATAAAGAGGAACATTACATATTAAAGAGTTAATTACCCCAAGAAAGCATCACAATTCTAAATGTGTATGTATATATGAAACAAAAGAATTTTAAATTTTACAAAGGAAACACTGATAGAGTTGAAAGGAAAAATGGACAAATTTATTGGAAATTTCAACGTAGCAATCTCAATAATCTCACGCAACTTGACCTTGCTGACGTGAAACCCCATCCATGACATAACAACATACATTTTTTTCAAGTGCATAGAAAAATTCACCAAAAGGGACCACATTCTGTGCTACAAAATCAAATGCTGACCAATTAAAAAGGACTAAAATCACACAAATTACTTTCTTTTACCACAACAGAATTAAACTACAAATTGATAACTAAAATGACAGAAGGAAAGTTCCAAATAGTGTACCAGAAATCACACAACACACACTTCATCAAAACTTATGTCAAGGGCCGGTGAGATGGCTCAGCGGCGTAAGCGCCTGCCCTGCAAGCGCAAGGGCCCGAGTTCGACTCCCGGATCCCACATACGGAAAAGGGGCCGGTGATATCGCTCAGCGGCACGAGTGCCTGTTGGCACGCGAGGTCCTGAGGTCGACCCCCCGGTACCCACAAAAAAAAAAAAAAAAAAAAAAACATGTCAAATGAAATCACAAAACCATAATTTCACCTGAGGGCATAAAAATGAAATCACATTGTTAGGTACTTTGTACAATTGTACAAGAATGTTTCTATTAGCTTAATGTTAGGTGAAATAAGACACACAAGCTCAAATATCACATGGTTTCTCTTATATGAGAAACGCAAAATATACATAAATATACAAATAAAGAACAAAATAGAGATAAATAGTAAATAGAGAGAAATTCAAATATTTCCCCAAATTATATACTTTATTATTTCAAAAATATTTTAATATAGATGCCTATTTGTTTCATTTGTGGTACTAGTTTATCTTAGATTATTGAAAGTTTTGTGTTAATTTCAGTTTATTTTTATAAGAATCTTCTTGGTTTATGTCTTGTACTCTTGAGTAATGACTCTGAAGTTAACGATACACAATGTATTAACTATTGTTATTCTCTTATTATATTGTTAGGAAATTTTATTTTTTCATAAAATAAAGAGTAAAAAACTACAAATGACCCAAAATGTCCATCAAGAGATGAATGGATAAACAAATTATAACACAGTCATACAATATAATTCTTAGCAATAAACAGAACTGATATACATAAAAACATGAATTCATCTCAGAAACATATTCAGTTCTAGATATAATGTACAATTTCATTTTATGAAATTCTATAAAAAGGAAAATTTAATCTATAATGACAGAACACTTGTGAGTAGTTGCCTGGAGTGCAAAGAACTAAGTTAAATGCTCTCTCTCTTGATTGTGGTGGTACTCATATAAGTATATACATTTGTCAAAACTCAAACTGTCAAACTGTACACTTTAGAAGGGGTCCATTTTATTGTAGAAAAATTATACATTGTACAGATTTTTTTAAAGTGGCATGTATCAAAGGCACTGTTCATGTTAACAGTAACAGTAATGTGAAGTAACTATAGTCTGTAAAACATTTATGTGTTTATGTACTCAAAAATTCATATAAGCAAGGAACTCATTCAATGTTCAAAATATTCACCACAAACTGAGTCGCAAAATTGAGTTTCTTACCCATGTACCAGTTAGCAGGTAGTATCTGGCAGAAAAAAGATTTAAGCCTATCACTCTAAACACTGTGTTCTGACATACATTTATCTTCTAATGAATTAATAAGGGGGACCTTTTATGTAAGTCAAAAGGAGATAGCTTCAAAATATTAACTGATCAGTTTGTTTTTTTTTTTTAATGTGGGTACTGGGAGTCGACCTCAGGACCTCGCGCTTGCCAGCAAGCGCTTGTGCCACTGAGCGATATCACCAGCCCTTTTTTTCCTTTATGTGGGTTCTGAGAGTCAAACTCAGGACCTCGCACTTGCCAGCAGGTGCCTGTGCTGCTGAGTGATATCACCGGCCCTTTTTTCCTTTATGTGGGTTCCAGGAGTCGAACTCAGGACCGCACACTTGCCGGGCAGGCACTTATGCCGCTGAGCTGTCTCACCAGCCCTTAACTCATCAGTTTGAAATCTATTTTACTGTGATAACCAAAACATTATCAACATCTATATAAATATGTGACCCCAAAATAGCGCCATACATGCACATTCTTCTCAAGTAAATATGGAGCATTATACAGGATAAACAATATATAGGCCACCAAACAAGTCTCTATAGATTTAAAGGACAGAAATTATAGGAAGCATGTTCTCTAACTACAAAAGAATGAAATTAGAATTCAGTGACATGGAAATTTGTGTAAATGCGTAAAAAATTAAACAGTATACCCCTACACAGCCAATGGGTTAAAGAAAAAATCACAGGGCAAATTAGAAAGCACTTTGAGATGAAAAGGGAAACAAAACAAACTTATGGGATTTGCTAAAAGCAGTGCTTAAATGGAAATTTACATCTGTAAGTACCTAATGGTACAAAAAAGAAGGTCTCGGTACAACTTCAAACCCATGAGGATGGTTATTACTAAAAATACAGGGAATGGTAAGTGTAGATGAGAATGAGAGAAACTGGAACATTTGTTCATTGTTGATTTGTCAATGCAAAATGGTACAGGCATGTAAAACAGTACGTTAATGGATACATGATACGGGGTCTTGAATGAAAAACAGAATTACCAAGTAGATTAGTCTGTTGTTTTTTTTTTTTTTTTTTTTTTTTTGCTATGACCAAATACCTGACACATACAACTTAAATGGGAAGTGTTTATTTTGGGCTCACAATTTCATAGGTTTCAGTCCATGGTAAGCTGGCTCCAAGGCACAAAAATCATGGCAGAAGGGCATCGCCAATGAAAGCTGCTAACCTCGCCGCCTGGAAGGAAAGTAAGCAAGGAAGAGCCAGAGAGGAAGAGGCCAGGGACCAGATACAGTGCTTAAGGTCACACCCCCATGACACATACAGACATGTGTTTTACTAATCTCTTAGGTGTCTCTTCTGGGCATATACTCCAAAGAACTCAAGCAGGGTCTTGAAGAGTTATTGTGCAAATATTTTCATAACCACATTATTTACAATAGCCAAAATATGGTAACTGCCCAAGTGTACATGTACTGACAAATAAATGGATAAGCAAAATGTGCCACATACATATAGTTTGCCTTAAAAAATAAAGAAATTCTAGTGCTCACTTCAGCAGCACATATACTAAAAAAATAAGGAAGTTCTAGCACATATTACAACATGGATGAACCCTGAAGAAATTATGCTAAGTGAATTAAGCCAGTCATAAAAGACAAATACTGTACAGTGTCACTTTTATAGGTTTTTACAACAGTCAAAATCACAATAGAGTGTTAGTTGCCAAGGTTTATGGGCAAGAGGGAATAGAGAGTTACTCTTTAATGTGTATATAATTTCAATTTTACAAGATGAAAAGCGCTCTGGAGATGAATGATAATAGCTATACAATATTAATAGCACTGAACTATATGCTGAATAATCAATATGATGGTAAATTTTATGCTATGTGTATTTTACTGCAATCAAAAGTAATTGAAAAAAAAATTTAAATCAATAACCTAAACTTTTACTTTAAAAAACTAGGAAAAGAACAGCAAACTAAACCCAAAGTGAACAAAGAAAAAAAAATAATGAAGATTAAAGAAGAGATAAGGGGCCGGTGAGATAGTTCAGCGGCATAAGCGCCTGCCTGGCAAGCGCAAGGTCCTGAGTTCGACTCCTGGTACCCACATACGAAAAAAGGGCCGGTGATATTACTCAGCAGTACGGGCGCCTGCTGGCCCGCAAGGTCCTGAGTTCGACCCCCAGTACCCACACAAAAATAAATAAATAAATAAATAAATGAGATAAATGAAAATGACAACAGAAAAACAACAGAGAAAAATCAATGAAATCAAAAGTTTTTTTAAGAAAGATCAACCAAATTGACAAATCTTTAAACTAGATTGACCAGAAAAGACTCAAATTATTAAAATTTAAAAAGAGGGAACATGACTTCCAATCTTGCTGAAATAAAAAGAATTTTTAAAAACCTCAAACAATTGAATGCCAACATATTAACTAACAGACAAAACAGACAAATTCCTACAAAGATGCTACTGTTAGATAAAGGATTCAAGATTTGTGTTGGATAAAGGATTGACATCTTTTACTTCATAAAAGTTTTGAAAAGTAGTATTTCAAATATGCCCCATTTCTCCATCTCATTTGTCAAGTATTTTAGTATTATAAAATCATAGGCTAAGCTATGGATCTTTTATTTCATAAAAGTTTTGAAAAGTAGTATTTCAAATATGCCCCATTTCTCCATCTCATTTGTCAAGTATTTTAGTATTATAAAATCATAGGCTAAGCTATGGCAAAATAGTTTTATTTTATATTACTGAGGAAAGTATTACCATTGAAAAGATAGTAAACCTAAATTATAATTCCTGCACATTACAAAATCCATCAGTGATCTTTTTAGATCAATTTTTCAAAATGAAAATGGCATCTTTTCATTATTTCCCTTGGGGGCCTCACAAAATAAGAACAGGACCTTTTCTTGAAAGTATTGCAAATAGAAGAAAAAACAGTTTCAAAAGGTTAATAGTAACAATAATATAAAGCAGTTAATGGATATGTTTGAATGGATAACCTCTAATCACCTATTAAATAGGACTGAAAAAGTACAAAGATACTAGCAAAATAACTTTTAATAGGGGCATTAGTTGGCATTAAAGGCAGAAAATTCTCTGTAGTGTTATACTACCTGGAATGTTACATTCCTGTCCCTGCTTAATCAATATCAGTAGTAATTTTATCTCATGTAAGAGCTAAACCATACTTAATGGAGCAATACCACCTGGGCTGAGAACCACTGCTAAACAACAGAAACATGGTTGATACAACAGGAAAAAGATTTGGAGATTGATAGAGCTCATCTATTAAAAACAAAACAAAACAAAAAAAACACAGGGGGGAGAGGTGCTTCTAATACTTCCTTATCAGAACATTAATAAAATATTTCTAGAACCGTGCCAGGGACTTTAGAGATACTCAACAATTTCAGTTCTACAAAACAAACATGTCTTATTCTTTATTATTACTTTTCCATCTATAGCTTTCAAAGTTATGTAAGAATGACTTAAACTTTACGTTTTCATCTTGCGTGCTACAAAAACATTTTTCTGTGGCCTATCATTCAAGGGCACACATATGTCTATATTGGGGGCATTACATATATGCATAACTTCTATAACTCTTAGTATGCCAGTACTTAGCAGGCACAAAGTAGCTAAAAGAAACGAGAACTCACATCTTTGTTGAAAGAAAAAAATACATTTAGAAATTAACAGACATAAAAAAAAAAAAACCCTTCTTAAATACTGAATAGAGTATAATTTAGTGGCTGTCATTGAAAGTATAAAGGCATTACAGGTTTTATGATAACTCTAATGTCCTCTCTGCTGCCAGGAGAACCCAGGTGAACGAGGAGGAGGAGAGTGGCCCCTCCCATCGCCTCTCCCCCCGCGACCCAGGTGAACCACTGGGGAAGGCCCAGAGACCAGAGGGAACGCCAGTGACATAGTAGGGTCCCAACTAGGGCGCACAGGATGGACAGGCGGGACTAGCGCCATGAAAAGTCCGAAGCAACAATAACAATACGAGAACCCAGGACTCGGTCACTGGTCCTTTTCTCTCAAATATTTTTTCTTTTGTTCATTCGTTTGTTTTTCTCTATCTTTTCTAAACGGCTGGGGAGAACTCCAGCCACAGAAAACTAATTCCATCCCCCAAACCCAAAGACCAAATTCAGATAATCCCTCGAATACTCCTTCATACTTTCTTTTCTATCCCCTTCTCTAGTTTCCCAAACCTTGCGCGATCACCCTTTGTCCTCCAGCCTTGCGTCTACTTCCTTTCCAGTTATCTTTGTTTTATACACTATCCTCCCTAAATTTCCCCACCACAGGGTAAAACCACTCTACCAAGGGGAAACACTTCTCATACAAACTCCTAATTTGTGATCGGTTCTCTTGTATAACAATAGACTCTGCTCCTATAGTCTAAAATACAAAATCACTGGCAAGGGGGAATGGAGAAAAGAAGGAAGGGAAAAGAAAAGAAAAAAAAAATATATATATAGATATATATAAATAAAAGATAGTTAAGATAGATATACTACTAATTTCTCTTAGTTCATTGAAAAGAAAGGTTTGTACTAATATTGTTTGCACAACTGAATGTTGATATCTTGTACTCTGAGTAACTAATTTAAAGATAACAATATGCAATGTATTCACCATCGTTACTGTCCTATTATCTTGTTCTGAAATTTTGTTCTTTTTCTCTTTAAAATAAAAATTAAAAAAAATAAAGTACAAAATCAAGTTACTACAGTTTGTCAGTTTCTAAATTGTGGTTGATGTTATTGTTATTGCTAATTTTACTACTTAGGCTAGGATGTCGTATCTGTTGCAATTAGTTGATCTCCCTTCTGTAACACTACTGGGAAGCTCTGGGGTAATAACCTCACCACAGCCCTACACCAAAGGACTGGGGACTAAGCCAAACAGATACCAACATCTCATCCTTAATTAATTGGGAAGGTAGGATCTTGGGACAGACACAAACCAAGAACCTCCTACACACAGAAGACATCCCTGAAGAACAGATTTTTCCTAGAGAGGCCTTGATGCTAGTGATATAGCTCACAAGAATCATCACAGAAAACAGAGTAAAATTTTTGAAATAGAAAATGACAAGATGAACAAGACCTCCAGCCCACCCAGAACAAGTCCAGGAGACACTGCCATAGAAGAAATTGGAAGACACACACCCGAAATTTCTGAAATGATAGCAACTGAAGTAAAGAAATAAATTCATGAGACTATAGAGGAAATCAGATCAGAAATAATCTCTCAGGTAAAAAAAGAAATGTCAACATATATAAAGGAATTGTTTAGCAAATCTAGAATAGAGATAGGTAAAACAGATTGATGACAGGAAGAGGATGGAAACAGTGAATGATCAATATAGGAAAGAAATAGAAAGCATGAAACAGATTCAAACAGATAACCAGGAGAACTCTAATGTAAAATATGAAAGAATTCAGAACTAAAATGAGTAATACTGTAATAATTCTTACTTAAGAACATATTCAAAATGTCAATTTGACTTGTAACACATTACATAAAATGCAATCTACTTAACACATGGGGAGGGGAGTGAAGCAGAGTATAAATATCAAATTATCCTTAATTTTGAGCTTACAAAGCATGGATTTATTATGGGATATGTAATGGAACATGAATATAGGAAAATGTATACAATGATCCTTGACTGTTTTACAAGTTCATGAAGTCCCAAAAAACTTCATTAGAGAAGGAGGTAAATTAAAACATCACCTTACTAAAACTAAATATTATAGATTAATGGAAGGATAACTGTCACCACATAAATTCAGTACAATGCTATTTTGAGTTTCCCAGGCAATATAACACAATGTTTTCTAATATTCAGTCAAACAAAATAAAATGTACTATGAGTGGAACAGAGAGGAATTACTAAATACTGGAAGACTGGGATATCTTGATTGGTGATTTTAACAGGTCAATGTTCTAAGAACACAGCACGGTGAAGTGGGAAAACAAACAAACAAAAAAAAAACAGAACTGGAAGTATAGAAACCTGACTTCTAATTTCACCTCTACTTTCTACTTTTGGATAAGTTCTATTACATCCTCAGGACTTTAGTTTGTTCATCTATAAAATAATCTCTACAGCCACTAGGACTCTATAGTTCTTATTCCACAAAACATAGGATGTTTTAAAACTTAGTAAAATAAAAAATAAATCATTTCCTAAGCAAGTAAAAACAGAAAACTCAGATATATTCAGATCCCACTCCCTACTGCCTAGTCAAGGAGTTGGCTTCCTCCTACTCCTATTCTCTCCAAAATCATCATCTCAATTTCCCCCTTGCAATGGAGCATTCTCTTCTAGATATGTGGATGTTATAATACAATCTACCTCTAAAAGAAGAAAATTCCCATGGAACAACCAGTGAAAGAAAAAGCCCACTTAAAGAGCAGTGAAAAAGACAAAATATGTCATAAGAAGTATTACAATACCCATACAAGATTTATAAGAAAACTTTAAAATACTACTAATGGATACAAAAAGATATGCTATGTCCCCAGATAGGAAAACTTGATATCAAAAGACATAAATTTGTTAATTTCAAACAGAGTCAATTTAAGAAGAAAAGTTTTGTTTTTAAACTATTCAAGTCAATTATAAGATTTATCTAAGGACAGTGGGGAGGGCAAAAATATCTAAAAAAAAAAAAACTCCAGAAAAAATAAATGAGGGAGACTAATTCTACCAAATATTAAAAGTATGATAAAGCTTTAATAAAGTCGTAAGGTAACAGCATATAAAGAGATACATATCAAGAGACAAAAGAGAAAACTCAAAAATAGATCTAGGGGGCTGGTGAGATAGCTCAGTGGCATAAGCACCTGCCTGGCAAGTGCGAGGTCCTGAGTTCGACCCCCGGTACCCACAAAAAAAAAAAAAAAAAGATATAAATACATACAGGAATATAATATGTAAAGGTACTATTTCAAATTAAAAGGAGAAAAAGACAGGGCTCTTTAGTCAATGGTGTTGTGATATTTGGGTTGCCAAACAGTAAAGAATAGTGAGAATCATACCTCATACTGTCCAATAGGATACATTCCAAACAGATCACAGGCTTCAATGTAAAAAACAAAACCACACAGCAACTTTGGAGAGAGTTCTGTGGTTTCTTACAAAGTTAAATGTACGCTTAACATGAGAACCAGTAATCATATTCTTTGGTATTTACCTAGTTGAACTGAAAATTTAAGTCACCAAAAAACAAAAACAAAAAAAAAACCGTGTATGAATGTTTACA
Source organism: Erethizon dorsatum (assembly GCA_028451465.1). Classification (NCBI taxonomy): domain Eukaryota; kingdom Metazoa; phylum Chordata; class Mammalia; order Rodentia; family Erethizontidae; genus Erethizon; species Erethizon dorsatum. The sequence goes on along the minus strand of CM051831.1, from coordinate 42,999,528 downwards.
GCAGATTTATTTACAATTATAAAAAACTAAAGCAACCTAAGTGCCCTGCAGATGAATAAACTGCAGTAAATACATCAACTGCCATGGAATATTATTCAGGAATAAAAAATAAGCTGTTAAGCCACAAAAAGGCAGAAAGAGCCTTACTGCTAAGTGAAAGAACCAGTCTGAAAAGGCTATAGAGCGTATCGTCCCAGTACAATATAGCCAAATGTGCACATTTAGGGCAACTCATTTCTGCTCTAGTGACTCTGTATTTTCCAATTTTTTTTTTTTTTTTCCCTTTATGTGGGTACCAGGAGTCAACCTCAGGACTTCGCGCTTGCCAGCAAGCGCTTATGCCGCTGAGCGATATCACCGGTCCTTTTTTTCCTTTATGTGGGTTCTGGGAATCGAACTCAGGACCTCGCGCTTGCCAGGCAGGTGCTTATGCCACTGAGCTATCTCACCAGCCCTGTATTTTTCAAATTTTTAAGAGGGACTAAGTTTTTTCCCTACCTTGCAACATTCGCATACATGCCATAGTTTCTTCCTCAGATGCACTACTTTCTGCTCTGGGCCTCTTCTCAACTTTACAATTGGCGTAACATTATTCACTCACTCCAATCCCTTCAGCAGAGCCCTGAGTAGGTCTCTCCTTTGTTCTCCATTAGAGGACTCTGCTCACCATCTTCTCAACCCCTTCCCTGTTTATTCCTATCTTCTATCAGTAGGCTATCAGTACTGTTGATAGCAAAAGCCATGCCCCCTTGATTCACCACTATGTACACAAAGCAGACAACCAGTCTCCACAATTTATGAATGCAGGATGAAACTAGCTAAGAACTTCTGTTGTGTTAAGGAGAATGCTAAATATGCATCTGATTTCTCCTTTGTAAACTGAGAAAACCTATAGTACTCAAGGGCAGCTGTGATTAGGTAAAATGTGTACAGAGTACCTGGCAAACCAAATAATAAGCAGTCAATAAATGTTAGCTAGTATTCTCAAGAGCTCATCAAAGACTTGGAAGTTAAGGCCTATAAATTAGCAAGAAGGGAGAAAGGGAAAGTGGAAGGAGGGAGGAAGGAGAATTATCATCTATCTATTGGAAGAAGTCTGTTTCTCTAGATTATTTTTCCCTTACAAATTCAGAAAACTGCTGTATTAATTTCCAGTTGAAGGTCAGAAATAGCGATAATGCAGTCCCGGACAATACAATATAGAGCCAAAATAAACACTTTTAACAAACTCCTTCCTGAAAACTTACTTTTGTATTGTTCACAAAATATCACTAATAACTATCATTTTATCCTTCTCCTTCTGTTTGAATAAATCAAAGATTTACTACCTAAATATATCTATTAGCCAAGAAAAGAATTACATGTTTTCCACATCAGTCAACTATATCTTTGATTACAGCTAAATAAAAATTGTGAACATATAAAATAAAGCACAAAGCAATCAATTATACAAATAATTTCAATTTATTATTGTAGAGAGTCTATCTATCTTTACATATATAAAACATGAACCAACCAAAACTAACAGAGAAAAGTCCTTTATTATGTGAAGACATGCTAAAGAAAACTGTTACTATCATTCTGAAAGTTCTCTCGATTTCCAGACAAACAGAGACTGTTCAAGCGCATCATATGACCTAGCTGGCATTCTTCACCACTTACTCATGCATTGGAACTGCATGCTAAAAATCATGTGAATATCTTGAGAAGTCTGAGAAATTTTTCAGAATGCTTTTTAAAAGTTTTAAGTTCAGCATAATAAAGTATTTCCAGCTTTTAAACAAAACAAACTACATGAAGCAAAGGACTACATCTACTCAGTTTCCTGAGACTGATATCATTACTAAAAATTATTAAACAATTTCTTCAGTAATTATTGAGTGAAATATTCCATTTGACACTAAAACTCATGGCAAATTAGAAAATGATTTCTAAATTTCTCCACTAACAGACTTTGAAAGAAATTATTTCTAAGATTAACAGAATAAATTAAGGAAATAATAAATGCAGAATAGTATATACAGTATACTTATTATATATGAATGGGGGTAATATATTTACGTTTGTGTAAAGAAACAATGGAAAGACACAAAAGAAGCAAAACTGCTTCCATATAGGAAGTAGGGGTGAGAAATGGAGACATAAGTTAGGACTTGTCAACTTTCATCTTTCTAAACTGTTTTAATCTTTGAGCCATGTGAGTATTCACCTATTTTTTTTAAAGTACATACTTTCTGTTAGCACATACATTTTTAAAATCAAACATAAACATATACATGCATATGTGTGTTTGCAAGCTTTAAAGAATAAAAAAGTTCACTTAAGAGATTTACTGACAATTTTTCACAACATCACTGGGAGCAATACATCTAAGTTACAGAAATGACTAAATGAAATTTGTGACTAAATGAAATTTCACAGTCATGTTTCCTTCTTCCCTTCTTAAAACCTTAAGATATTTTCCAAACTGTCACAAATCTAAGACAGATGGCCTGAAAAGAGGAAAGAGATAATAAATTATTTCATCTTACTTATGTTTTAAATAATTCTACACTTTACAAATCACTTTGATTAGGATATACAAAATTACTGAAAGAAAATGCGTTTCCTAACATCCTTCTACCAGCCCTGACTCTTTCTTAAATACATCTATTTATTCTCTAAAGTTTCAGGCTAACAGCAAATGGGAGCGGTAAATTTAGAGTGTTGCCTAATACAAAATTACCTTAGAAGACAGATTCCAATCCACAATTTCTTCCTTCTTCAAACTACCCTATCTAAGTTTGTCAGGAGGACTGATGCCCCCTCTCGCCCCAATCCTGTGTCTCAGTCTTCTCTAAATAACATCAGGCATCTAGAAGATCTTACTCCCAACTGAAAATTCTGTTCAGTGTTCTTACACTACCATCAGCAACCCATATCTAAACATATCTATCTAGGTTCCTAAATAACAAACCTGCTCTCCATAAGCTGTCTATATATACTAGTTATAAGATGATTTGAAAGATCAAAAACAAATTACACATGGTGACAGGGGCTGGCTGGAGGGGGGAAATGAGTTATTTTTTAGTGGTTACAGCATTTCAATTTCAGATGATAAAAAAGTAGGGAGGTGGATAGTGGCGATACCTGCACAGCAGTGTGAATATACTAAATGCTACTGAATCATTACAGAATGGTTAAAGGGGAAGTTTCATTTTATATATACAATATCACAATAAAAATAAATTAAATGACATATTAAAAATGCCACCATAAGCAGTTCATTGCTCACCTGAAAAGAACCGTAATAATTTTGTACTATTTAGCTGATCTGGGAATATATGTTTATCTACTAGCTATTTAGGCACAGTAATTTCAGGGACACATAAAGATATTTTAAATTAAAATAAGAAAAAAATGTACTTTTATGTCAAAGAAAATGTTTCAGTATTTAATATAAATAATATTTTGCTTTCTAACAATGCAATCATAATTTTTTTTTAATGGAGAAAGGAGCCCAGGAAAGTAAAAATGGCTAGAGGGCAGGAAAATCATGAAGGCGGCGCTTACACATGCCATGTGCATGCCATGTGTTTAACAAAAACACCAGAAACAAAACAAAATGGGTATGTAAGTAAAACAGTACTCAAAAAAAAAAAAAAAAAAAAAAATACATACATGAGCAACTATTTGGAATATTATGCTTTTTAAAACCTCAATAATATTAAAATGGTACCTCTATTATTTAATACGTTTCAAACAACTCACTAACAAGAGCTATAAATTGATATCCATTTACATAAACAAATAAATACTTGGAAATTAGTGGGGGATTAAAGAAACTAGAGACCACTAACAAAGGAGGAAAGCATGAAGTGTGGGAAAAAGAAGGAAGGAGGACTGTAAAAAGGAGAAGAGAAAAAATATTCATCAAAAATACACAGAGAACCACACATTATTATTGTTTAGATTACGAAATTTAAAAATATTTCCTAAGTAATTCAAAGATGTAGTATAATCTTAATTAAAAGCCCTAAGTGAGAACTCGAATGTTAGAAAGTACCCTGAGAAAAAGCATATGGACTAAAAATAAATTTGAAAAACTAAAAAATGAACATGTCTCTAACTCTATTGATACAGGATAAAAACAAAACACACACAACAAAAAATATTTTTTAAAGCTATAAATCAGTTAATTTCAAATGTGAGGAAATACAAAATAAGAAAATGAATATCTAATGAAGACTTCTGCTATAATAAGGTTAATAAGCAGAAAAAACGAACTGACCTCCACCCCTTCATTATACACTATACAGCATCTCAGATAGGTTACAAATTTATTTTTTAAACTTGAGAACTATGGAATATTTCTAGTAATGAAAGGGAGTTTGTCTTTTGATTTCAAGCAACTCATCAAGTTACTATAAAAGTGTCTATAAAATAACGCCAAAGTAAAGATAAAATGAGAACTAACGGAGTGAGAGGAGGACTCTGCGATTAGAATGCTAGATAAAGTTTTGTATCAAAACTATACAGAAAACAGATCCTGGCTGACATCCAGCCCTCAACAGAAAAACCATCACAAAATAAGACTTAAATCAAAAGTGTCCAGAGTCCAATTGAATGCTAATGTCTGGTGTCCTGAATAACTAACTTAAAGATAGTAATACGTAATGTATTAACCATTGTTACCCTCCTATTATGTTTGTTTGAAAATTTGTTCTTCTTTTGATTTGTTTTGTTTTTTCTTCTCTTTAAAATAAAAAAAAAAAAAAAAAAAAAAAAGTGTCCAGAGTTGCATCCATTTAAATATGTGCCAAGTACTGCTACAAATACCTTACCTATTAACTATCTCACAGTCACAGCAATCCCCCTCTGAAAAAGATACTATTTTATGTGGTAAACTAGAAGAGCAAGCCCCAGAAAGGCAAGTTGCTTACCACTGTGACATGGCTCAGTGGTTACAGCCAGAATTTGAACCTAGTCTCATTTCAGAGTCCACAGTCTCAACCACTAGGTTACTTGTTTCCTTCCTCTATGCCAAAAAATTTGGTGAACTGCTCACTCTACAAATCTAAGTTTACTACATATAAATTGCTAAAATATAGGCCAATGCACAATTAGGGAATATGTATGTGTGCTGGGGATTGAACCCAATGCCTCATACATGTTAAGCATGCACTCTACCACTGAGCTACAGCCAAGGCCCTAAGAATATCTTTCATAGAGTGTTTTGAGGGTTCAGAGAAACTTGATATTAAAGGGGATAAGCAGAGGCTCCATGAGAGAAATGACACCTAAATTGGTTCCAAAAAAATGTAAGTCACAGAGATAAGAAATGACAGAGGAAAATATCCACACAGAAGGAAGGAAAAAAAAAAAACCCAAAGTGCCATGCATAGTGGCCCACACATGTAATCCCAGCACGCTCAGACTCTGAGGCAGAAGAATTGCAAACTCGAGCCCAGCCCAGGCAACTTAGAGACTTAGTGAGACCCTGTCTCAAAACTAAAAAAAGGACTACGTAAAGGTTCTAGGTTCAATTCCCAGTACTTGGGGGGGGGGGAGGCATTAAGGTAGAGAAGCACCGGCAACTCAAGTAACTGAGTTGAAATGAATGGGAAATAGGGAGAAGTAAATGGAAAATAAATGACCCAGAGGACTAAGAAATTGAGACGGAACTCACTGTGGAAGTTAGGACAGTAACGTGAACATAACTGTTACACGGCAACTGAATACAAGAATTAGATATAAAAGAGATGAAAATGGAAAGAAATGCCAGAATGCTCATCTACAACTCCAGGCAAAGTAAGGAATGTCTCAAGTAAAGTGAGCCAAGTGAAAATGGAGAAAGAGGAATGGATACATAGCACATAGTAGTTATTCAAATTCTAATTAAACTAATGAACTGGACCAGAAAGAACAAGACTTAATACACTGAAATGCAAAAACAACAAAGGGACTAGTGGGGCCACATCTGAGACAGTCTTTGGGAACTATGTAGGGAAGTGCACTAGGGATCCTAAAAGCTAGAGTGAAGGGGCAGACGGCCTGAAGAGAAGACAAGGTGCTCCTGCCGATGGCACAGGCTGAAGAATTAAGGAAACTCTGTAGTTAACATTTTGAGAAGGATTGTGAAGAGTGAAAGAATTTAGTAACAAAATAAATATGGAGGTGACTCCAAGGTTTTAAGTACAATGAAAAAATCATCTCATCATTAACAGCAACAGGGAACAAAGAAGGGAAAGTAGGTTTAAAGCAAAAAGAGATAAGATTCAGGTTTCTGTATGAGATTAAGGACTATATATTATGAAATCTAAAAATGATGCTGTGTCCACAGGACCAGTCCTTGGGTAAGAAGAATCAGAACTGAAAATCAGATTTCTCCCATATAAAGACACTTGAAAGTTTTAAGATATCAAAAGAAAAAGTATTAGGAAAAATGGACTAAGGAAAGTTTAAGAAACATCAATATCTATGAGAAAAGGAACAGTCAAGAAGGTACTGTGAGATGGTTAAGATTACCACTCAGAAGTATCAAGTGCAATGCAACAATGCTTCCTAGTCCTTTTCATATGAAAGTACACCAATGAGACAATACTATTTGTGGCACAGTATGGTAAATAAGACCACTGATGGCTGAATGTTAGTAGCCCAGGAGTACAGGAAATCACATGCATACCTGGTAATTCACTTCTGTGCTATATGGAAAGCTCTGTAATACATGCCAGAAGTTTAAGATTATATTTCCCTAATTTGTGTCTTTTAATAGTCAATAATCAAGTTGGGTAGAATACTGCAGAAGTGACAAAGAAAAAACTCAGACATAACCACAAAACTTGGTAAGTGAGGAAACAATAATGACTAAAATCTAGTGAAATAAGATAGATTTCACAGAAGAAAAATAATAAAAGACAGTGATTAATAAAGTACCAACTTTTACCAATCATGTCATGCTGATTACAAGCGGTAACCTAAATGGATGATTCTTCAAAGCATACTTGTAAAAACATTCCCCTTTTAAACTAAATTGTAAACGTAATACGCTTTACCTCCTAATTCTTTTTCTTCATCCTTTGAAACTTAGAACACTTACCCAGTGCGGGACTGGCCGACCTTATCACAAATATCCAGGATGAGGCCCCAGTCCTCAGCAGTGTTCATCTCACTGGTTGCTTTCTCTGCAGATTGCAAGAGGAATTATAGAAATGTTATTTTTCAGATCTTTAAAGTATATGTAAACACATTCAAATCACCAAGGTATAGTTTCATCAAGCTTTAATAAAAACCCAAATAGCTGCCAGTACTCCAGTCAATAAGACCTTCATATCCATCTTTAACCCTGGGAGCATAACACATTTTTTTGTCATAAAGGGGCATACTTGTGTCTGAAACCCGTATTTATTCTTTAGAATATTTCTATTGATGAACTATTAATTTTAATTTTATGAGTTTTATTATATTAAACAATGAGAGCTAAACAGGGGGAAAAAATCACAAAAATGAAGTATTACATTTTTTATATTTATCGTTTATTAAAAAAGCATCAAAAATTTCAACATCAACTGGTTTTTGGAGTATGAAGTCTAAAAAACTATAACAACAATAAATTCCTATATGAACTACAATGAAAATACCAATAGCACTCTACAAAAAAAAATCTTTACTTCAATTATCACAGCTAAATAAGAAAATAAGATGTCAACAAAATAAAATACCAAATGTGTAATAAGTGCTTAGAATAGACAGCAACATTTTCACATCAGCTGTTTACTTGCTTACAAAACCTAACAGATAACTTCAGAAATAAAAACCTATGTGAACTACAATGAAAATACCAATAGAACTCCACAACAAAAAAAATGTTTGCTTCAACTGACACACCCAGGGTACTCTTCACACATGAAAACTGCATGTTCCATACACAAGCATCACTTACACTGACAGCAGGTATGTTTTGTTTTCCTGTCCTTTCTTGTAGGGCACAGCTGACACCTTTTTGGTTTTCCTGTTGTCATAGTAGGTCTTTGGAATGCTATGCCTGCCTGTTCACCTGTCAGCTCACTAGTTTATGCCACAATTTTTTTCATAGTTCCCTGGATAGAAACATTTTGTTTTTCCTCTACTGTAAAAGATCTCTTATGAGTTCCAGTCCCAATCCTACAAGAAAATTTCTCTGTGGTATTTTGCACTTGTGACTGTCTCTGAAAACTATCAAAATATTTATACCACACATGCTTAGTATAGAGCAAAACACAACCATTGGCCAAGGCTTTGTGTTTCCAGTGATGTCATAGTTGCTGCATAACTCATCAACAACATCTACTCTACCTTTGGTTTTGTTGTAGAAAGTTTCCATCGCAGGCTTCCGTTTTGAGGTTTCCCTATCAACTTTTCCATCACAGTGCAATGTTGACATCAGCAGTACCAGTTTGTTTTTCTTTGCCATATACGAGGCTGAAGTAAATCTTTCTGAAATCCAAAGATTGTACTATACAATTCTCTGTTTTGAAATTGCAACATTTCATTTGGGTTTCTGCTTTGTTCCTGCGCTGGTCAATTTTTGCTCTGTTAGCAAATGTAACATCAATTGGAAACTGGTAAACCAACTGTCTAATGTCACATTCCAATTAGTTTGGGAAATGGAAGCAACAAGTCTGTTCACAACATCGTTCAGGTTATTACTATCTGAATAAGGACCTGATGGCTGAGTTCCAGGATAAATTTCTAAATTGAAAGCATAATAATTCTTCACATCTACAAGCGCATAAATTTTTATGCCATATTTTGACGCACTGCTCTCTCGTAAGTCTTTTACATTCCTTCAATTACCATGAGAAATCCCTGCTAAGTATAGTAGACCTATGAATGCCTTCAGTTCAGCTAGTGAGGTGTCATAATACATACATTTTTGAATATGGCTACTGGTGCATATACAAAACTTTTTATTTGTATCTCAGCCTTTGTGTATTTCACAGCATCTTATAGCATTTCACCTGGTATGATTTCCAACATTGAATGATAGTGCTTGCATTCTGTCCAATTCTCTTCACCCCTCCAAGACCCTCACTATATTTTTGGACCTAGTTCTAATTGCTGTTTTCCTCCTCATCTGAATCAAGGAGGTCTGCATTCCCTGTGTCTGTATGGGTCGATTCTTGCTCCATTTCACTGTCACAGGAACTTTGGCTCCCATGGCCAACATCAGTTGTTATCATTATCATCATCATCATCATCATCATCATCATCCAGCCACGCCAATCTTGTGTTATGAAAACATATATTTTACCATAATGGATCACCTTCATTATCCATGCATGAGTAAATACGATAATTCACTTTTGACCTCCTCCAAAACTTGCAAATCTGGTTTTTCATGTGCCATTGTACTGAACTGGGCTACTTCTACGAGAAAAATCTATAGAAAACTTTTTTTAAAACAAATCCTAGAGTGGTCTGGGTGTATTATACTCCCTGTGATGTTCAGGTAAACATATGCGAGAACTGTTCCCAGAGCATCATATGGCTGTAAATCCTGGTTTGACACTTTTGCACACATGCACATACCTTGCCTTTGTTGTACCAAGTGGGTAAATACAAAGATTGCTTCCTATATCCCTCAAGGAAAGGTACTGAGATGCAGAGCCAGATCCTTTTTTGCTAAAGTAAAAATTTACAGTAGAAAACTAAGGGATGAGTTTGTGGGACCCAGTGTTATGCTCCAATAAAGGGGAAAAGAGCATACTATCATCTATCACAATTTTCCCCCATTCACACTTCAGTTGTTTTTTGATTGATTTTTCTTAAAGAAAAACAGTTATATACAGGTCTACTTTATCTGCAAATAGAAAGACTAAAATAAGAAATACTATTTTCATTATGAAAAAAATACCTTATTTGCCAATGAAGTGACATAGGCTAGGCAAAGATCTCTATCAAAATGTTTCAGGCAATTAATTATTTAGCTAGAACTGCTTATTTGGTTGGGGAGAGAGGATCAAAGGAAAGAAAAATCAAGCTTTGAATATTTTTCCTTAAATAAAAACTTGGCATATTAAAAAAAAAAATCAACAGAGCAATGGCAGATTGAACCCAATCATCTAATTCAGCTCCCTTCCTTAATTACAAAAGTTGTTTTTGTTTTTTTTTTGTTTAGATAAATACACAAGGGCAAGGTAAACATCAGAAATGATGAATAGCAACTGTATCTTAAAAGTTTTATACCAATATAAATATATATGGTAACCTACACAGAAGACCCAAGAAAAGAGAATCATATATCTGCACTAAGAAAAAAACAAGCTTAAGAACAAGCCTGCTTTATATCACTTAATTCTCAGAAGGTTCAAACTGGTAGCAGACAGAATGTCTGGAAGTGAAAGTGAAGGAAGAGGACTTAAGCTAGGGAGGAAGAGTAACAGCTGTTTGAAATGTAGGTCAGTCCTACACCACTACTCTGCCTTCCTCACTGGAGCACACTAGCAACTCTCTCTCCTCACTTGGAGCAGAGGACTGAAGAGTGAAGGTTCCTTTTCTGGAGGTCAAGCAAAGCTTTTCTGGACTAATAGTCCCCAGGCATACTGGAGTCCAGGGCACCAAAACAAAAAAGGAAATCCTTCTGGTTTTCAATCTGGCATGTATGGAACTTAGAAGTCATCACTCCATGCAAACAACTAAAAAGCTGAAAACAGTGAAAAAGCATACACTCCTCTTAGATCCTTCAGGGAAGGGAGCTTAAGAGAGTGAACCCTAATCCAAGAACTAAAGACAGACAAGCAGATGCAGAGGATCACAAACTTACACGGTTAGCAATCACCACAGCAACAAAAGCCTGGCTGTAAGACCCAAAGGTGACAAATTGCTAGAGGCTTGGTGAGGACAAGTGTGACTGACAGTTAAAACTCCAGGGGGCACTAAATCACAGGGGCAACCCACAGCTCTGTGAGTTTTATCCAGGACCAATACTAGGTTCTCACAGTAAATATACAGGAGAGAAATTCCTTTCTGCTACCTAGTCTCAAGAGACGGAGGAAAAAACCATTTGGAAATACACCAGAGCACTCTGCTCTTCTTAACAAGGCCTACCCTTGAAAGAAACAATTTCACTAAGTCTAGTCACAGTCTACCTCACCTGAGATAAGGGGCACTTCCAGCTCCTACCTGCTCTCATCTGCTATCTGAGCAAAGAGAAATACCCAGTTGAAGTCCACTCTCCATCACTACAGATCCCATGGATATTAAAAGATAAAGAAATATTATGAACTCTATGCCCACAAATTAGATAAACTAGAGGAAATGGACCAATTCCTTTAAAAAACATAATATGCCTAAATTCATATAAGAAGAAATACACAATCTTAGCAGGCCTATTATCTAGTAAAGAAACTGGGCCAGTAAAATTAATAATCTTCCAGATCAGAAAGCACCAGGCCCAGTGGGTTCACCAGTGAATTCTACCAAACATTTAAGGAAGAAATTGTAAGAATTTTCTACAATCTTCTGCAGAAAATAGAGGCAGAGGCAATCCTTCCTCACTCAATCTATAAAGCCAACTTCACCTTAATATCTAAGCTAGACAATATTACAAGAAGGGCCAGGGATATAGCTCAGCGGTATAGCACCTGCCTGGCAAGTGCAAGGTCCTGAGTTCAATTCCTGGCACCAAAAAAAAAAAAAAAAGAAAGAAAAAGAAAAAGAAAAAAGCCTGGTCATAATGTTTGTGTGTGTGTGTGTGTGTGTGTGTGTGTGTGTATATGATAGTTTATAAGATAGTTATACTATTAATTTTTCTTAGTTTATTGAAAAGAAAGGTTTGTGCTAATATTGTTTGGACAGTTGAATACTGATACCTTGTACTCTGAGTAACTAATTTAAAGATAACAATATGCAATGTATTAACCATTGCATATTAACCTCCTATTATCTTGTTTTGAAATTTTGTTCTTTTCTCTTTAAGATAAAAATTACAAGAAAACTATAAACTACAATAAATGCAACAATATTCAACAAAATATTAGCAAATTGAATTCAGCAATACATAAAAAGAATTATATACCATGGCCGAGTGAGATTTACCCTACCTATGCAAGACTCGTTCAACATCTGGACCACCAATCATCCTCTGAAAGACAAAGACTTTTCTGGGCACTGTAGCTCAGCCTAAGAAAGACTTAACAAATACTGAAAATATGATACTCAGGGTCAGGGGAGAGAGAGATTCCTTGGCAAAGACCAACCTATAATGAAGTTTAAAGTCAAGAAGGTCCAACCACATGAGAGCACTTTCAGTGTGCTTCTGATTTCTCAAGTATTAGACAGGGACAGAAAAACAAGGACTATCAGTTGAGAAAATTTTCTAACATGGAAGATTAAGGAAAAGATGAACAAGGAAAACAAAGAAAAAAGAAAACAGGAAAAAAATGTAATTGGGGAGAAACAGAACTTACAAGGTGAGGAGGCTACTATATTCCAAGGCAACAACAATGATACAAAAGCAGAAGCTAAGAAGCACTAAAAAACAATAAATGCAAAGAACAGACATTGTGAAAGATAATATCACCAAGATTCCCCAGTAGCAAATTTCATTTTTTAACCACAGATAGACGAACCAATACCAAGGCTCTTACTTGTAATGGTTGACCATGACCAAGTGATAAAATTTCTGCTTCCCTAGTCTCTTCAGCACTCTTCCTGGATCAAGAGAAAACACTCTTCCTTCCCCTTTTGCCCTTCTACTGAGAGCTGAAGGTAGGTCATGGTGACTTTAAAAGCAGAAAATAGACAGTACCCAAATGTGTTCATATTTCAGGCTTACACTATCTGATCTGTACCACAGCCCCAAGGAATACACCATCACCCACCACTTAAGTTACCAGCACTGGTGAACTAGCCAAAGCACTTAGTGGAGGCAGTGGGTGACAACTAATGGGTACTGGTGTATAGGGTATCTATGACTAGCTATCTGTATTACCAGTTGCTATAAGAAACTACCTAAGGGTGCATGCTTCATTTTAAAGAGGTTTATTTAGCTCAAGTTTGGAGGCCAAAATCCCAGATGAGGCAGTCCCATCTGTTTGGCCTCTAGTCAGAACCTCTTAGTGGATGGCATAACAAAGGTGGGAGTATATGTAGCTACTGTAGTGAAACAGAAGTCAAAAGGATTCAGGAACCAGGGTCACTCTTTTTACAACAACCTATTCTTGGAGGAACTAACCAGGATCCATGAGAACTACATTAATCTCTTCCAAGGGTGATGCCCCAATGACCTAGTTACCCCCCACTAGGACCAACTTCTTAAAGGCTCCACCACCTTCATCACCATACTGGGACCAAGCTTCTACCACATGTACTCTGAGGGACGTGCTCAAGCCATATTCAAACCACATTCTAACGTGGGAGACAACAAAAGGCTCTTATTCCTTGTGTAAGAATGCAAAATGTCCAAGACATCTGTGATCTCAGGGTTGGAGGTCCAAAATTGGGACCCCCCCCCAAAGTAAAGAACTCATAAGCAGTTTTTGATTTCCTCCTGCCCTCTGTCTCCCGTCAGTCAATCTCCCATGAGGAAAGCCACAGGAAATTCAATTCCTTTTCCTCAGGGTGGGTCACAGAAACAAGCCCCTTTCCCTACAGCCATAAAAACTAGAATGATTATCTTAACTTTCCAGTACCTTTCTGTCTAGGAGCTGACCCTCATAAAGGGGTCTTGCCTCATACTAAGGAAGAAGAAATGCTAGCTACAACTAAGGGGTGAAGAAGAATCTGAGGAAGTCTTGCAGAGGTCCCCTACTCAATCTGTTAGCTTTAGCTCACACCCTTTTTTGTCAACAACACTTCTACATGGCTTTTTCTGCTTCAACAAACTTAAACATAAAAAATTAACGGTTCACCCTGTGCTTTTGGGTCTTCAATCTGCAGGCTCCCATGACAAGTGAGACTATGATCAAATCTGTTGTTTCCCTCGTGTCCACTGGTCTTCTGTTGCAGGGACGTAAGGGAAGAAAGGGATCACCCCCTTTTCACTCCCACACTGCCAAGGTGATTTATTTGCAGGAACTTATAAAATCGGAATACATTTTCAACAAAATGGAATAAGTTTTTCATCTTTGCCAGGCCCTCTCTGAAGTGGCTTAAAATCTACAAAAAGAACTAAAACTAGTAGACAGAGGCCTAGATATATTTTCTATTTTATAAGATAGAAAGGGTAGGGCCAGGGACATAGCTCAGTGGCACAGCATCTGCCTGGCAAGAACAAGTCCTGAGTTCAATTCCCAGTACCAAAAAAAAAAAAAAAAAAAAAAAAAAAAAAAACCATGACACAGAAATAATACAAAAACTAAAGCACGTTGAAAGACAGGTAAAAAGTCTAGAGGGAGAGAAGAGAATCAGAAAAGGTTTTTGATATATTTAGAAATCATGAGAACTGAATAATGAACTCTTCTTTGCATTTAAAAGAATAAAGTTATGAAAACAAAAAATGTATTTTGAAGAATCTAGGCTGTCTGAAATACCAATTAATTTGTGAGAAGTTGGAATAATAAAACAGAAACACACCAAGACCTAAAATACTAGAAGAGGTATGTATTAGTACTGATTCAAGAAACATCACATAGCCAAGAGTTTTGAAGAAGGAAATGATCCAATCATATTGGGCTTTACGAAAAAAAATTTTTTTAAATCTATGCTATGTAAAATGTTTGTAAGAAAGAAGAAAATAAAGTGAAAAAATTACACTACCCTGGTAACTAAGTGGGTTATCTAGGATACAAATGTTAAAATGTGCCAGGTGTGGTGGCCCATAATCCCAGTGCCTATAATCCCAGCACTCAGGAGACTGAGGTGGGAGGATCACTGTGCGTTCAAGGCCAGACTGGGCTACATAGTATGTTCAAGGCTAACCTGAATTATATAGTGAGACCCTGTCTTAAGAAAAAAAAAAAACAGCTTAGAATGTTATTCAATTTTTTTTCTGGCCAGGTGTATGAAAAGAGATAAACTGTCTCAAATTTACCTGTATTTGGTTAAGCATCCCTAGTGTATTGTAAAGCCCTTGATATTAAAGTCTACTTTGAATAACCCTTTCAATACACATGCCCTCAGCCTAAGAACACCAAAAATTCTAAGAGAGTCCCAAACACAAAGCTTCTATACCCCAAAACCCTACCCCCAAAATCCTCAAGCCCTCTGAAGCCCAAGAAGATTGAGTCATCCTGAACAATATATCTCAGTCTAATATTTATTTCAGTGTAGAAAACTATAGCCAGTTATTACTTTGATCTGCTAGTGCATTTTAATAATTAATGCATTATTCTTGACTGGTAGCCAGGAGACTTCTCTTTAAAAAAAAAAAAATACCTAAGTACACTGTGTTTAGTTTTGCTTTGTTTTGTTTTGTTTTGATACTAGGGATTGAACTTAGGCATGCTCTACCTCAGCAAGCTACATCCTCAGTCCTTTTCATTTTTTAATTTGAGACAGTGTCACTATACCCAGCTCTAAGTATTTGTTTGTAAAAGAACATACTTTAGGTCTTAAGATTTACCACCTTATTTAAAAATATAATAGCTAAGTGTATTAAAAATAAACTTACTAAAAAGCTATAGTTAAAAGATGACAGACTATGTCTGATCAAATATGAATTGTCTATTATCATAACTATCATCTGAAGAGATCCTGAATTAATGACATAACCAAGAATGTGTGGTACAGTCACATCTGCTAATGAGCAGATGTGCTGACACTCATAATCTTCTTCAATGTTGCTACACATGAACAGGATCAGCATCTGTTATGGTTTAGATCTCAAATGTGTTCAGAATCATGTTTTCCTTCAGAGGTGGGGCTATCTACAGCCACACCATACTGATCTCCTCAGAGATGGGACCTTCAAAAGGTGACTGGATCACGGGGCTAAACCCATCAATGGAGCAGTCTGCTGATGATTTGATAGCTGAATGGACCATAAGAAGAATGGGGCCTACCGGAGGAAGTACAGCCCTGGTGGTCTGTCTTTGAAGGATGTATCTTTTCTCTGGCTCCTCCCTGTTTCCGGGCTGCCATGAAGTCAGTAGCTTTCCTCCACCACATCCTTTGGCCATGATGTTTCTGCTTCACCAAAGGCAATAGAGCCAGCTGCCCATAGACTGAAACCTCAGAAGCCATAAAACAAAATAAATCTATACACCTTTACAGTGTGTTTTTCAAGTATTTGTCCCAACAACATAACAGTGACTAATATAGCATCTGACTCAAACTTAGATATGTAAATCAGAAATGCGACTCATCTGAGACCTCTACATTGTTCATATTTATTGATGCTGCTTTAAGATCAACAAAATTAGTAGAATTCTTATGTTATCAAAGAACAAATATCTTCAAATCAGAAAAATATAAAATACTAGTAGCAGTTCAACATTCTTTTGTGAATAGCAAATGAAATCAAAATTATTATTTTCTAAGACAAAAACAGGGCCTGTGGGAAAGGCAGGAAGAGACCAAAATAACAAAGATTTGCCTCTAAAGAATTCAAAACTTCATAATGGTCTCATTTTATCCTCAGATTTTCCTAACACTGATATTTAAAAAGAAGATATTAAGAAATTGTCCAGCAGTACACAGAAAAATCATATATAAGCGTCTCAACTGAATTTCAATAGTCTTCCTAATGGAGACTTTTTTTCTGAAAAGCAGATACTTCTGATTTTTTTCAAATTTTATGACTGCCAAACATTTGTGGAATGAGAAATGCCAAAAGGATGACTACCCATCACAATCAGGCTATAGGGACAGGACTCAGTCAGCTTACAGATGTAACAGCTCTTCAAAAATGGCCAATACGGAGCCTGCTTCCGTGGTAGAGTGTGCTCAGTATTCACGAGGCCCTGGGTTCAATCTCCAACAGCCAAAACAACAAAACAAATAAAACCCTAACGAGAACAAATCAAGAGAATATGTCAGGCCAAAAAGATACACATCCGAAAAGCAGGGTAGTGTAAAGCCAATCAGGACTGTAATATGCCTTTAGGAAAGAAATGAAAAGTGAGGCTGATGAGTTGAAAAGGAGCCAAATGCTAAGAGGTCTTATATGTCAGAATCCCTAAGAGGCACATTCAGTATGTGTGGCACACAGAAGGCAGTGTATATTTGTTTGGACTATAGAGAATTACAATTACAGAAGTCAAGAATAACGCTTGGGCTCTTGAACTATGTGACTAAGTAAACAACTCACGCACCAGTCATCAAAAGAGAAGCACAGGGGGCTGGTGAGATGGCTCAGCGGCTTAAGCGCCTGCCTGACAAGCGTGAGGTCCTGAATTTGACTCCCGGTACCCACATAAAGGAAAAAAAAAGGGGCCAGTGATATTGCTCAGCAGCACAAGCTCCTGCTGGCAAGCGCGAGGTCCTGAGTTTGACTCCCGGTACCCACATAAAAAAAAAAAAAAAAAAAAAAACAGAAGCATAGTTCCAATATAGTCTTGAACACCCTGAATTTGAGGTTTTGAAGCTTACCCAACTGCAGTGGAGTTAGAATATCGTTCTTTTACAGATAATCCCCACAGCAATCCTGTGAGTTAGATACTTTTATCTCAATTTGCAAAAGTGAACTCAAAAGGGTTCTGTACTTGTCCTACCATAAATTTTGCCCATTTACTTATAGTAAATGCTGCAGGTACAATTTAAGCCCAACGCCAAGGTCTTTCCATCAAATCACACATCAGAAGAAAAATCAATCTGCCTATGGTTTATGATACTGATTGGACTAAACAAATGGATTAAAAACATGTCCAAGTCTGTAGATCGTAGAGATATCCAAGGTAGTACGCTTGGGAACAAAAAGGCACTATTATAAAAACAAAGACATAATGATTTAGCAGAGATGGGAATGATTCAAAGATATCTCTGAAGACTAGAAGGGCAGAAAATTATCATATAATGAATGAAAAACTAGACAGAGAAAGTTAAGTTCAATTATAAGTTGATTCTTTATATATAACAAAACTTCAAATAGAAATACAAGACTGGAAATCTAGAAAAATATCAATTCATTTTTGGATACACTGAGCTGTTATTATGTACCAGATATTGTCCATAAGGTACTGTGGGTAGAAATGAATTCTTCTCATCCTTACAGAGTTTACATTCTACAACAAGAGACTGATGACTCTCTTGATGTCAGGTAGTTAAGTGCTACAAAGAAAAATAAAATGGTAAGAAGAAGCAGTGATGAGTAAAGATGGACTTTTTTTTTTTTTTTTTTTACAGGAAGTAACCAGGGAAAGCCTCTATAGAAAATGGCAAGACCTTAAAACACCTAGGACAGTAGTAACCTAGGCCAAGAAAATGGCGTAAGTTAGCTTCAAAGGCAGAAATGAGCATGCAGTGTCCAAGAAGCATGACATTAAAAAAGACAGTCAGGAAATCATAATTGCATCAGGACCCAGAAAGAGGTCAGGCTGTGGGCCACAACAAAGATCTGCATTTGCCTGTAAGTGGTATGGGAGGCTACCTAGTGCAGCCTCTGAGTAGGTAAGTGACATTACCTAACACTTTTTAAAGTAGCCCTAGCTTTTGTAAATGATTGTAGGTGGTAGAGTGGTAATAAAGAATACCACAAAGCTCTTGACATAGTCTATGACAGAGATTACAATGACCAAATATGATAATACTGCTGAGGTAGAGAGAAGTGATGAGTTTCTGGATATATTTTTTTTAAGTACAGCCAAAAGATCTTGCTGATAAAATGGGTATGGAATGTGAAGGAAAAAGAATCAATGATGAATCCTGGATATCAGAAACAAGTGGCAGGAAATGTTAATGGCACCATCTACTGAAACAGACAAAGATGAAAGAATGAGAAAGTTTGGGGTGCTGGTCGTGGAGGCACACACCTGTAATCCCAGCACTCGGGAGGCTGAGGCGGGAGGACTGCCATGAGTTCAAGGCCAGCCTGGGCTATATAACTGAGTTCAAGGCCAACCTGCACTACATAGTGAGACCCTGTCTCAAAAAAAAAAAAAAAAAAAAAAAAAACACAGAAAGTTCCAGCAAAGAAACTAAGAATTGAGTTTTGGACATATTTGTTTTCAGACTCCTATTGGAACGCAAGTGGAGATGCTCAGTATATAGATACCTAAGTCTGAACTCAGGCTAAGATTAAGTACATAAATTTGGGAGTCACCTGACTACTCACAGTACTTAAAGCTAAGGAATTAGATGAGGTTTTTAAAAAATCTCTATAAATAAAAAGACAAATTTTTCTAAGCACTTCACAAACACCAACTCAACTCTAACAACTCTGTAAGTTATGAGTTATTATTATCCCCATATCCCATATTAAAGATAAGAAAAAGAGGTAGAGAGTATTTAAGCAGCTAGCCCAAAGTCACATTTCTGATAATAAAACTAAGGCTTGAATTGAAGCAGTGTCTTTAACTCAAGTTCTAGGATCTGAATTCTTAACACTAAGGTAAGTTTCCTCGCAAGACATCAAAAGAAAAATGTCAAAGGAGAAGAGGATCCAGAACTGATCCTCATGGCATTCAAAATTTGGATACTGCAAAAAGGAGAAGCAATAAAAGCTAAAAAGGAGTTAAGCAGAAATATAATGTCCAGAATGAAATGGATTTATTTATTAAGTTTACTGAGTGTTTATTAGCACCAGACACTGGTCTACATGCTAGGGATACAGTAAACAAATCAAAAACCCATCCTCACAGAGCTCCCACTGTAGTGATAAATTTAGGCATTTCTTCAAGAAAAAGGCTATCCAGTACTTTGCCTCAATACAGGAAATATTATATTACATAAAAGAGTCAATTTCTGATTCACAATTTCAGTGTATAAATAAAGTTGAAAACAATTTTGAAAGAGTATAAATGTATACAAATGTAAAGTGACTGATAATTCCATTAAATGAATTATTTGGGGCTATTTAACATAACTGACACACTGGTGGACAAGGAGAGAAGGAACAGTTAAATGTATTCTGTGGTTTACAGATCGTATCCTATATGCTATACTAGTAAAAAAAAAAAAAAAAAACTGATCATAGGAATCTACTGGACTCCGCCCAAGGATTACTAACTGGCGATGACTAAAGGCTCTTCTCAGATAAACTTTTTGTGATATTTCAATACATGCATCATGAGAACAGAACTGATCCAGATATAAAGCTTGACTAACTTTAAAAAGTAAGCTTTTCTGGAGAATATAAAACACCTACCAGGTAGCAACCACCAAAATAAGGAACAAAACAGAGAATATAACTATCTCTAATGCTAAATAATTGGTAAACAAACAAACAAAAAAATACTAAAGTAATTTGCAGAAATTTGGAAAAAGGCATAAATTATAGTAGACTAGAACAGTCTTCTCAACCAGCAGCTACTTTGACCATAGTCCAAGGGACATTTACTAATGCCTGGAGACTTTTTAAATCATGACTTGCAGTGGGGTGCCAACTAGTATACAGTGAGTAAAGACCAATGATGAGGTAAAACACCCTGCACGGTACAGGACAGACTCCCCAAAAGATACTTATCTAGTCCAAAAAGTCAATACCCTTGCTACTGAGACATCCTAGGCTACAGCATTCAGGAAATAATTCAGGTAAAACAAGTTAGCTCTAAATTGGAATTAAAACATGAGGATATGCAGAAAGATAAAATAACAAAAACAAAAGCATAAAGGCAAGAAGGAGCCTGTGTTCAAACTGGGTGGTGTAGGTTCAAGAAACGGGTTTAGCATTAAGAAATTTATCAGAATCCAATACATATGTGTGTTGAAAAAAAATCAGAGCATGCCCTGGTTTCAATCCCTAGCACCAGAAAAACAAATTAACAAGTCAATAGAATATTAAGCTGATTCTGGTTCGTTGACAGTTTATTACACAGGATCACTAAGATAGGTAAAGGTGCTAGAAACAGAAGAAAGGAGTATTGTTTTATTTTAAGCATTTGTCCTACAGTTGATGTAATAAGTTGTAAAATTACTTGAGAGCAGCTACGAGATCTTGTTCATCATTGTATCTCTTATGTCAATGAGCACTGTGTTCTGTAAATTAGTCAAATGCTTATTAAATGCAATTTTCTAATTCATTACTTATTTAGAATTATCAGTGATCTCTAAAGTTCCATCCACTGCTGAGATTCAGGACATTTAAACTAAAAAAAAAAAAAAGCTAGTATCTAATTATACAAAGGTACTGTACAGGCTCTACACATACTATTTCATTTAATTACAGAACAGAAGCAAGTGTTTTCCCCTGTTTAAAGATGAGGACACTGGAACTCAAAGAATTTACCTTGCCTCTTTACCTCTGATTTTTACTATGACCTAGATAGCGGCAGAGATAGAATTGAACCGTTTTGTAGTCTTAACCCAAATCTCTAAGCTTCAGTGATATGTGGTAAGGAAGAGCCCAAAGAGCAAAATTCGAAACTCACCTTTCATAATCAAAACATGCAAAGATGTATAAAGTAACTCCATAAGGTTACGCTTACACTCCTTTACTACAGTAATCATCAAATTCTACCTTACAGGACTTGAATATGGTATTTGTTCCTTGCTTTCATTCCATACTTGTGTACCAAGGTAATTCCTAAGTACATTCAAAGCACCCCAAAATTCTCAACCCAGAAATTTAAATCCCGTAATTATTATCTTCAGGCCAGAAAATGTAACAATAAGTAAACAAAACATAGCTTGTTGAATTGCTATGATATTGATCATACCTAATACCAATGATTCAGGAAGCAGTAAAAATTTAGCATTTCAGACGCCTTTCCAGATTCAAAAGTTCTCCTGAACACTTCCCAACGTGTAAAGACCCAACCTGAGAAAGGCATCCCAAAGGCTCAGGTCTTCAATTCAGTTTGTTATTACCACATATTTCATCTTCGTCTTTGCCAATATTTCTGACAGTCCACCCTTAATCAGGGCTCTTTCCTCCAGGAACCACTAAAAAAGATTTTTTTTTAATCCCCCAAAAAACCTTTTCTGAAACATTCGGCTAGTTTCACATGCTTAACAGTTGGCCACAGAAATACTTCTGCTACAGGGTTTATAATTCCACTCTACCCGAGATACGCCTCAGCCCTTCGCTGTGCTTCCAGAAGCAAAGTCCCAGCACCAGATGCCACACCAGCTGCTCCTCCGAGGCCCCTGACACCAACCCCTTAAGCAGCTCCTTCGAAACCCACGGTCCTGGTTCAAAGGCCCATTTCAGAGGTTCTCTGAGCTCCAATTCTTTCAAAGAGGATGCGCCAAGCTCTCAACCTTATCTCAGCTCTTAAAGGATCTCAGGAAAGGGGAAAAGCTTGGCCGTGAACCCGGGTCCAAAATGTACGGGGGGGGGGGGACAGAATGGGCTTGCAGTCCGGTGGGGAATGGACAGCGAGCGGTAATACCACTTACCAACATCCTGGTCGAAGGGATTGGTGGCAAAGAGAGGCATCTCCACTGCCTGTCGAGGTGTCCCCAGGGACTCCCCCTTGGCACCACCGGAGTCAGGGTGCGACTTAAGAAGGAAGACTCCTCAGGCAAAACCAGCAAAAGACAGATGGCACCTGGCCCGCAACAGCTCCACCTCTCATGCACCCCCAGCAACCGCGCGAGCAGCGGCCGCGGCGGCAACAGCAAAGAAGCTTGGTAAGCCCCCGCGCGGAGCATGTCGGGAATCTAGGCGCCCTCAGCTCTGCCTGTTGCAAATCTGTCCAGAATCTCCCCCACCAGCGCAGAACCTCTCAAGGAACACTCTCGGCCTAGCTATTTTTATGATTACTTACAGAAAAGGGTAAGACTAATACCTGCATTTTCTGCTTTTTCCTTGGCCAAAAGGTTCCGGAGGACAGGGTCCTCCAGGCGCACCAAAGACGACTAATAACCCCAGGAGTGAATCAGAGACTGAGGGAAGAGAAAGAGGGTCGAGTTAGGATCTAAGGAATTCCTTTTATTCTCCCCCAGCTCCAAATTCGGTCGTTTGTCGGGCATTGTAGTCTCGCAAAGGGGGATAGAAACTCGTTTGAGTCATTTAAGTTAAAAAAAAATTGTGAATTTAATTCGCTGGGTGAGGTGACAAGAACTTGGTTGATGAAGTCATGTGAGCTGAAGGAATTGGCTGGAATCCCTGGAGAGGGGAGTGTCAGGGCGCGGGCACCTTCCTGGGAGTCCCCAAGCGCCCCGCTTCCGAGTGTGCAGAAAGCTCTTCTAGTGGGGCATCAGCGCCTCCTGACTAAGCGTGCGATCACCAATCAGCTGTGACGATGAGAAAACGGGTCTTTCACGGCCCCAGATCGCCTTCTGAAACGGAGTAAAAAAAAGGAAAACTGAAAAAAACGGAGCTAGAAGTTGATTCATGATTCCCAGCAACTTCAAATATGAATTTAATAGAAGTGTATGTAACAAAAATAATTTCTCCACTGTCCTGGAGAAATTGGAAGGAGCATCTACTAGATTTTGCGTTGCACCTGGAACAAACTTAGTTAGCTCGTTTTGCACATCAATTAGAAATTATGTACATTTACCTAATTCACAGTGCTTCCAAAAGTAGCATGGAAGCATACTGACATGTCAACAACAGAATTAGTATCATAGTATACAAAGCATTATTACAAAAGCTCGTTTAAAATGAAGTTCCACTTCCCAAAGTGAAAATGCAAATTAAAGTAGCAGATGTTTTTCATCATTCGAAGTAACAGAATCAGGGATGTAGGGAACTGTACATTCACATATTGTTGGTTGAATGTAAGTTAACCATCTTGCTAAGGGAAATATTCAGAAGCCTGTAACAAGCTTTTTAAAATGTAAACACTTTTGGACCCAGCAGTTCTATTTTATTTTTAATTTACCATAAAGATACTCTTTGAAAATATGAACAAAGGTATACATGGCAACACTGTTTATAATACCAAAGTATTATAAACCACTAAAATGTCCAACATTAAGAAATTGGACAAATTGCTTCATTTCTTGGTGTCTGTTTCCTTATTTCTAAGAAACAATAATAATAGGGTTGTGATGATCAAATAGACTAATACAAGCAAAACCCTATAACAGTGCCTGGCATGTAGTAAACTCTAAATAAATGTAAGCAATCATTAAAATTATTGTTGGTCAAAGAAGTTCTGGTACACATAATGTAAAAACTATACAGCCTTTGAAGGTGATACTATAGATCTGTATTTACATAGAAAGACATCTAAATATATAATTTTTTTAAATTACAGAACCATATAAAATTACAAATACCTACAAATTTGAAAGTCTGCAAGGAATACACAAGAATATTATGACATGATTATCTCCATGTAGTAAGATATGAATGATGTTTTTGTTCTGCGTGCATTTTACATTTTTCAAATATTTTGATGGCAAACATGTTTTTCTTTTACAAGCAAAAGACATGTTACAGTAATCCAAAACAATGTGAAATAGTAGTACCACCAAGTTCTTGCCATTTTGAAGGGCCAATATCAAAAGCTTGCTTGTGCTTCTTTATGACAAATATAAAAATTTTCCGAACTTAGTATTGATACAGGAATCAGAGCATTGTCTTTAAAAAACTTTCTCTTGATTACTAGGCTGACAGAATCACGTAACAACTTGTCCACCTCAATGTATAAAGCAGTATATTGGGTACATTATCATAATTTCCTCATATCAGAGCCAGGTATGTATGAAAATGTATTTGGCCATATATATATATATATTTTTTGTGGGTACCGGGGGGTCGACCTCAGGACCTCGCGCGCCAGCAGGCACCCGTGCCACTGAGCGCTATCACCGGCCCCTTTTTCCTATGTGGGTTCCGGGAGTCGAACTCGGGCCCTCCTGCTTACAAGGCAGGCGCTTACGCTGCTGAGCCATCTCACTGGCCCCATGGCCATATTTTGTACTCCGGTAATGACACTGAATTGTCCAAGCCTTACTTATCAATACATGAGCGTTGAGGATAACATATTAGCATTGATAAACTTCAGCCATGATATTTTGACCTAGAAGAACATTAGCTACTGGTCTTTATGATTAATATGCTATAAAAATAAACATTATCAAAATACAAAATTCATGATGTTATTATATTTGACAAAAGCCACATATAAAAGCAAAATAAGTTTGTTTTCTGAGGTTTAACTTCCCTCTGAAATATTGAAATCACAAAAATATTGAAAAAGATTTTTCACTTTTGTTATATACACTTAAAATTATTAAGTTCATATTTGAAGTAGTTTTTTAACAATTTCGAGACTATCAATTTCACATTAAAGTGTTTCCATATTATGTTTAATAAATTTTAAAATATCCCTTTATTCTCAATTTGACTTTGAAAATTCTTTTACATTAAAGATACTGACATACAAGT
Organism: Erethizon dorsatum; assembly: GCA_028451465.1. Lineage (NCBI taxonomy): Eukaryota > Metazoa > Chordata > Mammalia > Rodentia > Erethizontidae > Erethizon > Erethizon dorsatum. The sequence continues at coordinate 42,974,186 of CM051831.1, read as the reverse complement.
AGAGTTACTCCAGGAAAAACATCTATAATTTTAAGACTCCAGAAAAGGAATATCTCAGAAAGGTTATTAACAGTTTAATAATTCCAACTCAGTGAGAATGATTAATATATTTCAAATTCAGACCTTCCTCTCCAGCCTCATTGTCACCAATTTAGAACCCATCCTCATCATCTCTTAAGTGAATTACAGTAACCCCCCTTATCCATAGGGCTTGAGGTTAACTGTGGTCCAAAAATATCAAATGAAAAATTCCAACAAGTGAGCAAGTATTAAATTATATGCCATTCTAAGCAGTATTGTGAAATATCCCACCATTCTGTTCCATGTGGCCCAGGATGTGAGTCATCCCTTTGTCCAGTGTATCCATGTGGTGTATCCTACCTCCCATTAGTCATTTAGCAGCCATTTTTGTTATCAGATTGCCCTTATTAACATAGTTTTTATTGCATTGTTATAATTGTTCTATTTTATTATTAGTTATTGTTAATAATTTCTTATAAATTAAACTTTATTCTATTTTATATGTGTAGGAAAAAACATAGAGTATACTGGGTTCAGTACTATCCAGTTTCAGGCATCCACTAGAGTGCTTGGAAATAAAGTGGTTGGGGGGGGCCGGTGAGATGGCTCAGCGGCTTAAGCGCCTGCCCGGCAAGCGCGAGGGCCCGAGTTTGACTCCCGGATCCCATATACGAAAAAGGGGCTGGTGATATCGCTCAGAGGCACGGGTGCCTGCTGGCGCGGGAGGTCCTGAGGTCGACCCCCCGGTACCCACAAAAAAAAAAAAAAAAAGTGGTTGGGGGAAAAATCCCCTTGGAATAAAGGGGCTGGGGGGTAGACTACTGTATTATATTCACCTCCTAATATTTTTTTCTCCTTTCTTACTGCTATGGAATAAACTGTATACACCTAAAATTGCTATATCGAAGCCCCAACACCAACATACCAACATGATGGTAGCTTGCAGATGTGGGCTTTGGAAAGTAAGATTTAGATTAGGTTATAGAGCATGGGGCCTTGTGATGGGATTAGTGTCTTTATCATTTGAAGGCACCATATCGCTTGCCCTCTCTCTTCTTCTACCATGTGAAGACACAATAAGAAGGCAATTGTCTGCAAGCAAGTAGGGGAATCCTCACCGGAAACTGACTATATTGACACATGGTCTCATCTTCCAACTTCCAGAACTGTGAGAAAATTCATTTATGCTGTGTAAATCACTCACACTATGGTATTTTGTTAGGGCATCCCATGCTAACTGATACACCTATTTATCTCCAAACTATTCTCTACTGCCAGAATGATTTTTCCAAGACACAAATGTGATTATATAATTCCCTTAAGCTTCTTACCTGTTTCTTCTACCAGTCATTCAATACAAGTTTATTAACTCCTTATGCTGGAGTTAACCATTCTATATGCTAGAAATATCATAGGGATAAACGCTTTTTGGAGAGTAACCTATTGGGTTAATTCAACTAATTTCTTGATTACGGATTCAAAGAGTCTCCAGCCTGCAATATTAACCCCTAATTTTCTAGTGTTTCATCCATATAGATGGTTAAACGTTCAACTCTTCAGGTTTTTTTTATCTCCTGCTTTCGTCTTTCTAAACTACCAGCAGCCATCCAACTACCCCTGTACTTTCCATGTCTTCAAGCAAGCAACCCTTTCTGCTTCTTCTGCTTCTTCTATTTAGATGGATCCTAGACCTTCTCTAAATCTGCACTCAGATTTCACTTCCCAAAAGCATTTCCTGACTCAGTACTGGACACATAATAAATATTTGTTAATTAATTGGGTAATTGGCTACCTCTATCACAGCACTTAATGGTATGATATTTGTTCCAGATATTGATTACTACAGAAAAACCTCCCCAAATGTAGTGTCATAGAAAAAACAATCGTTTCTTTTGCTTACAAATCAGAAATGTGGTCAGAGCCCAGCAGGAACAGCAAGCCACTTTGCACATTGTGTCACGTCAGCAGAGCCGCTCAAGGGCCAAAGCGATTTCGAATAGGAAAAGAATACAGCACCATTTCAGTCATATTCTGTTGGATAGGTAGTCACAATGTTTCTACACGAGAGGAGAGGGGATAAAATTTAGAAAGAGTTTTAAGGAATTTGGGGAGCCATATTTAAATGCTACTATAATATTGGAACATTTTACTTGTTTATATAAGCATTGGTTTTTAAATCCTTTAATCTCTATATTTATGGGCTCTCTATAGTAAGTGTTCCATAAAAGTGTGTTAAATGCAGTAAATAAAATACATTACAATTAAAGTGGCATACTTTCATCACTGGTCGTAAAAGGTGATAGGAGCTGGTCTTATCTTGTTACATAAGCAAATAGAACACTGGACAAAAATACAAGGAACAAATTATTTCCAACATGAGACATGAGGCAGCAGTGGACGATGAGATGCTAGCTCAGTGGTGAAGTACATGACTAGCATACTCAAGGCCCTGAGTTCAATCCCTAGTACCACAAAGTAAATAAATAAAATTTAAACATAAAGATTAAATAAAGAATTACATACAAAACAAAAGGCCTAGAGAATTCATCAGCAGCAAAACCTACATAACGAGATATTCAAATCAGCGACAACAACAAAAATTGCCTCGTCAAAAGGAATATGGTATCACTTGGAAATCTGAATCCACACAAAGGAATGAAAAGTATCAGAATGGTCATATGAGAAAAATATAAGATGTAATTTTTCATTTTAAAATTTATTTAAATACAGGAAAACAATGTCAAATTATGGACGGAGAAGATGGAAATAGTGTTCAAGAAATCTTATGTTACATAAAAGTAGTATAAATATTATTTTAAAATAGAAGGTGGTAAGTTAAAAAGGCATGCTATAAGCCCTAGATCAATACCCTCCTCTGAAAGAAAATAAAGCAAATTTCCTTATCTATTTATATTTATAGATATCCTTGGAAACGCATGAATATTTTTTAATAATTCAAATAATTCGAAAGAAGGTGGTGAATGAAGACAAAAAGAGATGATAGATTTAAATCTAACCATATAATAATTTCATTAAATGCACAAGGCTTAAACACTCCAATTAAAAGGTGAAGATTGTCAAACTGGATTTTTAAAAGAGTAAGGCCCCTTATATGATGTGTGCAAGAAAGCTATTTTAAAATAAAGACAGATTGGCAGGTATGCAGTATCAGAATATTTAGGAGAGTGTTTTTGTTCTCTTTTTTCCCCTCTTATGTTTCAGAGGATGTATAAGGGAAAAACATCCACTTTTCTCTGTGCTCACGCTCAACATAGACTGCTTTTGTGACTGGGTGAATGAGGGGTTTTTCACTAAGTGATTTTCCAGTTCTCTGTGTACACCAACTGGGTGTCCTAAAATTTAACTCAATCCAGACACTATCTATCTGCAGTTAGCATCAGATCCCACCAGGTAAGGACTCTCTCCCACAAGACTGTCCCTCACTGCAGACACTTTGTACCCTGTGCTTCTAACCGACTGGCTGTAAGTCAGATGTAAACCACAATTTCCTCCTTGTATTAGTTTTTTGCTAGTATGGCTCGCAGAATTCAGGGAGAAGCACTTTACTTACATTTACCTGTTTATTATAATGGCTGTGACTCAGGAGTAGTCTAATGGAAGAGCTACATAGGGCAAGGTATGGGAAAAGAAATGTGGAGCTTCCGGGCTGTAGTAGGTTCTTATAATTTTATGCTGTCTGGGCATAAGTTGAATCTTTTTATATGAAAAGCAGGGCTTAGTCAGCCTTGACACACATTCTGATTCTCTGCCTCCTCCCAGTTCCCGGTGTGGTCCATCCAGATTTCTGTCTTCTGATGACCACTTCCTTATGAAGCAGCTGGATACAACACATTTGACTTACCCCACTGACACCCACACACCTCATGAGTTGCACAGCTGTGCCGGTTACTACCTCTCAGTCACAGAATGTGTGCCTGCTTCTTCTGTACCTACAGCTGGAACTCCCCAAGGGAAATCAATTTGGGTAACAACCTCGATTTCCATAAAGGCCTTGGCCCACAGGGATCAGCCGCCTCTCCCTACCCCTCCCTCCCACTGGTTGAGCACCATGTACTGGACAGCTACCCCCTTCCTGTTGATCTTCTAAAGCATGCTGTCCTCTTATCTCTAGGATCTATAAGAAAGAAACTCCTCTGTTATTCCATGTGTTTTCTAAAATAGTTTTCTCTGTATCCTCTAACCAACATACCTGAACCTACCTTCTCTCCTTGTCAGGGCTCTTCTAGAGAGTAGCTATCTTTGTAGGGATAAACTGGATACAAATCCAACAAAAGCTACAAGGGTGTAGCTCAACATAGATGGTCTCTGACATCGAATGAGATTAATTGATCCCCAAATAAACCCATTATAAGTTGAAAATATCACAAGTCAAAAATGAATTTAATATACCTAACCTACTGAACATAATAGCTTAGCAACACAGTATACTGTAACCAGTACACTGTAACCAGTAACCAGAGTACACTGGTTACTTTCAGACTGAGTGGCTGACTGGGAGGTGATACTTGCTGTCACTGCCAGCATCTCAAGATTCTATTTTATTGCATATTACTCAGCCAGGACAATATCAAAATTAAAATTAGAGTTTATACTGAATGTGTATCACTTTTGCACCATCATTTACAAAGTCAAAAAATCCTAAGTTGAACTGTCATAACTCAAGGATACTTCTTTAAATGAACTTCCTGTAGGCAGGACATTTGATTATGAATTGGACGCTTACACTTTACGTAGTCTGCCAGGATTAGAAAGTAATGTGTGAAAGGCACGTTGTAAACATACATGACCAAATCCCTTATAGGAAGTCAGTGTATGGCTAGAGTTTATAGCTACTCTCATGATAGAGACCTCAAAACCAAATCAGATAAAGAAAAACATACAACACACATCCACTCCAGGTTTGCCGCCTTCCCATGTTCAGCAACTCAGAAGCTCCACAAACCCTCTCATTTGAGTTTTTATATCCTTTGTTATGCAGTTATGGTTGATTAAATTATTGGCCACTGGTAATCAACTCAATCTTCAGACTCTCGCCCTTCCATAGAGGTCCTGGGGTGAGACTGAAAGCTCTAAACTTCTATAATCATATGGCTGTTTTTCCTGACAGCCTGCCCCCATCCTAAGGCTATCCAGGGCTTCCCAGGCACCAGTCATCTCGTTAGTACACAAAAAGACATTATGTCAGAGATTCCAAGGAATTAAGGAGCTGTGTGCTAAGTAATGTGTGCAGAGACCAAAAATACATTTCATATTTTATCACAAATGTTACTGGATAAAGTACTCAGGATTGGGTACCCAGAAGTGTTCTGCCTCAGTAACAGGGCAAAATTAGCTTTAAGCCAAAATCTGTGCGTTGGCACAGATTAAAAGCAAGACCTAAAAAGATCAAACTGTTTTCAAGTAATCTGTGTGGTAGAGCAAAGTTCAAGAATGTTATAGGAACAGAAAAAATATCCAGCACCCAACAATGTAAAATATACAATTTCTGACATCCAATCAAAAATTACCAGACTATCCATAAAAAGCTCACTTTATTTATTCATTTTTGCTCACTTTAAATATAAGAATATATTATGGAATATACAGATATGCTCTGTTGACACTAATTAAAAAATCAGTAGTAGCTCTATTAATATCAAACAAAATAGATTTCAGAAAAATGAATATTACCAGTGATATAGAATATCCTTTAATAATGAGAAAGGGGTCAAATAATCAAGAGGATGTAACAATTCATTACATTTTTATATATAACCAAAATTCAAAATGCATGAAACAAAAATTGATGGAACTCAAGGGAAAATAGACAACTTCATGATTATAATTGGAATTATCATCTCCACTGTCTCAATGCTGACAGAAAAAATAGAAAGTCAGTAGGTCTGTAAAAGACTTGAACAGTCATATTCTGGTTCATAAAACAAATCTCAATAAATTTAAAAGAATTCAAGTCATTCAGAGTATGTTCTCCGACCACAGTGAAGTTAAATTAGAAATAAACAATAGAAGGATATTTTTTAATCTCTAAATTTCTAGAAATTAACAAATTTCTAAATATCCCAGGTGAAAGAAAATAAAAACAGAAGTTAGAAAATGTTTTGAATGGAATGAAAAAGAAAAATACAGTATATGTTAAGAGATATTTATAGTATAATAAGCACCTATACTAGAAAAGAAAAATATTTCAAATGGGTGATTATAGTTTTTACCTTAGAAAATTAGAAAAAATAATAAATGAAAGCCTAAGTAAGCAGAAGAAAAGAAATAAACATCAACATAGAAATCAATAAAAAATGAAACAAAAATAATAGAGAAAATAAATGAAACCAAAATCAAGTTTTTTATGAGATCTGTAAATTGATAAATCTATAGGGAGACTGTTGAGGAAAAAGAAAAGTCACAAATTACCAATTTTAGAAATGAGAGAAGAGACCTCACTACAGATGTTAAAAAGATAATGAAATATCATGACCAACTTAGAGGAAATGGAAAATTCTTTCAAAGGCACAAACTTAAATCTCATCCAACAAATATTTTTTCCTGAATAGAGCTACTGTTAAAAAAACTTTATTTCTTTAAAAAATTTTCAGTAAGGTTAATTACAGACTTAGATGGCTTCACTGAATCTGCTAAAGAAAATGTGTTTCTTGTTAAAAAGTTTTAATCACTTAGATATCTTTGGTGGATATTAAAAAGGGGATTCAAAGTAATTGGGAGGGTCAAGTGGGGGTCATGTTTCAGCTTCATTATTTTGATTGGAGTAATGCGTTCATGGATGCATACATGTCAATATTTATCAAATTATACTTTTTCAATATGCACAGATATACCATATGTGAATTACACCTCAATAAGCTATTTCAAATAACTAGAAATTACCTCCTTTGCCATGATTTGCAATTACAATGAACATTTTTAGACGATCCCTTAAAAATATCAGAGGTTTGTGGTTCAAAACAGCAAAAGTTTTTGAAAATGACAGTCTCAGACTGTTCTCCCGAACCTAGACTGTTTTCCCTTCCCTAACACAAAGTCTGGTATCTGCGTCTTCCGGCATGGTTTAGCATTTTGTTTTTGGAGAAGATCGAGCCAATCTTTATAATGCCAGTGTTGGTAAATAATTTTTTTCATAATAAATGACAGTTTTATAATACATATAAACTCCATCAATTTATTTTATTTCAACTCAACCTTCTACTTCTCCTTTCCTCCTATAAAGAGTATATCTAACACCTAATAACTGACAGTGGATTAGGAACTTGAGAAGCTAGTGTGGTTTATGGTGATTCCTGTAACTTGGTGTCACTGGACTACTCAGAAGGCTCTTCGAAAATGAAAACTTTATCAAGGAAAGGAATCTGTTCCTCCCCAGCCCTGACCATTCAAAGGCTTCAAAAAAATGACTACAGTTTGCAGGAAATTCCAAGCTCAGCACAATGAAAAATACACACAGTGGGGAAATTTTCAAGAAGAAAAAATCCATCTTCATTCGAAAGCTGCCTGGGTAATATCTCTCTCAATATAGCACATTTTCTCAGAGGAGAATTTAAAATACTACGTTTTATACTATTTTTAGTCATGCATAATGTTTATAAGAGCATACATGTATGATTTGTTTTCATGATTCATTTTGTAAATTAAATAGTTCATTAAGTATGAAATTCTTATTTATAATAATGTACCTGTAGAATAGAAGGTTTTTACTTACAAAATCTTGATTTGTAACTGTTAGCCTAGAGCCAGATTTGATTCTATTCCGAAGGAGATTCTAGATAAGCTCTAGAAGGACATCCTCAGTTTTCATAACCATAAAAAATAAGGAAGGTAGCTGGGGTGGTGGCACATGCCTGTAATCCCCAAACTCTCAGAGACTGAGGGAAGAGGATCCCAAGTTAGAGCCTAGCTTGCAAGATCCCATCCCTAAATAATAAACTAGGGATGTAGCTCAGTGCAAAGACCCTGGGTGCAATCCTAAAAAAGAGAGAGATTGGGTTAGCTTCCCAGCACATAAGAACTGGTATGTTACTAACATATTTGGAATGCATTTATTTGTACAATTTTCTTATCTGCTATAAAATCCTGTTAGCTTCATGAAGATAGGCCCTACTTTTTCATTCATTTTGGTGTCATCTTTGGATCACTAGTACACAATGAATTGTTAATGTTTTAAAAGACATTTTTACAAATTTGTTGAAATTATTTATTCCTACAGTATTCAGAAGTGTTTATTTTGTTTTGTTTAGCAGGGTATGGTGGCATATGCCTGGAATTTCAGTGCTACATTATTGTATCTTCTTTTTCTTCTGCTTGAGTAGAAACTACCTTGGTATCATTTGAGCAAATTTGCCTGTAATCCCAGAATTCTGAGAGATGTAGCTCAGTGCAAAAGCCCTGGTTCAATCTCCATCACCATACGCACACACACACACACACACACACACACACACACACACACACAGTTTTTAAAAATGTTGATATATTGAACTTTGTAAAAAGCGTAACTATTGTGAAAACGAGAGGTGCACACCTATAATCCCAGCACTTGGGAGGCTGAGGCAGGAGGATTGCCACAGGTTCGAGGACAGCCTGGGCTATATAGTGAGTTCAAGTCCAGCCTGAACTACATAGCAAGACCCTGTCTCAAAAAATCAAAACCAAACCTAACCAAACCAAACCAAACCGAAAACACCATATTTGAAAAGGAAACTATTAACCAGAAAATACAAATCCATTCTGTCACTATATTTGGGTTGTATGTTAAACATGAATAATATGATCAGTTTTATACTTTAAGATACTTGCTATTCATGACATTTTAAATCAACTCTAAGTAATAATTTGTACAGAAACGCACCCATTTTCTGTGTTCAGTGTGTGGAGTTCTGATAAAGGTACACCTGTATACCCACCAAATCAACCTACTGAACCCATTTACATTCCCTTAAAAAGATTCCTGGGCCGATTATTAGTTTGCTTTCTCTGCAGACATCCCCAGCTACAGACAACCCTGTCACTACAGATTAGATTTTCATTTTCCAGAGTTCCATACAAGAATAGGCACACACTATGCATTATTTTGCATCTGGCTATTGTTGCTCAGCATACAGTCATTGAGGTTTGTTTGTGCTATAGCAGTTTCTGCCATTTTTTTTTATGTGGGTACCAGGAGTCGAACTCAGGACCTCACGCTTGCCAGCAGGTGCTTATGCCACTGAGTGATATCACCGGCCCTTTTTTTTCTTTTATGTGGGTGCCAGAAGTCAAACTCAGGACCTTGCACTTGCCAGGCAGGCGCTTATGCCACTGAGCCATCTCACCGGCCCAGTTTCTGCCTTTTTATTGCTGAGTAATATCCCATTGTACGAACACACTATGATCTATCTATTCATGTGTTAAGGGACACATGATTATTCTTAGTTTAGTGTTACTATTAGTAAAGCTATTATGAACATTTATATCCAAATCTCTGTGTGCACATATGTTTGTATTTCTCTTGGTTAAACACCAAGAATGAAACTGCTGGGTCACATGGTAAGTTTAGGTTGATCTTTTAAAGAAATGGCCAGGTGCTTTCCAAAGGACTTGTCTCCCTCCTTTGTGCGAAAATGCCGATTGCTCCATACCCTTTCCAAAATTTTGAAATGTTAGCAACTTTAGTAGTGGTGCAGTGATAACTCCCTGTGGCTTAATTTGCATTTCCTAAAATGACTAATAAGAGCAAGCATCTTTACATGTGCTATTGGCTGTTTCTATATTTTCTTTGTAAAGTGTCTACTCGTTTTTTCCTTATTTAAAATATGAGATTGTTTATTGAGTTTTAAGGATTCCTAATATATTCTGGATACAACTTCCTTGCCAGATAAATGCATTGTGAATATTTTTATGTTTTTAGTTTTAATTTTAAAAGATTCGACTTTCACATTTTGATGTTCAATTTTTTTCTTCTCGTTTTAGATTACTGCTTTTTTCGTGTGTATCTGAGAAATATTTGTCCTCTCCAAGGTCACAAAGGTTCTGTTATGTTTTCTTCTAGAAGTTTTATAATTTTAGCTTTTATATTTAGGTCTGTGATCCATTTCAAGTTAATATTTGTTGGGCCGGTGAGATGGCTCAGCGGCATAAGCGCCTGCCCGGCAAGCGCGAGGGCCCGAGTTCGACTCCCGGAACCCACATACGAAAAAGGGGCCGGTGATATCACTCAGTGGCACGGGTGCCTATTGGCGCGCGAGGTCCTGAGGTCGACCCCCTGGTACCCACAAAAAAAAAAAAGAATTGAGATCCATTTTTATATGGACATCTAGTAGTTATACTGTATTCATGAGAACATTATGCTTTTGACATTGGATTATCCCAGCTTCTTCGTCGAAAATAAATTGGCCATATACTGATGGGCCTATATGTGGACTCCGTACAGTTTCAGGAATCTATGTCTCTCCTTGTTCCTACTACACTGTGTTGAATCCTGTAATTTCACCGTAAGCCTTAAGAGGAATTCCCCATAAATTTTAGAATTACCTTGTTACAGTATAAACACCTAGGATGGGGGAGAACTGATATCTTAACCATATTGGGCCTTCCAATTCATGAACATGGAAGTATTATTTACTTGTCTTTCATTTCTTTCATCAGGGATTTAGTTTTCAGCAGCGACTTATAGCTCTTAGTGTACAAGACTAGCACATATTTTGTTAAATTTATCCTTACACAGTTCATGTTTTTGGATGCTGATAGAAATTTTATTTTAAATTTCATTTTTTTTTTGCTAGCATATAGAAAAAACATTGATTTTTGTTACATTGACCTTGTATCTGCCACTAGTTCCAGTAGCCTTTTCTCTTAGGAGTCCTAGGATATCCTAATTATGCAATATTGTCACTTGCAAATAAATGGTTGCACTTTTTCTTTTCTAATTTAAAAGCGTTGTTATAGGGGTTCATAGTTTTTTTTTTAATCAAATTTGAGCAATTTTAGCCATTTGTTTCTTCCTAGTGGATGTCTCAGTTTCCCCTTATCCTCTCCCTTCTTCCCCCATTGGAAGGTCTTCCTTGAAGTTTTCCAAATTCCGGAGAGCAGAATGGTAGAGCTACTTGGCCGTGGTTCCTAGAGCCGGGACCCAAGTAAACCCGGTCCTCGTTTCTCCCCTTTGGTGCGCTCTATTTGGCGCGTCGGATAACTTGGTACCTGCAGGAACTCCTGGCTAGCGTGTAAGGAGTCGTCCTGCGGTCCCCAGTCCTGTCTTCCTCCGTGGCTCGGCTCTGGTTCCAGGAGACCTGCCTAACACGAAGGTCGCTTTCTTTGGCCTGTGCAGAATTTTTATTGAAGGACTAAGGGCGAGATCACCAGCATAGCAGTAACACACTGATGCGGAGAGGGGTGACAAACTATTTCAGGACTGTATGTGTTTTTCATGGACAATTTCACAACTCTAGGAGGTTGAATTTTATTTTTTTAATATCCCCACTGAGGAAACTGAGGCATAGGAATGTAAAGTTGCCCAAGTTCACACTGCTAATAAGATGGGTGGAGTCAGGAATAGAGGGTTTGGATTTCAGTAACCTGACTCCAGAGTCCGCCTTCTTAACCACAAGCTTTAAGGGGAGCGAGGAAGGAGCTGTTAGGGGCAAGCACGGATCTTGAAAGGAAGAGAGGAAAAAGTGAAAGAGATATAGATCGTGGAGAACAAGGCGACGCCACCTTTCCAGCTGGAAAGGACTCGCGTTGGCCCAATGGCTAGACTGCCCAAACTTTCTTTCGGGGTGTCTCGTCATTCCTTCTTTCCTCCAGTTTCGCCACGACATCCAGCGTTGTGCACCGAACCGCTACCAATGCCCTTCAACCCATGAAAGAGGGCCAACCGCGGCGCACTCGCTTTCTGCACGCCCGTCTGGCCGGGGACAGCGCAACTGGGCGAGGCAGGCGCTTTTTGCCTAGGAGCTCTGAAGAAAGGGTCTTTGATGGGAAGACCCCACTACCTGTCTGCACCCCCAGAAAGCTCTTTCCAAAAGGCAGGGCGGGGCAGGGCCACGTTCAGCCCAGGTGCGCTAGGTCTGCTCCAACACGGGCACTGGCAAGTGCACTCCTCCAGGGCGCAGGACGTCGGGGGGCTCCCCAGGAAGAGTTCCCCTCTGCTAGCTGGCGCACAGATCTGCCTGGGGGCGCAAACCGCAGCGCCCCGGGAAATCGCAGAGCCCGCGCCCCCCCACCTCCCAGGCCCGGACAAGGCAGTCCGGCCGCCACCCCCGGGCCGCGGGAGGCGGGGACGGGGCGGGGCGAGCGGGGGACAGGGGCGCCCGCTCCTCCCCTTGCGGCTGCGGGGCTGGAGGCGCCGAGCCCCCTGCGCGCGGCACATGGGGCGCTGGACGGAGGCGGCGGCGGCGGCGCGCTCGGCCGGGGCCCCTGCCACCCCTCTGCCCCTCTCCGCCACGTCGCCGGGGTGCGCGGCCACCATGGCGTCCAGCGAGGAGGACGGCACCAACGGCGGCGCCTCGGAGGCCGGCGAGGAGAAGGAGGCCACCGGCAGGAGGAGGCGCCTGGGCTTCCTGGCCACCGCCTGGCTCACCTTGTACAACATCGCCATGACCGCAGGGTACGTGCGCCCCGCGGGGCCGCCTCGCCGCGCTGCCCCCCACCGTCTGGGCGCGGGGAGGGGCGCGCGGCGGCGTGGGGGAGGGGCGGGCGCTCCGGTTGAATGGAGCGGAGCGGCCGGGCCGGGCGGGGCGGCGGGCGCTGTCGCCGGGCATTGCCTAATACGGTGCACGGCGTGGCCGGCGGCGCGGGGCGCGGGTTGGAGGTTAAGTATAGACCCGGGCAGGAATGCGGGGCCGACCCGCGGGGGAGGCGGCTGCAGCCCGGCTCCTCCCGCTGCTGTTGAAGAAAAGCCTGGGTCGCGGCCACCCCCCATCCTCATGTCCGAGCCCCAGACCCGCTTCCCGGGCCGAGTGCGTTTCCTGCTGCTCCTGCTGCTGCTGATGATCGGTGCGCGGAGTTTTCTTAGCCGTTCATTTCCCCGCGACTTTTAGTTATTCATTTATGAGAGCATGGTTCTTCGTAGTGCTCCTTACTTGGGACGATTTTTCTTTCTTTTTTTTTTTTTTTTTTTCCTTTGTGGGTACCGGGGGTCGAGCTCAGGACCTCGCGCGCCAGCAGGCGCTCGTGCCACTGAGCGATATCACCGGCCCCTTTTTCGTATGTGGGTTCCGGGAGTCGAACTCGGGCCCTCGCGCTTGCCAGGCAGGCGCTTACGCCGCTGAACTATCTCACCGGCCTGATTTTTCTTTTCTAAACCCTCCCTTACCAAGGTCTGGTAATCGTGTCCAGAATCTTTATGATCCCAAGCTCCATTACCGATATCCGTACTTTTATTTCTGGCTCTTGGTGTGACGTAGGACTCAGAATGACGGATCGCTCTTCAACCAGCCGTCAGAGTGACTTCGGTGTCAACTGCTTCTCCAAACCTGCCGGGAAAATACTTTTCCGCTCCTTCATTACATTACCTGTTGAGAAAGCTATTTGCCTAGTATCACACGAAGTATTATTAACCTATATAAATATAAGGAAAAGTATTTTAAACTTTCTCCAGGATTTATATGGAGCAATGTGATTAGCAAAGATTTAATAATTCTTTGAGTACGGCATTGACTATTATGTGACAGCTTACGAATACCAAAAGAAGTTCATAAAACTGTATTTGTTGAGGATTTACTGTGTGCCAGAGACTGCTTTTTTTTTTTTTTAATGTATTATCTCAATTTTAGTTTTCTACAATTCTGTGAGGGGTATATAATACTGCATTTTACAAATAGGGAAACTGAGGCACAGAGCGACAAAGTCACTTGCTTGAGATCACAGACTGCAAAGGCTGGACATGGATTTCGACTTGGACTGAGAGTCCAGAGCTGTGCTACTTCGTCTTTCTCCTTTCCCACGTTTTGTAATCTTGAAAGGAGAGAAAAGTAACATATTCAAAGCAGTTGGAGATCGTTTCGGCACCTACCGTGCCCTGCTGCCTTTCGATGCAGGAGGGACTGAAAGACTCCTCTGGGACTGTCTTATCCAGTTAATACACACTTTTGGAATGCAGTACCTGCCATGTGTTAATTGATTGGCGGCCCCTTCCTTTTCCAGCCCTCTCTCCATTTTGAAGGCCAGCTTCCCATTTCAAAACTGAACAGCCCAACACAATTCCAGTTTAACATCTTCAGTGAAAAGAAATAAAAAGAATATATAAAGCCTTCGGTGATTCCCATTGATTCTGTCCTCCCCTAAGGGACTGAGGCTGTTATTCAAGGCCATTTGCAATGACGTCTAACCAAGTCACCCACTTTGAAGTTTTCTAGGTGTCCTACCTCACCCCAGCAGAATTAGGTGTTCTCTCCTTTGACTTCCCACAGCTTGCTGTTCTCCTTATCCTTCCCCAGTGCTCTTTCTAAACTTACCTGTCTCTCTGCCTGTATTGAGAATGTCCCTCTCCCTGTCATTTCCATCAAGCAAAAGTAAATGGAATAATCCGTGTAACTAACTCTGGGTGGAACTTTTCTACAGGCATTGAGCATTGAAGGAGGAATGGAATTTGCATACACACAGTGCGTATTTCAAATGAGGTAATTTATAGAAATAAATAGGAGATGCAAGGCTGGTGTATTCTCTGTTGAATTGGAGGATCGTGTTAGGGAATAGTGGTAAATAAGGTTGGAGAAATTGTGGTTTTGAAATTGGGATGAAATCATAGTATATTTAGTGGGGTGATGGAGGAGTGACTGATGGAGGTTCTTTTTGTTCATTTACCTTGTTTTGTTTATTTCCCTTTGAGCAGAACTTTGGGGTGTTTAATTTTTTTGTAACATTGAAAACAATAAAATAGTATTTAACAAATATAACAAATGTCTACACAAAGGTTAAAAAGGACTTGTCTAATTCTACAAGCCTAGTGTAACCTTTCATTTTTCCTTACGATCCTTCTTGAGTGTCTAGCGTTCAAGTTTTTACTCAAATCTTCTTTTTTAAGGAGGCTTTATCTGGGCATCTTCATTTAAATAGTGACCCACATACTAACACTCCTTATCTCCTTTGCCTGCTTTATTTTTCTCTATCTCATTTATGGCCATATAACTGTACTATATATTTTACTAATTCTTCATGGCTTCTTGTCTGTCTTCCCATTATAGTGCAAGCTTCAGGAAATCCTCAGTAAATATTTATTGAATGAATGAGTGAATATATACTTTAGTACATTGTTGTTACAATATCTGCCCTATTGTATATTCTCATTTTTACTTAATATTCTAACAAGTATTTGTATATAGCTCTCATAATTACATTTTTTCATGGTTGTACAAGAGTATATAAAGTTAATGTACAATAATGGATAAAGTCATGGCCTTGGTGACATTTTGCTTTTGTTCATGTTGAATTTTGTGGTTTGGATAAATTCCCAGGAGTAGAATTACAACTTTGAAGGATGTAAGGATTTTTATGGTAGTTGCTCATAATAGGCTCTTGTTTAGGCAAATGAGACAGCCCCCCAGCTTTTCAGCAAACACATTTGAGCCCATATGTGTAAGTGCATTGTCCTAGGTCAAGTGTGGGACATAAATTAAATATTCTAGGCCTGTTTTTGAAGAAATGTAACGGAACATTTATGTGTAAACAATGATTGCAGTGAAAGAATGAGATAAGTGCTCCCCAGAGGCGTCAGAGGAAAGACAGGTAGGGAGAATCTGAGAAAGCTTTATGAAGGAGATCATAGCTTTTAAATTAAGCTTTGAAGGATAAGTAGGACTTAACAGACATGGAGGATGAAATAGCATGAGTTAGGGTAGAGATGTGAAATTGCAAGACATCCTTTGAGGCAACAAAACAGAACTGAAGTGTAGTGTGGGACAGGGACCTTGGATTATTGCAAAGGGCTTCAGATGCCTTGGTGATCTGTTTGGGTTTCAGTCTGTAAACAGTACAGGAATGTATTTATTACAGGTTTTGTTTCACTACTTTGTAGCTGGATAATCTTTGGACAAGTTATTAAATCTCTCTGATCCTTAGTTTTCTCACCTGTTAAACTGGAATGACAGAACTGCTTTGCTAAGTTGTTACAAAGAGTAAAGAAATAATAGATATGAAGTTTTTAGCAGGGTGCCTGCTGCACAGTGGACGTTTAAAAGATGGATTCTTTTTTTTTTTTTGTGGGTATGGGGGGGTCGACCTCAGGACCTCACACGCCAGCAGGCGCCCGTGCTGCTGAGTGATATCACCGGCCCCTTTTTTCGTATGTGGGTTCCGGGAGTCGAACTCGGGCCCTCGCACTTGCCAGGCAGGCTCTTACGCCGCTGAGCCATCTCACTGGCCCCTAAAAGATGGATTCTTATCCCTGAAGGTTAATTTAAAATTGCACTACTTGCAGAAAGAAAAACTAAGATATTTTCACAGTTACATAATGTGACTTAATGGAACAATGTATCCAGGGTTCATTCCCCAAAATGGTAATTAAGTAACAGCCATATCTTTTAGATACATTTTATTTCAGAGGAGGATAGATCAATTGTATGGATCTGTTTCAACTTGTTTATCCATATTTCTGCTTATGGGCATTTGAATTCTTTCCAGTTTTGGACTATTACAAATAAACCTGTGAACATTTGTGTACCAGTCTGTGAATGGCCGTATGATTTCATTTTTCTTAGATACCTACAAGTGGATCATAGGATAATCAAATTTTTAATTTCCTAAGAAACTCCCAAACTGTTTTCCCAAGCAGTTGGTCCTTTTTACATTCCCACTGGCAATGACTGAAGTTCAGTGGCTTCACACTCTTAGCAATGTTTGGTGTAGGCACTCATGGTAATTCTAGACATCTAAGTAAGTGTATCGTTTCGTGCCACTGTGATTTTCTTTTTCATTTCTCTCCCAGCTAATGACACTCTTCTTCATGTGCTTATTTGCTGCTTGTCTGTCTTCTTGGGTATAGTGTCTGTTCAAATCTCTTACCCACTTTTTTGCCCTTAATGGGTTATTTGATTTCCTGATATTGAGTTTTAAGGTTCTTTATATAGTCTGGATACAAGTTCTTTGCCAACTGGTGATTTACAAATATTTCCTCCCAGTTTTGGCTTGGCTTTCATTCTCTTAACAGTGTCTCTCAAAGGGCGTGTGGTCTTAGTCTTAATCTGAGACCAAATTATCAGGTTCTTCTCTCGTCTGAACCTTTCAGCTTAAGTCTTTATTGGCATCAGTGTGTATGTGCAGTCAGTTGAAACACTCATGTAGGGGCTGCAAAAGAAAATATTAATTTAGTCTAGGAAAGGCGATTTAGAGGTGTTAATGAACAACATATGAAAGTACAGATGTATGAAAGTTGAAGACCATTCTCTTTTTTTTTTTGTGGGTACCAGGGGGTCGACCTCAGGACCTCGCGTGCCGGCAGGCGCCCGTGCCGCTGAGCGATATCACCGGCCGTTTTTCATATGTGGGTTCCGGGAGTCGAACTCGGGCCCTCGCGATTGTCCGGCAGGCGCTTAAGCCGCTGAGCCATCTCACCGGCCCAAAGAAGACCATTCTCTTGTTAAAGCTTCCAAATGGCTCTTTTAAAGAAGAAATTACAAATGAGAATATCATCATTTTTCAAAACTATTAAAATAATGAATCTAGGCAATAAACGTCCTTCACTGCCAACATTACAAAACAGAAGAGTAGCCAGAAATTATGTGTTCCTTGTAGAAGTAGTACCTGGAACAACTTACCTGTATGTTTTATCCTTGCCAGAAAATCAAATACGAATCTCATCGGACCCCTAGAATTAGCTACCAATTTACAGGAAATACAGGGGACAGAACATAATAAGTGGGTGTCCAGTTAGCAAAATTTACATAAAGAGTAATTCTGCAGGACCAACCACCTACTATTCAACAGACAAATTATGAAAGAAAGAGAGGGAAGGAAGGAAGAAGGGAAGGCTTCTAGATTAGAAGAGTCATGAAAGACAGGCCAACTAATTACAGTGTGTGAATCCTATTTCAATCATGATTTTTAAAAATTAGGAGACAATTGAGGAAATTTGTATTGTGGCTCAGTATTTTGATATTGACAAGACATTTTGTACATGGAACAGTGAGCAGTATGATAGTTTTGCTCATTAAAATATTTTAGCGATGCATCATGAAACATTTGTGAATCTTATTATAGAACGGCGTGTATCTGATTCAAAATATTTCGGGGTAGGGAGGAAGTAGAGGTTTGTTGGAAACAAGATCATAAGATGATAATTGTTGAGGCTGGCTATGAAGCATGTGGTGGGTTCATTATACCATTCTCTATACCTTTGTATAAAGTTGGAATTGCTCAATAAAAATATAAAAAGCAATGTTAATTAAAAAAAAAAAAAAAAAAGGAGGTAGAATTGTAGATAACTGTTTTTCAAGGAACAGATGGGCAGTTTCTAAGAACTTAATCTCAGGGCCGGTGAGATGGCTCAGTGGCATAAGCGTCTGCCTGGCAAATGCGAGGTCCTGAGTTCGACTCCCGGTACCCACATATGAAGAAAGGGCCGGTGATATTGCTCAGCAGCATGGGCGCCTGCTGGCACGTGAGGTCCTGAGTTCAACCCCGGTACCCACAAAAAAAAAAAAAGAAAAAAAAAGAACTTAATCTCAGAAGAAAAAGAAGCCCTAGAAGACAGCTAGAAAAGACCCCCTTCAATGGGATTTGTCAGGGTCACTGTCGCTGTCATGGCAGGAGGGGGGGCCCCTGCATTTTCTAAGTCATGGCATATTTTTCTCATTACTCCTGTCTGACCTTCATCTACTAACGTAAGAGTCCCCTGAGGCACACAGTTATGTCTTTTTCTCTAGTTTCCTAGATCAGTACCTGGCTTAGCAATTAATGTTGATCCTGAAAGATAAATAAGTGAACGAATGAATTAAGCAAGCAAGAAATTTTCTATATAGAGAGCATGTTTTTTTGTTTGTTTTTTTATTTTTGGCCGTTCATGTAATCAATTGCCCTGGAGTATGTAAACACAGAACAGAACAGAACAGAACAGAACAGAACAGAACAGAACAGAACAGAACAGAACAGAACAGAATATCCCAGAAAAGAATTCCTATTGGCAGAAATCCCAATTGCATTTGGGTTTTTCTACAATTGCTAACCTGGTGGTTGAAAGAAGTCCAAAGTTAATTAAATGTAGGGCTCTTATACAAACTTTGATTATGTCTCCCTGTGACAGTTTTAGGAAGTGAGCTCTGGTTAGATTAGGATCTGGCTTTGTTTACTGGAAAACAGATAGAGATAGTTCAGTGGTCCTTTTGAATCCCAGAGTTTGTTAATTTATTTTGAGCATTGGTCTGTGATGCTATACAGCTTGGTACAATGCTGCCACCTATGGAAAAACAGTAAAACTTGTCATATAATACATGGACTTTTGTACAAACAATGCAATTCAAAACGGTAGAAAATGACCTTTAAATTAATCCTTTGATCAGTTCTTTGGCAGATTAATAATAGCTTCTTATGCTTACCTCTGATACATGGGTTTTCCTTAAAAAAAGACAAATGTATGGGAAATGTGAATGAAACATTAAACTTTTTGTGTTCTTATTAGAAGCATGGGGACTTGGAATCAAGGATAATGGAATTATAAATTTTAAGGCTAGAAGGTACCTAAAACACCATCCAGATTAGCACTGTCAGATTAACCCAGCACTAAATTCACATTTGGCTCTCAGGGGAGATGGAACTCTAGGTTGAGCGCAGTGAGGCTGTGGGATATTGGGAAGAGAAGAGGACTGAGGTCTGAGACCTCAGAGGTTGTATTTCAACCTTGTCATTAGCTTCCTCTGAAACTTAGGTTTGAAACTTAATTTTTAGATTGCTTTGGAGTGGCCTTCAGACTTCTTTTTCTTTTTTGAAAGCATACTTGAGCAGTTACTTGCACACACACTCTCCATGTAACTTTTATAATGTACTTACTTAAATATGAGTTGCTGTAGCCAGCCAATATCCCAGGGCACAGTACCTACCTAGAGCCAGACCAAGGCAGCATAATGGTTCGGGAGCTGAGACTTCGAGCTCGGGGTGGGTCCAGGTCCCAGCTGGCTGGCTGTCTCTCTGTGCCCCTTTCCCCCTAGCAGTAACATACGATGCTAATAATCTCTTACTTTAGTGTTATTGTGAGTATCATGAGTTCATATGTAAGTGTCTAGAACATAGCAAGCAATCTGAAAATATTGTTGTCATCATGAGTATTTCTGCATTTCTGCAGTCTTTGCTAGTGTCAGCCATTTATTTACCTTCTTGTCGCGCCTGCTAAGAAAGTCATTGCTTTTACCTCACTCTGTGCTGAGGAGAAGTTCTGGAAGTGCCATTCCGCTGTTTTCTTACTGTTCCATGGAGTTCACATCTTCACCACATCTAGTCGGTATCTTCTTTGGAGGAATCTTTTTCAATCACTTGTCCACGGTATGAGTGAGCATTGTTTAGTTTAAAGTTAAGACGCCATAATTTTGTATTTCATAAATCTGCTTAGGCACTTCGATCTTAAAGACTGGGCTACTCATCCCATTATTCATCCCTGGAAATTGAAGATTTCAAAAAAGCTACAGATGAGGTGACTTTCTTAATCTTTAGCATACTTTAATAATTGTAAGGGGAACTGAGGAAAAATGATCTCTCATGACTCTAGGAAGAATGAAAGTAGGAAAAAGCTGGTCTCCACAAATACAGTTTATATTTTAAGTACTCTTAACCCATGGGAACAGGATGTATAGTTAATACTGTATATGACTCTCAGTTGAAAAGCGAGGGTATATGTATTTTTTCTTTTCTAAAAATAAACTTTGTAAACAGGCTTATGTCTGATCTTCCTTCTGTATGCATTCCTTCTATGGTACATCAGTTTTTATTTAGTGAAAATTATGTAAATAGTAAATGATGATTCTTACTGAAGATTTTTACTTGTATATCATAATATGATATATTATGTATTTGTATAAAATACATTTCTATATACACAATACTGCTTTTGAAAGCTTTTCATCTCAAGATACATTTATGTATTATTAAAATGCTGCATGACAATCTTATTTTTGGTAGTAATTTCTTTTGTCTTTCACTGTATTTGCTGAAACTGAAAATACACTGGACATTGTTTTGTCTGTTGTTGGTCCCTTATATGTTCTATTATTCCTCTTCTAGCATCAACATAAAAGTACTATTTGTCATTTTTTTTCCCTGTGGGTTTTTAAAAAATAGAATGATGAACCAAGATCATAGTGATATATAGTGTAACTATATAAATAGCATAACTATATAAATATATATGTAGCAAAACCATGTAAGTTGTGGCATTTCTTTCCAGGAAGTTCAGTGGTATTTTTTAAATTGTAATAATATGTGCATAACATCAATCATCTTAAGTTTCTCAAAATGTACAGTTCAGTGGTATTAATACATTCACATTGTTGTGTGGCCATCATCACTGTCCATTTGTCTTCAAGGTTCATCCATGTCATAGCAAGTGTTGTAATTCCTTTCCTTTTGAAGGCTGAGTAATATTCCACTGTATGTTTAGACCTTATTTTGTTTATCCATTCAGTCATTGATGGACAATTGGTTCGCTTCCCCCTTTTAGCTATTATGACTAATACTGCTTTGAGCATGCACACACACATTAGTAATATTAATTTGGATAGAATTTTATAAAATACTTTTATTTTCTTTAGGTGGTTGGTTCTAGCTATTGCCATGGTACGTTTTTACATGGAAAAAGGAACACACAGAGGTTTATATAAAAGTATTCAGAAGACACTTAAATTTTTCCAAACATTTGCCTTGCTTGAGGTAAGTTTTTCATCAGGCTGTTTTTCTATAAAGCTTATCTGATAGTGTTTTTGTTGAACAATGTCGGTTTTATTTTGCTCATGACATACCACATACGGATTTGTTTATTACAAGTGTTGTCAGGGATTTATTTTATGCTTTATATTATTGACTTTTTTTTTTTTTTATTTGCTTACAGATAGTCCACTGTTTAATGGGTGAGTTTTTCTTTGAATTTTATCTTTTTGTTATAAATTGCTGTTAGGGCAGGAGTTGACTTATTTTTCTCTTCAAGGAATTGTACCTACTTCTGTGCTTGTGACTGGGGTCCAAGTGAGTTCAAGAATCTTTATGGTGTGGCTGGTTACTCACAGTATAAAACCGGTAAGGGACGCAGATGTGTTTTCTACTTGAGCTTGTAGAGCAGCATTTCGTCATTAGGAATCTAAAATACTAACATTCCTACATTTCAGGAAGCAGAATGATTAGGCCAAAAGGAGTTGGGCAGGAATCAAGTTATCATTGTATGTTGACTTAATGCTGTAGTAGAATGACTAAAACATGGCAAAACCAAATATTGGTATTTTATATCCATAATGTACTCTTCTGTGACATTTTTCTGTTTTTTAAAATTGTAACATCTGTCAAATAAGAAGCTGAAATGTTTTCTATTGAAGTTTCTTTTCTCCCAAAGTTATTCTCTTTATATAACTGAAAGTGTCACAATAAACAATTTATTTTTCCTCATTTAGCATTGAAGATTGCAGCAAAGACATAAAAGTCAGTGTGGTTCTGTATGTCTGAACAAATGGAAAAGACTAAATTAAAAGTGAGTCTTTTTACCAAAGGATACAAAAATCACAAGAGGAACAAATGCAAAAGATCTATCATACAACATGGTGACTGTAGTTAATATTTGTATATAGTACTTGAAAATCGCTAAGAAAAGTAGATTTTAAGTCTTCACCCTGAATAAATGATAAGCACAGGAGATGATGCACGTGTTGTCTCGATTGGCTTGATTTAGCCGTTCACCGTGTCTTCGTATTTTAAAACATCACATTGTGCACCATAAACATACATACTTTTAATTTGTCAATTAGAAATAATTTTTAAAAAGTTAGGATTGAGAAACTTGGGGAAAAAAGTAAACGTATTATTTCTGGAAACATGGCAGGAGAGAGACTAATGACTGAATCGGATTCATGGCTTAAGCCTTTTAGACAAAGCCAACTCTTGTCAAGGTACGAATTGGGCCATTTAAGCCCATGTCGGAAACATTTCCCAGCTCGGCCCTCCTGACCTTCTTAACAGCCTTTGTAGTCTCCTGTCTGCTCGAGGACAGATCTGGCCTCCTTGCCACTGTGCAGATTCCTTTCTTGTCTCCTGTGTGCCTGGGGACTGACGTCTGACCTCTGCTTCATTTCCTCGTAGCCTCCCTGGCTTCTGCTCGCATGGGGACAGATCTTTGACCTTCTGCCCTTTCATTACTCCACACCTTAGCCCTCTGGACTAGTGTTTTTCACTCAACTTATTCCATCTACCTGGTCCCTAACCAGAGACTGCCATATGGTAGAGTGATCCTGTGCCTTCCAGAGAGCCAAAGTCTTGGTTAATGAAGATGGCTTACTACTCTCAGAGCAGGAGTACATTAACAGAATAAAGGAGAGGCTGTGTGGGGGAGTGAAGAAATACAATAGCTGGGCTGGGACCGTGAGGAATCTGAAGAATAAAAGAGAAGGGCTGGTGAGATGGCTCAGCGGCATAAGCGCCTGCCTGGCAAGCGCGAGGTCCTGATTTCGACTCCTGGAACCCACATAAAGGAAAAAAAGGGCTGGTGATATCGCTCAGTGGCACAGGTGCCTGCTGGCAAACGTGAGGTCCTGAGGTCGACCCCTGGTACCCGCAAAAAAAATAAATAAATAAAAGAGAAGAAAGACAGTGACGGGGTGGCCACCATTAACTAGAGAGACAAAATTATAGAGAAGCTAGGTAGTGGCTCATTCCCAGAAAGGAAAGGATCCTTCTGCTCTCCTTCTCCATCAGAGGCTCTGTTCTTCACATTCCTCTTTCTTTTTCTACCACAGCAGTTTCCCCTCAGCACAGATGGTTTCTATTCTGCTTTTTAAGAGGGCGATGTTGTCCTGGGATGGTGGGGTTACTGGCTTGAGGGAAGGGTGAGGGAGAGAAACTAGTGAAGAGTTGACCACTTCTGTGCATAGCATGTAAGTTTGATGTTTATAACTAATTATTTAATGGTGACTACATTAAGTTTTCCATATCGCATTTGTCTAACCTGAACATTCCATTATAAGAAGAGACAGGAAATATTTAACACGATTACAACACATAGTTCACTGAAACATAAATTCCAGGTTGACCAGCGTTGGATTTCTCTGTAATTCTGCAGGTCCAGAACGAGGAGAGTGTGGTGCTTTTTCTGGTCTCGTGGACTGTGACTGAGATTACTCGCTATTCCTTCTACACATTCAGCCTTCTCGACCATTTGCCGTACTTCATTAAATGGGCCAGGTGGCGATGTCTTGCAGTTTAGTTTCTCATTGTCCTGTGCATGCTGGTTTCGTGTGCTGAGCTAACACCAAAGAATTAAAATGTGTGTTGTAGCTCCATGATGCCAGAATGCTCTTGTTTTGGATATTTGCAGTGTCACAGCTTATATTCTAAAAGCTGGATTTGATGATCAGAGATGAGCCATACTAAAATACATTTTGTGCAACATCAATACCAGGCAAATCATATTCTTAAGTAACCTCAGGATTGGTCATTTATTTTCCTTTGAAAACACCTTATATATTTTTGGAATTATATTGAATAAACTGTACCAAAAATGTGGTATTTTATTTGATTGATTTAAATTATTTTAATATGCACTCACAATTTTTAGTTCCTTAGATCAGCAATATCTTTTTTCTTTTTTGCTATAAATAGCTCTGACAGACATTTTTTTAAAAAAGTTTGTCCTCTAATTTTATTATTTGGAATATGGACCAAATTTATATCCTAATGCGGTAATTTTTAAAGTGAAAGATGCCCTATTCTTTTTGAAAAACTGATATTTTACCAAGTTATTATAAAAACAAAATTACTTTTTGGAAGGTAGCTATGCCTACCCTATACTACCAATGCACACCAAAGCCACTTTTTGGAGAACGAATCAAAACCAGCATAGATTTGTTTATTCTTTTTTTTTGTGTGTGGGTACCGGGGGTCAACCTCAGGACCTCGCACGCCAGCAGGCGCCCATGCCACTGAGCGATATCACCGGCCCCTTTTTCATATGTGGGTTCTGGAGTTGAACTCAGGACTTTGCACTTGTGAGGCAGGCGCTTATGCCACTGAGCCATCTCACCAGCCCCTGTTTATTCTGTTCTTGTTGTACTTATAGTAGCAGCAACAAAGTAGCAGTGACAAATGGTGCATACTTGCTGCACACTGTAGCATGCGTTTACATCCTCTCAGGCAAAAAGTTAAAAACCCTAGTAGGTATTAGTGGTAGTAAGTACAAGGTGTAAGTTCCATCTGAGCAAGATACAAGAGGTAAACAATATTTCCATTCTTAAAATTGTTTAAGAATGTAAATAATATTCAGAAGTAATATGTTTTCACTGTAAAAAGTTCAAACAATGCAGGTGTATATAAAATAAACACAGAAAGCTGTTTACTATCCTGTGTAACCCACAGCTTGCCCCTGGAGAAAGAAACTGTTTACTCATCTAGCATTTTCATAACACAAATGTAAAAACACATATATAGATTTTTAAAAACATAAACAGGCTGATATTATACTTGCTTTCTGTGTATATGTTGGAGTTTTTTTTTTTTTCCAGTGCAGATACATTTTGATCTGGCTCTCTGCAGTATTCCACAATATGAACCAGTTTTCTATTGTTAGAATTTAGTTTGTTTCCAGTCTTCTAATATAAGTAATGCTTGGAGACATTATAAACAATGTCATATCTATTTAGCATTGACTATATGTATTATTTTTTAAAAACTTGATATTTTTGGTAGTACATTCTTAATTCTTAGCTAGTTTCAGACTTGTTTCAGAGCCACATGTATTTCTCAGAGCCTCACCTTTTCTCTAGTGATTGGTACTTTTTTATAACTTATGTATTATATATGTTCAAATACAACAAATTAGAATATATAAATAAATAAATAATAAAAAATTTAAAATTACTTATAATCACTTTACACAAGAATCATCACTGTTGTATTATGTAGTCTGTCAGTCTTTTAAAAATATCCTATAGGTCTTTTTTAGAAATTTGTGGCTTAACATTTTGCATGTCATGATATGTTTTAAAATGATAATTTGAGCATAAATATTGTTTGTCATAAGAAGGTTGCATTATTATTTATATGCGTTTGGTTAGTTTTATTCTTGTACATGAAAGTGTGTTCACTGTTTGTGATTATTGGGCTTTTTGAAAAGTTGGCAATTTTGAATGGAGTTGGGCTTAATCTTTATTTTTGGTACCGGGAATCGAACTCACAGCCTCACACTTGCCAGGCAGGCGCTGTGCTGCTGAGCTATCTCCCTGGCCCTGGGCTTAATCTAGCATGCGTGTCAATACCATTTTGCATGATAGTCTTCTGGACTTCTGGAGCCTTTAAAAACATTAGCTCGTGATACAGTCTCTTCATACACGGTGTTCACAAAATTCGTGTGAAGATAACAGATGCACTTTGCGCCTTTCCTTAGGTCGGACACATTAGTCTTTAATGCTTTGGCTCTCCCTTTTGGAATGTATTTGCATATCTTTCATTTGTAGAAGAGAACAAAACTGCCATTGCATGTTTAAATTTGCTGTTTAGAAAACACTTGTCACTTGTCTTGATGTTAAACAAGGTGTTACATAAAGTCAAGTTTGAAATGCATGTGTTAGCATAATGTTAGTTAATGATAATCATGAATAATTATATTTCATGTCCAAAAATCCTTTAAAATTCCAACTGTCAAAATATATTTGCCAATCTCTTTAGGTAGCCTAAAATAATATTCATATTTAAATTCAAATTGGAAGCTATTCTCAAAACTTCACATTAAAACTGGCTTCTTATTTATAAATAGTTTGACTTACTGTCAGGATTTGAATGCACTTTGAATTTATATGTTGAAAGTCTTTTTGGAAAAGTCCACA
Source organism: Erethizon dorsatum (assembly GCA_028451465.1). Classification (NCBI taxonomy): domain Eukaryota; kingdom Metazoa; phylum Chordata; class Mammalia; order Rodentia; family Erethizontidae; genus Erethizon; species Erethizon dorsatum. Next base: position 42,947,169 of record CM051831.1, on the reverse strand, counting down.
GAATAATTATATATTGGGTTATGTTTTCATATTGATTCTCATTTTATTTTCAAAAGTGAATTTTCTTTAAAACAATTTTAGGTGACAATTGGAAGTCCTTGAGGAAGCATTAAATCTTTTTCTGAGTGTGGTTTATAGGTAGATAAATTTCCCATATTTGCCTCAGAACTTACTGATATGTAATCTTTTTAAGTGCAAGTAAAGTCAAGAAAGTTATATAATTTCTTCCCATTTCATTAGAAATGTTCATTCTTTTTAAGGCTTTCTTCTAGGAGTAATATTCTTGGAGTGATAATTTTTTTCTATTAAAGAACAATGCTACTGAAATTTTTTGAGAACCACATAAAGTAGGAAAAGGCATTTTGGGTGTTTTGAGAAGGAAATATAAAATGTTCAGTAATGTGATTTTAAAAATTGAGATAGAGGGGCCAGTGAGATGGCTCAGCGGCATAAGCGCCTGCCTTGCAAGCGTGAGGGCCTGAGTTCGACTCCCGGATCCCACATATGAAAAAGGGGCCGGTAATATCGCTCAGCGGCATGGGTGCCTGTTGGCATGCGAGGTCCTGAGGTCGACCCCCCGGTACCCAAAAAAAAAAAAAAAAAAAAAATTGAGATAGAAAAAGATTGATTTAAGTGATAACTGCAGAACTGGTAAGAAAGCAGATGTATAATCAGAGCAAAGAGAGGATGGCAGGTACAGTAAAGGGCTCATCTTTCTTCACTCATTAATCTATTTTGGTAAATAATTTTGCCCTTCTCCCCCATCTCTTATTTTGGTATATCCATGGCACCAGGAATCTGGTGACTTAGAGAAAAATGATTTTCTTTAATAAAGAAATGTCATTGTCTTGGATCTTTTAGGCTCTTCCTATTGAAGACCAGTAGAACCCAGGCATAAGTAGGCTAGCCTCCTCTGTGTTAGAGATTTTGCCACAATCCAAATAAACCAATAGTCACTTGGGATTTTGGATAGAACTTTCTCAGCTCTATTTTAAGCAAGGCAATTCTGTATTCCTTTGAAATAGCTTATATTAGTCACTTTCCTATTGCTTAAATATACAACACCTGCAACTTTAAGGAAGCGAGGTTTAGTTTGGTTCATAGTTTTAGTGGGTTCGGTCCATGGTTAGCTGACTCCAGGGCAGAATTGGCATGGTGGGAGGGCATGATGGAACATAGTTGCTCACTTTATGGCAGCCAGGAAGCAGAGAGATGGGGAAGGCAGGGACAAGAATATGCTCTTTCAGGTCACACCCCTGCTGGCCACTCCTCCAACCAGGTCCCACCTCCTAACAGTACATTTGGCTATGGATTCATCAATGAATTAATCCATTGATGAGTATAGCACCCCCGTGATCAAATCACCTTACAAAAGGTCCCATCTCTAAAATATATGAGACTTTTGGGGGACATTTTAGATCTAAACCTTACCTTACTGATTTTGTCGTGAAAATAGCTTTGGACAGTGCACTCACTACAAGTTACTAATGTTTTATTTAGTCAGTTTTCTGCAGTAGTAATTATGTTCATTTAGTAGCCATGAAGTTTTCCAAATACCTTTAAAAATAACTACTGTACTTTGCTAATTTCAAGGTTCAGGTATAAAATTGACATCTTAAACTGGCGTTTTCAAGCACAGCATTTGATTAATAAATGATTAGCTCAAAAAAAAAACCCATAGTTATGATCCCATGTGCCAAAGAAGTTCCTTTTATAGTACTTAAAAAAGTAAATCCATAGTCCCAGCACTGTGGAGGACTGCTTGAACCCAGGAGTTTGAGACCAACCTGGGCAACATGGTGTGATCCCATCTCAAAACAGACAAAACCAGCATATAATTAAAAAAAAAATTGTATAAAAGTATTTCACTACTGTAAAATAAGTTGAGTAATTAAGATACTGCCATGTGGAGTGGAAATTTTATTTAGAAGGATGTTACTGTAGTTACTAAGCCAATGATTAAAGCAGAAAAATTAACCTACTTGCGTGAAATTATTGTAAATATGCACATAAAGGAGAATTTCTAAGTTTAAATACAGTAGTAGTGAAAGAACCATGCTGTAAAATCCAATAAATATTCTAGAAAAATAATTCTCTGAGATTTTTCTTTCTGTAGATATAATTTTTTTATCATCTTATATCCTGTTGGAGTTGCTGGTGAACTACTTACAATACACGCTGCCTTGCCATATGTGAAGAAAACAGGAATGTTTTCAGTAAGACTTCCTAACAAATACAATGTCTCTTTTGACTACTACTATTTTCTTCTTATAACCATGGCCTCATATATACCGTGTAAGTATATATTTATTAGTACTTTGATTTAACATATATGGAAGTTTTTGGAAAGCTATAATAAGCTAGTTTAATAAGCAAGGAGAAATAATTTGAAATAAGAGCTTACAAACACTTTTAAGACTTCTGTTCAACTCCACATTTATTCATGATTTAGAATAATTGAAGGAGGGGTGAGTTAGAGATGTTTTACTGGCCATAAGTAAAAAGGTAAAAAACTAACATACAAATGATTACTTTTTAAAAGGGATTTAAAATGTGCTTAGTATGATTAATTTTTTAAAGGGAAAGAAAAATAAATCTTTGGAAAAGTGTGGGTGCCTCACTGTGCTATTTATAAGCATTTAGAATTATGTGTCTGAATATAAACATTCTATTCAGGAAAATTTCACATCGTTTCTAGCCATTAAGTACACTTGAGACAATCATCTAGGAGCACTTTAGTATTATTTGTGTTGCTCTGTTTACTTAAGATAATAAAGCTGCTTTTCTTAAAATATTTCTAATAATTCAGCCTGTTCACTAATTTTTCATCATCTCATTCAGTAGTTGCAATGAATTGTGAAACTTACTTTATTTAGTTCTAATAATGACATTTATAGGTCAAATTTGATAGTCATCTGCAAGATATACAAAGGAAAAGTAAAGTTGTTATATACCCCTGTATGCCTTTCTCTATAAAATTAGAGACTTTGATGTCAGTGGGATGAAAAAGGAAAGGAGGCAAGTTTATAGAAGCTAAAATTGACATTGACACCATATAGAGTATTTCATCTAAAGGGGATGTGCATAACACTTAACCAGCCCCTTGAAGCCTGCAACTTTGAAGCATTCAAATGCTTCAAAGGGACTTTTGATTTTGTTCAGAGAGTGTTTTTCCACTCTGTCTTCTACCATTTCAGCCTTCTACCATTCCCCACCTCAGCCAGTTCAGGATTGCCGTGGCGGGTTTGCATGCACTGCTTGTCACAATCCCTGCTTTTCCCAGCCTCTGGTTAGCGGTAACAAGCCCTGAGCTGAGCCAGGACTCGCATAGGTATCTGTTATATAGTTACAGGTGTGGGCATTGGGTTCTCATCTTCCTCGTGACTACTGAGGTATCTCCACAGAAACCTGGGTCCCAAAAGATTATTATTTGAAACTTCAAGTCAGTAACTTTGGTTTTGCTTTTGTTTTTTGTGGTACTCAGGATTAAACCCAAGGCCTCACACATGCTAGGCAAGCATTCTACTACTGAGCTGCACTTCCACCCCATTTTAAATTTTGAGACACAGTCTTGCTGAGTTGCTCCAGCTGGCTTTGAATTTGTAGCGCCTCTACCTGCCTCAGCCTCCAAAGTAGTGAGGATTATAGATCTGCATCACTGCATGTAGTTTAAACCGGTATCTTTTGTCTGTATTTTTTAGGTATCCTAGGAGGTGTAGATTCTGGCCTGTGCCAGTAGCAACCTCCCAACTTACCATGCAGTTACTGAGAGTCCCACTTCTCAGCGAGCCAGTAGGCAAGGGGGATGTGTTTTCACTCCATTATCGATATTAGCAGAAGTAGCAACCAAGTTTACTTTGCTTATTAAATCTTTTGCTAGTTATAAGTTTTAAAAGTGCTTTTTGAGTAATTTTTGTACTCAAAAGAAATGGTGTCTCTCATTCACCAATGAGAGCATTCTGGATGAGAGCAGTTGAGTGAATTGCTTAAAAAATCAACCAGCTGGTAATACCAAGATTTGACCTCAAGCCCATATCTTCTGCTGAACTACTCAGGATTATTATGGAAGTATTTACAAGAACTGGTCAGTTAGCTTTAAGATTATATGACCTGGATATATTTAGGCTAGAGGTATAATATGATGGTTACATTGATCAAGATGGGAGGTACCTGAATTTAAAAAAGAAGAATTGCTGTGCATTTTTGCTCTGTTTAAACTAAGTTCTGAAAATAAATTTTTACACAAAGTTACCTAAGTGAGATATTCAAAACTTGTTCTGTGAATAGGTTCATTGGTTTGGTTACTCTGTTTATTATTTTTACATTTATATTGTTTATAGCTGGTGTCAGGTTGTTTATGGACCAGCGTTTATACTGTGATTGAAATCATTGGTTCAGCTTGGCTCAAATAGTCTCCAAATTTGGGCAGACGACCATCTGTCCAATTATCGTGTATATTTGTGTGTTTGTGTGTAACAGACCTCCCTTAGCTCAGCTTTCAGGAGCATCTGCTTGGCCTGTTTGGAGGACCCTGTTCTGGCTCTTCCAGGGCCCCCAGATAGCTCCCCATTCTGTAGCACATTCTGCAAACCTGGGACCGTGGCATTGGCTGCCCAGCTGGTGCCGAGACCATGTCTTGAGCCTGCACAGGCCTGATCCCTCCTCTTTTACCCTGAGTGCCAACCACGTCACCAGTGCGTGCAGCACTGAGGTCAAGGGGCAGCTGTTTGTGAAGGGTGTAGACGAACTTGTGTGCGCGCGCTGGGTTGTCCACACACGTGCAGTCTACAGCCGATGGAACAGAAAAGGAGGCAATTTGGGACCTGCTTTCCTTGGTTCTGGCACAGTATTTCAAAGCATTTCTAAATTCAAAATTCAAACATGGACTTCTAGGACATTATGAAGGTATATTTATCAAAATACTAAGTTTTCCAAAAAAAATAAAACTTCAGCTGTGGCATTACAATAGTTAGAGATGTGGCATGTCGACCCCCATTAACACGCTTCTCCTTAGTTCCATAAATATTAGGAGGTAGCAACGGTGTACAATGAACATACTCTCAAACTTTGCCACATTTATCAGTTTTTGAGCGTAAATAAGTGAAAATAATAGCTTACCTTTTTTTTGTTTTCTTTTTTCAATCAAGTGTTTCCACAGCTCTATTTTCATATGTTACATCAAAGAAGAAAGGTGCTTCATGGAGAGGTGATTATAGAAAAGGATGACTAAAGATCCCTACAAACAAGGTGCTTTTTCCAGAATAACCAGGATTACTTGAGTCCAAGTTTTAATAACAAGAATAAAAAACTCCATGAAAGATCACGGATTGTATTGCTTCTTAAAATATAATTCAAAACACGTGGTGTTTGCCAATATTTGTCTTCATATTGTGTCAAGTCTATTTTTTTACAAGAACTGTGCAAATATTGTCAATTTCTGGATAGGTCTTAATCATTTAGAAAATAATTGGATGTAATACGTGGGGGGAAAATTTTGTTAGTTTCAGTTAATGTTTTGCAACATATGCTCAAAGCTTTTTAAATCAATGTTTAGAAATTAATAACTTAATATTATGACACCTGCCAATGACATTTATGTGATACTCACAAATGAAAATAGAAAATCACAATAACGTACTGATGTGTTGAAACCCGCAATCTATTTTTCAAATTATAAGCCAGTATTTATGATAAATAACAATATTTGAAAATGTGAATAATTCGCTGTAGTAAGACTTTTAATATAAAATAGTAGCATAAACCAAAAATATTCAGGATGTCACAATGCATTTTTTTTTTTATTCTTCTGGAGATAGAACCAAAAGGCCTCACACATGCTAGGCAAGTGCTCTACCATTGAGCTATACCCACAGCCCCAGAAAAATATTCTCTGAAAGTATTTCTAGGCCATTGAATTATGTATTAAGAAAAATTGTTTTTACTTAAGTTAACTAAAGGCAACATTTTCAACTATAAGGATTTTAAGAAATTAGAAAAAAATGTAAGTATATACGTTTCCCCACTGGTTAAAAAAATGTCTGATCTTAGTATTGTACTCAAATCTCTGCTTGGTAAAGGCTGCTCCAGACTGTGGAATTATCTTATAAAAATCATGTTATGATAATCCCTTGTGGTATTTACATAACTAAAAGTTTCCAGATCTGATGTGAAACACTCATTTTATTCTGAATTTCATTGAATAGCAAAAAGTCTTGTGAGAAAGCTCCTGTCCTCCTGTTTAATAAAAGGATACACTGAATTTTAATTCCTTTTTTTTTTTTTTTGTGGGTACTGGGGGTCGACCTCAGGACCTCGCACGTCAGCAGGCGCCCGTGCCGCTGAGCAATATCACCGGCCCTTTTTTCGTACGTGGGTACCAGGAGTCAAACTCAGGACCTCACACTTGCTGGGCAGGCGCTTATGCCGCTGAGCTATCTCACTGGCCCTGAATTTTAATTCTTAAATAGGTCCTTTAAAAATTCTCCCTCCTATATTAAAGTATGCCAATTTACTGACCAAGTTTAGAGAGAGAATAAGTATGTAAGGACAAAAACAAAAGAACTTTTTGCCTGCTGTAGATACCTAGGTATAGTTCTGCTTTAAATGTTCTGTATTGTTTACATTTACGATCAACATGTAACATTACACTTTTCAAGATCACTTGATGGTGATTCTATGTCTTCTTTATGGTTTGTTTTCATCTAGACATTAAGAATTCAGAATAGTTTTGCGCTTTAAGTAACCTCATGAAAGGTGCTATTTCTTTTGTTCCGTTACATTTCAGTATTTCTCTGCAGCTGGATGTTTTGATGAGCAATATATATTAGGTGACTGCATCTCAAAATGTAACTGTTCTTTCTGCTCTTACACTGCTTGAGCAGTTTTCATCTTGAATTCTTGTAAGGAAGAATTTTTCAAGGAGTTTCCCCCTATGGTAATGTAGTATATAAAACTCACATACTTTATTAAATACCTGTCTTGTGAAAAATATTTTAAATGCTATTCCTAAAATTTGATTTAATTTAACTTGTACTCCCTCCAACCAGCTGTAATACTTTTTTTTTTTTTTTTCCTCTGAAGTTTTGGAAGATCTTGAAGTAAGAATTTTGATGAATAAAAATGAAAACACATCAAACTATTTGGTGACCTGTACTCAAGACATGTTTAATATACTCAAGACATGTTTAAACCTTAGATTTATTACGGTTATCTTCTATAGTCTGCCAATTCTAAACTGTCATTTGTGTAGAAAATAAAGTGCTAAAGTGATTTGATTTTAAAAAGAAAAAGTATTTGGAATTCCTTTGTGTTGTTTCCTGTGAATGCATTTCCTTTTTAAATTTCTCCCTAATTCAGTCTTTGAATGGGCAGGTCAGTCCACGGCCATACCACCTTGAATGCGCCCGATCTCATATCAATAGACAGGTTACAATGTATAAATTTGATGTTAACACAGCAATATCCCTGATAGTTATAACTTACCAAAAAGCACACCAAAATAAACATAAGAAAGTCATTTTCATCAAAAGCCTTTGTTACTTGCTATCTGTAGCTTTTCAGAAGTGTTATTTTTGATGTTTAGATATTTTAAACATCTGATTATTATGGTGCTACTCGTGGTTTCTAGTGATAATATTGCAAGTGATAACAGAATCTTTTAGTAATCCTCCTCCCACACGAAAGTTCTGTGTTTATTTTGTGCCTACTGTGTGGCAAGTACCCTTGCAGGGAATTAATATCTTCCTTCTGTGTTGTATCTCTCCACCTTACTCAGTAACTCTGGCACAATAACCAGGCTAGAGTGGCTAGTAAACATATTGTAAAATAACTCTCTGGGTTTTATGAAAATAGAGTGTGTTGGTAGCACGTGGCAGAGTTCTTGTTGCTTACATCAGGGTGTCACTAAATAGACAATGTTCTGACTTACGACTGCTTTAAAACAAAATCAATTATAGATTATGCAGTTGAGAAAGCAAATCATTAAGTGACTATGAAAGGAAAAAATAACTAAAAGGCAAAATTTTGAGTATCTTTCAAATACATGTGTGAGGTGCAGAGGTATTTTCCTTTAACATACATAGAGATCTGGATTGTATGTAATTGTTAGAAAAACAAAAATCCCAGAGTTTTATGATTTCAAACATGAAGTCATTGACACCTATAGATTTCAGAAAAATTAACTTTGCTCATAATTTTAGTCTACATTTATAAAATATTTAGACATTAATGGTTCTAGATATGAAGTTTAAGAATACAAAGAGTTTAGATTTTTAGTGTTCACTATAGCTTTAAAATATTTTTTTCACTTTTACTTTGAAATAATTTTAAACTTACAGAAATGTTGCTAGAAAGAGCTATAAAGCCTTCTCTTAAGTTCCTCATCTAAGTTTTCCCCATTTGCTGTAGCATTCTCTCTCTTTGTAATATTTTGAGAACCATTTCAAAATAAGTGCACATTTCCTAAGAACAAGGACCTGCTCTTTATTGCCACAGTTCAGTGATCAAAATCAGGAAGTCAGCATCCATGTGAACCGTTACTCCGGAGATCTTACTCCAGACTGAGTGTGGAGGCCGGCGCACACCATGTGTTCTGGATGAAGATCCAATCTGGCTTCAGGGATGAACATTTTCTTGTCATTTCTTTTACTCTAGAGAAGTTCCTTGCTTTGTTCTTCATCTTTCCTGACTTTTGACACTTTGAACAGTACAGAACAGTTGTTTTGTAGAAAGCCCCTCAGTGTGGGTTGATTTGATGTTTTCTCTTGATTAATGTATGCACCTTTGGGCAGAAATATTGATTTGTTCTGTTTTCCTGTAGTATTAACTTTGATGTTTTAGGATTTTTTTTTTTTTTTGGTTTGGTTGCAAAGTAATACCTAGGTATTTTAATAATAGAAAGTCTTTTGTTCCAACTCATAGGAGTTTGTCTGTGAAATGAGGTGTTTGGGATTTGTTTTACTAAATTAATGTGCCTGTGCTCTGATACATGAAGATTGATGTCTCTTTTAAGTGTTTAAAAAGTACCAATTTCTTTATTTATTTCCAGGCATATTATTAACTCAACCTTTGTATTGACTTTTATGCCACTCGATTATGCTCTGTAAAATGCTGTGATTAATTAACATACTTATGTTTTGCTTAGAAATTCTTAACTATAGCATATGACTCTATAGTCTTACTATTTATTCTGCCTTGCTAAAACTGTATGTAATGCAAGGTTGAACTTGCTATAAAAATACATTTTTGTGATAATGCCCTACCCTTACATTGTAAAATGCAATTTATACAATGTAAAAATTTAAAAGTATTCTCAAATCCACTTAATCCTCTGTGGTTTAGGTTAGAGGACAATGATTGTAGAAAAATAGTTTTCAGACCATAGCTTTTGTAAGAATCATCTGAGAACTTGGGTTCTTGCCTTGAAATTGCAGCATTAGCAACCCTGAAGCAGGGAATTTTCTGTTTTTAACAAAGTGTAGGCAGTTTAGTTGTCTCACCAGCTTTCTAAAGAAGGACTCCAGTAAATATCAAGGGCAAGAAAAATGGTATCTTAATAAATGCCATATTCATTGTATTTAATAGAACTAAAGAGAATCAGTATTCCTGCAGTCATTCCTTATCACTTCTTATAAGAATGAACACCATAGTTTTAGGTTTAATAAAACAGGAAGAACTCAGTATTTATGTGGTAGGAAGTAGTAAGACATTTTGTATATGCTTTTTAAAGTATATTTTATATCCATACAACTTCTCTGTTCATTCACCTAAGCATAAGACAGGTACCAATAGTAAAATTCAATCAGGTTTTGTTGTCGCACTGCATTTTAATGACAGGAAATAATAGATTTTACATTAGAGACTGTATTAAAAGATTTTTTTGTATAAGGGTATTGCTAATTGAATAGAACTGTACAGAACTAATTTTGTACACACACACACACACATTCCTCAGAGAGGAATATATCAAGATTGTGGGAAATGTATACACTTCTGTTTTTGAGAAATATGGATGACAGAAAGTAATTATAACTTGCCTGGATGATTTTTAATTTAATCATAAGTTGACTGAAATAGGTTTGTGGCTAAATTAATGTGTTCAGAAGCTAGTTTTATTGAGTTAAACTTTAAGTGAACTTTATTAAGACTCTTACAACACAAATGAATCTTAACTGAGGTAATAAATTAATTTACATTGTGTATTCAAGAAGAAAAAATGACTTAAGCAGTTTTCCTCTCCTAGAATGATTTTTGAGTATCAAATATCAATTTTTTGCAAAGCTGAAGGTGTGTTACATGCATAGTATTTGCTTCAAAATCTGGCATTACTTTTTGTTTCAATTTTGACATCAACATGTCTTAGATATTATATATAGAATTTGAACTCATAGTGTGAAAAGCATATTTCATGAGAGTTAAGTTTCAAAAGTTCAAAATTTCAGAACAGTTTTTTTTTGTAGTAGAGTAGATAAATATTTGTAGTAAGTAGTATGAAATAATGATACGTAGCAAAAGAGATGTGAGCAGAGCTAGTAAAAAGGTTCTTGAAAAAACGTTACTCTGTGCTGGGTGTGGTCGCACATCCCTGTAAACCCAGCACTTGGGAAACTGAGGCAGGAGGATCACCACGAGTTTGAAGCCAGATTGAGCTACATAGTTCAAGACCAGCCTGAAGGGCAGAGCAAGACCCTATCTCAAAAAACAAAAACAAAAGAAAAACATGTTATTTTGTAAAAACGTTGATTATTTTAGAGGTCGTATGTTCATCTTTATGAAGCGTTTTTGGCCCTGGAAAATTGCTAATTATTGTGCTTATGATGTTATGTTTTATATACATGTTCATTCACATTGGTTTTGAAAAGCTATTTAAAAAATACTGTAAATTAACTTTAGATCCACATATAAGGTTATAAACAGTCATTAAGTTTCTTTACTTTAAAATGTTTTTATTTGGGTAAACATTAAAAAGAAATCATTACCACATATATTTTAAAGTTTTGTGAAATGAAAGCTGTGTTGTTTTAGTGCTAATTCTAATCTCGTAGTGAACGAAATGTATTAATTTAAAGTGATAAATACTTTGTTAGGGATGAAGAGTATATGGATTGGGGTGGCATTGTAGCTCAGTGGTAGAGACCATGCTTAACAGGTGCCAAGCCCAGGGTTTGATCTGCATCACAAAAAGTGTGTGTGTGTGTGTGTACACATATACGTATACATGTATGTGTGTGTACCGTGTGTGTGTGTGTGTGTGTATATATATATATATATATATATATATATATATATTTACTTCTTGAGAAACACAAAAAAGATTTAAGTTATGAACAGTACTTTAGTATATTATTATTGTCATTAGACTCTGATGACAGGAATCTTAAAATTTATCAGCCACATTCAGTGGTGGAATGGTGAATGTGCTGGGGCTTGGGAGTGAAATGCATCCAATTTGGGAAAAAGTACTCAACTTTCCTAACTCTTAAAAGTCCTCATCTGTAAAACAGGACAGGTAGTTGCCAGAAGAGCAAACCGAGCACAGAGCATGGCAGATACAAGTATCAATAAAAATTAGTTGTTACTAAGGACATTGTTGCTGTTAATGATTTTACAACAACTGTTGTAATGGGTGAAATTTTAAAAATCATACCAAACTCACTTGTTTCTTGGGCAGAATCTTACCTCACTCACAGAGGATAATTTTGGTAAAATTTTCTTTTCCTGTGCTTTTTCTACATTTATTAGTTTGAAAGATTGCCTATTTTAAAGCATTTTCCTTATCTTGAGTTAGAAGTAGAAGGTTATAGTTTTACCTAGCAGTAGACTAGGGGAAAGAAGCTTCCTGTAATTGGTCTCTTTTGGGATCTATATGGTATCCTGGTCATGGTTTTTACAGTATTTTCAATAAGGCAGAAGTGTGGTGAGAGCTTTCAAGCAGCCTAGGCTCCCTTGGCCAGGCGTGCAAGGAAGTGGAGGACTGATTCCCCGACAGGAGTCTTAGGAATGGGGTGTGCAACTATTGCCTATGACAGGAGACACTTTTAGAGAATTCTGTTGCGTCAGCATATTGTTAATAATTTGAATGTATGGTATTAATTAAAGAGTATAAAAATTTTATAGGTTTCTCAAATGAGGCGTTCCTTAGTCAGAATATGATGAAATAATCTGGTTCAGAACTGCTTTCTGCCAGGGTTACTAATAAGATAATTTTCCAAAAAAGAAACTTAAGCTCATTTTCCAGTGTCCTCACTTAAAAAAAATAGATGGACATTTCTTTCATCCTAAATGATATGCAAAATATATATTATGAGTTATCTGCTGTCATTTCTAATCTGAAAAACCAGATGAATGAATTGATAGAACTGACTGAAGTCCAGTGCCCAGGCATTGTGGTTGTGTGCATAAAGCGCACTGGTTTCAGTGGGAACCTCAGAGCTGCTCTGTCCGCTGAGAAGGGACAAAGCTCAAATGACGAATGAAGCAGTAAAGCAGTCTAAGCTCCTGTTCAGTTCTTCTCTTTACCCCGGTCCTTAGGGCACTGATCACAGTTTTATGTCTTTTTAGATCTTTGTACTTGCAAAGTATGCATTCATTCTTTATTTTTTGCTTGACACACACACTCATGCACACACATTCAAAAAAATGCAGTTAATATTTTATGAGTTTACTGTTTTGCATATACTGTCTTGGAGATGAACACACATATGTATGTATATGTACATGCTGTTTCATAATACTTTTCCATTGATGGGCATTTTATTTATGATTATTTATATACAAATAACTATAATGAAGCAGCAATGATAAAATATCAATAGAGCATTGATCTATTCACTTAAATTTATTATGTACCAGGCCATATATTATTTATCTCATTTAAAAATAACCAAAGAATGAAGTACATATATACTATTTCATAAAATATTTTACCAAATGAGTCTTGGGTTAAGTAACAGGAACAAGTATGTGATTGTCCTTTTGTACAAATATATAGAATTCACCAAAAAATGTATACACACTTTAGAAAGAGAAAAATTGTATGTTTTATTTTCAACAGATGGTGTTACCCTCATATGGGGGACCCTAGAGAATATCATATGTCGCAGAAAACCCACCACACTGCCAGCCCTTGCAGAAGAAACTGAAAATGCGTGTGCAGCAATCTCAGCGACCAAGGTTACCCAAGCAGCAGTTTGCTGTACTAATAAATGTCTGGAAGCTCATGGCCACCACTTTGAGCACCTCTTGTAATTGTAGAGACCAAAGGTAATTTGTTTCAATCTCATGATGTCTCAATAAGTATTAAAATATTAATACAAGTTTTTCTTTTCCTGAAGTGTGTATACTTTTTTTTCACGGACTCTGTATGTATCCATAGGATAGATTCCTAAGCACAAATTTATAAGGTTAAAGGGGAACACATTTTAAATTGTGGCAAATGCTGCTGAATTGTATTGCAAAAAGCCCAATAGCAAGGTATAGGACCACATTTCATTATATGTTTACACTAAGTAGTGTAATTTAAAATAATTTTTTCCAACCTGTATTTTCTTTATTATTAAAACTGAACAGCTTTTTTTTCAAACTTTAAAGTTTATTGGTACATTTTAGATATACATAATGACCATATTCATTATAGGGAATTTGTACCTATATATGATACATTTTGATTCCTCTTTTTTTCCCAATCCCCTCTCCTCCCTTCACTCCTTCTCCCCTTCCCTATTTACAAAACTTTGTTTCCATTTTATCCTTTCTTTAAAATCTTTTTTTTTCCTTTTCCCTTCCTTTACCCTTTCTCTCTCCCTAATTCCTCTTTCCTTTTGAACACTTTCTTCCCATTTCACAATATCTATTGTACATTTTCGTCCTTATTTACTCTTTCAGTTTCTCACACTGAGGACACAATGCAATATTTATACATGTGAGTCCTATTTATTTCACTTAAGAGTATGGTCTCATGTTGCATCCATTTACCTAGAAATGTCTCAAGTTTATCCTTTATGGCTGAGTAGTACTCCATTGTGTAAAAAAAAAAATGTCTTTTTTATCCGTTCCTTGGTTGATGGGCATTTGGGTTGTTTCCAAGATTTAGCTTTTATAAACTGTGCTGCTATAAATATGGGTGTGCATGTATTGCTGCGGCATTCTGAAAAAGGAGATTGAAGAGGATATCAGAAAATGGAAAGATATCCCCTGCTCATGGATAGGAAGAACCAACATAGTGAAAATGGCCATACCCTCAAAATTGTTCTACAGATTTAACACAATTCCAACCAAAATACCATTAGCATACCTCACAGAACTAGAGAAAACATTCCTAAAATTTATTTGGAACCAGAAGAGACCTAGAAGAGCAAAAACAATTCTTGGCAACAAAGGCAGGGAAGGGGGTATCACAATCCCTGACTTGAAATTATGCCACAAAGCTACTGTGATAAAAACAGCATGGTACTGGCAATAAACAAAAAACAGAAAACAAAAAAAGCAGGGGATCAATGGAACAGAGTAGAAGATACAGAAACAACTCCAAACACACTCAGCCAGCTTATCTTTGACAAAGGAGCCAAACACGTTCACTGGAAGAAAGGCAGCCTCTTTAATACATAGTGCTGGAAAAACTGGCTTTCCACATGCCAAAGACTGAAACTAGACCATACCTATCACCATGCACTAAACTAAAGTCAAAATGGATCAAAGATCTAAATATTAAAACAGAAACACTAAACCTGCTGGAAGAGAGAATAAGCAGAACTCCTGAAGACATAGGTGTAGGCAAAGATTTCATGAACAAAACCCTGATCACATGGGAAAAATACAAAGAACAACTGAACAGCTTTTAATGTTCATTGGTTGTTTTGATATCTTGTGAATTGTTCTACGTTGTTTGATATTCTCTTGGAGGGTTGGTCTTTTTAAATGGTTTATCAGTGCATATGTAATTTATATATGTGCATCTTTGCCATATGTTTCTACCTGGAACTTGTGTTTAGCTTTGTTTTTAATGGCCTTTGTCTTACAGGACATTTAAATTTTTGTGCACACAATCTCGGTCTTTCCCCTGATTTTATCTTTTGATTAAGAAGACCTAGACACCTCAAAGTCTTAAGTACATGTTCTATTTTCTCCTTCTATCTCTTGTGTAACTCTTTTCATTTGAATTTTTGAACATTTATAGTGCGGGTAGGGATCTAATTTTATTTTTGCCCACATAGGCCTCACATTATCCTAACAGCATTCATGGACTAGATGTTCTCTTCTCCCACCAAAATGAGGAGATGCCCGTTGTATACATCAGGTGCACTTTTCATTTCAAGGTTACTTGGATGTAGTCACTGTTACGAGACGAGGGAAAAGAAATCTCAGACTCATTACACATGTAGGGAATTTGTGTTCCCGTTCCTACTCTTGTCTCTTTTTATTCCATGTCTCTTCAAACACAAGCATGAATCTACTTCCACTTTTTTTTTTTGTGTGGATACTTGGGATCGACCTCAGGACCTCACACGCCAGCAGGAGCCCGTGCCACTGAGCGATATCACCGGCCCTTTTTTCGTATGTGGGTTCCAGGAGTTGAACTCGGGCCCTCGCACTTGCCAGGCAGGCGCTTACACCGCTGAGCCATCTCACTGGCCCTCTACTTCCACTTTGAAATTAAAATATTTGGTGGAGGGGAAATGGGTAGAAGTCCATTTGTGATCTACTTGTTTTTTCTTCCTATAAGGGACACCGTCAGTGGTAAATGGCATATTTGACCATTTATGAATTTAGAGAAGAAAGAGCCACTGTGTTCTAAATCTTTTATCTTTCTGTAGGCTGTTTAGAAAAATCTTTACTAGAACATACAACATTCTAATCTAAAACTAGCAACATGATTAAAAAAAAAAAAAAACCTTTTTTTTTTTTTTTTTTGTGGGTACCAGGGGGTCAACCTCAGGACCTCGCGCGCCAACAGGCACCCGTGCCGCTGAGCGATATCACCGGCCCCTTTTTCGTATGTGGGATCCGGGAGTCGAACTCGGGCCCTCGCGCTTGCAAGGCAGGCGCTTATGCCGCTGAGCCATCTCACCGGCCCAAAAAAAACCTTTTAAAAGAAGTGTGCTTTTGGGCCGGTGAGACGGCTCAGCGGCTTAAGCGCCTGCCTTGCAAGCGCAAAGGCCCGAGTTCGACTCCCGGATCCCACATACGAAAAAGGGGCCGGTGATATCGCTCAGCGGCACGGGTGCCTGTTGGCGCGCGAGGTCCTGAGGTCGTCCCCCCGGTACCCACAAAAAAAAAAAAAAAAAAAAAAGAAGTGTGCTTTTAAATTTGAATTCCCTACATTAAAAATCCCCAGGGTAGCTAATCAGAAAAAAATGAGGTAGAATAGTGTGTGTGAGATGTATGTTTTGTTTTTAAAGATAAAAAGGATAAAACATATATGCATGCATACATGTAAGCATATACATAATATATAATGTGTATGCATGAACATCTACACTTGTATATACATATATAACATATACATGTAGAAACTCTGGAAAACACTAAAAATGATAATTTTTGCCCAGCAGTAGTGGGAGTAGGATTGGCCAGGTGTAGAGAATTAGAGAGGAGACTTTTCACTGTTAACACCATTTTAAATGTTCTAGCTTTTGAACCATGTGAAAATATCCATATTTTTTCAAAGAGGAAATGGTTACAAATGCAGCAGGAAGTCCAATAAGGCCAGAATAAGAAGATGCCTATTACATTTGCCCATAATGGGTTTAATTACAGACTTTCAAGAACATCTGTTTTGGAGCATTAGCGACAAACACTACTGCTTACAGTGAATTCAAATGTGAATGAGAAGATTTTTATATATTGTTTTTATATTACTGAGTTAAGAAACTACCCAAAACTTAGTGGCTTGAAGCAACTATCATTTTACCATCTCTTGCCAAGGTAAATTAGCCTGGCAGGTGTTTCATTCCATGTGATGTCAGATGAGGCTGCATTCACCTGGGCTCTGTTGAGCTGGAACATCTGTGACGAGTTGCACACGTGGCTGGCATTTGTGCTGGACATGGTCTAGGACCTCAGGTGGGCATCTCATGGGATCATCTGTGCATGGCCTTTCTCCGTGGGTTGGCCTTTTCCAGAGGGTATTGTGTATATAGCAATAGTAGATAATTCACAGGAGTCTACAGATAAATTTAGCATTAACAAGTGAACTTAGTTCACTGAATACAAGGTCAATACATAAAGTCAATTGTACATTTTATTTTTTCTCTTTCTTTCTTTCTTTCTTTCTTTCTTTCTTTCTTTCTTTCTTTCTTTCTTTCTTTCTTTCTTTTTCTTTCTTTCTTTTTCTTTCTTTCTTTCCTCCTTGGTACCAGGAATTGAACTCAGGACCTTGCACTTGCCAGGAGGCACTGTGTTTCTAAGCTATATCCCCAAACCAAATGTATATTTTATATGCTAGCAACAACTGAAAATAATACATGAAAATGACTATTTACAATAGCAATGAAAGTCACTCAGAAATAGAAGTTAATAAAAGGCAAAAGCTCCTCACAGAAACTACAGAAATTAGAATACGTTCATAGAATGGGCAACTCAATATTGTTAAGGTAATAATTCTCCCCAAATCTATAGATTCAATGCGAAGCTAATTAAAACACCGAGATTTTTTAGTATATATGAATTATCAGAGTCTACAATTTATATCGAAGTGTATAAGGATAAGAACAATCATTATAATGATCTTGAAAACGTTTTTAGCATTTACAAGGTCAACTGGATACCAAGTTTTATTTTATGCTTCAGTAATGTAGACAATATAGTATTGGTGCAAAGAAAGATGTAAAGAACGTGAAACAAAGCAGAGGCCACAAGTAGACCCACATGTGTAAGATGGTCTTTCGAATATTAGTGGCTGTGCCAACTAGGTGTCTATTAGGGGAAAAAAGAACCTTATTCCTACCTCACACCAGAATTTGATATGAATCAAAGATCTAAATTTGAAAAGTAAAATCAAGCTTCTAGAAAACATAAGAGAATATCTTCATGACCTCATGTTCATGAAGGATTTCTTAGCCAGAACTCAAAAAAAATAGGCACAAAAGGAAATAAAGAAATCGGACTTCATTAAAATTAGTAGCTCCTTTCATTAGCAGACTTCTTTAGAAAATGAGTAGGCAGGCCACATCCCGGAAGACTGTACTCACAGTGCAAGCATCCAACAAAGGACTCTCATAGCCAGGCATGGTGGGGCACGCCTGTAATCCCAGCACTCCGGAGGCTGAGGCAGGAGGATTGCCATGAGTTTGAGGCCAGCCTCAGCTACATAGTGAGTTCAAGGTCAGCTTGAATTGCATAGCAAGACCCTGTGTCAAAAAAAACTCAAAAGAAAAAAAAAAAAAGGACTCTCATAAAGAACGGTAAGATGAAAAAAAATACTATAACAAGCACTTCACAAGAGAGCTTATTTAAATGTTAAATAAGCATACAAAATTGCACAAAATTATTAGGAATTGGAGAAATGCACACTAAAAGCATGAGATTCAATACACTGAAATAGCTAAAATTGAATACCACTGGTGAAGTTGTGGAAGAGCTGAAACTCTCATACCCTGCTATTGGAAAGATTAATTCAGAATACATATATCTAGGAATATAAATTCCATTCCTAGATACATACCAAAGAGAAATGCTGCATATATCCACAAAAATATATCCACAAGATTATATATATATTTTTTTGTGGGTACCGGGGGGTCGACCTCAGGACCTCGCGCGCCAACAGGCACCCGTGCCGCTGAGCGATTTCACTGGCCCCTTTTTCGTATGTGGGTTCCGGGAGTTGAACTCGGGCCCTCGTGCTTGCAAGGCTGGCGCTTACGCCGCTGAGCCATCTCACTGACCCTACACAAGAATATTTATAACAGCATTCTTCATTAAAAGCCCAAATGGAAGACAGTCCAACTGTCCATTAAAAGTAATGGGATAAGATGGAATCTCGGTGTTGTTTTAATTTGCATTTCTCTAATGACCAGCTATGTTGAACATTTCTTCAAGCAGCCTATATGTCCATCAACAGATGAAAGAGTTAAAAAAAAAAAACATGGTACTTACATACAATGGAGTACTGCTCTGCCATAAAGAAAGATAAACAAGTCATTTATAGGAAAATGGATGCCCCTTGAAACCATAATGTTAAGTACAATAAATGAGAGACACAAGCTTAAATATCGCACAGTTTCTCTTATATGAGAAACTCAAATTATAAATAAAGAGCAAAATAAAAGATAGATAATAAGCAGTAGGGAGATAGATCTTTCTCAAATGGGAAGGGGAGCAAGAGATGAAAGGAGGAGGGAAGGAAAGGGATGAAAAAAGGAATGAAGATGTTTTCTGTACATACACCAACTCCACACAAGGAATGTAAAGCAACATGCACTGCAAACATACACCAAAAATAAATAAATAAATAAACAAACCTATGTTGCATTAAAAAAAAAGTCATGGGTAAGGCTGAGAATATAGCTCAGTAGTAGAGTGCTTGCCTTGATTTATGAGGCCCTGATTTTCATCCCCAGCATGATGAAAAAATTAATGAAGAGCCATAGGCACCTTATCAGTAGCACTTTATCAATCAGTAACTAAGAATTAACTATTGCTATTTGCAGTAATAAGGATGGATGCTGTAGATACAGTGTTGAGTGAAGCGAGGCAATGAAAAAGTTTATCATATTTGATTCCACTTAAAGCTCAAAGACAGGTAAATCTAAACAATGGTTATTGAGAACATAATAGTGGTGACCTTTGGTGGGGAGGTGCTTGTTAACTAAGATGGCAAAAAATTCTACAAATATCCCAAATCTTGATCTGAGCAGTCCCATTGACATAGTAGTTTTATTCTGTAGCATAACAAATTGCTGCAAACTTAGTAGTTTAAAACTAGTCATTTCTGTGTTACCTCACAGATCCGTAAATGAGAAGTTCCGGTAGGCTCAGCTACATTCTGCTTAAGGACTCACAAGACTGAAATGAAGCTTGAAAGCTCTAAAGGAAAATTCACTCCCAAGCTTATATGGGTTTTTGGTGGACTGCAGTTTCTTACAGTTGTAGGCCCGAGGCCCCCTTCTTTGTTGACGATCAGTTCGGGGCTACTCTTAACTTGTCAGAGCCATCACATTACTTCTTGTGTGGTCCCTTCCATCTTCAAAGCATCAGTGGTGTGTCAAGTCCTTCTTACACATAACATAGGCACAGATGTGACAGCAGGAAGTGGGGAACTCCAGAGCCAAAATGTTGTCCACCCCAACAGGTATGTATAGATATAAAAATTCATTGAGTTTCATCCTAAAGGTATCTATATTTCACCAAATGTATATTAATTAAATAAAAATTTAAATAAAAATTAGAATATGATTATTCAAGTGGAATAGAGTTGACTAAAGGATAGGTATTTAATGAGAGGTGAGATATTTTTGAGCTGGGACTGAAAGAACCATTGAAGTTCTTTAATCATTAAAGAACCTGGGACAGGTGATTAGGAGCTGAAGGTAATTTTGGCAAAGGGAACAGTCTGGGAAAACTTGGGGAAATACATAGGGTATCCAGGAAGGAGCAAGTTCAACTGGAACCAAGTGAAAGAGTGTGTAAGAGACAAGAAACATGAAGGGTGGAGTGACAGACCTGAAATAGACTAGCTGGCATTTCACATCAACCGCAGATTAGAGTTGAAGGACTAGGGGCCAGAAGTATTAAAAATGTGGTAAAGGAGCTCAGGCAACGAAGTGAAAAAACATGATGCTACCGGGAATAAAGGAGTAAATAGCTGTAAGAAGGACTGCAGAAATTGAAATCAAAGTGATGCCATAAAATGAAAAGTAGCATTCTGGTTTGTAACAGAGACTTCTAGTTATCTACCAGATCTGTTCTCTAGTTGTATGGTAGTTAGAATCCTCAGTTATAATTTGGCTCTGAGAACAAAGATATTTTCCAGACTCCTTTACAAGTAGGCATGACTGCAGGACAGTCCTAGGCAACAGAATGAAAGTGAAATGACACATAATCAGGCCCCTTTTGGCATGTGGATATGGTTTTCTCTGCCACCATTTTGGAAATTGTAGATCTTGGAACTGCCCCAGAGTAGAAAAGCAATAGGATAAGGGGGCATGGGTCTCTACCTCCAGCAGTCACAGTGCTCCTGGATACAGCAGTGTAAGTGTACACTGCATTAGCACAGCCATTCCCATAAGCCACAGTTGGATGGGATGCCACTGAGTTGTACAGTACACATCCTGCACAACCACACCTCATACTCCAGAGCTTCCGGTGCAGGAAGGATAGTGTATTGGTCAGCTTTCTGTTGTAGAGGGAAAACACCCAGCATACAAAATTTGTAGGAAGAAAGATTTATTTTGGCTTATGGTTTCAGTGGTTTTGATCCATGTTTGGCTGGATGTTTCCAAGATAGAAACAGCGTCTGGTGCAAGGTCATGGAGGAGGAAAACTGCTCAATCTATGGCATCCAGGAAGCAGAGAGCAGGGGAAGAACTGAGAGAGAAGAGGGGGCCAGGAACAAGATATACCCTTCAAAGGCACACCCCCCAGTGACTTACTTCCTCCAACTGGGTCCCACCTCCTAATAGCGCATTCAGGTATGAACTCGCCAGTAGGTGAATCTATTGATGAGGTTGGTGTTTTCACGATCCAGTTACCTCTAGGCTCAACCTTTGAATATTTCTACATTGGGGAATAAAGCCCTCAATACACGAGTCTTTGGGGGACTTCATATTTAAACCATACCAGATGGATTGAAGGACTAAGTCTCGGGAAGCTTAAAATATGATTGTATGTTTAAACTACTATTATTTTGGATCACTTGTGGACCTTCTGAACCTGTATTACTGTACAAGTAATAAAAAGGTTCTAAATCAGAAATTATGACTTGGTGTTTTAGTGTCTTATAGCAAAGAAATGGAAGTCAGAAAGAATGGTAAAGGGTGAGGTGAATTTAAGATTTCCTGAATGAATGCTACATGCAAAGTTCTATGCTAAGAGTTGTGAAAAATACAAAGAAAGCAGTTCCAGCCCTCCAGGAGCCTGATATCTAGAGGAAAAATACATTTATGCCTATATGAGGGTTTAGAGACTACAACCTTCAGGGAATTTATAATCTAGTGAAAAAATATACACTTGTATTTTATTTATTTTTTGGTGCTTGGGGGTGAAGTCAAGGCATTGTGCATGCTAAGCTGGTGCTTTACCACTGAGCTACAGACAGCCCTATACCAGGGATTTTAGTACACAGGATTGGAGTGAGGCTCTGGGGGCAATAATCTAGTAAGAAAAAGACATTTACACTGATAGCATTAATATACAGCAGAAAAGTGGGTGCCAGAGGTGCTCCTGATATTAAGCGGAATATAACTAGCAAGCCTCCAGTTTCCAAATCACAACATTTGTTGGTTTTCCCTTAAGATATCCTTAAGTTATGAGATATAGTACTAATTTTCCTATTTCAGTGCCCTAAGACATCTGGTTTGTACAGCACATAAGCAGTTTGCCTGCTGTGTTTTAAAGAGTTGTTGTTTTTTCTCTAGAAATGAAAAAGAAAAATCAATATATTTTTATTTGCACAAGAAAATGAAAACATACTTGGCCTCAGAGGAACAAAAACATTTAATTTATTTTACAATGATTTCTAAATATTACTCTAGAGAAGCTTATATTTATGGGTAATATCTGAATATGACCTTTAAAGTACATTGTTTTGGTAGTTTTGTTCTAAACAGCCTTTGATAATAAATCCTATAAAAGAAAAGGCACTTGGAAAAATAATGTGTGTGGGTGTACTGTTTATGCGTGAGGACTAATCACAAATCTTGCAAATCTTTTCTCAATATTAAGACCTTTTATACTTGCAGCTGCAATTTACTATTAAAACTGACTATGAATACTTATCGAGGACCTATTTTGAGAAGTACTCTGCCAAGCATTGTGAAGGTGTGATTTATAAGATAAATTCTTTGTTCATATATAGTAGGTCATTGCCCGAAAGGAGATACAGAAACAAATACATAAGTAAGCAAAATATACAGTTTGTTATGTGGAGCCCCAAAGGGTTGTGGATATGTAAGGGAGGAAAGGATTGATTCTTACTGGGTGAAGTTTGAGGGCTTCATTGGAGGGACAGATCTTAAAGGATTGGGAGCTTTTTGAGATGCCAGTGAGAAATGAGTTTGGAGCTGGTGCAGGTTTGGAAAGTGGGGTAGTGCAAGCCAACTAAGGCAAAGACAAGGAACACATAAGGTTCAAAATAGAGGCTGCATTGGGAGCTGTGGGATGAGAGGTGTCTTACTCAGATTTCTGTCACTGTAAATAAATACCTGAGAAAATAAACTTGAAACGAGGAAAGATTCACTTTGGCTCACAGTTTCAGAGGGAGAAGAGAGGTGGTGTCCCAATATTTCCTTCAAGGGCACCCCCCCAGTGACCTAACTTCCTCCTCCAAATATCATAGGTTCTGCCACCTACTAACAGTGCCACATGACCTTTGGGCGACATTTACAATCCAGACCACAACAAAAGGCAAAGCTAGACAAATGCCTTGTGTGGATTCTTGTCTCTCAAGAGGCATGTTCTTTACTCAGTAGGCAGACGAAGGTCATCTTTAAACGTGGTGGTGACCATTTCGGCTATGCTTTGCTTAGTGTGGGAGAGATGGGAGGCATCAAAGACCAATGGTCGGAGACCGATGAGAAGGCTGCTTGCTACATTATCCTTGGCACGAAGTCCTGGTGGTGTAAGTGGAGGGAAGAGAAGTGACAGCATAAAGGAGGTGAGACTTTTAACACATCGCTGAGAAAGGAGCTTAAGGGTTTGCGGACTGGGGAGAAATGGAAAGAGGAAATGTACACTCTAAAATAATCCTCAAACCTTACCATGTAGCAATGTGATCTTATTATTGAGCAAAAAAATGAAAATAGAGAAGACGTCTGTTTCCCACAAAGATACACATTAAGAGGATCTCACATATCAGCACTTGGCAAATATATACTGTTCCTCTGACCCTGTGGTCATTGTTGATGTATCGTCTTCCTTCACACCTCAGAATTTGTGGGCTTGGTCTCCAAAATATATCCAGAATGCAAATGTATTTTATTGGTAATCCAATCTAAGGCATTTTTTATAGCAGCAGGAATGGAGTGAGCAAGACGTGCATGTACTTTTGTATGGCTGATCCCCAGGGTATCTTGAAAAGTGATGAAAACTGAGGACAACTATGGGTAGAGCCCTGATTCTGAGATAGGAGATACAAAGGGAGTGTATGATGACCATTCCCAAAGAGGACATCATTATGGAATGGGGACCTATTGAGAGGAGAGATAGAGGAGAGGAGAGGAGAGGAGAAGAGAGAAGAGGAGAGGAGAGGAGAGGTACGCTAGAGAATGTGTATATATTGCCCTTCTAAAGCTTTTAATGCTTGTACGGTTTAATGGTAGTTTTTCTAAGAAGCTGTAGACTCTCATGAATTAAATTTAAGAATAAATAATACTCTTGTTCTGATCACACATCAGTTTCGATTAAATTGATGGAACTGATAAGTTAATGACAAATACAGGCTGAAATTTGCACATCTAATTTATTTGTAGTAGGCAAAGTTCATGGCATGATTTGTGATTATGAAGAGTTTTAGAATTATTTTCTGTACAGAAAGTCATATTTCTAGCTGGGTATGGTAGTGCACACCCATAATCCCAGCACTGTGGAAGGCTGAGGCATGAGGATTGCATGTTTGAGCCCAGCCTGAGCAAGTTAGTAACTTAGCAAGACCCTGTCTCAAAATAAAAAAGAAAAAGAGGACTGGGGATGTAGCTCAGTGAGAAGGCCCTCAATTTAATCTCCAGTACTGAAAATAGAAAGCTGTATTTCTTATCCCTTATTCGGTTTCAATAGACTTCAATCATTCTGTCTGCTCCACAAGGTGCCCATTCTGTCAGAGAGCAAGCAGTCTTAATGTACCATTGCAAGATTCTTAGAGAAAATAGCCAGCCTTTGGCACAAGGACAGCCCACTCTCATCTCACCTACCCCGGGTTGCTGGTGACTGCCAGAATGCGTGCTGAGACTGCATCAGCCACGAAGGGTGTCCTGGTCATTAGCGCCTCCTGCAAGGGCATGAGAGAGCCAGAGCTGGCTGGCGTTCCCTACACATTGCTGTGCCTGCTGAGGAGCATCATGACTCTCCTTTTTCTTTTCCCTGAAACTTTTGAACTTCAGGAACTTTCTGAACCAATGTTTTGGTAGCCACACTGACTTTTTAAAGCTCTTTGAACCATGAGAGACATAGAAAATACATTTTGGCACATGAATGCATCCCACAGCTTTTAGCTGTCAGATTTCCTTTTCCTTGGCTTGTTCTACGGCAAGAGAACCTACCTGTGCCCAACAACCTCCCCCCCAAGTCAGTAACTCTTCTTCCTTATGGTAATGAATAGGGTATTTTCTTGTTTTTTAAATTTTCATTTCTATTAGTGCATGTTTGCAGTACATAATGCTTGCATTCATTGTGGGGAGTTGGTACATGGACATCACACATTTCCATTCTTTTTATTTTCCCTTTCCCTCTTCTCCCTCCCCCTTCTTCCATCTCTTGGCTCTTTTTAGGTAGGGTATCTTCAGTCACTTCTTGATATTAATAATAGTTTGAAACTAAAATTATGAATTTTTTCTTAGGTGGAAAAATAAAATCTAGATATGAAGGAAGGGGATGACAGATAAAGAATGGAAGAGTTTATTCTGAAAGAGAAACAATCAAGTGGGATTACCTGCACAGAAACGGTGAACTTCTAATTTGGATTTTTTTTCCCTGATTGGGCTCCATCTTGTTTATTTCTAATTCCTTCCTAGTGCTAATTAGAAATCTTCAAACAAAAGGTTTAAGAGTACTAGAATAAAATGAACTAATATATCCAGAAATAACGGATTAATGTGAAGTCAAACAATTGAGTGTGCGGCTCACCTCCAGGCAGCGTGAGGCACACAGAGTCCCTCTGTCTGATGGCAGTGCTGTCTTTACCCTTATGGCTTCCAAGGTCACAGTGTCTGTCTGCATCAAGCTACCACATAGAGTTGCATGTAGCCAGTTTTTATGGGCCAACTGTGGGAATGGCATTCATAAAGGTTTCATTGGCAAAAACATAGTCGCATCACCAAAGCAGTTCTCAAGGACGCTGGTGATCTGGAAGAGGAGGAAACAAGTTAGTGAAGAACTTTTTATTTCTTAAAAGCAACAGACATACCGTAAGCTTGCTTCCACCGGAAGATGGTAGCTGAGAGCTTGTGGACTGGCACCTACTTACAAGTGACCCTTTCTTTTCAAATTTTATTTTATTTTATTTTATTTTATTTATTTTTTGTGGGTACCGGGGGGTCGACCTCAGGACCTCGCGCGCCAACAGGCGCCCGTGCCGCTGAGCGATATCACCGGCCCCTTTTCCGTATGTGGGATCCGGGAGTCGAACTCGGGCCCTCGCACTTGCAAGGCAGGCGCTTACGCCGCTGAGCCATCTCACCGGCCCTCTTTTCAAATTTTAAATGAGACATTTTAAAATATATCAAAATTTGGGCCGGTGAGATAGCTCAGCGGCTTAAGCGCCTGCCCGGCAAGCGCGAGGTCCTCTGAGTTCGACTCCTGGATCTCACATACAAAAATAGGACCTGTGATATCGCTCAGCAGCACGGGCGCCTGCTGGCGCATGAGGTCCTGAGGTCGACCCCTGGTACCCACAAAAAAAAATAAAAATAAAAATAAAAAAATAAAATATATCAAAATTTGAAGAAGAAAATTCCACTCTATAATATATTCATAATGACATCATTTTTTTTTACTTTAAGTAAGCTTGTCGTCTTCAGATTTATGCATAGTAACTAAAATTATTTAGAACAGCTGTATCATATTATGTGGCACTAATATTATTTACATGATTTCTTGTTTCAGATATTAATTTGATTCCATGTATTTTTGCCCCACTGCTATACAGAAGGCTACAGTGATCAACTTCTAAAATAGTTTTTGCTTCCATTAAATTGTTTTCTGATAGTTATATACATTTCCAATGTTGCATAAAGAATTTGCATTGCACACATTTCAATAGTTTTTTCTTCTATTGAATTATTTCCTCAGAATTAGTATTGATCAGCTGTTACTGGATTCAATAATCTGACTGTTTTGACAATTTCTAATGCACTTTTACATCATGTTGCTTTTTTTGGAAGTTTATACTAATTTTTGTGCTATTAAACTTACTCTTTTAACCAAGCTTCACTTGCATTTATAATACATTTTCTTAAATTAATTTAATAGATACACAGTGGTACTTCAGAGTTGCCTTAATGTTGATTACTAAATTGAACACTTTTCATTGTTCAGATCTATGGATTTTTTTAAGTTTTCTTTATAAGGTCGAAAGAGCTGTTTATCTGATGTATTTATCTTTTGTCTACTGGTTTGGCTTCAATTTCTTTTCCTCTGTATTGTTTCTTATAATTATAGGTTCCACGTACCCCTCCCCCAGTGGACACATGTGCTTAGTATAAACAAGCTGTTTATATTTTTCTGTGTGATGTTTCTGCCTGTAATTTGAAACCATAGAAGTGCATAATTAATGAGATCTATAGTGTTTTGTATTTTATCACATGGAGCAAAGTCGGGTTTTTTTGCATCAATTATGCACCATAGGTAGTTGAAAGATACTGCAGAGATGGAAGACGAAAGGAGGAATCAACCAGTTCAGTTTCTGTGCTGAATTTTCTTATTCAGCTAATTTCAATCTCTCACATAACAGGGGAGCATGTGCGCTTGTGTGTCTGTAGAGGGGAAGGTAAAGATGGACAAAATGAAGATGGTGAGAGATCGTGGGAGACTGGGACAGAGCTAGTGAGCTGGTAAATTGTTTGGGGTTTGTGCTGTGAAGATCTAATTGGCTTTGATTAGTGATTCATGAGTCAGGCAATATCTCATCTGTGAAACAGAAAAGGTGCTCCACTGGCTAAGCAGAGGAGGTGGGCTTATGGCCAGGAAAAAGGCTGAAGAAGGAGAAACAGTCACTTTCCTTATGGGGTTAAAGCAGAGAGGACTTATCATGCTATGTGGTGTGGACTGGCCCCTTCTGATTGGATGCTGGGAATCTCCTTTTTTTTTTTTTTTGGAAACCAGCCCATTTTAAGTTCAATTCTTTATGTGACACCCGGCATAAGAGACTCCCTTCCGGTTTGGTCTGGTCTGCTGAGGTCTAGGGTAAGAATTCAGAGCTCAGTCCAGAACAGTGTCATTCCAGAGATATCGTTTAAGGACGCAATGATGAGTCCCTGTTTCTGTATTGATTTCATGGAGTCCAAGCAACTTCTGACACACCAGACTTGATGGAGCACAACTTTGTATTGCTTTTTTTTTTTTTTTTTTATATGCAGGTACTGGGAGTCGAACTCAGGACCTCATGCTTGCCAGGAAAGCGCTTATGCCACTGAGCTATATCACTGACCCAAGCTTATTAATATTTAATGTAAACAAGCTTGCAAAATGAGTCATTAATGACAATGAACTAAATTCAGTTTCTTATATTTCCCCTCATACTAATCGAGCAAACAACCTAGAGAGATATTAAAATTAAGGACATATGAAAATGCTGTCAGAAGGGTCTTAGTGTGGCATTTAATAAAATTACCTTGTTTTCCAGGAAGACATAAGATGAATGACTTTTGAATAAACACTGCAATAATTGCACATAGAATTCGTATTTCCTCATGGTGAAAGACAAAAAAGGAATTACTTCGAGTGAAAGAAATTTACAGCTCAGTTATGAGAATGCATTGAAAAGTAGAAATATAGCTGCCTGGGGCTTATTTGAATTTATAATAAAGGGAATTCAAAAGTAAAGCCAGGTAGTCTTGCTATGCCTGATCATTCCTAAGAATCTTCAGATTTCTTGATCATATAAAACTTGCTTGTAGCAGTTATTGACAGTGTATGGAATCTGGGCTGAAACCAGAAGCTAGTACAGTCCGGAGAGCGCAGTTCTTTCGTGTAGTGAATATACAAAAGCCCGGTATGAACAAACTTTCGACCATTTATTACAGAGCACGGTCTGGTCATGGCCCCTCCTAAAGCTTTTCTGGGAAGCAGGAAGGAGAAAATGATTTGCTGGAGTAACTTCTGACTTGATTCCATTCCTCTCTGTGGGTGATCGCTTTACACTTCCTTAATTGCAGGGACAGCTTGTATGGTTGGCAGTTGT
The DNA here is from genome assembly GCA_028451465.1 of Erethizon dorsatum. Lineage (NCBI taxonomy): Eukaryota > Metazoa > Chordata > Mammalia > Rodentia > Erethizontidae > Erethizon > Erethizon dorsatum. The sequence goes on along the minus strand of CM051831.1, from coordinate 42,917,903 downwards.
TGGAACTGAGAAATGGATTTTAATGAACTCCAGTTTCTTTTGCTCAGCTGGAATTTAAGTAGTCACAGATGAAATTAACAGTTACGGTCAAAGCACGGATGACAGCTGTGTCACAGGAGAGGAAAGGTAAGGATTTATTTTGTGCTGCTATATTAGGATCATGCTCTCAAAATAATGAGTTTGCAACTTCATGCTTTGGAGTTATATTCCCATTTTTTCCTCCTTTAGGTACCCAAAGATTTCTGGAAAGTGGTGTAAACACTAAGTGGTGAGATAGGGAAAGCTACCTGGCTGACACCAGACAGGAATTTGTAGTGACCTAGTGATTTACAGTGCATAGTTTTAGCTTTCTCTTCATTGGGAACATATGCCATAGGTCATGAACACTATTCATATTTGACATCTACGGATGCGTATGCAGATAAAAGTTCAGTCATAAAAGGCAGGTATAGTAGTACACACCTATAATCCCAGCACTCTGGGAGGCTGAGACAAGAGGATTGCAAGTTCAAGCCCAGCCTGGGCAACATAGTGACTTAGTGAGACCGTGTCTCGAAATAAAAAGGGTCAGGGCAAGGATGTAGCTCAATGTGAAGGCCCCAAGATTGCCAAAAAACCTGTTTTGTCATATAAACTAACAGAATAGAATAGACTTTGGAACTATAATGCTTTACCTTTAACAAGTGGGTGAAGCTTCCACTACTTACATGTGCCTCGTAAACATTTCTTTGTGCATTTTGAAAAGACTTTTTATGAGACATTATGCAAATTGAAATTATTAGTATTAAATTAGTTTTGTTCATTCTTAGTTCATTACTTCCTGGGGAATTGAACTTGCTTGTAATACTTTTCCAGAAAACTGTTTGTTAGCAATGCAATGTAGATGTATTCCTGCTCATTCATCATTTTGATAAATGGATTTAAATTAATATATGGTTTGTTCTGTTTAAAAGCCATGTAGCAATTTTGCAACAGACAATGGAAGTTTTGTGACTTAAGTTTGTAATGCGTTACATTCCCAAAAGCTTGGATGAAACAGAAAGCTAGTGACAAGACTCCTATTACAAAAAGCCTATGGCATTCTCTTGAACTGATGTTTTGCATCTTACTCACAATGCTAAAACACAAGGTTGTAGCAATTCTCAATATCAATTGCATCTAGGGACACCGATTCATCCCTTAGAACTTTGCAGATTTTAGCACTGAAAGTTTGTCTTCCTAGGAAACCACATAGATCCAGGCAAATCAGGATAGCTGGCAGTTTTACTTGCACATGAAAATTCAAATGATTGGACTTCGGAGTGGCTTGCTCCAGCCATCTGATCCCACCTGAATTCCACTGTTGAGGGAATTCAGGGAATTAAGGATTGGCTGTATTCTGGGGCCTTACAAAGTAGCCACTGATGGTTTCAGGTTCCCCATTTTAATCAAAATAAGTCAAGCTTCAAACAGTTTGTCGTCACAAGCAGAAGTGTGGGAAACCTCTCTTCCATAAACCTCAGGCACACTGTATTTGGTGGATTTATGTGCTCATTCTTGAGCCAGTTACCATGGATGTGTGGCTAGGATAATCTGGTTGATTGTTCTGACGAAGGTCCATTCTGGAGCTGGAGATAAAATTTACATCACCCAAACCACATGGTGAACAACACAGTTTCCTGGAAACACTTTGGTGTCATGACGAAAAGAAAGAGACTGTTGACTATCAAATAGCAATGTTGCAGTTTGTTACCTTGCAAACAATTATTAAAATGTAGGAAACCTGTGCAGGATGTAGTAAGTACCAGCAAAAACTAAAGCAAGAAGATAAAGTATAAAAATTGCATTTTAAAAGACTGTGGACAGATGATCAAGGAAAGGGTCTGTGATCTGTGGTTCTCAAACTTTAACAGGTATCAGAATCACCTGGAGTTCTTATTGAAATGAACTGCTGGGCTCCACTCTGCTGAATTTACTGTTCAATGTGTATGATTTTGGATTTATTCTATAATTCAAAAGTCAATATGTTGAGGAATGGTGAAAGAAAAAGAGAGAAAAGACTTGTAATTCCTATTTCAGCTCTCTTCAAACAATGGAAAAGCTGTTATTTGGAAGAAGCATGTGCCTCATTTTATGTGGTCATTGACTGAAGGTCAAAGAACCCATAAGAAGTTAGAAGGAAAATTTCCTTGTCATTTCTTTGGACATTGTAGATTGTTTAACAGTTCACATCTCACCATCCTAGTATGTCTCTCTTAGGGTGCAGTGTCACCCTGCTGGTCTTCCTTTTCTGAAGTGGAAGCATTTCTTTCATCCCTTTGTGTATGAGCCACCATCACAGCTTTGATTAAAAGAATGTGATAGGTGTGATATTGTATTAGTTGTGGATCCAGGTGTCAAGAGGCCTTGCAGGTTCTATCTTCATTCTTTTAGGTTTTTTTTTTTTTTTTCTTTCTTTCTGCTTTTTGAGACTGTCTTGCTATGCAGTTCAGGCTGGCCTTGAACTCACTATGTAGCCCAAACTGGCCTTGAACCTGTGGCAATCCTCCTGCCTCAGCCTCCCGAGTGCTGGGATTACAGGTGTGGACCACCACACCTGCTCTCCTTCATTCTTTTGGAACCCTGCTCTGGGACATGTAATAAAGTCAGTCTAGTATAGAGCAGGATGAGAGGCTGCATGGCAGAGAACCAAAACACTGCAGCCCATCTGCAGAAAGGCGCATTAGGCCATCTTTGATCTAGTAGCTCAGACAATGCTCCAATTGAAAGCAGCCATGTAACTGATGCTGGGCAGATTCAGCAGGGAAGGCCCCAGGCCAATCCACATAAATGAAAACCATTAGTCCTTGAAGACCTTAACTCTGAGTGTGGTTTTTTACTCAGGAACAGATGACTGAGACAGTGAAATTTGTTCTCTGTGAGGTAATGAGTTTACCATCAATGAACACATTCCGGTGGAGCCTGGGAGACCATCTGGGAGGAATAATGCAAAGGAAATTTAAATACAGAACAGGGATATGATCAAATGTTCTTAGAGATCTCTTATGACCACATGATAGTAATCTTTTGACCCCGTGTATGTAATGATCATCTGTGTGTGCCTGCTGTTATGCATTAAATGTATAGAAGATTTTCCCGTGGGTACTTTCAGCTAAATGAGGGAACAAGATTTGCAAGAATGGAAATGAACAAGGTAGGACCAAGTTAATAATGGGATGATGTAAGAAATTATTATATATGAAACTTAAAGTGAGGAGAGAGGTTGAACTGGAAGATTATTTGGTTCAGTTTTGCTCTAGCACTGGGCTTCCCTCTCCACAAGCCGGGATGGTTAATATTCAGCCTGTACATGAAAGTTTCATCAGGGCACTGCCCATGATGGCACCTTGGGCCATCTGTACTTATTAAAGAAGTCTTCTGTCCCCATGATTATCTAAGTTGCGAACTTAACTCAGACCTACCTATAATCCAAATCGTTTTCTACACTGAATTTTCTAGGACCACAATTACCATACTCAAGGGACATTAGAAATTTGTGGGGAATTTTGCCAAGAATTGTTCACCGTTTTAGGAAATCACATCACTGATAACAACACCAGCGCCACATACCTGAACCAGGTAGTTTTCCTGGCTGTCACATGCATCTTGAGTCACTGAGAGGGACAATCATCTGACCACACTGTCTCTTCTAACATAGCCATGCCCAGACATTTCCACACGAAGTGTATATTACTTAAACTATTCTCTTTGTGTTTCTCTTGATCTTTTGACTGAATGTAGGGAACCTATGTTTAAACTGGAAGAGGTTTTAGGTGGGATTATGAGTCCAGTATTAGTCAGCTTTCCCATTGCTGTGACCCAATGCATGGCACCCACCACTTAAAGCAGGAGAGGTTTAATTTAGCTCACACTTTCCAGGGACTTAGCCCATGGTTGCTGGCTCATCACTGCAGGAACATCATGGCAGAAGGGCATGGTGGGGGCAAAGTTGCTTAGTTCATGGCGGCTGGGAAGCAGAGCATGGGAGCAGCAGCAGAGAGGAAGGGCCAGGCACCAGATATAGCGCCCGAGATCACACCTCCATGACCACCCAGTCACACCTCGAAGTGTGCCCACCAATCCCTTGAGTGGCTCCCAAGTCAGTCAAGCTGACACAATCAGGTGTAACCATCACAGGCCCCTACTTGAAATCTGCAGAAAATCAGAAGATAACATCCCTTTAGTTCTGTTTCTCTGGAGACTCCAAATACAATTATTTTATAAAGCGATGATTGCTTTTCAGGGACCTCCTCCGGAATTCGGAAACTAGGTTTATGAATAGTAAATAACTGGTCAAACCAGATACCAGCCTTCTGCAAAATATCCTGTGCTTCCATCTCTAACCTTAGTTAGGTTTGATTCACCTTTCCAAGTTACCTTCTAAGGTACTATAACCTTTGTGTTATGGTTTGTGTCTAGATGTCCCCCCAAAGCCTCATGTCATCATGGGGTTTTTCGGAGGCTGAATCTAGAGTGTGTGATGCTGGGATTAAGGGTGTGTGAGTAGTAAATCAGTCACTGATTGGTTTGGCATGGTTCTGGGTAGGATTAAGGTGGGGAGCCTGCATACACTATAAGGGACAGAACGAGTCTTGTCTCTTTCCTTGTTTGCGTTTTCTGTCTTCTGCTGCCGTGAACAGTTGCCCTTCTGCCATGCCACCCTGCCTGGGAGCCCGCCGATTATGGACCAAAACCTCTAAAAACTGTGAGTTAAATAAACCTTACCCCTTTAATTTTGGGTGTCGGGTATTTTGTCTCAGCAATGAGAAAAATTATTAAGACACTTCGTATTTGCATCTCACACAACATGAGCAGTTTTCCTATTATGTCAAAGAAGTGGTAGGCTTAGATTTTTAAAAACATGAAATGAATAGATGCTTTGACAAAGATAGGCAGTTGTTTGTCAGCGTATTTCAGTGCATTTCCCTTCAGTTCCCAAGGCGGGGAAACTCTAGATTTGTAACCGCTGTACACATGACTGTCTTGTAGGGCCTGGTAAACTGTCCCATGTGCCAAATCAAGCCCGTCATTTCATTTTGTATGGTCATAAGCTAAGAACCTTTTTACATTTGTAAGAGGTTGTTTAAAAAAACACAAGAATATGCAATGGAGATATTATGTGACCTGCAAAACTTAAAATATTTTAAAAATTACCTTTTCCCCATAATTATACTGTACAATTTTTTATTAGTACATGTTTTTGGTACATTCATCATGAGGAGTTGGTAAATATACATAGCACATCTTAATTCTTTTTATGTTCACTTCCTCTCTCTTTCCTCCTGGCTGCACTTTTCCCCTGACCCTCTTTCCTCCTTCCCTTCATCTCTTTTTTCCTATTATTTATCTTTTATTTTGCTCTTTATATTTTGGGTTTTTTATATAAAACAAACTTTAGGGGCCGGTGAGATGGCTCAGCGGCTTAAGCGCCTGCCCGGCAAGCGCGAGGGCCCGAGTTCGACTCCCGGAACCCACATATGAAAAAGGGGCCGGTGATATCGCTCAGCAGCATGGGCGCCTCCTGGCGTGTGAGGTCCTGAGGTCGACCCCCTGGTACCCACAAAAAAAAAAAAAAAAAGGCTATCTGATATTTAAGCCTGTGTGCTTGATTTATTTTACTTAACATTATGGTCTCAAGGTGCATCAGTTTTCCTACAAATGACTGAAATTTATCCTTCTTTATTGCAGAATAGTACTCCTCTGTGTATAAATATCACATTTCCTTTATCCATTCGTCTGTTGATGGACATATAGGCCACTTTCATGATTTGGCTACTGTGAATTATGCTGCTATAACCATGAGTGTGCATGGATCACTGTAAAATGATGTCTTTAACTCTCTTGGGAAAATAACTATGAGGGGAATAGCTGGGTCGAATGGGATTTTTTTGTTTTCATCTTTTATGTAGAGGATCATGTCATCTGCAAATAATGATAATTTGACTGCTTTCTTTCTTGTACATATTTTTTATTTCTTTCTCTCACCTTATTGTTCTTGTTAATGTTTAAAAACTATATTGAACAGTGGTGGTGATAACAGACATCTGTGTCTTAGTCCTGATTTTAGAGGGAAAGTTTTCAGCTTCTCCTCATTTAATACGATGTCAGGTGTTGCTTGGTCATCAGTGGCTTTTATCAGATGGAGATAAGCTTCTTCTATATCTATTTTCTTCAAAGATTTTTATTTTTATCATGGATGGATGTTGGATTTTGTCAAAGGCTTTTTCTGCCTCTATTGAGATGATCATGTGATTTTTGTCTTTGCTTCTGTGTATGTGATGTATTACACTTCTTGGTTTGCATATGTTGAACTATCCCTGCATCCCTGGATGAATCCTGCTTGGCCGTGATGGATGATCTTTTTGATGATTTGTTTCATTCTATTTGCCAATATCTTTTTGAGGATTTTTTCATCAATGTTCATTAAAAAGATTGGCCTGTAATTCTCTTTTTTGGTTGGGTCCCTTTCTGGTTTTGGAGTCAGGGTAATGGTAGCTTCCAGGAATAACTTTGGGAGTGCGGCTTCCCTTTTGATTTCATTAAAGAGTTTGAGGAGTATTGGTGTTAGATCTTCCCTAAAGTTCTTGTAGAATTCATCAGTGAATCCATCAGTACCTGAACTTTTCTTAGTTTATAGTTTATTTTTTAATTACTTCTTCAATCTCAATGCCTAATATTAGATTATTCAGGATTTTTGTGTCTTCTTGGTTCAGCTTTGGTAGTTTGTATGTATCTAGGAAAACTTAAAATATTTCCTATCTGGCCCTTTATAGAAAATGTCTACTGACCCCTAATCTAGAATAGAGACAACTTTTCTCATGAGTCCACATGCCTAGGGTCAGGCCCAGAGGACATTGTAGAGAAGAGAAGCTATGAATACAGCTTCTAGGGCACAGCCTGAAAGGACAGAGTGCCTGTTCCTTTCGGTCACCTTCCTTTCTCCTGCCACATGGAACACAAGTATGGAATAACTGGGTAACAGGATAGAAATCGAAAGGGTTGGAATCTTTAGGTGACCTTGTTGAGCTGTCACCATCCCAGCCCAGACCATTTAATTACAGATTGTTGTGAGAAGTAATTTTCTACTTCACTTAAAGCACTGTTATTTGAAATGTCTGTTATACACAGCAAAATCAAAGATGCCCTACATTAGATGCACCATTAGTTTGGATATTACTAAGGTAGAAAGTATGTTTTCAAACTGTACTATTCTCAAAAGTTTTCTTATCATCTAAAGATTTAAAAAAAAAGACTTAAAATTCTCTTAGGCTTAATTTTTCTGAGATTTAAAAAATTATGGGGCCGGTGAGATGGCTCAGCAGCGTAAGTGCCTGCCTGGCAAGCATGAGGTCCCAAGTTCAACTCCCAGAACCCACATACGAAAAAAGGGCCGGTGATATTGCTCAGTGGCATGGGCGCCTGCTGGCATGCAAGGTCCTGAGGTCGACCCCCGGTACCCACAAAAAAAAAGAAACAACATTATGTATCATTCTTTCTCATAAAAAAGAATGTACAAAGAAATATAAGAAAACGAATTGGTTACAGATTACTAAAATTTCCACAGCCTGTAGTTCAATTTCTCCAAATGACTTTTTTTTTTTTTTGTGGGTACCGGGGGTCGACCTCAGGACCTCGCGCACCAGCAGGCGCCCGTGCCGCTGAGCGATATCACCGGCCCCTTTTTCGTATGTGGGTTCTGGGAGTCGAACTCGGGCCCTCGCGCTTGCCGGGCAGGCGCTTAAGCCGCTGAGCCATCTCACCGGCCCACTCCAAATGACTTTTGACACAAAAACCTCAAAGTTTGGGTACAGCATTTCTTAAATAAATGTCCCACCCTTGACTCTGGGACAGTGTTCCAAGCTGGCACCTGGTCTGTAGTTTTGGTCCTTATTCACAGACAATGACTATGTCACAAATTTCCTGGCTGAGCACTATTGCGAACTGCAGCCCAATTGCAGAAACTAAAATGTGACAAACTGTGTTTCAGAAAAACACAGTCCTGATGTATGAGAATCAGGCACCAAAGGTGGAAGGGCCCATGAGACAAACAAGGCAGGCAGACCCAGGATCGCACAAAGTACCATTTCCTGGAACTTTGTGGACAGAAGTGTGTTTCAGGCAGCAGTAAGACCACACAGCCCAGGGCAGCAGGAAGGGGTTTATATGCTAAGCTAGACAAAGTTGGGCCACAGCTAACCAGAATGTGACTAGCCTTTCTCAAAGTACTATTAACATGCAGATGTTGATTAATAAACATCCCACTTATGAGGGTTGGCACAAATACTTTGCTATCTGAACAACTTCCTTTGTCCTATCAGTCTTGAGATGTGTGGCAAGGTTGCCCAGTGGCCAAGATGGCAGCTACAACCAAGATGGCTGTAGTTATGTCAAGCTGAATCCTTAAAAGGTGTCTCAGAGTCCATAAAATAATTATTTGCAGAATACTTGGAAATTATCGAGAAGCAGAAAATGATGTGCTGTCTCAACTACATTAGTACTTTGGTATACTTTCAGTCTTAAAAACATTTTTATTTACATAGTTGCAATCACACTAAACCTGTAATTGTGTATCCCACTCTTTCACTTACCATGAGCATTATTTCATGTAATTCTTAGTTCTGATAAATATTTGCTAGATATGTGACATTCCATTTTGTGGATGTCCAACAGTTCACCTTATTATCTCATGGATGGCTTTGCTAAAATTCACAAGCCACAGTTGAACTTCCAAATACTTTCATACGAATGAGAGTCAAGCAGAGAGAAAGGAAAATGGAATCAACTACAGAGGATTTCAGAAACATTTTCCCCTTAAAAAAGATCTTAAATTCTTAATAACAACTGAGAAATTTCATCTAAGCTGTTTGCAGGTTTTAAACACAGAGAAGACTCCTTCTAAGCCTTATTAAATAATATGACCTCATGCTGCGATGCTGTCAAAGAACGCACAGACCTCCCACTGCAGAAGTAAGAATGCATTTTGTTCTGAAAGCCATTTTACAAAAGTCCCTCCTTAATGTCTTAGGAGGGGACCTTAAATGCTAGCAGTTTAGACTTTAAGAAAGACTCAGGGAGTGAAAAAGCATTAAAAGTGGAATGGAAAGCTCAGGTCAGGTTAAGCTAGTGAAAGAAATGAAGGATGAAATTTGGTAGCACGTTAATAGCTTTCTGAAGATAGAAAAAATAACAGGCAAAGGTGAAATAGGAAGAAAAGAAGGAAGGGATGAAGGAAGGAAGGAGGGAGGAAGAGGAAGGGAGGGAGGGAAGGAAAGAAGGAAGAGAGAAAGAAAGAAAGAGTAATACCATACATAGTCACAGAAGAATAGAGTCTGTTTTATTACAGGACAATTATTTTGGCTGGTGTTCCCTTTAATATAAACTACTGGGTTATTAAAATTTGGACACAACCTAGGACAGAGATTATCCCTTGCACAATTAAAGATTATGACTCCTAAATAGGTTTTCATGTTTGAAAAGCACAGCAGCAAGTACCGACAGCAGGAAAGAAGAGAAAAGCAGCCCTTAACAAGTAGGGCAGCAGGTTCATCCTTGGTTGTTCTGAATTTGACAGAAGCAACCTGTGGGGACTGCCTAGAGCTACAAAATGGAATGTTATCCTTGATTTTTTGAGTAAGAGACAAGAGATGAGAGCCTTTATTAGAAACCCTGCATCCATTTTTTTTTTTTTTTTGGTTGGTCACTGAGGTACAGAATTGAAAACTGCAGTGCAAGATTAAAAGAGCAAGTGCTTTATAGAGAGGAATCCCACTATGTGTTCAATGTCAAGGTAATATTTGTCTTTGACAATCACATGTTAAATAATTTAGTGTGGAAACACTGAACTTTAAGCAGAAAAGAAAGAAATGGAGAGAAAAATACTAGAGTGGAAAGAATTAACATTCAAGAGAAGGTTTCTGGCATTGTTACAATCTTGAATATGCACACATTTGGTTTAAAAAAACAACATTCCCACAGGATGAGAAAATATTTTCAAATTATATATCTGATCAGGAACCTGTCTTCAGAATATATAAAGACTTACAATTCATCAATATAAAAATCCTCAATTAAAAAAAATGAGCAGAGGATTTGGATCTCTAAAACAATAATTCCCCAAAGAAGATATACAAATGGCCAGTAAAGACATGAAAAGATATTCAACATCATTATGATTTGAGGAATGCAGATCAAACCTCAATCAGATACCAGTGCATAGCCATTAGGATGGCTACAATTTAAAAAAGACAAGCAATAACAAGTGTTGACAAAGGTGTCTAGAAATTAGAGCCCTCAGACATTGTTAGTGGAGTTCTAAAATGGTGTAGCCACTTTGGAAAATAGTTTGGCAATTCCTCAAAATGTTAAATTTAAAATTACTACTGTGGTACCTTGGTTCACGGATTCAATTCTCTCCATAATTCTTGTTGCAAACAGAACTGCACGAGAACTGAATCAAATTTCCTCATAAGGTCAACATTGAACCTAACCATTGAATTTGATTCAGTTCTCATCCAATTTGGTTTATGACCAGAATTGTGGAAAGAATCAAGTTCATGAACCAAGGTACCACTGATCCAACAAAAAACAGGATCCCCCTTCCCCAAAAAGATATTTGGCAGAAGAAGGAGGGCAGGAAAAAAAGTATCCATAAACCTGCTATTTTTACAGACTCTTTCCCACACTTAACCCTGATGGGTCATTCCATGTGCACATTTTCACAGGCCATATAATTTCAATTGCATCCTTTAGTGAACAGCGTATCAGGGATACTCTTTCTCGCATTGTATGTTTCGTGATTATGATAGCAGGCAGAATAATCATCCTCTTCCCCCATAAGATGATCACCTCCCAACCCTGGAACCTGTAAATATATCACCTCACCTTGCCAGAAACTTTGCGAGTGTGGATAGATCAGGAACTATGTTAGTCAGATTTCCATTACTGTAACAAATACCTCAGATAATCAACTTATAAAGAGAAAAGCTTTATTGCAGTTCACAGTTTTGAAGGGTTCGGTCCATGCTTGGTTGACTGTTCATTTTGAATCTGTGAGGAAGCAGTGCATCATGGCAGAGCAGAACCGCTCACCTGGTGGCTAGGCTCCCACCATCCCTGTGGAGGGCACACCCCCAATGACTGGAAGACCTCGCACTAGGCTCCTCCTCCTCTTTGCTTTGTACATGGTTACAATACGCTGCAGTTACATTCAGCTTGGAAGATTGGTCCATGCACACATCACATCTTGATCATTTTTATGCCCTCTGCCCCTTCCTGCCTATGCATTTTCCTCCTTCCCCACATACTCTTCCCCTCTCCATAGAGCCTACCTCCCTGTTTCCTAGCATGGCTCTTTATTTTGCTGATTAAATTATTTATATTTTGGGTCTCTCATAATTAGAGAGACCATCCAATATTAATGTATCTATTTATTTTTGATTTTTTGAGGCAGGGTCTCGGTATTTAGTTCAGGCTCGTATTGAACTCACTATATAGCCCATTCTGGCCTCAAACTCTCTGCGATCTTCCTGCCTCAGCCTCCTGAATGCTAGGTTTACTAACATGTGTCATCATGCCCAGCCATGCAATATTTAACCTTTTGTGACAGATTTATTTAACTTAGAATTATATTCTCAGAATCCATGCATTTTCCTACAAATTACTCAAATTTATACTTCTTCATGGCTGAGTAGTACTCCACTGTGTATAAACACCACATTTTGTCTATCCATTTACCTGGTTATGGACATATGGGCCACTTCTAAGATTTAGCTATTATGAATTGAGCTGCTGTAAACGTGGGTATGTGTGGATCACAGTAATACGATGTCTTTAACTCTTTCAAAAAGATACCTAGAAGAGGAATAACTGGGTAGAATGCTTTTAATTTTATGAGAAATCTCCATACTGATTTCCATAATGGTTGTACTAGTTTACATTCCCACCAATAGTGTGGAAGGGCTCCTTTTTCCCTACAGCCTCATTAGCATCTGTTATTATTTAATTTTTTGATGATAACCATTTTTTTCTGGAGTAAGATAGAATCTCAGTGTTATTTTACTTTATTTTTTATTTATTAAGTTTATTAGTATAATTTAGATAGATATATATAATGATCACATTTGTCATAGGGAATTTGTACCTGTACATGGTATGTCTTAATTCTTTTTTCTTTCTCGCATTCCCTTCCCCTCCCCTCAATTCCTCTTCCTCTCCTTATTTACTAAGCTTTGTTTCCATTTTATCCTTTTTTCCTCCCCCCATTCCACTGTCCTTTAAACAATTTCTTCTTATTTCACAATATCTATTATATATTTTAGTTCTTATTTACACTTTCAGTTTCTCACACCAGAGAAACAATGTGATATTTACACACATGTCCAACTTATTTCACTTAAGACTATGGTCTCAATGTGCATCCATTTATCTAGAAAAGTCTCAAGCTTATCCTTCTTTATGGAAGAGTAGTACTCCACGGTATAAAAAAAGACATCTTCTTTATCCATTCATCAGTTGATGGGCATTTGGACTCTTTCCAACATTTAGCTATTACAAACTGTGCCGCTATAAACATGGGTGTACGTTTGTCACTGTGGCATGATGCTTTTAATTCTTTTGGGAAGACACCCAGAAGAGGAATAGCTGGGTTGAATGGGACCTCTAATCCTAGCATTTTTTGTTTTTTTTTAATGTGGGTACTGGGGGTCGAACTCAGGACCTTGCACTTGCGAGCAGACACTTGTGACACTGAGCGATATCACCGGCCCTTTTTTCCTTTGTATGTGGGTACCGGGAGTTGAACTCAGGACCTCGCGCTTGCCAGGCAGGCGCTTATGCCTCTGAGCTATCTCACTGGCCCTAATCCTAGTTTTTTTGAGGAATCTCTATGCTGATTTCCATAGTGGTTGCACCAGTCTACTCTCTCACCAACAGTGGAGAAGTGTTCATTTCTCCCCACCGCCCCGCCAGCATTCGTTATTGATTGATTTCTCAATGATAGCCATTCTTTCTGGAGATGGAATCTCAGCATTGTTTTAATTTGCCTCTCTCAAATGACCAGTGATGTTGAACAATTTTTCATATATTTGTTTGCCATTTGTAGTTCTTCTGAGAAGTGTCTTCACTTCAGAAGCCCATTTTTGGACTGGGTCTTTAAATCTGAAGGGTCTGATTTTTTTCAATTCTTTATATGTTCTAGATATAGGTCCTTTGTCTGAGGGACAACTGGCTAAAATTTGTTCCCACTCTGTGTGTTGTCTTTTCAGTCTATTAGTGATTTATTTTGCTGTGCAAAAGCTTTTTAATTGGATGAGATCCCAGTTGTTGATTCTTTGTAGTATTTCCCATGCCACTGGGGTTTTATTCATAAAATCTTTGCCTACACCTATGTCTTCAAGAGTTCTACCTATTCTCCTTCCAGCAGGTTTAGTGTTTCTGTTTTAATATTTAGATCTTTGATCCATTTTGACTTTAGTTTAGTGCGTGGTGGCAGACAAGGGTCTAGTTTTAGTCTTCAGATTGTGGAAAGCCAGCTTTTCCAGCACCATTTATTAAAGAGGCTTGTGAACATATTTGGCCCCTTCATCAAAGATAAGGTGGTTGAGTGTGTTTGGAGTCATTTCTGCATCTTCTAATCTGTTCCGCTGATCCTCAGATCTTTTTTTGTGTGTGCCAGTACCATGCTGTTTTTATCACAGTAGCTTTGTAGTATAGTTTCAAGTCATGGATTGTGATGCTTCCTGACTTGCTTTTGTTGCCAAAGATTGTTTTTGCTATTCTAGGTCTCCTCTGGTTCCAAATGAATTGTAGGAGTATTTTCTCTAGTTCTCTGAGGCATGCTAATGGTATCTTGATTGGGATTGCATTAAATTTGTATAACAATCTTGGAAGCATGGCCATTTTCACAATGCTGGTTCTTCCTATACAAGAGCAAGGGATCTCTTTCCATTTTCTGATATCCTCTTTGATTTCCTTTTTCAGAGTACTGTAGTTTTTAATAGAAGTCTTTTACTTCCTTTGTTAGACTGACTCCTAAGTATTTCTTTTTTTTTTTTTTTTTTTTTTTTTTTTTTGGTGCTATTATGAAAGGCATGGTTTCCCTAATTTCTCTCTCCATGAGTTTGTTATTTATGTACAGGAATGCTATTAATTATTGTGCTTTATATCAAGCTGCATGACTGAATCTGGTTATTAAATGTAGAAGTCTTTTGGTGGAGTTCTGGGGTCTTCTATGTAGAGTATCATGTCATGTGCAAATACTGATAGTCTAACTTCTTTGTTTCCTACCTTTATTCCTTTTGTTTCTTTCTCTTGTCTAATTGTTCTAATGTTTCCTATATCGAATAGGAGTAGTGATAATGGACATCCTTGCCTTGTTCCTGATTTTAGAGTGAATGCTCTCAGATTTTGACCATCTAGTATGATGTTATCTGATGGTTTGTCATAGATTGCTTTTATCCTATTGAGATAAAAACCATCTATTCCAATTTTCTGTAGGGCTTTTATCATGAATGGGTGTTGGACTTCATCAAATGCTTTTTCTGCACATATTGAGATGATCATGTGGTTTTTTGTGCTTGATAAACTGTAATATGTTTGTTAATTTGTGTATGTTGAACCATCCCTGAGAGGAATCCTACTTGGTCATGGTGTGTAATCTTCTTGATAATTTGCTGCGTTCTCTTTGCCAGTATCTTACTGAGTATTGTGCATCAATGTTCATTAGGGAGATTGGCCTGTAGTTCTCTTTCTTGGTTGAGTACTTCTCTGGTTTTGGTATCAGGAAAATACTTGCTTCCAGGAATGTGTTTGGGAGTATTGCTTCCCGTTCAATTTTTTAAAAAAGTTTGACAAGTAAAGGCATTAGATCTTCTCTAAATTTCTCGTAGAATTCAGCAGTGACTCCATCAGGACCTAGGCTTTTCTTTGTAGGTAAGTTTGTAATTAGATTTTTAATTTCATTGACTGAAATTGTGTTTTTTAGAATTTTTATATTAGTTTGGGTAACTTGATTTAGTTTTGGTAATTCATATGTATCTAGGAATCTGTCCATTTCTTCTGTGTTTTCCATTTTATTAAAGTTTCTCAAATTGGGTATTGATGAACTTCTGGATTTCTGAAGGATCTGTTATAATTTCACCCTTTTCATTCCTCTTTGCATGAATTTCAGTCTTTTCTTTCCTTTTTTTGGTAAGGTTGGCTAAGGGTTTTTAAATTTTATTTACTCTTTCAAAGAACCAACTCTTCTATTTATTTATTTTTTGTTTTGTTTTCTTAGTCTCAATTGCATTAATTTCTGCTCTGGTCTTTAGAATTTCCTCCCTCATATGAACTTTGGGCTGACTTGCTCATCTTTTTCCAGAAGCTTGAGGTTCAACATTAGGTCATTTTTTGAGCTCATTCTGTTTTCCTGATGTTTACTGCTATTAATTTCCCTCTTAGGACTGCTTTCATTGTGTCCCACAAGTTCTGATATGTTGTAGCAGCATTATCATTGAATCGTAGGTGCTATTTAATTTCTTCTTTAACTTCTTCTGTGATCCATTGGTTGTTCATGAGGGTGTTATTTAATTTCCATGTGTTTATTGAGTTTTTGTGGTTTCTTTTGCCACTGATATCCAATTTCATTTCACTATGGTCTGATAATATGTATGGGATAATTTCAATTCCTTTGCATTTACTTAAGCATGTTCTATGGGCTAGTATATGTTCTATTTTGGAGAATGTCCCATGCACTGCTGAAAAGAATGCGTATCCTGATATTGTGAGGTAGAACACTCTGTAGACATCAATTAAGTCTATTTGTTCACGGATTTAGTTCAGTTCCAATATTTCTTTGTTGATTTTTTTTGTCTAGTTTATTTATCTATTTGTGACAGTGGGGTATTAAGGTTCCCCATTACAATTGTATTAGTGCTTATTTGATTTTTCATGTCCTTTACTGTTTGTTTTATGTAGTTTGGTGCACCTGTATTTGGTGCATATATATTTATGATTGTTATCTTTTCTTCTTAGACTTTCCCTTAACAAGTATGTAGTGACCTTCTTTATGTCCTTTAACCAGTCTTGGCTTGAAGTTCACCTTTTCTGCAAATAGAATAGCTACTCCTGCTTTTTTCTGGGTTCCTGTCACATGCAGTATTCTTTTCTGTCCTTTGACTTTCAGTCAGTGAATTTCTTTTTGAGTTAAATCTGTTTCTTGAATGCAGCATACTGTTGGATCTTGTTTCTTGATCCATTCTGCTAGTCTGTTTCTTTTTATTTGTGAATTGAGACCATTTACATTGATAGTTATAACTGATGTGCATTGGCTTGTCCTTGTCATATTATTTTCTTGCTGATGGTTCCTGTGCTTCCCCTTTGTTTAATTGCTTGCCCTGCCTGGCAGCTTCTTTGTTTTGGTACTTTGGAATTGTTGTCTTTATGATCACTTTCTTGAATATCTTTCAAAACCCTTTGTAAAACTGGTTTGGTTGTCATGAATTTCTTCAGTTGTTGTATGTCATGGAAGTATTTTATTTCTCCATTAGTTCTGAAAGATACTTTTGCAGGGTACATCAATCTGGGTTGGAAGTCATTTCCTTTCAGGAATGAAATACTTTATTCCAAGCTTTCCTTGACTTAAGGGTTTGTGTTGGGACATATGCTGTGATTCTGATGGACTCTCCTTTTTAGGTGATTTGTTTGTTTAACAGCTTTAAATATTCTGTTCTTGTGCTTAGTTTCTGGAATCTTGATTATTATATGCCTTGGTATAGATTAATTTTGGTCATGGCTAATTGGAGTTCTGCATGCCTCACTTATCTGTATGTCAAATTCTTTTTCCATGCTTGGGAAGTTTTCTACTATTAGTTCTGTGAATATTTTTTTATGTCATTTGTTCTGACTATTTCTTTTTCATTGACTCCAATCCATCTTACGTTCTTTGCGTCATCTTGCAGCTGTTGGTTTTTTCATGGTCCCTTGCTATTTTTATTAGATCTTTCTTTTCATGATCACTAACAGAGGTACTGTCTTCTAGGTCTGATAATCTGTCTTCACTTTCTTTCATATGGTTTTGCAAACTTTCGATGGAATTTTTAATTTCCTGGATATTTGTTTGAATCTGTTCTATGCTGGGCATTCATTGTTTCCATCATTTTTTTAAGCTCCTCTTTTTTTTTTTTTAATCGAAGTCTATGCTAGATTTGCTGAGCAAGTCCTTCATTATGGTTGTCATCTTTTTTAACCTGTGAAATTATTTCTGTTCTGCTTTCCTCTATAGCCTCATGTATATATATATATTTTTACTTCTGCTGCTGTCATTCCAGAAGATTCAGGTGGATGACTTCCAGTTTTCTCTATCTCATTGTCCCTGGATTTGTCTTGGGTGGAAGCCTAGGATTGCATTTTGTTTCTGTGTCTGGTCATTTTCTATTTTTTAAATATTAATTTGTTTTCTGTGTTGGTTGTATTTTTCTTATGTTAGGTAGCTTTATCAGTGGTTTCGAGGATTCTCTAGGAAATGTCTATTCCTCTGAGATATCATCTAGGTATAGCTCTCTTGGTCATGGTGTCAATCCCAAGGTCCCATTTTCTCACTTTATTAGGGAGGGGGAGTTGCTATCTATTTGTCTTAGTACCCAGTCCTTCAATACTGGACTATGGGGATGATTTTGACCCCAGATTATCACAGTGTTGTCATACAAGGGTGAACAACTGATTACCACACGTATGGCATGCTGCCTAAAGCAGTACAATTAGCAATAACAATATCATCAAGCACAGCCTAGAAACTGACAATCTATGGTAACTGATAATTTGGTATCTGTAACCCTAGGAGCAAGATCTATAGTTGTATAAAAACATGCAACATAAGTCAGGAACTCATATGCAGTGAGTTTCCCCTTGGTAGAGTGATTTTATCCTGTGGGTAAGGGGAAGTTAGAAGGGACGGGGACAAAGCAGAGCAATAAGTGAAGAGAAATACAGTGGAAGCAAGGTTGAAGGACAAAGGATGATCACCCAAACTTTGGGAAGCTGGAGAAGAGGACACGAGAGAAAGAATGAAGGAGAAAGCAGAAGAATATTGAGGTGAACCAGAAAGACTAGAGACAATTGTCATTCATATGTAAATATCAGAAAAGCAAGAAAAGCTATTGAGGAAAGAGAGAGACAGGACAGAGAAAATGAACCAAGCAATTAAAGTCTAAATCTAAACAACTACCCCTCCAAAAAAAAAAAAATTCTTCTGGTGGCCCCAGTTCTGTTTTAGTTCCCTAGTCAGAGCTGGAATGTGTACTGAGTAACCCCCCTACTGCTGGGTGCAGGGCTGATCTTGAACACACCACTGCCTCCTCTCACATGTTGGTTGTAGGGCGGGGGTAGTGCCCTTGCCCCACCACCAGCCAAGGCTGTTTGCCTGCTTACGCCTCTGGTCACAGGGCAGGTGGTGGTGCCCTTGCCCTGTTGCTGGCCAAGGCTGCTTGTCTGCTTGGGCCACTCATTACAGGTCAAGTGGGGGTTCCCTTTTCCCACCACAGGCCAAGGCCTGTTGCTTGCTTTTGCCCAGTGCTATTTTAATTTGCTTTGCTGTAATGGTCAAAGGTGCTGAATAGTTTTTCATGTATTTATAGGCCATTTGTAGTTCTTCTTCTATTCATTTCAATTTTCCTTGATTGATCTTTTATTTCTGGTGGTATAATTTTTTTGAATTCTTTATATATTCTAGATATTACTTGTCTATCTGAGGAGTAGCTGGTAAAAATATTTTCCCATTCTGTAGGTTATCTCTTCACTCTGTTAGTTGTTTCCTTTGTTGGGCAGAAGTTTTTAAATTTGATATAATATCATTTATTGATTCTTGCTATTATTTCATATGCATTTGGGTTTTCTATGCAGGAAGTCTTTGCCTATGCCTGTGTCTTCAAGAGTTTTACCAACTTTTTCTTCCAGTTGATTCATGTTACTGTTTTGATATCTAGGTCTTTGATCCATTTTCATTTGATTTTAGTACAGGTGAAAGATATGGGTCTAGATTCGATCTTGTGCATGTGGCTAGCCAGTTTTACCAGCACTGTATCTTTCCTCCAGTGTATATTACTGGCCCCTTAGTCAAAAACCAGCTGGCTGAAGGTGCTTAGGGTTATCTCTGCATCCCCTCTTCTGTTCTGTTGGTCAGTGTCTGTTTTTGTGCCAGTATCATGCTGTTTTTACTATTGTAGTTTTGAAGTATAACTTGGAGCCTACGATTGTAAGCAGGCTCCACTCTTTAAAGGTTCTACAATCTCTCAGTAGCACCAGACTGGGGAGCAGGCTTGCACACATGAGTCTTTGGGGAATATGAATGAGCCAAACTGTAGCAGCATCATGAGATGGGGGAGATTACCCTGGATTAGTCTGCGTGGGTCAGATGCAATCATAGGGTCCTTATAAGAGAAAAAAAGAAGCAGAAGAATCCGAGGAGATGTGACAGTGGAAGCAGAGATCAGAGTGAGGCAGGGACCAAGGACTGAGGAATGCAAACAGCATCTAAAAACTGAAAAAGCAAGGAAGTAGCTTGTCTTAGAGATTCCACGAGGAGCACAGCCCTAGTGACCAATTTTGGGTCTCTGACCTCCAGAATTAAAGATAATAAATTTGTGCTGTTTAAGCATACATTTGTGTTAATTTGCTATAGTATTTTTTTTTTTTTTTTTGTGGGTACCAGGGGGTCGACCTCAGGACCTCGCGCACCAGCAGGCGCCCGTGCCGCTGAGCGATATCACCGGCCCCTTTTTCGTATGTGGGTTCCGGGAGTTGAACTCGGGCCCTCGCGCTTGCCGGGCAGGCACTTAAGTGGCTGAGCCATCTCACCGGCCCAATTTGCTATAGTATTAATGGAAAACAAATACAATCATCATTTTTAAAATGTGCTTATTGTCACAATGGACCATAATTTTCCAGATCATTTGTTTGTTTCAGAAGAGCAAACATTCTGAAACAGCGGTGGAGTCAAGGCATCTAGGTCTGCATGAGTGGAGGTTATGACTGCAGAGTGTGACCAATTTCCACAATGCCAGCCCTCATGGTGGCCCTGGACTGTGTCCACTGACACTACCATCCCCTCCTTCTCTCCAAAGGAGGCCACGTGGGTGGTAGCCCAGAGCACTTTCATCTCCTGCTGTGTGGAAACTCTTCTTTGTTTTCTTAGGTACTGTTGCTTAGGTGGTGTGCAGCCACACCATCATGAGTACAGAAGCCATAGATTCTGAGCCAGAAGTTCAAAGATGGAATACTTGAAATTTGAACTTTAGGGAAATTTGAACCCTGTTGTCAGACATATGGCTGAGCAAGTGATAATTTACGATTGCCTTGGTTGGTGTATAATTTTGCAAACATTGTAGGGGGCAGAGTGCCTTGTGTTTGCCTTCTTGATTGATTACCATGCCAAACAATTTCTTATTGGAACACTGGATGTTCCCGTTTTGTCTTTCGAAGTTAGCCACTGTTCCAGCAGATGGAAGCCCAGCAGCAGTCCCAGCGGATGGTCTAGAGAGAGCCTCAAACAAAAGCAAACAGTGCTTAACTTCCTGACTGTGGAAAGCCCAAAGCTTCTAAGCATTCAGATTTTACTGGGGGGAAAATTCATGGGACTAGTGTTCCCTGAAATTCTCTAGCCCTATGGGCAGATAGGCCAGGTTGGGCTACATGAGCTGTAAAGTGTGATGACAGAGTACACATGGTCCAGTTAAACTGAGTTAATCTGACACCTACATGATGGTACAGACTATTGTTAATAGGCTGCACTGTGATTAGGGAGAATGGCTGGTAGTGCACATGAGTGACTGTAATTGGTATTATTTACACAATAAGCCATTTGAAAACACTAGTTTTCCTCTTTTCATTTTCTGAGTTCTGTGCCTGTAATCAGCATCAAAATCACTATTTCCTCTCCCTTTTCTACCTGAAAAGGGAGACACCCTGTGCAAGGCAGTGGTCCAGAATTCCTCCAACATTTCCCCTGCATCTTCACCCACAGCTGAAGTTCCTTCCAGTTCATCTTTGTGATCCTATTTTCTTCCAGGATGCTGCTGATTCACTGCACTGAGTGTTCTGGGCACTAAAACATTGCACCAAGAGGCTTAGATTTTCTCTCTACATGCCAAGGTGGATGCTCAGGGTGTCAAAGGACAGAGGGGTGCAGTGGAAATTTTCATTGACATTTAGTAGCTTGCTAAGGGCAGGACAGTGGAATGACCAGCTCTGTCCTTGTCTGTACAGAAGTGTTAAACAAAAGGCAAATTCACTCACAGGAATTCTTATTATTACCACGGAGCAGCCATGGGAAACAAAGTCATTTGTAAAGTATCCCTTTCCTCTAAAAGAATCTTTTACTGGTTTAGAGTCTAAATAATTGGTATGATTTGTTATTGAGTGTTAAGGCTATAGATGTATACTTCCAATAAGAGAATTTTATTTTTTAAAATACAAATGGGTTCAGACTTTTTTTTTTTTAGTGCTAGGATTGAACCCAGGACCTAGTACATGTTAGTAAGCTTTTTACCACTGAGCTACATCGCCAGTTCCCATGTATTTGTTTTCAGAGTGAATTTGTTCTGGTTTAGACTTGTTGGAACTCACTTCAGGAACACTTTAGGCCTGTAAATAATACTGCATATTCCTTTGTTTAAACAGTGGATTAAAAATAATGATAGAGTGGTTGAGAAGGCAAAACAACAAGATAAACGGCTTCACTCTGTCTTTCCATGTGATTGTCTGCAATTTAATTTTGGTTAAATTCTCTTGGCGGTGGGCACGTTGAAACCAACTTGCTGGGATCTATTGTGAAAAAAATAGATGGTTAATATTGTGGTTTCTGGAATTTATTGTGAAAGGGACTTTTTAAATCTCTGCTAAACATGGCTTTGCCTTTAAGACTTTTTCCAATGATTTGTGTATGTGTTGCTTAATGTGAAATGTTTTCAAAATGAAAATTAATAAGATGAGTTTTGATCACATTTGAGCGTGGCTGTCTAGTGCCTAATAATGCAGAAAAAACCCAGCTTTGATGAAATTATTTATATTTTTAAAAATATTATCGTTCATTACTGAAATTGAAGAGTATGTAAATAGGTTTTTCTCTGTTTTCAACATAAAAACATAAATCCAATAAAAAATAACCAATCCATTATTCCCTTCTCCAGTTTCTTATTTCTAAAATATACTTTAGTTTTTATTGACAACATTTTTCTGGCATGACCATAAAGAGGGAATTAAAATAAATTGTTCACAGCTTTTCTTTCTGGCCAGTATTATGATTTGTTTCAATACGTGGCTATTACTGAAAATAGTTTTGGCATTTAGGGAGTGAGATAAAATCCTGAGTTCGACTCCCAGAACCCACATAAAGGAAAAAAAAAGGGCCGGCGATATCGCTCAGTGGCACAAGCGCCTGTGGGCAAGCACGAGGTCCTGAGGTCCACTCCCGGTACCCACGTAAAAAACAACAACAAAAAAAGGAAATGATATAAGAAAGAACATGACATGCTCTTGGTGTCGACTATACTACATATGCCCCTGCTACAAGACTTAGTGTGTGATTTTGATGATGAAGTGTCAAAAGGAAGAACAAGAGAAAATTACAAGAGGGCTTATGGTTACCCTGTCATCCCCAGAGCTTCATTCTGTGGAGGGAACATGTGCCTAAATGAACAAAGCAGGCCTCCTTTCAGGACCAGTGTTATTCGAGGAGTAAAGAGAAGTCTACTCTCTCTTTTACTGGCTGGCCACCATGTTGCTGGTCCTGTAATTAGGAAGGAAACCTTTAATTTCACATTGAGAGCTGTAAGGCATAAACAGGAATACCTTTCACTCCTTCAACAAATGCTTTTGACTGCCCATTATATGCTAATGATCTCAGCAGCGGGATCTAGCAATGAACCAAACAAATCCATGCCCTTATACAACTTTACATTCAACCAGAGGAATACATGTGGCCATCATTCGGATCAAGACAGAAAAAGATGTCCATATTCTGGAACATTCTCTCATGCCTATGTTTAGTCAATGCCCACCCTCAGATGTGACTACTATTCTGACTTCTAATAGCACTGATTTGTAGTGCTTATTCTTTAAACACATTTTAAATTGATACATAATATTTGTACATATTTATGAGGCACCTTATGATAATTTGATGTGTTTATACAATGGATCATGATCAAATCAGTGTAACTAGCATTTGCATCTCCTCAAACATTTATCATTTTTATGTATTAGAAAACTTTGGACTCTTTTAGCATTTTACAATATATAATGAATTGTCACAGACTGTAGTTGCCCTACAATTATTAGAACACTAGAACTAATTCCTTTATGTTTCAGTATATTTTATCTAACCTCAATAGTATTGCTTATTTTTGAACTTCATATAAAAGAAGTCTTTCAGTATGATTTTGGGGTCTAGCTTTTTTCAATCACCATAAATAATGTTTTTGAGATTCACTCATATTCTGACAGATGTCAGTGTTATGGTTTGCGTCTAGGTGTCCCCCAAAAGCCCCCACACACTTTTTGAGGTGGCTGAATCTAGAGTTTGTAATTGATTTGTGGTTCAGTGCTAGGATTAAGGGTGCTGGGATTAAGTGTGGGTAATTGCTGGGAATCAGTCCACTGATTGGTTTGGCACTGCCCTACTCCCAGTGGTCTGAGTAAGATAAAAAGGGCAGAAAGAGGCTTGTCTCTCCTTCGTTGGCTTGTTTTTGCTGTTTTTTGCTGTCATGAACTATTTCTCCTCTGGGTTGTCCCTCTACCAAGTCACCCTGCCACACCGCCTTGCCTTGGAGCCAGCCAGTTCTGGACTGAAACCTCTACAAACCGTGAGCTAAATAAACCTGTTCCCCTCTACTCTGGGTGTCGGGTATTTTGTCTCAGCAATGAGAGAAAAATAACTAATATAGTCAGCTATCATTTTTTTAAAAAATTACTAAGCAGTGTTCCTCTGTATGAATATACCATGACTGAATTATGCATTCTTTTGTTAATGAACAATTTGGTTGTTTCCAGTTTTGACCTATGATGAACGAAGTACATAGTAGTATTTTTGGATGAGTCTTTTTTTTTTTTTTTTTTTTTTTTTTTTGGTACCGGGAATTGAACACAGGGCCTTGTGCTTGCCAGGCAGGCACTTATGCCACTGAGCTAAATCCCCAGCCCTGGATGAGTCTTTTAGTGGACACATTTACTTGATACTATTGGGTAGGAGAAATATTCCTGGATCATAGTGTAACTCTGTATTTAATTTTATCAGAAATAGCCAAGTAGATGTTTCAAAGAGTCTGTACCATTTCACATTCCCATAAGCCATATAATTCCACTCTCCTCTTGCTACAAGTTGCATCTTAAATGTTCCCCAGGCTGATGTGCTAAAGGCTTGATCCCCAGAATGGCGTGCTGGAAAGTAGAGGAATTTTTAAGAGGAGAGGCCTCAAGGGAGGTCTTTATTCAGACCATTGAGAGGTTTGCCCTTGCAGGGGATTTTGGGACCTTGGTGTCCTCCTTATTCTTTTTTGCTCCCTAGCTGCACCAGTTAATCTTAACTGTCAACTTGAGAAGAGTAACTTAATTGTCAGCACCTCCTGGAGAGGCAGCTGGCTTATGGGGTTGCTGAGTGTGCTGCAGGAGGTGGGGCCCCATTGGAGGTGTGCCACTGGGGGCAGGCCTTTGAAGGATGTATTTCTCTCCTGCGTTCTTCCCCTGTGCTCTGCTTTCCAGCTGCCAAGAAGGGTAGTGAGCAGGTTTGCTGCACCATGCTCTTCTGCCATGATGTTTCTGCTTTGGAACCAGCTTACCATGGACTGAAATCTCTGAAACCATGAACCAAATAAACAATTTCCTCCTTTAAATTGTGTATATCAGGCATTTTGTCCCTGCAATGGGAAAGCTGACTGATAGATCATACTGAGAATTGAACACAGAGCCTTCATAATGAGCTACATCCCCAGCCATTTTTGATTTTTAAGACACAGTTTCACTAAGTTGCTAAACTGCCCAACCTGGATTGTAGTTTGTGATCCTCCTGCCTCAGCCACCCAGCATGCTGGGATTACAAGTGTGTACCACCATGCCTGCTCCATTAGGTGAGTTTTGCTCTGTGACATGCTGCCACTATGGTGTGCTGCTTCACTAAAGGCCCAGAGAAATAGGGCTAATCTATAATGAGCTGGAACCTTCAAAATAGTGAGCCAAAATAAATCCTTTCTTTTTATAAGTTAATAATCTCAAGTATTTATTGTAGTAATGAAAAGCTAACATAGATTCTCTCCCACATCTTCCGCTGGGTTTGTATTGAATCCAAAGATCAATGTAGGAAGAAACTGAAATCTTTTTTTTTTTTTATATGTCGGTACTGGGAGTCGAACTCAGGACCTCATGCTTGCCAGGCAGGTGCTTATGCCGCTGAGCTATATCACTGGCCCCTCAGAAACTGCAATCTTAATGCTACTGCAGTTTCCATTCCATAAAAAATGTACATCTCTCCATTTTTTATGTCTGTTTTATCTCAACACAGTATTGTTTGGAGGACTCCACACAGTTTTTATTAAATTTATTCAAAACTGTTTGTTATTTGATGTTACCATAAATGGTAGCTTCTCAAATTTAATTTCCAATTGTTTGTTGCTGGTAGATAGAAGTACAATTGATTTTTGTGTGTTGACCTTGTATCCTGCAATCATGTTAAAATCAATTAGTTCTAGTAATTTCTTGATTCCTTTGGATTCCTATATACGAAAGCAAGTTACACTTTGGTTTTCTTTGCAATTGTTGTGATTTTTTAATCTCTCTTTTTTTTTTTTGATGTCTTATTGCAACAGCTAGAACTACCAGGCCAGTATTGAACAGATGTGGTAAGAGTGGACGTCATTACTGTGTTCTTGACTTAGGAGCACATTCAATAGTCCATCACTAAAAATGATAGCAAGAAAAAAAAAATAGCAACTGCAAAATGTTTTTTTTTTTTCTTCGTAAATGTATTTCATCCAATTGAGAAAGTGTCCTTTGACCACTGGTTTGCAGGTAGATTTTGTCAGTGACCCAATATTGAGTTTTACGAAGGTCTTCATCTCCTGAGTTAATTGCATGTTTCTGATGCTGTAACAAAATACCACAGACTGGGTATTAATAAGGAACAGAAATTTATTCTGAATAAGTTCTGAAGGCCAGGAAGTCCACGATCAAGGTGCTAACATCTGTGGGCCTTTCTATAAAACTGCTCTTGTAAACCCATTTGATAACAATGCTAACGCATTCATGGTGGAGCCCTCCTGACCTAAGCATACCCCAAAAGGCCACATCTGTTGCATTGGGGATTATGTTTCCCACACATAATTTTTGGAGAGGAGACACTCAAATTATAGTATGCATTCTCTGCTTTTTGAATGTTAAACTAATTTTGCATTCTACAATACATCTCGCTTTGTATTGAAGCATTATCCTTCTTATATTGGAAAAGGATATCAGAATTGTTTTTCTTCTATTTTATTAAGGATTTTTCTGTTTACATTTACAAGGAAAATTAGTCTACCCTTTTCTCAATGTTTTTTCAGGTGCATAAACTGAGTTAGGAAATGTTCTTTCTTTATACAGTGAAAGAGTTTGTATTTTATTGCAATCACTTCTTCTTTAAAAGCCTGGAATTTTCTTTAAATTAAGTATTCAAGTTCTTTGATAGCTTTTTATTCTCAAGAATTTTTATTTATTTTGTGCCACTTTTACAAAGTTGTGTTTTTAAGGGAATTTTTCCGTTTCTAGGACAAATATCAATATATTTCTTAAATATATTGATAAAGTGTTATTCATATTGTTCCTTTGGTGTTTTAAATATCATATGATCCAATTCATTCCTGATATTGTTTATAATTGTTTTTTCTCTTTCTTATATTTCCAAGGTGCATTGGTTTTACTAATCTTTAGAAGAACTTTGGCTTGCTTGATTTTTCTCTGTCAATGGTCATTTTCCTATTTCATGCATTTCTTCTTTATCTGTTATTTTCATCTTTTAGTTTCTGAGGGTTTATTGCCATTATGATTCTAGTTTCTTGAAGAGAAAGCTTACCTCATAGACTTTGATTATTCAATTTCCATTACAGTTCTGTGATGCTTAAAGCTGGGAAAAATTCTGAAAAATGCATCATTAGGTGATTCCGTCTTTGTATGAACATCGCAGAGTGTACCTTAACTAGGGCAGCTGCAATGTCTTATGGGACGCCATCATCTATGTGATTTGTTGTTGACCAAAATATTGTTACAAGGTGTACGACTGTGTGTGTATTTCAAAAATTTTGATATATCATATTTTAAATAATCATTTTGTTCAAAACATTTTCTAATTCCATTGTGACTTCTTCTTTGATCCATGGCTTACTAAGAAATGTGCTACTTGGCCAGATATGTGGTGCATGCCTGTAATCCTAGTACTCTGGAGGCTGAGGCAGGAGGATCACCATGAATCTGAGGCCAGCCTGGGCTACATAGTGAGTCCAGGCCAGCCTGAACTGCATAGTGAGACCTTGTCTACAAAGAAAAAAAATGTGCTACATCATTTTCAGTTATTTGGCAGATTTTTTAGCTACTTTATTATTACTGAGTTCTGGTTGAATTTTCTTGGGTTCCACTCCATAGGTGCAATTCAGGTCTTTTTCAAGATAAAGTGCTATATTTCTTGTAATATATTTCTTAACAATTTAATGTATGTAAAATTGTGCTGCTCTTTTGCATCAGGTTAGATCTTTTCAAAAAAGTGTGTCACTAACAAAGTTTTTGAGTATCGTGGTCTGATAGTTTTTTTTCTAATAAACTTTATGGTTTTTATAGGATGATTTTGAATAGGATGGAGACTTTTAGTAACATCTGTGTTATATTTAGAGGGAGCTTGAGATTTAGTGGATTATGCTAAAGAATGGACCGTAAATTCCAAAGAGCAGCATGGAAGGGGTTTAGAAAAGAAAGAGGAGGCTGAAGTACAGAAAAGGCACAGGGAGAACTGCAGGATTATTAGGATTCAGGATGCAGGGCGTGACCTGGGAGTCTGGGGCTGCTTATGACTGAACAAGAGGCAAAGCGTGAAATGGGATTAGCCCCAGAGCATGAAGACCAATAGTGGTGGCCAGGAGGGGAGTGCTGGGGTCAAGAGGGTTAATATTCTGGGCTCATTATTTTTAGGAAGCAAGGAAGAATGGAGATGAGAGGGTCAGGGCACTGGGTTTTCTCCAGGCATAAGGCATTTTTTGAGAGTTAACACTTGACTGTGAATCCTTTCAAGATAAAAATGAGATAATACTTAGTGTCTGTTTGAAAGGGACAGGGGATTTGAAAGTAAGAAAACACTATGCCTGAAAAGATGGAGAGGGCTGAGATGGAGGAATATGTGCCAGTGCAGGAGGGTGAAGGTAGCAAAAGGAGGGGAGTGGAGGTGCCTGGAAATAAAAACAATTCCGTAGCCTTCACAGCTTTGCCTTGGTTTATTTTCAGTGCCTGAACAGGATTTGCAGTGGGGACTTCTGTCAGAACTGTCAGATACTTTATGAAATGATTCGAGAAGAGAGGATAACTCTTTGGATAGAAAATACCCTTACTTTATTTTAAAAATAAAGTTAATGATCTCCCATTAAAAAAAAAAAACAAGTAAGGGCTAAAAAAGTAAAGGAAGATAAAAGTTCTCTCTCTGCCAAAGGCTGTTAGCAATACCTCTAACATTTTAGTCTATTTTCTTTGAATATCTTCTGTGTTTTATTTTTCAGTGTGAGCAGACCATATACTAAAAAGGAGGTAGCATATCCTAAATATTTTTAAAACATTGTTTTCTGGTTTTAAAAATGTGCATCTCAACGTAAGGCCTCAGGAAACACAGAAAAGCATTCTGCCCTTGGTTGAACAGCTCTCCTCGCCAGGCCTGTCCACCATGTTGGTTTTACTGCAGAGCCAGCCAACCATTGACTGAAACTGTGAGCCAAAATGAACCTCTCCTCCTCTAAGTTATAAATATCAGGTATTTCGTCCCCGTGACTAGAAAGCTGACTAAGACAATTGCTCAGAGTTTTCTGTGTTTTCATGGAGTTGAATTTATAGTTTGACACTGTAATAGCTCACTGTGGTAGTTTTAAGGCAGTTATCACAGTCCTATTTAGAAGTTCTATTTTAGTATTTCTCAAACTGTGGTCCATGGGACAACTGCATCAAAAGCACTATGAGCTGGCTGAAATGCTGATTCTTGGGCTCCACTTTAGGCCCATTGAATCGAAGTCTCCAGGGGGTGCTCAAAGTGTTAGCTTTTTTTTTTTGTGTGGGTACCGGGGGTCAAACTTAGGACCTCGTGCGCCAGCATGTGCCCATGCCACTGAGCGATATCACCGGCCCTTTTTTCATATGTGGGTACTGGGAGTTGAACTCAGGATCTTGTGCTTGCCAGGCAGGAGCTTATGCTGCTGAGCCATCTCACCGGCCCAGGGTCAGCATTTTTTGCAACCTCCTCAGCTGTTCTTCAGTAAATCTTGAAATATGATGTAGGGGATAGACAATATGAAAAAGAACTTAGATTCAGACACATATCTAGTTTATTAGCATTTTACAATGACAATAATTGAATTATTGAGGTCATTCTGAAGTAAAAAAACTGAAATTTATTTCACTGTGATGCTCTAGATATTTTATATAGGGAACCTAAAATTTCCCAGAACTCTGAGTATTAAAGATCTTATTTCACTAATTTGTGCCCCTAAGCTACATAACATTGTCTAGCCTTCTGCAAATCTTCCCAGTCAACTCTTGGAACTATTGACTTTTGTCTGTAGTCCCTGGATGGTATTTGAATGGTTTTACTAAGGTTCCTCTTACTATTCTGGCTTTATCTAGACATATACATGAAGTGTCTTCTGCTCATAGGCGGAGCTTTCCAGAGCTTGCTGGACTAGGGCATGTGGTCCTGTGTTTAAGGGTGTGTGGTACTAAATTAGTCCACTGATTGGAATTAGCATAGTTCTGGGAGAGGCTGAATGGATTTACTGCGGACCAAAGCCCAACATGGGTTCAGTGGCACTGCCTGAAAGATTTGTAGCCTGGGTGGGATAAAAGGGAAAGGCAGGCTTGCTGCTTTCTGCCTGCTTTGCCATAGACTGTTTCTCCTCTGTGACGCCCCTCTGCCATGCCGCCCTGCCTGGAGACACCTGATTATGGACTGAAACCTCCAC
Organism: Erethizon dorsatum; assembly: GCA_028451465.1. Taxonomy (NCBI): domain Eukaryota; kingdom Metazoa; phylum Chordata; class Mammalia; order Rodentia; family Erethizontidae; genus Erethizon; species Erethizon dorsatum. The sequence goes on along the minus strand of CM051831.1, from coordinate 42,887,685 downwards.
AAACTGTGATTCATAATACACCTTTTCTCCTTTAACTTTGGGTGTTGGGTGTTTTGTTTTAGCAATGAGAAAAGTAACTAAGATGCTTACTCTCTTCCCTTTCTAGTTCCACTAATACATGAACCTCCCTTAGTCAATCCTACTGGGACCCTGGATATCATATGAAGAAATTAAACAGTTCTTATATTGCAACCTAATAATTAAAGAGCACACATTTTGTATATTAAATGCTAATTTAGGTTATTAAAATAAAACATTGTACTTCCAAAAACTAAAATTAATACAGTAATTAAATATAATATTAAGAGAGAGGCATGCATTTGGGGGTATATTCTGGTACTTAAATTCTTTCCCTTTTACTTTTAATAAAAATCACTGAGTTTGCTTATTCTTTTATATTTACCTGTGTTGTTCTGTATTGAAAATAGGATATTCATGAAGTTTTGTTAATGACTTTTTATTGGGAGGTTTCCTTTGTGCAGTCCTTCTAAGCAGTGGAGATACCTTTACCACAGGCATGGAAGGGCAGACTAGCCATGGAAACAGACATCAGGAAATCATTACAGAAGTGACCTTTAGTAACATGTAGCCAGAGGAAAATGCAGGATGCGATGTATAACAGAACCTTTGTCCTGAAATTGTGGATTTGGTACATTGTGGAAATTTCCCCAAGCTGAAGCAATAAAGGATGAATTTGAGTTAATATCACACTGGATAGAAGAAAAACTATTTCAAGAGTAGGAACCAGAATATGCAAAGCTTCCGGGGTAGGAAAGAGCTTAGAGCATTTGGACAAAAGAAGCCTAAAGTACGTAAAGCCAAGCGCAGGGTTCCAACTGTGCAGACCATGCAGCCTCTGTGGAAGATTTGGGAAGTGTTCCAGAGATGAACGGGAAGCCTATAAATGATGTGAGGCGGGGTGGTGCTGTGATCGGATGTGTAGTCTGAGATCACGCTGGTTGCTCTTCAGAAAATGGAATAGGGAGGGGAGGCAGTGGCCCTGAGATGATGAGGAGGCGACTTTTACTAGTCAGGGTGGTCCAGAGAAGCAGAACTCATAAAATGTGCGCCCTCTGCTCCCCGTGAGACACGTTTATTAAAGGAATTGGCTCATACGATTGAGGAGGCTGACAAGTTTCAAAATCTGCAGTCAACAAGCTGGACGCCCGAGAGAGTTCTTGGTGTAAGATCCATCCTGAATCTGAAGGCCTGATAAGCCTTAGGACGATGATGTAAGTTTCAAGTCCAAACACAGGGGAAGACCAATGTCCTCGCTGAGGCATTCAGGTGGGTCTTTTCTCTTACTCAGAGGGGCAGCCTTTTTGTTCTGTTCAGGCCTTCAACTAATGGTGTGAGACCCACTGCATTGTGGAAAACATCCTGCTTTACTCAGTCTACTGATTTAAATGTTAATATCATCCAGAAAACACTGTCACAGACACCCCCAGAAGAGTGTTTGACCAATTGTTTGGGTACAGGCAAATTGGCACTTACAGTTGATCATTATACTATTACTATGGAAGGGAGCGGAGAGTGACATCTGGAAGCCCATGGGAGCAGTGGTGCCTTCCACAAATACACAGAGGCAGAATGGACAGACTTGGGTGTGGAGGAGAAGGAGGAGGAATCAGAAATCTTGTCCGTGTGTGGGATGAGTAACTGGGCAAATGGCCTTTTGCAGCCAGAGGGCACGCTGGGAGGGTAACGAGCTCCAGGGAGAAGTTTCCGAGCTCCTCTGGACTCAGGATGTCAGCAGGATACAGCCGGGCAGAGCAGTATCCAGGAGAAGGTGTGAGGCAAGGGGTGTGGTCTGGGCTTCTGCTACATAGATTCTTTGTTTGGGGCTGAATCTGGGCCAACTAATTTTCTAGATGGAAAAACACCAATTCCAGCCCTCCACCTGCTTTTCTGCACAGTTGATTTTATGGTGCTTGGAAGAGGGGAATCGTCCATACTGGAGGAACCGGTGCAGTGAAGGCGAGGAAGGACCGGAGTAGACTCAGGCAGAACAGCGGCAGCTGCCCTCGTGTCTGCACGGTTCAGGCCTCGGGTATGAGACCTAGGAAATGACACTAGCGAAGGAAGGAAGAGTCTCTCCTTATTTTATCCAGTTGGTTAGGCTCCATTAGTTTGTAATTCCAATGGACTTACATTAAGTTGAAATGATCCCCAGTACTAGATTTTTGTGCTCACATAAATTTTTTTTCTGTTGTTGCACAGCATGTTTTTTTTTTTTTATTTTAAAGAGAAGAAAAAACAAAACAAATCAAAAAAAGAACAAATTTTCAAAACACCATAATATGAAGGTAACAATGGTTAATGCATTACGTATTATTATCTTTAAGTTAGTTATTCAGGATACCAGACATTAGCATTCAATTGTCCAAACATTATTGGCACAAACCTTACTCTTCAATGAACTAAGTAAAATTGGTAGTGTATCTATCTTAACCATCTTATACATATAGATGGTACAATTTTATTTATAGATGATACAATTTATAGATGATACTATTTATAGATTATACATTTTTTTCCCTTTCCCTTCTTTCTTTTCCCTATTCCAGTCTCTCTTTCCTTTTGACCAGTTTTTTTTTAATTCACCATGTCTATTGTACATTTTGGATCTTATTTACTCTTTCAGTTTCTCATACTAGAGAGACAATATGATGCTTACACATGTGCATCCGGTTTATTTCACTTATGAGTATTTTCTCGAGTTGCATCCATTTACCTATAAAAGTCTCCAGTTTATCCTTCTTTATGGCTGAATAGTACTCCATTGTATAAAAATACCACATCTTTCTTATCCATTCCTCAGTTGATGGGCATTTGGGTTGTTTCCAAGATCTGGCTATTACAAATTGTGCTGCTATAAACATGGGTGCACATATATCACTGTGGTACGATGTTTTTAATTCTTCTGGGAAGATGCCCAGAAGGGGAATAGCTGGGTCAAATGGGACCTCCAACCCTAGTTTTTTGAGGAATCTCCACACTGACTTCCACAGTGGCTGTACCAGTCGACACTCCCACTAACAGTGAAGAAGAGTTCCTTTTTCCCCACAGCCCCTCCAACATTTGTTATTAGTTGATTTCTTTATAGTAGCCATTCTTTCTGGGGTGAGATGGTATCTCAGTGTTGTTTTAATTTGCATTTCTTGCATGACTCATGATGTTGCACATTTTTTTGTATATTTATTTGCCATTAGTATTTCTTCATCTGAGAAATGTGTATTCATCTCAGATGCCCATTTTTGGAGTGGGTCTTTAAATTTGGGAGGTCTGATTTTTTTGAGTTCTTTATATGTTCTCAATAGTAATCCTTTGTCTGAGGAACAGCTGGCAAACATTTTTTCCCACGTTGCGGGTTGTCTCTTCACTCTGTTGGTGGTTTCTCTTGCTGTGCAAAAGCTTTTTAATAAGATGAGATCCCAGTTATTGATTCTTTGGGATAGTTCCCGTGCGGTTGAGTTTTTATTCATAAAGTCTTTGCCTACACCAATGTCTTCAAGGGTTTTACCTATCCTACCTTCCAGCAGATTTAATGTTTCTGTTTTAATATTTAGATCTCTGAATATGAATTTGAATTTAGTTTAGTGCATGGTGAAAGATATGGATCTAGTTTTAATCTTCGGCATGTGTAGAGCCAGTTTTTCCAGCACCATTTATTAAAGAGGCTATCTTTCTTCCAGCGAATGTGTTTGGCACCTTTGTCAAAGATAAGGTGGCTTAGTATGTCTGGGGTTGTTTCAGCATCTTCTAATCTGTTCCATTGATCTTCAGGTCTGTTTTTTTGCCAGTACCACACTGTTTTTATCACAGTAGCTTTATAGTATAATTTCAAGTCAGGGATTGTGATGCCCCTTGCCTTGCCTTTGTTGCCCAGATTTGCCTTTGCTATTCTAGGTCTCTTCTGATTCCAAATGAATTTTAGGATTGTTTTCTCTAATTCTGTGAGATATGCTGTTGGAATTTTGATTGGAATTGCATTAAATCTGTATAACAATTTTGGAAGTATGGCCATTTTCACTATATTGGTTCTTCCTATCCAGAAGCAAGGGATTATCTTTCCATTTTCTGATATCCTCTTCAATCTCCTTTTTCAGAGTACTGTAGTTTTCAGTGTATAGGTCTTTTACATCCTTTGTGAGGTTGATTACTAGGTATTTTATTTTTTTGGATGTTATTGTGAAAGGTATTGTTTCCCTAATTTCTCTTTCAGTAAGTTCGTTATTTGTGTACGGGAAGGCTATTGACTTTTGAGTATTGACTTTGTATCCAGCTACACTACTGAACTTGCTTCTTAAATCTAGCAGTTTTTTAGTGGAGTTTTTGGGGTCTTCTGTGTAGAGTATCATGTCATCTGCAAATAATGATAATTTAACTTCTTCCTTTCCAATCATTATTCCCTTTATTTCTTTCTCTTGTCTAATTGCTCTGGCTAAAGTTTCCAGAACTATGTTGAATAAGAGTGGGGACAATGGACATCCTTGTCTTGTTCCTGATTTTAGAGGGAAGGCTTTCAGTTTTTGGCCATTTAGTATAATATTGGCTGTTGGTTTGTCATAGATAGCTTTTGCCAGGTTAAGATAAAGACCCTCTATTCCAATTTTCTGTAGGGTTTTTATCATGAAAAGGTGCTGGACTTTGTCAAAAGCTTTTTCTGCATCTATTGAGATGATCATGTGATTTTTGTCTTTGGTTCTGTTAATATGGTGTATTACATTTATTGATTTACGTATGTTGAACCATCCCTGCATCCCAGGGATGAATCCAACTTGGTCATGCTGTATAATCTTCTTGATGATTTGTTGGATTCTGTTTGCCAGTATCTTATTAAGGATCTTTGCATCTACATTCATTGGGGAGATTGGCCTGTAGTTCTCTTTCTTAGTTGGGTCCTTCTCTGGTTTTGGTATCAGGGCAATGCTTGCTTCCAGGAGTGAATTTGGGAGTATTGCTTCCCTTTCAATTTCATTAAAAAGTTTGAGAAGTAGTGGCATTAGGTCTTCTCTAAATTTCTTGTAGAATTTGGCAGTGAATCCATCAGGGCCTGGGCTTTTCTTTGTTGGGAGGTTTTTAATTACATCTTCAATTTCATTGGTTGATATTGGTTTATTTAGGATTTTTAAATCTTCTTGGTTCAGCTTTGGTAATTCATACGAATCCAGGAATCTGTCCATTTCTTCTGCATTTTCCATCTTAGTAGAATATAGATTTTTAAAATAGGTATAGATGATCTTCTGGATTTCTGCACGGTCCATCGTGATATCACCCTTTTCATTTTCAATTGCATGGATTTGAGTCTTTTCTTTTCTTTTTTTAATAAGGTTGGATAAGGGTTTGTCAATCTTATTTATTCTTTCAAAGAACCAACTCTTTGCTTCATTGATTCTTTGTATTGTTTTTTTAGTCTCCAATACATTAATTTCTGCTCTGATCTTTATAATTTCCTCCCTTGTACGGGCTTTTGGCTTAACCTGCTCTTCTTTTTCTAGAAGTTCGAGGTTCGTCATTAAGTTGTTTATTTGCGCTTGCTCTATTTTCCTAATATAAGTATTTAATGCTATAAATTTCCTTCTTAGGACTGCTTTCATTGTATCCCATAAGTTCCGGTATGTTGTACTGTCATTATCATTCAGTTGTAGAAAGTGTCTAATTTCTTCTTTAATTTCATCTGTGACCCATTGGTTGTTCAGGAGGGTGCTGTTTAATTTCCATGTGTTTAGGGAGTTTTTGTGATTTCTTTTGCCATTGATTTCCAATTTCATTGCACTATGGTCTGATAATATGCATGGGATAATTTCAATTCCTTTGCATTTACTTAAGCAGGTTTTATGACCTAGTATGTGGTCTATTTTGGAGAACGTCCCATGTGCAGCTAGAAGAATGTGTATTCTGATGTTGTGGGATGGAACACTCTGTAGACATCTACTAAGTCCATTTGTTCAAAAGTTTGGTTCAGTTCTATTATTTCATTATTGATTTTCTGTCTAGTTGATCTGTCTTTTTGTGACAGTGGAGTATTGAGATCTCCCAATATAATTGTATTAATGCTTATTTGATTTTTCATGTCCTTTAGTACTCATTTTATATAGCTGGGTGCACTGGTATTTGACGCATATATATTTATGATCGTTATCTCTTCCTCTTGGATTGTTCCCTTTACAAGAATGTAATGACCGTCTTTATCTCTCTGAATCATTCTTGGCTTGAAATTCACTTTGTCTGCAAAAAGAATAGCTACCCCTGCTTTTTTCTGGGTTCCTGTTGCATGGAGTATTGTTTTCCATCCTTTGACTTTCAGTCTATGAATTTCTTTCTGAATTAAATGTGTTTCTTGTATACAGCATATTGTTGGATCTTGCTTCTTGATCCATTTTGCCAGTCTGTGCCTTTTGATTGGTGAATTGAGACCGTTAACATTGATGGTTAAAACTGATATGTATTGACTTATACTTGTCATGATATTTTCCTGTTGTTGGTTCCCACTCTTTGTTTGTTTTTCCCCTTTCTCGCTATTTAATTATCTGCCCTGCCTGGTGGATCCCTTCTGTTGGGGTTCCTATCTCTTTCTAGAATGTCCTTCAGAACATTTTAGAGTGCTGGTTTGGTGGTCATAAATTTTCTCAGATGTTCTTTGTCATGGAAGTATTTTATTTCTCCATCAATTTTGAAAGATAGTTTTGCGGGGTACATCAATCTGGGTTGAAAATTATTTTCCTTTAGAGCTTGAAATACGTCATTCCAAGCTCTTCTTGACTTGAGGGTTTGTGCTGAAAAGTCAGCTGTGATTCTGATGGGTTTTCCTTTATAGGTGATTTGTCTCTTCTCCCTAACAGCTTTTAAGATTCTGCCCTTCTGTTGAATTTCTGGGATCTTGACTATGATATGTCTGGCTGAAGTTTTTTTTTGGTCATGTCTAGTTGGTGTTCTAAAAGCTTCCTTTATATTGGGGTCAAATTCTTTTTCTCTTCCAGGGAAGTTCTCCATAATAATGTCTTTGAACAAGATTTTAATGTCATTGCTATCTCCTGCTTTTTCATTTATTCCAATTATTCTTAAGTTGTTTATCTTTGAGTCATCTAGCAGCTGCTGAATTGATTTTTCATGGTCCCTTGCTGTTTTTAAGAATTCTTTCTTTTCATGGTCACTAATTGCAAGCCTGTCTTCTATATCTGAGATCCTGTCCTCACATTGACTTAATCTGGTACAAATACTTTCAATGGAATTTTTGTTCTCTTGGATATCTGCTTGTATCTGCCTTATGGATTTCATTTCTTTCCTATGCTGAGCATTCATGGTTTCTATAGTTTTCTTAAGCTCATCTATTTTTTTGTCTGTATCAGCTATAGTGTCCTTAAGCATGGTCTTCATTGTGGACATTATCTCTGCAGTTATCTATGAAATTATTTCTGATTTAATTTTTTCCAGAGCCTCATTCAGTTGTTTTGTTGTTACCCCTTCAGATAGGCCAGGTGGGTGGCTTTTGGATTGTCCCACCTCGCTGCCCCCTAGGTTTGCCTTTGGTGAATTGGATGTGTGGGGTTACATCTTGTTTAAGTGTCATCTTATTTTTTCTTTCTTTAATTTAATTCCTGGGATGATGTTTGTAAATTACCTATGGTAGGTTACTTTATTGCTAGTGTTCAAGATCTTTAGAAGATGAGTACTTCTCTGCAGTATCTTCCAAGTGGAGCTTGCTTTTGGGTTTTGAGCTTTCTGCCATATCCTACCTCTTCAATTCGTTGGATGTGAGAAGTTGCTACTTGTTTGGCCCAGTCCTTGATTCTTCGGTACTGTGCCACTGTATTTTCTGTGTCCCTTAGTCAATATCAATCATGAAATATCAGGAAGGAAAGCTGTTTAGAACAATTATTTCACATTTGGCTATAATGGTAATGAAAGCATCAAACACAGCCTAGAAAATGACAGACTGAGCTAACCAGTTATTTACCACTTTTAGCCGTATAGAGTTGTGGTTATATAACAAAATCTAAAACACACCAGAAAAATTATATGCAGTATACAAGTCCTTAGTATGTCAATTTTTTCCCTCAGGAGTTTAAATTTAAAATGAGTTAAGAAGGAAATAGAGTATTGGGAGAAGAGGAAGGAATTAGATGTAAGGTTAGAGGACCAAGAGGGATCCCACTAACATTGGGACACTGGTGGAGAGGACTGGTGGGAAAAAGAGAAGGAAGGGATAAAAGGAAGAACAGATCACAACCATGATCACAAAGAGGTTAGAGGCGCTGTTTACACTCATAAAAACCAGAGAGAATAATGAAGGAAAGAGCAAATAGACAAACAGAAACAAAAATGAAGACAAAAACAACAAAACAAACAGACAAAACAAAAATAAAACCCCACCAAAAAAAAGAAAAAAACCCTTCACCAGAACAAAAAACAAATGAGAGAGAAAAAAAATAAATAAATAAAAAAACAAAAAGAATCAGTTCCAGGTGTTGACTCTGCTGTAGGCAGGCACCGTGTGATGACAGAGTCCTGTTCCGTGCAGGCCCATCCCAGTGAGCCAAGAGCGGCCCTTTGGCGGGGCAGTGAGCAGAAGCGTGGACTTTCATTCGGAGACCAGTCTCCTTCGCCTGCCGCCATCAGCACACTTTCCGTGTGCCTGAGAGGCGCGATTCCGCCCTGTCCGGAGCACGAGTTCCCAGTGCTGTTTTCGCGCCGCTCTGATTTTCACCACGCCCCCCACAATGGCGCCTGGCCAGTCGCTCTCTGGCGCGGGACAGGTGTGGCTGAGAGACCAGTCTCGTTCACCTGCTGCCCTCAGCGCACTTTCATGGGCTTGAGAGGTGCAGTGCTGCCCTGTCCGGAGCGCAAGTTCCCAGCTCTGTGTTTTCGCGCCGCTCTGAGTTTCGCCGCACCCCCCACAATGGTGCCCGGCTAGTCGCTCTCTGGCGCAGGACAGCTGTGGCTGAGAGACACTCAACACCGGCCAGCGCAGTTCTCCACCGCTCCCCTGCCCCGCCACTGTCTCGCGATCCTCCGTGGGGGCTCCCTGGGCGCCAGCTGTCACCGTGTGTCCGCAGCTTTGAGCTTCTATCGCGCTGTGATTCCTGGGATGGTAGAAGGTGCGCACGTGGGGTCTGCTCCTTCTTTGTTGAAAGTACCCTTCACTGGTGCCGGGGATCCCAAGCTGCGCTTCAGAACTTTTCTGGGTCCCGGGGAGGCATCTCCCCCCGCTCCTGCGCTCTCCCGGTCACTATATTCCCGTGGTCCAATGGCAACTTTTAGAGAGTTTCACTGCGTGCTTCTTACTCATCCGCCATCTTTTTTCCTCTACGAGCAATTTCTCACACAGCATGTTTTAAAGGAAGTTCAGAAATCTGTATCTGAAGTTGCTAGACAGACATCACTTTAAAGCAGTGGTAAAATTTCTTGCTTTCTGTTTTCTTGAAAAAAAAATTACATAGTTGATTCCATGGAACTCTATCACCACTAGCTTATTTAGGGCATTTCCCTTTCAATCTAACCAGAAATGTATGAAAAATAATTGTACATTTTAAACAATTTCCACAATTTTTGAAGCCAAATAATTGGAAATGACAAAAACTCAAGTATTCTTTTTTTTAAATTTGTATTTTAATGGCTCACTATTCAGCATAAATGGGATAATTTGTTTTACTCCATTGAATAATTAATACTCAGAGTTAAAACAATAATAGTAACATAGTGGACTACTGTGTTTTTCTTCAAACCAGGGAACTTGATATTATATTTTTGAAATGAAGATCTTGGTATTATTATTTTTCTTTTGTGGGTACCAGGGGTCGACCTCAGGACCTCACGCACCAGCAGGCGCCCATGCCCCTGAGCGATATCACCGGCCCTTGTTTTGTATGTGGGTATCGGGAGTTGAACTCAGGACCTCACGCTTGCCAGGCAGGTGCTTATGCCCCTGAGCTATCTCACCGGCCCAAGGTCTTGGTATTTATATAATAGCAACAGAACTATATCCTTATCTCAGAATTTAAAAATTATTTAGGCACTCGCTTCTTCCTGCAAATCAAGAGTGCTTGATATAGTCTCCAATCTAATTCATAATTAGTCACTAGTTCAGTTGGCAGACAGCAAAAGATAGCATAAGGCAGAAAAGGATTGAAGCAGGGTTTCTTTAATAAAAACACAGTAGATCTTTATACTTTACTCATTTCCCTGTTTCATGGGATCTTTGCCTGATGATCGCTTGAAAACATATTTCCATTGTAGTATGAAACAAAGAATTATTTTGGCCAAATGGCAAGTTAGTCTTTTTAGTATAAACAGAAAGCCATCTTTTAGTTTTTAATTGTGCTGGTGAAATCTTTCTCTTCCTTTTCCTTTCTCCTCTTTCTTTCTCTTTCTCTTCCTCCCTCCCTCTCCTTTTCTCATTCCCCTAGTCCCTTCCTTTCCTTTAACAAAGCACTGGGCTCAAAATATTTTGCCAAAACCATCTCATCTTAGTCCTTTCCTGTTGCTATACTAAAATGGCATATATTCAGTAATTTATAAATAGCAGAAAATTATTTCTCATGGTTCTAGAGGACAGGAAGCCCATTTCCAAGGTGTCAGCAGATTTACTGATGGAGGAGGGCACCAGATAGTGCCTTGTCACTGCATCTTCTGGAGGGGACAAATGTGCGTCCTTAGATGGTAGAATGGACACTAGGACAAAAGAGATGAAGGCTGTGTCCTCACATGGCGGAGGAGATGGAAGAGCTGGGCATCTCTCTGAAGCCTCCTTTATGAGGGCATTAACCCGTTTACCAGGGAAGACTTGCTCACTTCCCAAGAGGAAGTGACCTCATCTCCCCACAGGCACCACATGTTAAGACACCACCTTGAGGTCCAGTTTCCAACTCATTTATTGGGTGGGTGGGTGGAAGCATATCCATTCGAGGTGTGACACACAGGGAGGATGTCAACGTTGGTAGCGTGATGCTCACCCTTTAGGGACCTATGTCTAGTGGGAAAAGAACAGATAGGCATGCACATGGTATAAGGGGGAACCGAGAGATTGCCTGATCTGAATGTGCACTAAATATGGAAGCAGCTGACTCCTGCATCCTAAACTGAAAAACAGTTTATTATATGGTCCTGACAGGGCTGGGAGCGGGAAAACTGGCCAGATGGAAGAGACTCTGAAATCACCTTTGTGACTGTAGATCAAGTGATTTGCTGACAAAATTCCCAATTTGGTACTAAAAATGAGGATTTTTTTATGATTGAAAAATTTTATAAGTAAAATTAAAAGCCATTAAAAGGAACATTTAGATCCAAATGACTTTGCTTAACCAAAGGCCAAAATGGCTTTGTGGATCACAGTTGCTAATGTGAATTGCACTCAGCGGTGAACCAGGAGCCAGAACAGACAGGGCACGAGTTGTTTACTGTACTAAGCCAGTGCCTCTCAGCGCACAAGCTGCCATACTCCGAACCTCTTGACACTTGAACTGTTTGGAAGGGTCGCTGCCAGCAGGGACAATTTGATCTTGGCAGTGATCCACTCAATAGTATTATGGATTCAAAATAAAAAATGTTTTATGGCCAAATAAGCTTGGGAAACACTGAATAATGACAAAGTTAAAATAGATTTTCTCCTGCAAGACCTTGCCAAGATTTTAACACACTCATGTGAAATGTGACTTTATAAGAGTATTATCCACATTTATTCATTCAGTGGCCCATTTTTCCTAGAGCATCTTCTAAGAGTTGTGCTTCACAAAATACAATTGGGGGAACATTTTATGAGTACTAGATGAATTATTGAGTATCGGTTACAGCTGGGGTAACCATATAATTTATGTATGGTTACAGAACATGGGTGACTTCAAGAGAGTGCTGGGACTATCCATAATTATGCTTGACAACAAATATAAGCTAGAAATGTCTTGGGCAAACTGAGATGTATGATACTTCTAATTATAGTGAATACGGGATGTTTCCAGTACAATGATTATTCTCTGAACATCGGTCCAAAAGCAACAGGACACAAATAGGTTGGGTCAGTCAAGGTCTCTAAAACGAAGATCCCAGGATGAGCTTAGATATGAAAGAGATGTATGGACTGAAACCTCTGTGAAGAATAAAAGGGGAGGGTTTCAAGAGGCAGTTGGTTTGATACTTGTAAAAGAGAAGATAGGAGGAGAGAGGAAGGAAGGGAGGGAAGGAGAAAAGAAAGGAAGGAGGGAAGGAAGGAAGGAGGGAAGGAAGGAAGTAGGGAAGGAAGGAAGGGTGACCCCTCGCATCTGTCTGGTTTAGTTTTTCCCATCCCCTCATAGAGAAAGCTATTTTGGCTTGTGTTCTAAAGCTAGATTCTAGAGCTTTCAAGGGAGAACTTCAAATTTGTTCTGCCCTTTCTAGGCCCTCTGGGAAGATCTAGAGTTGACCTTAGAGATGGAAGACAGGAACTTCTGTGCTGAGTAGGTGAGAAAAATACCCAAGGGGTACCTGAGATTGAAAGGGAGAAGAGAAGAGAAATAGATTTACTAACAACAGGGATCTTAATCTCTCTGTGCCTATAAATCTCTTCTCAGACTAATGTTTTAACATGCATTAAAATACACAGAATTACAAAAGACACCAAATATATTGAAATATCACTAAAAGCTCTTTAAAAATATTTCTTTATAGACATCTAGCAAAAATTCCTTTATTGACATTTTAATATAATAAAATTTAGCACTAAGTCTGGTAAGTAATGGAATTTCAAAGTAGCACATAGTGTAAAGGATCTTGAGAGCTCTGCGAACTGTTGTGATATGAAAATAGATGTGATTTCAATTCTTTACAAGGTCACAGGTATTGCTAATACTATTACAGTTTGTCACCAACATTCATGACTAAAGAAAATACTGGATTTCAGTTAGACAGTAAAAATGAAGATGCAGTTTCTTCCTCCAGAAAATTTTATGAATGCCATGTGAAGAAACATTGCTGTGAAGTTTTCAGACACTGCCCATTGAGCTGGAGACCAACGACCACCTCTGAAGGTGACTATTACTCTTTATTCTTGGAAGGATAATGTGGGTGGCCTCTATCTACTTGGACAGGTATGTGCCTGACCCCTGTGTGCAGTGGGTCATGAGTACCTTTTCTTGATGACAGGCTTGAGGTGGTGGAGAGAGAGAGAGACAGTCTTACACCAGATTCCAGAAGCTTGCAGGGAGCAGAAACCTCAGTCTCTTCCCTTCGACTCTAAAGGAGCCGTGGTGAAGAATACAGGCTCTGGAGTCAGCCTTCTTCGGTTCAGATCCCCCACCTGTCACTACCCGTGCTACCTTACCCCTCTGTGTCACTGTTTCTTCACCAGAAAAACATGACACAAATTAAGATTTACTGCACAGGGCTCCTATGAGAATTAAACAAGCAAGGTGTTTAGTACAGATTATGAAGTATTAGCTGTTATTGTTGTTTCTGTCATGAAAAGTCAGTATATTAAAGGCCCTTTCAGGACTGAGGTGGGACTGACTGATGTCTGGCTGATTTACAAGGTCACCAAGGATGTCTAAGGTGGGAGTCCCATTAGGAAGGAGATGTTTGGCTCACAACTGTGGACCAACATAGGACCTGGCTTGTTGGTCCAGGGCAACATTTGGATGAGGCTGGAAATCTCTCCTCCTCTGCTAGCCTGAGTGAACTTCGGGCTGAGAGACTGAGCAGATAAGTGCAAATCAAAGAACTAGAGTCCTAAGACCCTGTCAGGAAGTGCCATGAAGAGAGATCTTAAGAAACTTTATGGTCTGAGCAGTGAAAAATCTACCACAGTAGACCACAGCACATGACCTTTGAAAACTCTGGAAGCAACACAAAAAATGGCAATAAAAGTAGAGGCTTATCAGGTTAATTGTTTTTATTTTTTTCCTCTGACCAATATTTGGAAGCCAGATTGGTCACTTAATTTTTTATTAAGTTTATTGGCACAATTTAGATATATATAATGATCATATTCATCATAGAGAATTTGTACCTGTGTATAATATATCCTGATTCCTCCCTTTTTTTCTAATCCCCTTCTCTCCCTTCAACTCCTCTTTCCCTCCTTATTTACAAAGCTTTGTTTCCATTTTATCTTTCTTTTATCATGTTTTTTCTTTTTCCTTCCTTCCTTTCCCCCTTCCCCCTCCATAGATCCCATTTCTTTTCAACAATTTCTTCCTATTTCACAATACCTATTATATATTTTGGTCTTTATACTTTTGGTATCTCACACCAGAGAAACGATGTGACATTTACACACATGTGTCCAATTTATTTCACTTAAGAGTATGGTCTCAGGCCGGTGAGATGGCTCAGTGGCATAAGCGCCTGCCTGCCAAGCGCAAGGGCCCAAGTTCGACTCCCGGAACCCACATATGATAAAAGGGGCCGGTGATATCGCTCAGTGGCACAGGTGCCTGCTGGTGCGCGAGGTCCTGAGGTCGACACCCGGTACCCACAAAAAAAAAAAAAAAAAAAAAAAAAGGAGTATGGTCTCAATGTGCATCCATTTACCTAGAAATGTCTCAAGTTTATCCTTCTTTATGGCTGAGTAGTATTCCATTGTATAAAAAACCACATCTTTTTATCCATTCTTCAGCTGATGGGCATTTGGGTTGTATCCAAGATTTAGCTATTACAAACTATGCTGCTATAAACATGGGTGTGCATAAATCGCTGTGGCATTTTAATTCTTCTGAGAAGATACCCAGAAGGGGAATAGTTGGGTTAAATGCGACCTCTAGTTTTAGTTTTTGAGGAACCTCCACACTGATTTCCACAGTGGTTGCACCAGTCTACACTCCCACCAATAGTGGAGAAGTGTTCCTTTTTCCCCACAGCCCCACCAGCATTTGTTATTGGTTGATTTCTTGATGATAGCCATTCTTTCTGGGGTGAGATGGAATCATAGCGTTGTTTTAATTTACATGTCATGAATGACCAGTTATGTTGAATATTTTTCATATATTTATTTTCCATCTGTATGTCTTCTGAGAGGTGTGTATTCATCTAAGATGTGCATTTTTGGACTGATCTTTAAATTTGGGGGTCTGATTTTTTTCAATTCTTTATATATTCTAGATATAAGTCCTTTGTCTGAGGAACAACTGGCTAAAATTTGTTCCCACTCTGTGGGTTGTCTTTCCACTCTATTGGTGATTTATTTTGTTGTGCAAAAGCTTTTTAATTGGATGAGATCCCAGTTGTTGATTCTTTGTAGTATTTCCCATGCCATCAGAGTTTTGTTCATGAAGCTTTTGCCTACACATATGTCTTCAAGAGTTCTACACATTCTTTCTTCCAGCAGATTGAGTGTTTCTGTTTCAATATTTAGATCTTTGATCCATTTCAATTTTAGTTTAGTTCATGGTGAGATACATGGATCTACTTTTAGTCTTTGGCATGTGGAAAGCCAGTTTCTCCATCACTATCTATTAAAGAGGCTATTTTTCTTCCAGTGAAATGTTTGGCCCCTTTGTCAAAGATAAAGTGACTGAATGTTTTTGAAGTTTTTCTACATCTTCTAATCTGTTCCATTGATCCTTGGGTCTGTTTTTTTTTTTTTTTTTTTTTTTTTTTTTGCCAGTACCATGCTGTTTTTGTCAAAGTAGCTTTGTAGTATAATTTTAAGTCAGGGATTGTGATGCCCCCTGCCTTGCCTTTGTTGCCTAGGATTGCTTTTGCTATTCTAGGTCTCTTCTTGTTCCAAACGAATTTTTAGGAATGTTTTCTCTAGTTCTGTGAGGTATGCTAATGGTATTTTGATCGGGATTGCGTTAAATTGGTATAACAATTTCGGGAGTATGGCCATTTTCACTATGTTGGTTCTTCCAACCCATAAGCAATATATATCTTTCCATTTTCTGATATCCTCTTTGATTTCCTTTTTCAGAGTACAATAGTTTTCAATGTATAGATCTTTTACTTCTTTTGTTAGATTGATTCCTAAGTATTTTATTTTTTTCGATGCTATTGTGAAAGTCATTATTTACCTAATTTCCCTCTCAGTGAATTTGTTGTTTGTGTACAGGAAGGCTATTGATTTTTGAGTGTCGACTTTGTATCCAGCTACACTATTGAATTTGGTTATTAAATCTAGAAGTCTTTTGGTGGAGTTTTGGGAATCTTCTTTGTAGAGTATCATGTCATCTGCAAATAATGATAATTTAACTTCTTCCTTTTCTTATTCCTTTTATTTCTCTCTCTTGTCTAATTACTCTGGCTAATGTTTCCAGAACTATATTAAATAGGAGTAGTGGCAGTTGGCATCCTTGTCTTGTTCCTAATTTTAGAGTGAAAGCTTTCAGTTTTTGACCATTTAATATGATGTTGGCTGTTGGTTTGTCATAGATGGCTTTTATCAGATTGAGATAAAGACCATCTATTCTGATACTCTGTAGGGTTTTTAGCATGAATGGTGTTGGACTTTGTCAAATGCTTTTTCTGCATCTACTGAGATGATCATGTGATTTTTGTCTTTGGCTCTGTTGATATGGTGTCTATATATTAATTTGGTATGTTTAACCATCCCTGCATCCCTGGATGAATCCTACTTGGGCATGGTGTTTTATCTTCTTGATGATATGCTGCATTGTGTTTGCCCATATCTTATTCAGGATTTTTGTGTCTATGTTCATTAAGGAGATTGGCCTGTAGTTCTCTTTTTTGGTTGGGATCTCATCTTATTGAAAAGCATTTGCACAACAAAAGAAATCACCAACAGAGTGAAAAGACACACAGAGTGGGAACATATCTTAGTAAATTGTTCCTCAGACAAAGGACTTATATCTAGAACATATAAAGAATTGAAAAAAATCAGACCTGCCAAATTTAAAGACCAAATCCAAAAATGTGCATCTGAAATGAATAGATACTTCTCAGATGAAGAATTACAAATGGCACATAAATATATGAAAAAATGTTCAACATAACTGGTCCTTTATGAGATGCAAATTAAAACAACACTGAGGTTCCATCTCACCCCAGAAAGAATGGCTATCATCAAGAAATCAACCAATAACAAATGCTGGTGGGGCTGTAGGGAAAAAGGAACACTTCTCCACTGTTGGTGAGAGTGTCAACTGTTGCAACTATTGTGGAAATCAGTATGGAGAGTTCTCAAAAAACAAAAACTAGAGGCCCCATTTGACTCAGCTATTCCCCTTCTGGGTATCTTCTCAGAAGAAATAATAACATTATACCACAGCAGTATATGTGCACCCATGTTTGTAGCAGCACAGTTTGTAATAGCTACATCCTGGATATAACCCAAATGCCCATCAGCTGAAGAATGGATCAAAAGATGTGGTTTTTTTATACAATGGAATACTACTCAGCCATAAAGAAGGATAAACTTGAGACATTTCTAGGTAAATGGATGGACTTTGAGACCATACTCCTAAGTAAAATAAATTGGACACAATTTATTTATTGTGTTGTCTCTCTGGTGTACTGAAAGTGTAAATAAGAACCAAAATGTATAACAGATATTGTGAAATATTTTTCAAAAGGAAAGGGGAATTGAGGGAGGGGAAGAAGGAAGAAAAAAGACAAAATGAGAAAAAAAGGATAAAATGGAATCAAATCTTTGTAAATAAGGAGGGGAAGAGGGGTTGAAGGGAAAGGAGGGGAATGGGAAAAAAACGGAACTAAGATGTATCATGTACAGTTACAAGTTCCCTATGATGAATGTGATAATTATGTATATCTAAATAAATTTAATAAAAAATCAGAAATAAATATTCACTGTCACCACTATTCAGTCACAAAAACCAAACTTCATATTCTAGGGACAGGGGGTAATTGGCAGAAAAAAGATAGGCTTTAATAAAAAAAATTAGTGGCAAATCCTCCTGGGGGCAGCCTCTGCCTCTACAAGTAGGCAGTACAATAAGAGTAATTAGAAAACAAAGGAGAGAGAAAGAGAGAAAGAGAGAGACACTGGGAGAGAGACAGAGAGACAGAGATGGAGGCACAGAGAGAGAGACAGAGAGACACTGTGCCTAGAGAGAAACCAGCTAGCACAGTTACCAGGGGAATTCATCAGAAAGAGTTAACAAAGCAAGGAGGAAGCCGGAAACATAAGGCCAGAAAAACCAGCCCCCATCACCCATCTCTGACAAAATGCAAAGGAGATAAGGGGCAGCCACCTAAAGAGTCTTATTTAATAAATAAAAGACACACACAACTATACATATATACTTACATGTACATTCTCACTTTAGCATCACTATACCTGCACCAGATACACACACGTCACCCCACCCCAAAAAATATATGTATAGTCTTAGAAGGGAGCTGGGGTTAGGAAATAAAGGAGGGAGCCAATCTAGGATTTAAAATATATTTAAAAATTGTTTTACAAGTAATTTTGCATGCACTTTTGATTGAAAATACTGCAAACCATTTTCTAGTTCTCTGCATTTGTATTGATGATCTAAAATTCAAAATCTTCCCTACAACTTACAAAAACAGATACATAAATTCAAGCCATAATACATACTTTGGGAAGTGATAGTGAATCATATCAGAGGTGTGACAATTGGGAAGGTCGCCTGCGATAAGTAATAGTCACCTATCTGATGGACTGGCGGTTCGATCAAGTTGCAGCTTGTCCTCCAAAGGATCATTCTCAATTTTCGAATTTCTCGTCATGCATATGATGCGAGCTAGTCACTTTTGGCTGGTCTGTGTGTTGCAGACGTTCTTTACGGGACTCCTTTGTCTACTTCAGTTAATTGGTAAGCAGTGGCTTTTCGTGAGCATTTGCTCCTACCGGCTGGGATCCTCTTGCTATATCAAAATTAGGAGGATGGCATCAGCCGAAGCCACCAGCAGGAGACTTAGGTTCTTCTCTTCTCTCCTCTACTTAGTAGCTCTGTAGAATCACTTAATCTCACCAGGTAAACAGTGCCTTAGTTATTCAAGGTAGAACTAGACCGAATGTTCATCTATGCTCCTTCCAAAAGGCCTGTATCGGGCCACGGAGATGGCTCAGCGGCGTAAGTGCCTGCCCGGCAAACACGAGGGCCTGAGTTTGACTCCCGGAACCCACATACGAAAAAAGGGCCGGTGATATCGCTCAGCGGCACGGGAGCCAGAGGTCCTGAGGTCAACCTCCAGTACCCACAAAAACAAAAAACAAAAAACAAAAGGGCTGTATCTCTATGGGACTGTTAAAATTTTGTACCATGTCTTTGGGTACAAGGATTATTGTCTTTTAAAAGTATCTTCTGCTTTTTGCATGTTACACAATGAGCATTTATTGCTAATTAAAAGTATGTAATAAGGAATGTGCATTGTTTGTACTTCTGTTTTCCCAGTTAGTTAAGAATGGTTGACATGTTAGCATTACACATTCAAGAACCTTTTGCTAACATAACTCAGGTTTTCAATTTTGTTTGTGCTAGGGATTGAACTCATTGCCCCCCACATGCTAGGCATGAGCTCTACAACTGGGTTACACTCTCGTTTTATCTTTTACTTTGAGACAGGGTCTCACTAAGTTGCTAAGTCGCCCAGACTGGACCCAAGCTGCGATTCTCCTTCCTTAGTCACCCGAGTAGCTGGGAAAATGTAGTACAAGAGTGATCTTAATCCTAAATCCTTAGTAACACCAGCAATCTGACACTTTAAAGTAGAACAGAGGAAATCTCTGCTCTTCCAAAGGCCACCAAAATTATCGTTTTTAGTTAGCACTGTCAGGATAAACTTATAATTTTTGTTTTGCTTTGTTTTTCCTGTCACACTCTGACTAGATTGCCAAACATAAGTCATTATTTTATCTGTAATAATTTTTGAGTTATCAAATTTAAATCCCATTGTCACAACGTGATGTTTACGGTGATTTGATTCTTTAAAATAGGATGCTCTTGTTAGTATAGTCATACTTTAAACCCAGAAAAAATGAAAAAATGAAACAATAACAAGTGGTTGTTCCTTCCTTTCTATTTATCCCATTGTAAACTGTACTTAAATCATAATGAAAATAGCATTTGTACCTATTGAATTCATTTACTAGTGCACAAAAATAGAGGGAAAAGTAAAATTAGGGAAACCTTTGTAGAATCATTAGAAGTCAAGCATGTGCTTTTGACAATAGCAGTGGAAATATCTAAAAACTGAACAATTTAACAGGGTAATTTAAAAATTCTTTCCTTCTGTGAATATCAAGTACACAAGCTGATTAATCAAGAAGCTGATCTAATATAGACATTAGGAAGCATAAACTCCAATCTAAATTTTTTCTTTTCTTTTATGCAGAATGTTTTCTTAAAGTTGCTTACTGTACAATCTCTCTCCTGTTACCTTGAAGATTTGTGTCATGAAAACAATAATTCATGTCAGACGTTTTGAAATAGCAGGCTTTCTCGGTTATTATATTTTATCTCACTGCAAAATAAAATTTATGTCATCCTGAAACACAGTTTTTATTGTTCTGTGGTTCCTGGGGGACTCTGATGTGTTAATTAGTTTGTCACTTGACTGCCTATGGAGAGTTGTGACACGCAGTAGTGAGATGTGACTTTCTCAGTGCAAAGCCTCTGATACGTTGGACGTGGACTTATCTTTTCTGTTGGGGAATTCTCTTCAGCTGTGAGATAAAGTTGCAGCTTGTCTAGCTGTGCACTTGGTAAAGATCGCAGCCTGTGAGTTCTGTCTCACCGACAATGGCTGTGGATCTCACGTGTAAGCCTCAGGCAATGCACACGTTACTTTGGCTTTCTCCAGAAATTACTTTCCTGGAATGTATCAACAAGCACATTCCGCTTCTTTCCCAGCACTCCAGGAAAACATTAGTGTCTACGTGTATGTATATATTTTTGTTTCTGAGCGTATCTATTCATTCCAGTTGCCTCATGGCTTAGATTGGATCATTCTAAGGTGTATTATCAGAAATTTCTCAAAGATTCTCAATCACTAGCTCTGGGAGCTGGCTTAGTAATGCTGGCTACCTTCACTTCTGTGTATCAACTTCCACCTCCCGGCTTATTAGTATTCTTTTCGCCTTCCAATTAACTGCCATTTTATTCCTTTATACCCCTATGGCTGGTGTGAGGGCCTTAGGAAGCAAGTGCTTCTGTGTTGAGTCATTCAGCTTTTTTGCAACTCTACTACATGGCCTGAGTTTGGAAGTGTCAGGAAAACCCGTTGCCTCAATTCCCCTTTGACTGCCCTTTTTTCATCTTATCAGAGCTGGAAGAGCCTTCTGGGTGCCTGACTTGTTACCTCTTTCCTGCCTACCTTCTAGGAAGCCACTACCTCACCCAGAAGCTTGTCCCTGCATGAGGTCTGCTCACCGCTCAGAGCACATACGAGGCACATTCAAGGAACCTTGTGTGTTGTCAAACTACCTCTGCATGGTCACTGGGGATGGAGAACGCATTTTTGTTATCTGTTACTCAAAACCATTGTAAACAACAGTCAGTATTTTTTAAGAGTCTCTCTGTTCTCTGGGCTCAGTTGAGAAGTCATTCCATTTCACTTAGTTTTGGATGTGGTCTCTCAGGTACTCGTGTCCTGCTGGGACTAAACCATTCAAGATGGCTTCTTTCTCCCATCTGGCACTTCGGCTGGGGCATGAAACTGGCTGGAGACCAGCTATGCCTCTCTTTCTTGGTGTAGTCTCTCATCATGTTGTAATCTAGCCCACGTTTCTTTACATGGCTGGCTTCCAAGAAAGTGAAAATGTAAGCTACAGGGCCTTTTTAGGTGGTAGCCCAGAAGTCCCAGTGACGTCCCATCGTTTCCTGTCATCTCTCATTTGTTTATTTACTTGGTTTCTTGTATAAGAAAAAATATGTGATATTCAACTTTATGAGTCTGGCTTTTCTTGCTTAACATTATGGTCTCCAGTTCCATCCATTTTCCTAAAGATTACATGATCTCGTGCTTCCTTATGGCTGAATAATATTTCACTGTGTGTATGTGTCCCATTTTCTTTTTCCATTCATTTGTTCATGGGCATCTAGGCTGTTTGCATGGCTTAGCTATTGTGAATTGTGTTGCTATAAATATGGGTATGCAGGTGTCGCTATAGCAAGCCGTCTAATTCTTTTAAGAACATACCCAGGAGTTGTATAGGTGGCTCCTCCATGCTGATTTCCATAGTGGTTGTACTGGTTTACATTCCCACCAGCAGGAGGTTTCCCTTTTCCCTGCATTCTTACCAACATTCATTGTGTTGTGTTTTGTATTCTTGATGATAGCCTTTCTGACTGGGGTCAGATAGAATCTCAAAGTAGTTTTGATTTGCATTTCTCTAATAACTAAAGATGTTGAAGATTTTTTATATATTTAACTGGCCATTTGTATTCTTCTTTTGAGAAGTGTTTATTCAGCTCACTTGGCCACTTTTTGTTTGGTTTATTTGGCTTTTGGGTGGGTTTTTTTTTTTTTTTTTCTCCATACTGGGAATCAAACTCAGGGCCTCACGCTTGCCAGGCAGGTGTTGTGCCACTGAGCTACATCCCCCACCCTGGGTGTTAATTTTTTGAGTACTTTATACATATTAGAACTTAGTCCTGCAACAGAAATGTGGCTAACAAAGATTTTTCTCTCATTCAGGAGGGCTGTTTCTTTACTTTGTTAGTTGTCTCCTCTGCTGTTCAGAAGCTTTGTAATTCGTCGTAACCCCACTTGTTGATTGCTGATATTATTTCCTATGACTTGGAGTCTCATTCAGGAGATCTTTGTTTGTTCCTATGTCATCTTCCAGCCATTTCAAAGTTTCTAGTTTAATACGTAGGTGTCTGATCTGCTTTTATCTGATTTCAATGCAGGGTAAGGGACAGAGATCTACTTTTATTCTTCTGCACGTTTTCCCTGCATGTTTTCATACAGTTTTCCCATCACTTTTTATTAAAGAGGCTGTCTTTTTCTCAAGCATAGATTTTTGGCCCTTTTGTCAAAAATCAGATGGCTGTAGGTTCATGGTTTTTTTCTGTGTTTTCTGCTCTATTCCACTGGTCTGCGTGTCTGCTTTTGTCTAGTACCTGGTTGTTCTTGTTACTGTGGCTTTGTAGTATATCTTAAAATACAGTATTGTGATACTTCCAACATGCTGTTTTTGTTCAGGACTGCTTTGGCTGGTCTGGGTCTTTTCTGATCCCATATGAATCATAGGATTGTGTTTTCTAGGTGAAGTTATGTGAACAATGATATTGGTGTTTTAATAGGAATTGCACTGAATTGGTAGATCACTTTTGGTAATTTTCATCATATTAGTTCTTCTGACCCATGAAAAAGTCTTTCCATTTTCTAATGTCTTCTTCAATGTTCTGTATTCTACTTCTTGATGGAGGGAGTGGTGTGCATATATAGGAAAAGGGTAATTCTTGACAGCCACATTTGAAGTTACCTGCCATAGCACCTAATCAATTTCACTGATGATCCACATCTTATTTATCTTCCTACTTAATTATCTAGACTGCCATGGCCAGAGATTTTTTTTTCCTTATTTCAATCCTGTCTGCATAATATGCCTTTCTCCCCTTATTTCACAAGGCACAGAAGGACCATTGGGCACCATAACAAAGCTCTTCCATTGGTAACTACATTGGTATTACCCTTGATAGCTATTTCAATAGTACCTTTTCCACTTAAAAGTCTAATTAATTATTTAAAAACAAAAACTTGATGGTATGTCAGGTAATTTCTAAGTCTTTATGTGTACCTGTAAACATTGCTATAACTATCCAAATGTTCTATTCCTGTCATCTTTTTTCATGTCATTTTATAAGAGGTACATGTAACAAGAAGTTAGAGTTGGCTACTTGCAAAGTTAGCATCCTTTTCCTAGAATTTTAATATGTAAGAAATGTAGTAAATTTGCAGTTGTCCTTCTGGAGCTGCCATTGAAATGTCCTGTTGGCCTTGTCCCTGGGGAGACCTGTCAAGCATTTCTGTCTCATTATCTCCCAGAGTTTCTCCTGATGGAAAAGGTCTATGGACATTAACTTTTACCCTGCCCCACCCCTTCTCAAGATTTCTTCTTGAATTAAAAACAAGTATAGAATCAGTCTTTGGATAAAAGTGTTTCTTCCTTTTTTTATTGCCCTCACTTCTTGTTATTTTTTTGGTTCTATTAAAAGATTTTCCCCTAAAGCCCAGAGAATTTTTGGGCAGTGTTTTAGAGATAAATCTAAAAGTCCCAATTTTTGTGCTTTAGTGTCAAATAAAATGAACTTATTTGCTGTTTGCCCTTTTCTCTGCAGGGAAATCATTAGTCAGATGACTGAAAGCTGCATCCTCTCACCTCAATTTATAGATATTTTGGAACCTCTTTCTGCAGCTCTACAGCAGCAATTACAGGAGTAAAGGAATTTACATATTTAATTTGTCATAAGTATGAAGTAGAACCATCTAAGAAACTGAGGAGTTTCTTATCATTCTATTACTATCGCTTCATTCCACACGAATCATTTAACCAGAACAAAACTAGCCTCATGCACTGGATGCTGGGGAGAATGTTATGTGAGGCAGAAGACCGTATTGAGACAGGGGCCATCATCTGAGCAGCAGGCAGCAAGTTAATAGTTAGGGGCAGAGGTCTGGCAAAAGCATTAAAGTGCTCCAAAGGCTAGCCTGCCCTAGGGAGGGAAAACGCAGGCACAAATAATTTTTGGAGCACCAATTTTGGACTCTTAGAGGCAGAAAATCTGTCATAGCACAGCCTCCAGTTGGTACTCAGGACTTTAAGAAGCTACTGTAATTTGGACCTCGAATGTCTCTCGAAGGCACATGTTTTGAAGGCTTGGTCACCAGCCTGTGCTATTTGGGAGGTGACAGGAGAACCTTGAAATGGTGGGGTTCAGTGGAAGGAAGTTAGTGATTGGGGCATGCCCTTGCAGCTCATACTGGGGTCCAAAGCAACAAGACCAAGTGAACATGTATCAAAACCTCTGAAGTCATGAGGCAAAATAAACCTTTCCTCGTTTGAAGTTGAGTAGCTCGTGTATTCTATAGTAGTAATAGAAAGCGGACTAACGGAGACCAACATTTTGAATCGCTCTTCTGTCACTTTATCTTGTCTTTTCACCAACTGTCACAGAGGATGGGAGAAATTAGGAATTATTTTAATCCAATGTGATTTCATGATTCAAAGTATTTCTTACTTGTGATCCACAGGTCGCAGGATTTTAGGTGGAGCTTTTTGAGCAGAAAAAAATGTTTAAATGCTGTAAGTACAAACATTCTTTCCAAGCTGGGCGTAGTCATGCATGCCTGCTGTCCCAGCACTTGGGAAGCTGAGGCAGGAGGATTGTTGTGAGTTTGAGGCCAGTCTGTGCTACATAGTGAGTTCATGGCCAGCCTGAACCACATACCAAGATCCTGTCTCAAAAAAACAAAAACAAAAAATCTTTCTAGTGTTTTGTTACTGCATGATGAAATGTAGTAAATTACAATAATAAAAACAGGATGACAGTGGTGAGGTTAGGCTGTGTTGAGGGTTCAAGGGTATGGAATTCTTGCTGAGGGAAGAGGAAATCTTACTTCTGAGTTGCAGTGAAAACTGGGACAGATGTGGACCACTGAAATCCTCGTACCCCACAGTGGCTAGCTACAATCCCTCATTTTCAATGAATTCTTAGTCACTGAATTCAAGCCTTTGCAGTTGTGTTATCCTAGACTTAGCAGAGAAGGCAAGAATTAAATAAATTGTACAATCTGATTTCTCTTCAAGATAAACTTTGGAATTAAATGGACTATAATAGGAAGAATCCTGTACCTTCTATTAGCATTAGAAAGCAATCTCAAGTCAGAAAAATAATGGTGCTGTGGTTTTTCTGGAAATTCACCTTTTCTGTCTTTATATCTATAATCATTTCAGATCAACAAGTACTATATTAAGCCTCTCTTGTATACCACAGTGCTATACTAAATGTTTTGAGCAAAGCCAAATAAGTAGGATACCTAGCTCTTGGTATTTCCCACTCATCAAGCATTCATTTTGCCAAATACATACTCTTTGCTTAATGTGTATGTCTCATTTAATTCTCACAACAGTCATTCAAGGTGTTGATCCAGTTACTACTGCTGTTTACTACTGCTGTACAACGTATAACCTGAAATCTTGGAAGCTTAAAGTGACCATTTGATCACGCTCACGGCTTCTGTGCGTCAAGAATTCAGGCAGAGCACAAAGAAAATGGTCTGTGTGTGGTTCAGGAACTAAGGTCTCAGCTGTGACAATTTGAGAGCTGGAGGGCTAGAATCGCCTAGAGGTGTCCTTACCTATGTGGCAGCTGACACAAGCTGTAGGCAAGGGCTGTTCCTGGAACACCAACCCCTGGCTTCTCTATGAGACCTGAGCGTCCTCATAGCACGGTGGCCTCAGGGTCTCCGACAGCCAGTGTTCTACCTTGTAAAGGGGAAGCTGCACTGACTTTTATAAATAGCCTTGCATGTCTTACAGCATTATTTGCAATGCATTTTGCTACATAGCATTTGCTAATAGAAAATCCAACCTAAACTCATAGAGAGAGTACATAGCCCATGGCTTGAAAGGAGAGTGTCAGAGAATTTACAACCATGCTCCATAAAAGCCATAGTCTATCCTCATGCAAAACACACTTGCCTCCTCCTAGGATCTCCTAACAGTGACATCTATAAAGTCATCCGACTGAGACTTGAGGTCTAGTATATCATCATCAAAAGCAAAAATATGCATGGTGATGGCTCCTCAAGTGTAATTTCTCAGGTGAGGCTATTCAAGTGTACTTTCTATTAATCTAAAGACCTATGAGCTAAAGAAACAAGTTATGTATTCCACACACAGACAACTTACCACTTACCCAGATGTGATGTATACACAGGTTAACTCCAGTGTATACTCTGGTCCAGAAATGTAGCACTAGAGCATAGCATTTCTGAAATCCAGGAAATACATGTCACCAGGTCCTTGATCAAAGCTCAGTTCTACTGTTTAGCAGTTTGCCTCTGTTGTTCCCAGTTCTGTTATCTGAGCTCTGTTCTATCTTTTAAAATAGGCTTTCTTTCCCATAATAATTAGCCCATGTTTACAAATGAATACATTTCTCATCCTGCTTTCTGCCGTTAGTAGTTGGTGGTCCAATCCAAAGGCCTCCATTCGTTTTTTAGTATTTCTATTCCTTTTAGTAAAATCTGACATGTTTCTGTCAACACGGTTGTCTTAAAATTTTGGGGATTTTTCTGAATCTTACTTGGGTTCATACCACTAGATTGAAGCTATAACTGTTGGGTGTAGTGTTGCCACCCCAGCTATTTGGAAAGTTGAGGCAGGAGGATTGCAAGTCTGTGTCCAGCCTGTGTAACTTAGACCTTGTCTCAAAACAAAATAAAAAGTGCTGGGATATAGCTCAGTGGTAGGGTGCTTGCCTAGCATGTGTGAGGCCTTGGGTTCAATGCCCAATACCACAGAAAGAGAGAAAACAAAGCAAAAAACAAAACCCATAACTATGGTTCTCTTTAAGACAAGCCCTGCTTTATCTTGGAGTCCCTTGTTCCAGATTACTGGAAGCCCTTTAAGAGGAAGAATCTATGTGGTGCCTGTAAGATTCTTAGAAGTTCTTTTGTATATCTGAAAGGTTCCAAGAGGTACCACCTTAGATCTTGCTGAGATCTTAACAAATGATCTTTTTTATTAAAATTTTTTATTTTTTATTAATACAGTTCATGTTTGAATAACATAATGATTACATTCCTTGTGGGGAGTTGGTACATATATATAACATATCTTAATTCTTTTTTAATCCCCTTCCCCTCCCCTCCCTCCATCTTTTAATTCCCTTCCCGTTTGAACAAAATCTATCTTCCTACTTCTTATTATCTATCTTTTATTTTGCTCTTTACTTATATTTTGGGTTTCTCATATAAGAGAAACCATGATATTTAAGATTGTGTGTATGATTTATTTCACTTACCATTACGGTCTCAAAGTACATCCATTTTCCTACCAATTATTCAAATTAATCCTTTGTATGGCAAAATAGTATTTGATTGTGTGTAAATAGCACATTTTCTTTATCCATTTATTTGTTTATGAGCATGCTTCCAAGATTCAGCTATTGTGAATTATGGTGCTATAAAGAGGGGCATGCATGTATCACTATAATATGATGTCTTCCACTCTTTTAGGAAGATACCTAGAAGAAGAATAGCTGGGTCAAATGGAATTTCTACTTTTAGGTTTTTGAGGAATCTCCATACTGATTTCCATAGTGTTTGTATCGTTTACATTCCCACCAACAATATAGAAGAGCTCCTTTTCCTCACACAACCTTATCACTATTTGTTATTGTTTGATTTCTTGATGATGGCCATTCTTTCTGGGGTGAGATGGAATCTCAGAGTTGTTTTAATTTGCATCTCTCTGATGGGCAGTGATGTTGAACATTTTTTTCATGTATTTATTGGCCATTCTTAACAAATGATCTTACAGCTCCCCTTTTACATTTGATCTCTGATCTAGAACTACTTGTTAGTTTGAAATTTTTTTTGCCATTTAGAGATGCCAGGAATTCACAAAGTTTTCTTTTGAATCCAGCAACTTTGGATCTTTGTATTTTCTCAAAATTTTGCTTATGAACTGGAAATTTTGTATTTTAGCTTAGCTCTCTTCCCTTGTAATTTATCATAGACAGTACGAAGAAGCCAGATGGCCCTTTTAATATTTCACAGGAAAATCTGCTTAACTAGGCCACCAAATTCCTTAGGTATATTTCTTATTTTTTTATATTACCACATGGGACAGTATGGCCAAACTCTCTACCAATAGGTTATAAAATTTTGATTTCCTCTAGCTTTGTAGAGCATTTCCCTTGCTTTTCTTTAAGTCCTCACCAACAATGCCCACTACCATTGCAAGGCTTATGCTAAATGTCTTTTTAAGCCCTGTTTAGCTACTACTAGACAGTGATTTCAATGCCAGTAACCTATGCTTTAGGTTTTCAGTATAGTACCACTCCACTTCTAGCTAATAAATTTCTGTTCTACTTATTATTTCTCCATAGAAGTTCACTACCTAAATTAGTGGTTTAAATCAAGCATTTACTATGCTCTTATTCTTGGGCTCAGGAATTTGGACAGGGGAGAGTAGAAATAGTTAACGTGCTCAACTGGGAAGATGTAATAAGCAGATAAGACCTTCAAGTTGAAAGCTAGAATCATCTGCAGGTGTCTTCATCCACATGCCTAGCAATGGATGCTGCCTGTTGGCTGAGATCTCAGCTGAGGCTTTCTACCAGAACACCTAACATATGGTCTCTTCATGCCATCTGGGCTTCCTTATAGCATGGTGGCCTCAGAGTAGCTGGTCTTCTTAAATGATCATTGAAGGCTCAAAATATGACTAACTCAGTGAACAAGGCAAAGGTCACATAACTTTTATGACCTAGCCTCAGGAGTTATCCAAGGATCATTCCTCTTCCATTCTCTTGGTTACAAATAAGTCACAAAAACACCTAGTTTCAAAAGGAAGATGGATACACTCTGCCTCCTCATGGCAGGATTGCCAAACAATTTGTGCAGGTATCTTAAAGCCTTGAGTGTTGTCTTATTTTGAAGATGAGGTTAAATAGGTAGGCTGAATCCAAACCTCTCAATCACGAATGTATATTGCTTCCAAATAGGCTAGA